>JAJQQW010000002.1:120462561-121062561 GCA_025583905.1 Ia io
CTTGCAACCCAGCAATTCCATTCCTAGGAATCCTAGAGAAGCATTTGCATACCTGCAAACATGAAACAGATACAAGAGCACTCACCACTGAATTTTTTGTATAAAAGCAAAAAATTGAAATAAATTCAAATGTCCATCAAAACTAGAATAAGTAGCCCTGCCAGCGTGGCTCAGTGGTTGCGCATCAACCTAAGAACCAGGAGGTCATGGTTTGATTCCCGGTCAAGGCACATGCCCGGATTGCGGCTCGATTACCTGTGGGAGGTGTAATTGATGACTCTCTCTCATCATTGATGTTCTATCTCTCTCCCTCTCCTTTCTTCTCTCTAAAATCAATAAAAACATATATATTTTTTAAAATGCTAGAATGAGTAGCAACCTGGCCCTGCGTGGCTCAGTAGTTGAACATCAACCTATGAACCAGGAGATCACGTTTCGATTCCTGGTCAGGGCACATGCCAGGGTTGCACACTCGATCCCCAGTAGGGGGAGTGCAGGAGGCAGCCAATTAATGATTTCTCATCATTGATGTTTCTGTCTCTCTCGCCTTCTCCCTTCCTTTCTGAAGTCAATAAAAACATGTATTCTTTAAAAACCAGAATGAGAAAACTGTATTATAATCACACAATGAAATACTTTTTACCACAATGAAGTCTAATGAACTATTATGGCTAACTACAACCTGGAAATAATTTCATAAATGCTGAACTAAATTTTTGAAATCACATAAAATATTCATATGAAGTTCAAAAGCAAGGAAAACAAAATTATATCGTTTCAAAATAAATAACCTGGAATTTTAAATTAATGAAGGAAAGAAAATGATAGTCACAAAGGTCAGGATAATAGCAACCTCCACAGAAGGGGATATACTGACAAGGGCAAAGGGAGGGTGAGATAAGGGGGAAGCAAGTCTGGTTTGTTGGCCTGGACAATAAACATATTCATAATTTTCTTTAAACTGCACATTTTATTCTCTCTCCTGTATATATATGAATAAAAAGGAAAAGTATCAATTGCATATGATTACTATGGTAGTTTAATTCAATAAAGCAACCTATGTAAGCCTGGTAACCTAGTGTGCATTTTTTTAAGCTACTAAAATTACATAAATCTTTGTATCTTCCAAAGTGGTCAACACAGTAAGTTGCTCATGGCAGATGCCCAAATATTTTATCCAATAAAAAATTTTATTCAACAAAATCCCTTCAATCTCTGGAGTAAAAGACAATTTAGATCTGAATGGTTAGGTTCCCTAACCTCCAATTTCTATTTCACAAACCCAAAGCTTGACTTCCTTGTATCCTAATAGGTACCCTTCCCTCTCCCTTTAGTATTCCTGATCTCTTACTCCTAACACTCGTAATATACATCTTATCTGCCTTACAACATTGTAAGTTGCTGTCCACTGAATATTTTGAATCCTATACAGTCTGAGATTTAAGGGAGAAAAGATGAAAATGAAAGGCTGAAGTTAAGGAGAGGGGAAGGTGTGGGGGAAAAAACAGTGAGGAGAGAACTTGAGTTATCCTTACATGAAAACAGCCAGGACATTGGGTTTTTAGTTCCAATACGTCAGAGTGCCAGGAAGCACAGGGAGAGAAAGCAGGTAAATCACCTACTGACCCTCTGAATCTGGTATATAAAAAAATTAAAACAGATTAATATTTGTTAATATCAATCACCTAATTTTTAGGGGCAAAAAGTATACCTTTGTCCCAAAATGTATCTACTTCTCCTGAAATTCTTACCAATAATCCTATCTAATAAAAGAGTAATATGCAAATTGACCATCACTCCAACACACAACATGGCTGCCCCCATGTGGACATAAGCTGGCCACCACAAGATGGCCAGTAGGGGAGGGCAGTTGGGAGGGGCCAGGCCTGCAGGGGAGGGTAGTTGGGGGTGATCAAGCCTGCAGGGGAGGGCAGTTAGGGGTGACCAGGCCGGCAGAGGAGGAAAGTTGGGGGCGACTGGGCCTGCAGGAAGGGCAATTGGGTGGGACCCAGGCCTGCAGGGGAGGGCAGTTGGGGGGGACCAGGCCTGCAGGGGAGGGAAGTTGGGGGGGACTGGGCCTGCAGGGGAGGGCAGTTAGGCATCAATCAGGCTGGCAGGGGAGTGGTTAGGGGGTGATCAGGCCGGCAGGCAGAAGCGGTTAGGGGCAATCAGGAAGGCAGGCAGGCGAGCAGTTGGGAGCCAGCAGTCCTGGATTGTGAGAGTCCTGTAGGATCGAGCCTAAACGGGCAGTAGGACATCCCTCGAGGGGTCCCAGATTGGAGAGGGTGCAGGCTGGGCTGAGGGACACCCCCCCGCCCCGAGCACGAATTTCATGCACTGGGCCTCTAGTAACATCATAAAAAAATACAACAACAAAGCCCCCTCAGACTATAATATAAGTCTCTCTGGACAAATCAACTCATTCTCAATTACTTGGAGAAGAAACTTTATTTTTTTAATTAATTTATTCAACCTGTATTACTTATTCATTGTTCAAAAGATTAAACATAAATATACATCAGATCCAGATTCATTAGATATTGGTATATCAACAAGATAGAATACGATGCCTCCATATAAAAGACTGAGAAACATCTGTATGTACCAATATGGAGCACTCTCCAGAATACACTGTTAAGTAAAAAGGAAAAAGAAAGAGAGAGAAGAGGTACAGAACAGCATATACAGGGTGTTACCTTTGGTGTATGAAAGGAGAATACACACATACATAAATACTGGAATGAATGATCAGAAACTTACAAAAACGGTTACATATAGGAAAGTATGAAGCAAATGGAGAAGGGATGGAGATGAAAATGAGATTTCTACATATACCTTTTCATTTGATTCCTCCTTTTGATCTATATAAGAGTTTTATATATTCAAAGAGAACATTAAATCAAAAAAGCAGGGGAAGCAAATCCTAAAATGAAAAACAAATGGACCTAACTACATATCAAATTGCTAAAGTCATATTGAAAAAATAATGATTAAATAACTTTTGAATACAGTACTAACAATAAGTATATCCTCAATGGCATACATTCTAAGATAAACAAAATGCAAAAAAAATCTTCAACTTCACTGAGTTTTATTTATTTTGAAACTACTTCAGGTAAAGTTAGAAAAAATTTATATCAATGTTGATAAAACCTAAGATTTTCAATGTTAGGAGATTAAAACTGAAGTAATTAAAAAAAGATAAAGAAACCTGCAATGTTAAATTTGATTTAAAATTATCAATGTGACCTCTTGCTTTTTCCCCATTGTAACAAGGCCTAAAAACAATGACAGCCCCATAATAAGGAGCACATTTAGCATCCAGATATTGGTTTCTAAATTTCATCCAATACTATAAGGAGACAGAGCTCCTTAGAGAAAGTGCTGACTCTAAAGCAGCAAGAGTCATGGTGAGCCAAGATATCTTGTACCCAAATACTAATAATAGGTTTATGCAAAAAGAACTCAGACATTGAAATCAGACAATGTCCTTATTTAAGACAATTTGAGCATCAAAAAGAACAATGTCTGTAATTAATTGTGAAATTAAAATCTAAGACTATAAAAACTCACTTGTCACCATTGTAGATGACTATTAGATCAACTCCTCACTCTGAAAATTAGATGGGAAAGAATTAAGCATTTATTTATTCTGCCCTTTTTAAAGAAACTGTATAGTTCACTCCCAGTTTATGAAGGTTACAAAACTCTTGTCAACTAAAAAATGACAGCTAATAAATGTAACTGAATTACAGAATTAGAAAAATCACCATTTTTCAAACTTCAGTTAACTGATTTGCCAATGACTCAAAGGATGCTAAAATTATTTGGTAAAAATACTGAAGAATGGAATGGTACCAAAGTATGGTAACAAAGTATCACCCCCACAGACTACTGCACTTGATGATCACAAGAGGAAAAGAATACGCTTTTACAATGGAGAGATATAACAAACATCACCATAAATCTCATAAAACTGAGATCACCAATTGTGACATTATATACCTCCCAAGTTATGTAACATGAAATATAACATCAACTATTAAGTATTTTTGCCAAAACTTTTTAACATGGATCTAATCAAGCCTTTAAAATATAACTTCCAGTGTACAGGATATACAGGGAACAAAGGAACAAGTTAAAAACACAAAGAAACAATCAGATAACTCTTAAGACACAAGCCACTGTACAAGATCTGGCCTTGAGAAAGAAATTTCAATATCATAAGAAAGGGGAGTGGAGAAAGGAACTTTTGCTAGATTAAAAAGGACTACAAAGTTAATAAATATCATTTTATGGAACAATTGGGAATATTTAAATACAGAGTAAATAAAATGTTATTAGGAAATTGTTATTTTTCTTAGGTATTGGTAATGGCACTGTGATGATAAGGAGAACACCTATTTTCTTAAGTAATATATGCTGAAGTATTTTGAGGTAAATATCACAGTATTAAAAACTTTCACAAAGGTTCATGGGGACTGGGTGAAAAAAGTAAAGGGATTTTTTTTTTAAAGTTCAGTGAGAGTATATCACACAGATATGCATAGAGACCCATAAAGATATGGATGGCATGTTACTTCTGAATCTGGGTGGCAAATATAGCACTATTCTTTGTTCTATTCTTTCAACTTTTCAATATTTTGTTTTTTATTATAAAACAGCACAGAGTTGGCAGAAAGAGAATTAAGAGAGTTGCAAAAGCATGTCAGAAAAAAATGAGCTAAAAATCATTTATAAACACATATCCACAGTCACCTGAAAACCTTTCACCCTTACATTAAAAAAAAAAAAAAACAATCCCGAGATTACTCAGCCCACTAT
Organism: Ia io; assembly: GCA_025583905.1. NCBI lineage: Eukaryota > Metazoa > Chordata > Mammalia > Chiroptera > Vespertilionidae > Ia > Ia io. The sequence goes on from JAJQQW010000002.1 coordinate 120,467,386, forward strand.
CTTCTGCTCAGTATAAGTAAACAGATTTCAAACAAATACTTGACCCTCTACAAACAGCAACAGCACTACAATCTATCAATGATTTAAGGAATATTTGTCATTGGCAAACAGAACATTTTGTTGATATCTCACGCTGAATCAAAATATATTCTAACATCCATTAATCTTATATGCTGACATTAAGAAAAGCATTTCTTTGAAATTTTTTGAATTGAAAAATGTGATTACACTTGAAAGAGAGCTAGCTGGCAGATGATCCTTCCAAGATTTACTTCTATTAGAAACAAACTTTGGTTAGCCATTTATTCTAATACCACATAATGAAATTCTTTAAATCCTTGATTTCATATTTAAACATAAGAAAAAGATATTCAAGGGGAAAAGAAAGACTTATTGAATATCAACTATGTGCTTCGTGCTTTAAAAGCATTTAACTTTAATGGTTATCTTGTGAGGTAAATTTTCTCATTTGAGAAATGAACATTCTTAACCATCAGAAATGTTAAGTGACTTGCCCACAAATGACAGCTCATAAGTAATAAGGCTGGAAATTGAATGAGGTCTATTGGAAATGCAGGTTTGAAAGTCCATATGCTTTTCAATTAATTGGCCTTAATGGTTTTAATATTTACATAAAGAAAAGCCCATCTAAGGAAAAAATATATTTAAAAGAATACCTTCATATCCAAAAAGCTATATAATCTTAAAGTTTAAGAAAAATCAAAACTGTAAAGTACAACACAGGGAATAGAGTCAATAATATTGTGATAACTATGTATGGTGCCAGCTGAGAACTGGAAATATCAGGTGGGAACACTTTGTAAAGTATATGACTGTCTAACCACTATGCTGTACACCTGAAACCAATAAAAAATAATACTGAAAGTAAACTGTAACTGAAAATGGAAATTAAATTTTAAAAAAACAAAACAGAAACAGAAAAAAGTACACTGTAAAATTATTGCTAGTTGCAAAAAGAACAATTCTTAGCAAGCCAGCTGTCTGTCTATGAGGAAAACTAGTCCTTGATGTAAAATTACACTCCAGTTGCCCGTTGGATGACCCTACTGCCAAAATATGAAACATAATTCACATTAAACCCAGAGGCCAACCACCATTTACAAAATGGAAAATGCTCTACATGTTTACTCTACTCATCTCAAGATATTTACCACTCAAAATTAATAGGCTATTTTCAGCAAATATTCTTTGATCTATCATATTCTTTCCTGACATTAAAATATTAAACTAATAAGCAAGAAATCTACTTACACAACACATATCCCACACTGAATATTATTAGTATTATGTGCTTCTGAATTTGTCTAGTGCATAAAAACATGCGAGCCCTAGCCCGTGTACTCAATGGTTAGAAAGGACTGTGAACCAAAGGGTTGCAGGCTTGATTCCCAGTGAAGGGCACATACCTGGGTTGCGGGTTCGTTCAGACAGGAGTTAACCAAGCAAAAAAGGGGGAAGGGAAAGGCAATAAAGAACAAAGAATGCAAACCAGACAAGAGGAAGCGTATATTCAATAAGAATGGACCAAAGATTTAAGGAAGACAGCAAGAAAAGTAAGTTCAGAGAATTAAGAGGCAGATCATTAAGGATCTCATATACATGCCATGCTACAGTTCAAACTTTATCCTGAAAGCAATGAGAAAGCACTAAAGATCTTTCAATAGAAAAGGACATGATTAGATTTGTATTTCTACCATAAATGTCAATTGTGGCGCCTACCATGCTTGCAACCCCATTTTGTGAGAAATTAGCCTATACACTGCCCCATGCTTTTCACCTTTATGATCCTGCTCCACTCCCACATGTGCAATAAACACATAGCCAACATTAGTGGCCAGGAATAGTCACATGACCAAAGTATACAGGTTTGGTAGCAGTCCATGAGGAGAAAAAAAACTGAGCCAGAGATTGTTTCTTAGGAATCCTACATAATAAAAGGCTAATATGCAAATGACCGAATGGTGGAATGACAGGTCACTATGATGTGTGCTGACCACCTGGGGGCAGACACTCAACTCAGGAGCTGCCCCCTGGTGGTCAGTGCACTCCCACAGGGGGAGCGCCGCTCAGCCAGAAGCCGGGCTCATGGCTGGCGAGCACAGCAGCAGGGGTGGGAGCCTCTCCCACCTCCGTGGCAATGCTAAGGATGTCGGACTGATGGCTTAGGCCCACTAAGCCATCAGTCGGACATCCCCCAGGGCACCCAGACTGCAAGAGGGCACAGGTCAGGCTGAGGGACCCCCCCACCAAGTGCACGAATTTCATGCACCGGGCCTCTAGTAGAAACCAGAAAATCCTAGAGAGAAGGAAGAAGTTAATAGGAGCTCAAGTTAAAAAGATAGCAGCCAGGTGTCAAGATGCTAGCATGAAAGTGACATAGCAGTTATAAGGAGGCAGAAATTAGGAATAAATGAATGCTATGAGCTGGGCATGGGGGTAAAGGGGGCTAGGTAGAGAGGAAACGAGTAGCTAAAACAAATTAACAGTAGAGCACTAGAGTGAAATCTGTCTTTACCTGTTTCTAGTTTTATTTATTAAGCTCCTATTCTTGAAACCAAGTTGTTTAACTTTTCCTGGGTTCCCTTATTTCCTGGGTTTCCTTCCAATAAGCACCCGACTACTTAAGATAACTTGAGTCTCTTCTTCGCCTGAAAGAGCCTAACTAAAAGAGCATTTTGGAACACTTACTCTGGCAGCAATGCAGAGAATGAACTGGAGGGCATGGCATAACAACATGCAGAAGAGGAAAGGCAAGACAACCACTTAAAAAGCTTTAAAAAACCCCAACAGATATTTTGGGTTAAAATGAAGTCGAGACAAAGACATCAATTAAGAATATGAAATATCATGAAGGAGAATGTACAAAACTTAAGTGATGTTGGTAGTAAGGTACACAGTGTAGTGGAAGACGACTCCCAGGTTCCTGGAGGCTTCATGAGGAAAGAACGGTGCTATTCATGAAGATAGGAAATCAAAAGAAAAAATTTTTGTTGCCGTTTGTCTCCCTCTTACCCACCTTTTAGGAGGTAAAAGAGGCAGAGAAGAGTTTTATATTGTACGTGTTTGAAGTGCTTGTGAAATGTGAATCCAAGTGGAGATGTGCATTAGCAATAATTTATAAGGGGTCTAGAACAGAGGCAAGAGTTCTACAAATCAACTCTAAACTTAGGAACAAATAAAGTCGGTGTTATCGTTTTAAAACAAAACTGAAAATTCTTTGGCCAATATTTATTTTAAATTAAGTTAACATAACTAAAAATCATGCAAACTAAAAACAACATATTCTTGGCAAAACACATTTCAAACCTCCTGCATTTCTCTGTGAAGACAGAACTACTAAATAGTATAATCCAAATTACTAGGAAAGGTGGAGTATGTATTACTAATTTCTAATGAGATTTTACTTTTTCTTTAAGTCTAATTTTAATGAATCATCAGAGAAATGCAAATTAAAACCACAATGAGATATAGCCTCACATCTGTCAGAATGGCTATCATCAATAAATCAGCAAACAAGTGTTGGCGAGGATGTAGAGAAAAGGGAACCCTCATGCACTGTTAGTGAGAATGCAGATTGACGCTGCCAATATGGAAAACAGTATAGAGGTTCCTCAAACCTTAAAAATGGAACTGCCTTATGACCCAGCAGTTCCACTTCTGGGTATTTACCTGCCAAAACACTAATTCAAAAAGATATATGCACCCCTATGTTCACTGAAGCCTTACTTACAAAAGCCAAGATATGGAAGCAATACAAGTGCCCATGAACAGGCAAGTGGATAAATAAGTGGTGGTACTTACATGTAATGGAATATTACTCGGCCACAAGAAAGAATGAAATCTTACCATTTGTGACAACATGGATAGATCTAGAGAATATTATGCTAAGACAAACACTATATGACTTCACTTATATGTGGAATCTAAAGAACTAAATAAATGAACAAACAAAATGGAAACAGACTGATAGACACAGAGAGCAGACTGGTGGTTGCCAGAGGGAGGGAGATTGGGGGAATGGGTGAAATGGATGAAGGGATTAAGGAGTACAAGTAGGTGGTTACAAAATAGTCAAGGAGATGGGAAATACAGCATAGGGAATAGAGTAAATAATATTGTAGTAACTATGTATAGTGCCAAGTGGGTATTAGACTCATTGGGGGAATCACTTTGTAAATTATGTGATTATTTAACTACTATGCTGAACACCTGAAACTAATATAAAAAAATACTGAATGTCAACTATAATTGAAAAATAAAATTTTAAAAACAAATGCAATGTAAAAAAGATATCTACTTAAAAAATAAATTTTAAATTAAGACAAAAATATCTAAGTTTACTCCATTTCTTTCATGAATTGTACACCACTAATAATAACTAAGGGGGGATATATTAAAAAGTCACATGTGAGACAGTGAACCTCACTTTTGAATATTAAACTACTAAAGGCCCGGTGCACAAATTCGTGCATGGGTGGGGTCTCTCAGCCTGGCCAGCGATCAGAGCCAGCCGGGGCTGGCTGTGGGTAGGGACCGCCGGAGGTTGGCCGGCCGTGGGAGCGCACTTACCACCAGGGGGGAATCTCCTGCATTGAGCATCTGCCCCCTCGTGGTCAGTGCACATCATAGCGACTGGTCAACCAGTCATCCGGCCATTCGGTCGCTTAGGCTTTTATATATGTAGATAATAACAAGATTTTTTAAATACTTAATCACATAATTTACTAGCTTAGATATTCAACTTTACTTGTACTGTAAATGTTGGGTTTCTGTCCTACAATCTTTTTTTCTCATCCAAATCCTTTGCCTCCAAAATCTATTACTATGAACTCAGAACTTGATAATGAGCTTAAGCCACAAATCCAGTTGCCTACTGGCTATCTATATCTGGTATAATCACCCAAACTCAACGTGTTACAACTGAGTTCCTCTTTTTTGACAAAAATAAAAATTAAACTCCTTCCTCATATGGATCCCCGCACATCAGTGAAAGCCACAAGCTAGAACCTAGAATGTATCTTCTATGAACCCTCTCCCTAATCCCAAATCCACTGAAATCACCTAGTCCTGTCTACTCCCAATATCCAAGTCCAGACCCACTACCATCATTTGCCTGAATTGCCTTTCTGATATTCCTACCTTTAGCCTTTGTCTACTCTTCAATCTACCCTCCTCACTGAAGCCAGAGTTACCTTTTAAAAATGCAAATCTTGCCCAGCTGACGTGACTCAGTGGCTGAGCATCGACCCAGGAACCAAGAGGTCACTGGTTTAATTCCTGGTCAGGGCACATGCCTGGATTTTGGGCTTAATCCCCAGCAGGCAGGGTGCATGAGGCAGCCGATCAATTATGTTTCTCTCTCATCGATGTTTCTATCTCTCTATCCCTCCCCCTTCCTCTCTCTCTAAAAAAATCAATAGAAACATTAAAAAATGCAAGTCGAATCATTTCAGACCCCTACTTTAAATCCTCCAGTAACTTATTTGATAAATATTATAGTCACCATTAAAGCTAGTCACTCCAGCCCGGCTGGTGTGGCTCAGTGGTTGAGTGTTAACCTATGAACCAGGAGGTCACAGTTCAATTCCAGGTCAAGGCACATGCCCGAATTGCTGGCTGGATCCCATGCGGGAGGCAGCCCATCAATGATCCTCTCTCATTATTGATGTTTCTATCTCTCTCTCTCACCTCTTCCATCCTCTCTGAAATCAATAAAAATATATTTAAAAAAGAAAAAAAAAAGCTAGTCACTCCATGGAATCAAACTTACTTTAGTTATATCATTTTTTTTGGCAGGTTCAGCATAAAAGAATCATCAGGAAATTTTTTCCAATTCTGAAATATACTTAAAACATACATATAACAACTGATACATTTAAAAGAAAAGCATAAAGCACTGTTGGTAAAATCAAAGACTGAAAATATCTCAAGACCACCGAAATGGAACTACCATCCAGCTAGCAAATGAGGCACTAACACATGTACTGTTGTTGAATGGTCTCTAGGGTCTATTATAAATTGGGGATAAAAAGTTATATAGTGTGCAGGACGCTTTAGTGTTTTAAGAATATAAATGTACAAGCAGTTGACATACATCGTTTCGTGGTTACATCGCCATCTCCCATTTATTTATTAAAAAAAAAAAAAAGTTCCGTCATTTCAATTTATGTACATATGTCCTTTATGTTTTTTTTGTTTATTTACCACAAGTAAAGGTCAGGAATTGTTATCTTTCTTTTAATTTTTTTTTACTGTTTCACTGCATTACTGCTGTGTTACATGCTCCATGTGAGTGACGTAGGTGCTTATGCAGGTGGGTTCCGACTTACGCGAAAATCGCGTTACGTTATGCCGTAGGAACGGATCTAAAACATAACCCGAGGACCTACTGTATATGCTTCTATATCTTAGAAATATCACAGATATGGAATTAGTGGTTGCCTCTAAAGAGTGAAAACAGACGGTTAGAGGATAAAGAGAAACTTTTTCCTACATATTCTTTTAACCCCTTTGATTTTTATATTCCATCTAATTATTATATATAGTTTTAAACATGATTATCCCCCTCTTCAGTTCCACACAAAATAAAAACGTTAAATATACTGACTACAAAAACCTCTCTATACGTCATCCCTACAACAACATTAAAATTATGCACTGATCATTTGGTGTAACATTACATTTCCTTCTTTACAGATCAGGAGTGCAACTTCAACAACATTTTATTCAATACTAGTTGCCTGGTGCACAAATTTGTGCACATTGAAATGAAATTAATCAGAAGAAATATTTTAATATCGCTATTCGCCCTAAGTCTGTAATAGAAGTGACAACTAAATTCATGATTGACAATGACAGATTGAAACACACGGGTGCAATTGGCGCCAGGGAGAGCTTTATATGAATCACGCATATGCAAGTCAACTTAGCCTTTTATCTATATAATAAAGAGCCAGGGTCATAACGGTTGTTACACCAGACCGGAAGTCAGTGCTGGGTTGCTGCTGCCAGCACCCCAACCCAGCACTGACTGCCTAGGGGGCTGCAGATCAGGCCCAGAGAGAGGCCTGAAGAGAGAGAGGCAGGGTCTGATCCATAGCCTCTGTGGCAGCCATTGATCAGAACTTGCCTCTCTTTCTCTCCCAGCCTGGCCAACAGCTGCACCTCCATTTCTCTCCAGGCCTCCACCGGGGCTGCTGATCAGTCCCGGCTTTCTGATAAGGTCCCGTTGATAGGCCGAGACTCTGACTGGCATAGAAACTGACCAATCAGAACCAAATCTGATTGTAAGGAGCCAATGGCTGCCTAGGAGGCGGAGCTTTTGACACTGACTGGCATAGAAACTGACCAATCAGAACCAAATTGGCCGGCAGAGTAGGGTAGTTGGGGGCAAGATCAGCCGGCAGGGGAGGGCAGTTAGGGGCGATCAGGCAAGCAGGCAGAGGCAGTTAGGGGTGATGAGGCAGGCAGGCAGGCAGAGAGGTTAGGGGCAATCAGGCAGGCAGGCAGGTGAGTGGCTAGGAGCCAGCAGTCCCAGATTGTGAGTGTCTGACTTCTGGTTTAGGCCCAATCCCACAGGACCCCGATTGGAGTGGGTGCAGGCTGGGCTGAGGGAACCCCCCCTCCATGCACCAATTTCGTGCACCAGGCCTCTAGTATATATATAATAAACTTGCTTAATTAGACCTACTTTCTGATTTAAACTTTTTCCAGCCCAGTGAAGCACCCCAACTTCTCTTTCAGGTAATTGTCAGCAACACAGCAGTAAATATCAAAACGAAGCAGATTATTATTGTAGATCATGCTGGGAGAACAAAGGGTAAAATATTTTACTGCAGCAGTGTTTGACTATATTCTGCGCAATGAGAAAACCTGAAGTCATTTTCAAGATCCACCATTTCTTCTTTTCAGTCTGATCAAGTTTCTAAGCTTTCTAAATCTCCATTTTCCAGCTAATGAAAAGGAAATAGGATTCCATCAAGTTTCCTATCTACCTACTCCAGGACTTCTGTGAAGATCAAATGAGATGAGGCAGGGGGAAAATGCTTCATAGACATTTGATTAAAGTGTAAAATGTTTGCACCTGGCTATAAAGCAAGTTGTGTTTCTGGGCTGAAGAAACTCCAAGGAGGCTAGTCACTAGGGAGAGGAAGCTGGGCTTTGCTACATGATGTCATTACCCGGATGGACACTTAGCATATTAGCCTTTTATATATATAGATAGATTTTACTATTGCTGAGAAGCTATTGGTAATGACACCAGTGAACATTGCATGATAACTGTACTTGCACCTTGGAAAAGCAAGACAGCAACACTAGGTAGCAGAAATATATTAAATTGACATTAACTCTTTAAGGATTAAAGAAAGCTATACCAGTAAATATTACTTTTCCTGCAAATTCAAAATCAGCAAATAAAAAAAAAGTTCCCAGTATCCTTCAAAACCAGTACAAAAGATCTGTAAAATCTGCAAGATGAAGCAAATGATACTACATGGAGACACAGTTACATCCAATTAGTGAAATGTGACTTAATCCTTAATGGAAGTTCCTAAAATCAGATCTGGACTATCTCACATGTTCTACAAAAGACACAAGATGAGAAGCAGGCTGTGTGACCTTATAACAGCACACACCCTGCCTTGAGCTTCCATACTCTTCCCCCTCCCTCCCTTTCACAGCACCAGGCTAAACCCTTCAAACACGGGTGTCGGTTGGTTCCCTTATGACCAAGTGGGGAGCATAGGCTAAGCTAACATCCCTTCAGCATGTCAGGGCTAAGCCATTTCAACCAAAAGGCTCACCACCAGGAAAAAAAGATAAGGTCTGCGTAGGGACAGAAGGTCTGTGGGAGAGGGTGGGGAGAGAAGGGTGTCTAAAGGGTGGCTGGCATCAGATCTGCCGGAGGGAAGAGCATCATGAAATAGACTATGTGAAAGCTCAGTTGGGTAGGGAAAGAGCTGGTTGGCTGGCGGTGAGCGACCCCGGAGGGGGAGGTCCGCTCAGAAAGGGGGTGGGCAGCAATGAATCGGCCTTGCAGCTGGGGGATGCAATGGGTAAGGGGGCGACCGTGACTGGGTCTCAGAGGAACTGTACCCGGTAAGCTCACGGGAGGATGTCACGGAGTCTGGAGGCTTCTTTCGGAACCCTGAGTCCGAGGACAGCTCTATGCGGCGTGCTGCGAGCAGGGGGACTGGCGGCAGACCCGCCGGGCGGCTGGAGGGCCGGAGTAGTGTCCGGTCAGAGACACGAAGGGTGGGGTCTACTGGGGACCCGGGCAGGGATCGTGGGTCGTAGAGGCTCCAGAGCAGACCCGCTCGTGGGGCGTCTCCGCTGGGGCGGGGCCGAAGGGCCCCCGCAGGAGCCCAAGAGCGAGACAGACGTGGGCCGGGCCAGCTGGGCGGCTAAGGCGGGTCTTACCTCGGGCTTCGCTGCGGTGGCCACTACTGCCCTCCTCTATGGCGGAAGCTGCCTCCCACCCTCGGCCCCAGGGTAGGCCGGAGGAAACAGCAGAGACCGAGACCAGCGAGGGCTCCGGGAGGGCTCCGGGAGGGCTCCGGGAGGGCTCCGGGAGGGCTCCGGGAGGGTGGGCCCAGTTGCTTCAGGGTCCGGGCGAGCGGCCGCCGCGCATCCCCCTCCCTGTCAGAGAGACTCCGCCCGGCCTGGGCAGGCACATCCCCCGCCGCACCCCGCCCAGGGAGCACGCGTCGGACCGCCGCCTCTGCCGGTGCCGCGGACGCCTCTGCCACCGACCCTCGAGCTCCTGCCGGGACTCTGCGCAGCCACCGTCCACCGCCGCCCGGTCCTGTCGGCTCCAGCCCGCGCCTCCGACCCCGCGCACGCGGCCCCGCCCCGCGCGCCTCCCCGGCTGCAGACCCGCGGGCGCGCGCGCACTCACCTCCCACGCCCCCTACCGCCTACCCGAGTCCGGCTCGCACGTGACGCACCAGGGAGTCCCGTGTGCGCCTGCGCGGGCACACCCCATGCCGTCGACTCCAGGCAGCCCCGCCCAAAGGTTTTTCCTCGGCGGACGGCAGAGCTGGGAACGCCGCCTTAGACTCGCCCTCTGCCGGCGAGTCCTGTCGCAAGGTTGAGGTAGAGCGCTCTGGGTTTGCGACCGTAGCTCTCGCTTTGCGGCCAACACAGAGCCCGGCGCCCGCAGGCCGGCCGAGGCGGTGAGCCGGGGCAGGTAAGGAGCGCCTCCCGCTTGGCTGGGCCGGCGTGTGTCCGGGCGGGGACGGCGTTGCTGCCCACGCAGAGCTGGCGTATCCGTGCCCGCCCCAATTCTGGCTCTGCATTCCGGCGCGGCCCCTCCGAACCCCTTCCACACGCACGCCCCTTCTCCCGCCCCGACTTTTTTAGTCCTTTCCATTCATTTTACGACTGTTTACAGTGGTCTCCATACCTTGGACTCAAGAAAGTCCGAAACGAATGAAATAGCCTCCGCTTTCTGAACGTCGGAGACGATGAGAGAGTCCGCAATGGTAGTAAAGTAAATTAACACAGAATAAAAGCGCAGGGTACTCTGAGCATGGGGGAGCCCCCGCCCCACCCCACCGCACCCCACCGCACCCCGATGCGTAGAAGGACGGGGAAAGGCTTTCAAGGCGACCTTGGCTCGCTCCTGCTCGTGTTGTGTTAGAAGGCCGGTGAGCGGGAAGGGCGCGGCGATGGAGGGAGAAGCGGGAAGGGCGTCGGGTGCGGAGGAGGAGGGCGGTATTGGTCCGAAGAGTTAGAAAGTTCGAGGAGTAGCGTATAGCTAGTGGAAGCCATACTGGTGTAGCCTACACTTGAAGGGGAGGAAGGACGAGGACCGGCAACGTGGGCCGCAAGTCTGTCTTCTTTAAAGATGGGAGACTCGGTGTACCGTGGAACCAAGAAGTGGAGCGTTCATGGTGAGGGTGTCCAATTTATAGGGTCAAGAGCTCTAATAGAACTCAACTTGGGACGCACATCAGAATCTTCCGGGAAGCTTTAAAAAAAATAAAATCAATGTTGCTCCACCCAAAACCAATTAAACAATCTCTGGTCCGGTAATGTTTTCTCCTGAGATGACTAATGATGAGGGTTGAAAACCAAAAACCACTAAGCTGGAGAAATGTAAAAGAATGGGAAGTAGGGAAGGACATAAAGGTATGGAGTTGGCTTTGTGACATTAGGATGGGGGTCATTTGATGAGAGAGTTTGGGATGGGATGAGAAGCTTGAGCAGAGTGATGAAAGTTTTGAATAACTGCTCTGGGAAATGGAAGAAGAAAAAACTATTCCTGCCTTTCCCTTAAGCACATTTCCATCCCTTAATTTTAATCAGGTCCCCTCATTTACAGCACTTTTTCCTCTCCCTTTCTCGTCTATTTATCAGCTGGGGTTTCAGTCTTATAGCTCAAGAGTATCCTCATTTTTATCCCCCAAAAGATCAGAGTTGAGCCAATTTATGAAATGCAAAGACTAACTTCACTCTCCTAGAGATTACTACTCACAGTGCCTTGCCAATTATTAATTTCATCCATCAGTTAAGTTAGGAATGAGATATAAACATATTTAGGATATAGCCCTACTAGGATATCATAGTATTAGGGAAAACAAACCTTTAAAGTAAGAATTCACTTGGCTGGCAGAGAAGGACTGTAAAGGCAAAGCCCAAGCCAATGCAGGGCTACTGTCTATTAACTTGGGATAATCCAAAAACCTGTCTGCCTGCCTCCAGATAAGAGAGAGTCACTGTTGTGTGTTATGACTAGAGCATAGTATGGAGAATGGGTGGAGCAGAGAGAAAAAGAATAAAGTGTAGACTTCAATCCCATGCTAAAACATTTAATTTATATACTATAAACAACTAATAGGTAAAAATAGCAAAGGTAAAAAGAAAATAACCTCTTTTACACCATGGACCTCTGTGATAGCCAGGCCTGTGGCCCCTATCTCAGAATGTTGTTGTTTTTTTCTCACATTATTCACCTTTTTATTCATTAGGCAAAACCATTTTTTTTTAGTATTTATTGAAAGTATTACAGATGTCCCCCCCCTTTTTTTTTTAAATAAATCTTTATTGTTCAGATTATTACAGGTGTTCCTCTTCCCCGCCCCCCCCCCATAGCTCCCCTCCACCTGATTCCCCACCCTACCCCATGCCCTTACCCCCCGCCACTGCCTTCATCCATAGGTGTAAGATTTTTGTCCAATCTCTTCCTGCACCCCTCAAACCCCTTCCCCCTGATAATTGTCCATCCCCTCCCTTTCTATGTCCCTGATTCTATTATATTCACCAGTCCATTCTGTTCTTCAGATGTTTTATTCACTTGATTTTTAGATTCACTTGTTGGTAGGTATGTATTTGATGTCTTTTTGTTGTTCATAATTTTTATCTTTACCTTTTTCTTCTTCTTCCTCTTCTTAGAGAATACCCTTCAGCATTTCATGTAATCCTGATTTGGCGGTGATGAACTCCTTTAGCTTTTTCTTGTCTGTGAAGGCCTTTATCTGACCTTCAATTCTGAATGATAGCTTTGCTGGGTAGAGTAATCTTGGTTGTAGGTTCTTGCTGTTCATCACTTTGAATATTTCTTGCCACTCCCGTCTGGCCTGCATAGTTTCTGTTGAGAAATCAGCTGACAATCGTATGAGTGCTCCCTTGTAGGTAACTAACTGTTTTTCTCTTGCTGCTTGTAAGATTCTCTCTTTGTCTTTTGCCCTTGGCATTTTAATTATGATGTGTCTTGGTGTGGTCCTCTTTGGATTCCTCTTGTTTGGGGTTCTGTGCGCTTCCTGAACTTGTAAGTCTATTTCTTTCACCAGGTGGGGGAAGTTTTCTGTCATTATTTCTTCAAATAGGTTTTCAGTATCTTGCTCTCTCTCTTCTTCCAGCACCCCAAAAATTCGGATGTTGGTACGCTTGACGCCGTCCCAGAGGCTCCTTACCCTATCCTCACACTTTTGGATTCTTCTTTCTTTCCGCCTCTCTGGTTGGGTGTTTTTTGCTTCCTCATATTCCAGATCTTTGGTTTGACTCTTGGGGTACGTTGATCTACAGTTGAGTTTCTGTATATTCTTTATTTCAGACAGTGTATGCATAATTTCTGACTGGTCCTTTTCCATTTTTTTTGGTATTCTCATTAAGGTCTTTGAAGGTCTCTTCAAGTTTCTCAGCGGTTTTTAGAAGATTCTTGAGTAACCTTATAAATGTGGTTCTGAACACTGTGTCATCCATTAGTTTACTTTCCTTCATCCCTTCTATTCGTGACCTGCTACGGTGTCTCCACCTTTTGGCTGCCTCCCTGTGTTGATGGAGTGGCTTTGTGTGGTCAGTGACCTATAGGGACCGGTAGCTCAGCTTCCCCAATCTCCCTAGGTGGTCGCTCTTGGTACCCCCCTTTGTGGGCTGAGTGGAAAGTCTTAGTGTAGTTAAGCCTTGATTGCTGTTGGTACACTGGGAGGAATTGACCTCCAGGCCAATTGGCTGTGAGGACCCGCTGTGTCTATAATGGAAGAACTGCTGCGCTGGAGACACGCTTGTGGTGCAGGCCTTGTTTCAGTGCGGCTTTGGTGCTCACTGAGTCCGCCTCCCGAGTGTGTCACTTATGGATGTGAGGAGTTGAAATCTGGTGTCTCACACTGGCCACTAGGAGCATTGGCTTCTGGATCTCCAATGGGGTGCAGTTCTGAGGCTACCCTGCAGGAGCTACAGCGAGAACTGCCGTCCTCTCCTCCCTGCTTGGAGCTTGGAGGCCTTGGAGCTGTCTGTACCGGGTTGCAAGTTTACTAGTTTAAACTGCAATAGAGAAGGCCATTCATATGCAAAAGCCGCTGCTAGGAGCTTGGGTGTGTTTGTAGATTGTGCGGGGTGGAGTCTCAGGGCGTCACTAGGCTAGGGCGTGGCAAACAGCAATGACTGGCAATGAGCCGCCTCCGACCGTGTCCCCTCACCTCCGACCGCGTCCCCACCGTCTCGCGCCCCGGCGCAGCCAACAATTCTACCTCCACGCAGCTCTGCTAGTAAGCCACCCTCACTCCGACCCAATGGCAGACAGAACTGGATTTCAGAGAGATTGGGGGCTTGTCTCTCTTCGGATTGAAGAAAGCAACACCCGCCTCCAGCTGGGCTCCGCCACCAGCTCGTATCACCCGTGCGCTCCCCTATACCTCAGTTTTTCAGCGTTTGTGCCCTGATTACTCCCGTCTCTTTGGGTCTAGTTGTAGAGGTTCCGCTCAGCCAGCTTTCCCGTGGTTCTGGGTGATAGACATTCTGTCTTTTAGTTGTACTTTTGGAAATTGTTGTGGACGGCAGCAGCCCAGATGTTTATCTATGGCGCCATCTTGGATCTCCTCCTCAGAATGTTTTTAAATGTGAAATAAAATACATGGAAATTAATGGAACCAATTTTCAAAGTTTTAAAATATTAAAACATGTGTGTGATGTAGTTATATATGTGCTTCTTTGTGCATTAATCATCTGGCAACAGGTCTTATTGTATAATTCCAAAATAATGATGAGTGTAAATTATATTTTGAGATATCTGCAACAACTTTAATATGACATGAAAATATCCTATTTTTTATTAGTGGCAAAAGACAGGATTACTGATACTACTCTGTATCATTGCCTACATTTATTGACAAAAATACCAAATTTCACCTAGAGATTATTGGAAATAAAAATGCAATTTTATTCCCCATTCCAATTCCATGGAAACCTTAAATTCTAGCCACATCCTGGCCCATGGAGCCTAGATTTATAAAAAGCTCACTCTATTGTTTTTAAGCAATAGCATGATATATCAAATCTGTGTTTCAGAGGGGTACTAGAGTGGTGTTCACTTCCCAACCTCTCTTTTGGAACTGGCTATTGTCTTCTGCTCCTCTAGCACCTTAGGTGCAGCAATCCACTGTTGCCTAATACTTTAGGCCCACTGGAGGAGTGAGTTTGTAGCTATCTATGTAGGAGCAGTACTAGGAAAAAAATTGGAAAAGATAGGTTGGGGCTATTTTTGTAGAAATCATTGAATGCCAGGCTGTAATCTGTGCTTGCTTTGGTAGATGATGGAGAGATGTAAATATTTTTGGAGTAGGATAATAGAGTTCTTTTTGAAAAATTATTCTAACAGTAATCTATAGGTTAGATCATTAAAAGATAAGATAGGAATGAAGATACTATATCTATATATATAAAGCCAAGTGACCTTTACAACTGGACAACCGAGTGACCGGCTGGTAGCTATGACACACACTGACCACAGGGGGCAGACACTCAATGCAGGAGCTGCCCCCTGGTGGTTAGTGCACTCCCAGCCAGCCAACCTCCTCTGGTCCCTCCCCCCAGCCTGCCAAGCTCCTGCAGTCCCTCCCCCTGGCCGACCAGCCCTGATCGCTCCAATCACTGGCCAGGCCGAGGGACCCCCACCCATGCATGAATTCGTGCTCTGGGCCTCTAGTAAATAAGTAAGTAAATAAATAAATGATTTTTTTAACTAAATATTATCAAGGGATCTTCTAAAGAGTTTGCTAAATTACTTTATGTCCCAAATGTTCTGGCTACTCTAAAAAACACAGATTGACCCTAGCCAGTGTGGCTTGGTTAGTTAGAGCATCATCTGTGCTCCAAAAGATGGTATATTCGATTCCCAGTGCAGGCGGGGGGGTGGGGGGTCATAAGGAAGGCAACTGAATCTATTTTTCTTTTTTTTGCCACGTTGTATTTATTTTTTTTAAATCCTCAAGCGAGGATATTTTTCCATTGATTTTTTTTTTTTTTTGGTAGAGAGACTGGAAGAGAGAGGGAAAGACGGAAACATCGATGTGAGAGAAACACACCGATTGGTTGCTCCTGCAGGATCCCTGACCAAGGTGCCAGAGCTGGAGAGGAGCCTGCAACCAAGGTACATGCCCTTAACTGGAATCGAACCCAGGACCCTTCAGTCTACAGGCAGAACTCTATCCACTGAGCCAAACCAGCCAGGGTGGCAACTGACTCTTACATCCCCTCTCTCTCTCTCTCTCTCTCTCTCTCTCTCTCTCTCTCTCTCTCTCTCCTCCTCCTCTCCCTCCTCCCTCTCGCACTCTCCCACTTCCTCTCTCTGAAAAAAAAAAAAAATCAATGAAAAAACATACATTGGCCTGGCTGATGTGACTTGGTAGTTGAGCATTGACCTATGAATTAGGAGGTCAAAGTTCGATTCCCTTTCAGGGCATGTGCCCCATTTTCAGGCTTGATCCCCGCTGGGGGTGTGCAGGAGAAAGCCAATAGATGATTCTCTCTCATCATTGATGTTTCTATCTCCCTCTCTCTCCCTTCCTCTCTGAAATCAATAAAAAAAAATTTTTTTTTTGAAGAAACATAGATTGGGGGAGAAACCAAGATGGTGGCATAGGTGAACATCTAAACTGCTGCCTTGCAGAACAATTTCAAAACTACAGCTAAAAGACAAAACGGACATCATCCAGAACCACAGGAAAGCTGGCTGAGTGGAAATTCTACAACTAGAAGGAAAGAGAGGGGCACACGGAGACTCAGAGGAGCTGCGAAAGGCTGAGGTACAGAGACGCGCGCGGAGAGGCTGGGTGGCTGAGTGCCTGGCTGGCTTTCTCTAGTGGGAGGGAGACAGAAGCTCCCGACTGCACTGAACCCCAGTTCCAGGCAAGACCCTGGGAACCCAGACTCATGCAGGAGGAGTCTGGACTGTCGGGAAAAGAGAGGAGCACACAGAAACTCGGGAGACGCGAAAGGCAGAGGTCTGGAGCCGCACACGCGAGTGCGCGCAGAGAGGACTGACTGCTGTGTGTGCCGCTGGCTTTCTAAAGCAGGAGGGAGACGGAAGCTCCCGACTGCGCTAAACTCCAGTTCCAGGCGAGAATCTAGGGACCCAGACTCATTCGGGGAGAAACTGGACTGTCTGGCAGCCGGCAAAACTCAAGGGTGATTTTCTCTCAGAGGTGCTTGCAGTGATTACCGAGGGACACTGAGACCCAGGGGCCGCATAGGGCAGGGCTGACAGGAAGCCAAGGCTGTCTGCTCAGCCCTGAGACTCCGCCCCATCCAAGCTGAGCACAGAGGCTTTTGCAGTTTTGCAAGTCTTGTCTCATAAGGCTCTCTCCAGCACAGAAGTTCTCCCGGCGTAGACACAGCTGATCCTCACAGCCAATTGACCTGGAGGTCAATTCCTCCCAGTGATACCAACAGCAATCAAGACTTAACTACCGCCCTGACTGGTTTGGCTCAGTGGGTAGAGCATTGGCCTGCGGCCTGAAGGGTCCCAGGTTCAATTCCAGTCAAGGGCATGTACCATGGTTATGGGCACATCCCCAGTAGGGGGTGTGCAGTAGGCAGCTGATTGATGTTTCTAACTCTCTATCCCTCTCCCTTCCTCTCTGTAAAATATCAATAAAATATATTTTTTAAAAAAAAGACTTAACTACAACAAGGCTGTTCACACAGTCCACAAAGGGGTGCACCAAAAGTATCCACCTCAGGTAACTGGGGAGGCTGAGCCACTGGGCCATAGAGGACACCTAGCACACAAAGCTACTCTACCAACTCAGGGAAGCAGTGAAAATGCAGAGACAAAGAAACAGATCACAAACTAAAGAAATGGAGGAAAGCAAATCACTGGATATAGAGTTCAAAACCACGGTTATAAGGTTTTTCAAGAATTTCCTAGAAAAGGCTGATAAATTTAGCAAGACCCTCAAGGATGTGAAAAAGGACCAACTAGTAATTAAGCATACACTGACTGAAATAAAAAATATTATACAGAGATCCAACAACAGACTAGAGGAACGCAAGAATCAAGTCAAAGATTTGAAATACAAAGAAGCAAAAAACACTCAACCGGAAAAGCAAAAGAAAAAAGAATCCCAAAATTTGAAGATAGTGTAAGGAGCCTCTGTACCAACATCAGAATTATGGGGGTCCCAGAAGAAGAGAGAGAGCAAGATACTGAAAATCTATTTGAAGAAATAATGACTGAAAACTTCCCCCACCTGGTGAAAGAAATAGACTTACAAGTCCAGGAAACGCACAGAACCCCTATCGAAAGGAATCCAAAGAGGACCACACCAAGACACATCATAATTAAAATGCCAAGAGCAAAAGACAAAGAGAGAATATTAAAAGCAGCAAGAGAAAAACAGTTACCTACAAGGGAGCACCCATATATGATTGTCAGCTGATTTCTCAACAGAAACTATGCAGGCCAGAAGGGAGTGGCAAGAAATAGTCAAAGTGATGAATAGCAAGAACCTACAACCAAGATTACCCAGCAAAGCTATCATTCAGAATTGAAGGACAGATAAGAAAAAGCTAAAGGAGTTCATCACCACCAAACCAGTATTATATGAAATGCTGAAAGGTACTCTATAAGAAGAGAAAGAAGAAGAAAAATGTAAAGATAAAATTTATGAACAACAAATACATATCTATCAACAAGTGAATCTAAAAATCAAGTGAATTAAAAACCTGATGAACAGAATAAACTGGTGAATATAATAGAATCAGGGGCATAGAAAGGGAGTGGACTGACAATTCTCAGGGGGAAAGGGGTGTGGGGGGTGCAGGAAGAGACTGGACAAAAATCGTACACCTATGGATGAGGACAGTGGGGGTGGGTAACGGCAGAGGGTGGGGTGGGAACCGGGTGGAGGGGAGCTGTGGGGGAAAAAAGAGGAACAATTATGATAATCTGAACAATAAAGATTTATTAAATTAAGAAAAAAAAAAAAATGAAGTCTAAATTCTAAAAAAAAAACAACTCATTTATTAATACTTGTCCAGTTTGTCAAGCACTGAAGATAGCAGAGATGAGTAAAATCTAAACTCTGCCTCGAAGAGGGATATATAAATCTTGGTAATTTTTACATCGCTCTTCATACAAATCCCTGAATGGTTTAGGCTACATTAAAAGGAAATGTTAAATTGGGGGAATTTAAAACAAATAAAAATGGCTTGAAATTCCTTCCTGAAAATGTTTCTACTTATGCTGCCATGAAAAGCACATTTGGTCTTGCATGTGATTCTTTTTGTGAAATTGCAAATGAAATCATACTTAGAAGTTGGACATAATCTGATTTTAGTAAAAACCAGATTATTTTTACATCTTTATAATTGAAGATTTATAGAAGAGAGATTACACTTACTCTGTTTTTTCTAGAGGACAGAAGTGAGACCAGTGAGTTGAGGAAACATATATTTTAGGTCAGTGTAAGAGTGGGAGGTAAAATATATTATTGTCTAACCACTATCTTGTGCATCTGAAACTAATACAGAATAATATTGAATGTGAACTATAATGGAAAAAATAGATGGAAAATTGTATGTCACATATTTTTCATCATCATCATAAAAATAAATAAATAAATAAATAAATAAAAATAAAAACATTCCGTTTGACCACACACACAAAAAAAGAGTGGGAAGTAAAGTCCTGATTGGGTTGCTCATTTTGTTGGAGTGTCGTCCCATACACCAAAAAGGTTGTGAGTTTGATTCCCAGTCAGGGCACATATCTAGGTTTCTGATTCGGTCCACAGTCTGGGTACGTACTGATCAGTGTTTCTGATCAGTGTTTCTCTTTCTCTTCCTCTCTCTCTCTCTCTCTCTCTCTCTCTCTCTCTCTCTCTCTCTCTCCCCCCCCCCCCCCTCCAAAATCAATAAAAATGTCCTCGGGTGAGGTAAAAAAAAAAAGAGTGAGAGGTGGATGTATCTAATTTTCCCAACACCATTTTCTGAATAGGCTGACTTTACCCCATTGTATGTTCTTGCCTCCTTTGTCAAATATTAATTGACCATATAGGTGTAGGTTCATTTCTGGGCTCATTTTATGTCTGTTTTTATGCCAGTACCATGCTGTTTTGATTATTACAGCTTATAATATAGTTTGATATCAAATAGCATGATACTTCCAACTTTGTTAAGATTGCTGAGGCTATTTGGGGTCAGTTGTAGTTCCATATAAATTTTTGGATTATTTACTACTAGAGGCCCGGTGCACGAAATTCGTGCACAGGGCAGGGTGTTTGTCCCTCAGCCCAGCCTGCACCCTCTCCAATCTGGGACCTGGTAGGATCAGGCCTAAACGGGTAGTCGGATATCCCTCTCACAATCCAGGACTGCTGGCTCCCAACTGCTCGCCTGCCTGCCTTCCTGATTGCCCCTGACCGCTTCTGCCTGCCAGCCTGATCACCCCCTAACCACTCCCCTGCCAGCCTGATTGATGCCTAACTGCTCCCCTGCCAGCCTGTTTGCCCCTAACTGCCCTCCTCTGCAGGCCTGGTCCCCCCCAACTGCTCTCCCCTGCAGGCCTGGGTCCCCCCCAACGCCCTTCCCTGCACTTCCGGTCGCCCCCAACTTCCCTCCTCTGCCGGCCTGGTCACCCCTAACTGCCCTCCCCTGCAGGCTTGATCGCCCCCAACTGCCCTCCCTTGCAGGTCTGGTCCCTCCCAACTGCCCTCCCCTGCTGGCCTGATTGCCCCCAACTGCCCTCCCCTGCAGGCTTGATCATCCCCAACTGTCCTCGCAGACCTGGCCCCTCCCAACTGCCCTCTCCTGCTGGCCATCTTGTGGCGGCCATCTTTGACCACATGGGGGCAGCCATCTTGTGTGTTGGAGTGATGGTCAATTTGCATATCACTCTTTTATTAGGATAGTTCAGTGAAATATGCCATTGGTATTTTGATAGGAATTGCATTGAATCTATAGATTACTTTGCATAGTTTGGACATTTTAATGATATCAGTTCTTCCTATTCATGAACATGGTCTGTGCTTTCATTTATTTGTATCTTCTTCGATTTCTTTCTTCATTATCTCATAATTTTTCTGAGTACAAAAATGAAATCTTACCATCTGTCACAGCATGGGTGGACCTAGAAGGTATAATGCTAAGTGAAATAAGTCAGTCAGAGAGAGACAAATACCATATTTCACTTATATGTGGGATCTACAGAACAAAATAAATGAAACAAAATTGGGACAGAATCATAAACACTGAGAGTGGACTGGTGGTTGTCAGTGGGAAGGGGTGTTAGGGGACTGGGTGAAAGATGTAAAGGGTTTAAGAAGTACAAATTGGTAGTTACAGAATAGTTATGAGGATGTAAAGTACAGCATAGTTTACTCAATAATATTGTGATAACTATGTATGGTGCCAGATCCACTCTAGAAATATTAGAAGGAACACTTTGTAAAGTATATAATTGTCTAGCCACTGTGCTGTACACATGAAACTAATATAAAGTAATATTGAATGTAAACTGTAAAAAAAAAGTGGGAAGTGGTACATTGTTTTTCTAACTAGAAATAATTGCATTTACTGGATGTGTGCGCATTATCAAAAAGTGGGGGGGATAAAGCAGACAGTATCAAAACATAGAAGGAAAAGTTAAGTTTAAATAATCCTATTCTTAGAGAAAAACTAAGTTTTGGATGGCTCTCATTCTTGATTATTTTTATGTATGTTTTTCTCTTACAAATTTTTTTCTTCTTTATTTTTTAATTAATAAATTTTTATATAACCTTTTCATAGCATATTATGACCATCTTTCTTTTTTTAAAGTATATTTTTATTGATTTCAGAGAGGAAGGGAGAAGAAGAGGGAGATAGAAACATTAATGATGAGAGAGAATCATTGATCAGCTGCCTCTTACACGCCCTCTACTGGGGATTGAAATCGCAATCCAGGCATGATGGCCAGTTACTTTTCCAAAAGCTCACATTTGTTTACATTCTGTCAACAATGAGAATGGCTGTTTTCCCAGTCTGTCAGCAATGCTAGTTATCAGTTTTTCTCATCTTTGCTAATTTGGTAGGTGAAAAATGAAATCTTACTTTAACTTGAATTTCTTTCATTCATAGTAAGTATCTTTGATTCCTTTTGGAGTATTTTTTCATCTCTTCATTGGACAGTCATACAATTGTATAAGCTCTATTTTCTATATTTTTGTTTCCTTTTTTTAAAAAACATTTTTTTTTATTGATTGATTTCAGAAAGAGAGAGGAAAGGAGTGTGAGGGAAGGAGGGAGAGAGGGAAAAAGAAACATTGATATGTTGTTCCACTTGTTTATATATCCACTGATTGATTCTTGTGTGTGCTCTGACTGGGGATCAAAACTTCAACCTTGGCATATCTGGATGATGCTCTAAGCAGCAGAGCTACCTGGCCAGGGATTGTTTAATTTTTAACACTTAAATTTTACTTCATCTAAAATATAGTAATTTGATATAAGGTATGAGATAGGGGCCTTGCTATTCTTTTTTTTTCTGTTTGGATTTTTTTTTAATCTTTATTGTTGAGGTTATTACAGATGCCCCTCATTTTCCCTCCCAGAGCTCCCCTGCCTGCACCCAGTTCCCACCCCACCCCAGGCCCTCGCCACCCTACGGTCCATGTCCATAGGTAATGCATACATGCATATAAGATCTTTGTCTATTCTCTTCCCGTACCCCCCACACATACCCCTTTCCCTCTGAGAATCATCAGTCTGTTCCATTTCCATGCCCCTGATTCGATTCTGTTCACCAGCTTATTCTGTTCATCAGATTTTTTTAAATTTCTTTATTGATTAAGGTATCACATATTTGTCCTCATCCCCCCATTCCCATCCCACACCCCTCCCCTTCATCAGATTTTTTATTCATTTGATTTTTAGATTCACTTGTTGATAGATATGTATTTGTTGTCACTTTATTCATAATTTTTTATCTTTACCTTTTTCTTCTTCTTCCTCTTCTTAAAGAATACCCTTCAGTATTTCATATAATACTGGTTTGGCGGTGATGAACTCCTTTAGCTTTTTCTCTTCTGTGAAGCTCTTTATCTGACCTTCAATTCTGAATGATAACTTTGCTGGGTAGAGTAATCTTGATTGTAGGTTCTTGCTATTCATCACTTTGACTATTTCTTGCCACTCCCGTCTGGCCTGCATAGTTTCTGTTGAGAAATCAGCTGACAGTCATATGGGTGCTCCCTTGTATGTAACTAACTGTTTTTCTCTTGCTGCTTTTAAGATTCTCTCTTTGTCTTTTGCCCTTGGCATTTTAATTATGATGTGTCTTGGTGTGGTCCTCTTTGGATTCCTTTTGTTTGGGGTTCTCTGCGCTTCCTGGACTCGTAAGTCTATTTCTTTCACCAGGTGGGGGAAGTTTTCAGTCATTATTTCTTCAAATAGGTTTTCAATATCTTGCTCTCTCTCTTCTTCTGGCACCCCCATAATTCGGATGTTGGTACGCTTGAAGTTGTCCCAGAGGCTCCTCACACTATCTTCATATTTTTGGATTCTTTTTTCTTTTTGCTTTTCCGGTTGGGTGTCTTCCTCGTATTTCAAATCACCGATTTGATTCTCGGGATCCTCTAGTCTACTGTTGAATCCCTGTATATTATTCTTTATTTCACTCAGTGTATGCTTAATTTCTGACTGGTCACTTTCCATTTTTTTGACATTCTCACTAAGATCCTTGAAGGTCTCACTAAGTTCCTCGGAGGTTTCTAGAAGATCCTTGAGTAACCTTATAACTGGTTTTGAACTCTATATCCAGTAGTTTGCTTTCTTCCATTTCTTTCATTTGTGACATGTTTCTTTGTCTCCGTATTTTGGCTGCTTCCCTGTGTTTGTTTCTATGCACTGGGTAGCTGCTAAATCTGTTTGAATTGATAGAGTGGTCTTGTGTAGTAAGTGTCCTATAGGGCCCAGTGGCTCAGCCTCCCCAATCACCTGAGGTGGACACTCTTGGTGCACCCCTTAGTGGGCTGTGTGCACAATTTTGTCATAGTTAAACCTTGATTGCTATTGGTATCACTGGGAGGAAATGACCTCCAGGCCAATTGGCTGTGAGAACCAGCTGCGACCTCAGTGGGAGAGCTGCTGTGCAGGAGACACCCTTATGGGGCAGGACTTGCTTCAGTGGGGCTTTGGTACTCACTGAGTCTGCCCCTTGCGTGTGTCACTTATGGATGTGAAGAGTTGTAATCTGGTATGGTCTCACACTGACCACTGGGTACACTGGCTTTTGGGTCTCCAGAGAGGTGCAAAGTCAGCCACTGCCTGGGGCCACCCAGCAGGAGCTACGGAGAGATCTGCAGATTCCTCCTCTTTGTATTGGGTTTGGAAGTGCCCAGACTAGGCCCAGCTGTGAAACAAGGCAGGCTGGTGCTGGTGTGGCCTTGGGCCTTTTATTGATAGGTTTGGGGCTCCCTGACCCAGCCGCAGCTTGTTTGACAGGTTTTAGGTTGAGACAGGATAGGCCAATGGTCGGCAAACTCATTAGTCAACAGAGCCAAATATCAACAGTACAACGATTGAAATTTCTTTTGAGAGCCGAAAACCGACTTCTGCGCTTGGGCCATGAAGTTTCAGTCGCGCCGTACATGCGCGCTCGCACTGTACGTGTGCGCCCGCACGTGGTATTTTGTGGAAGAGCCACACTCAAGGGGCCAAAGAGCCACATGTGGCTCTCGAGCCGCAGTTTGCCTACCACTGGGATAGGCCATTCATATGCAAAAGCCCCTTGCGCACAGCTTGGTTGGGGTTGTAAATTGGGTGGGGCGGGGTCTCAGGAAATCACCAGGGCAGAGCAAACAGAAATGGCTGCCAGTCAGGGAGGTCCCAGCACAGGAACAATGACCTCTGCAAGCACCTCCATCTGTAAGAAAGCCGCCCCCGAGTTCCTGCCCTGGTGCCAAACAGTCCAGTTTCTCCCTGTATGTGTCTGGGTCCCCCAGAGCCTCGGTCAGAGCAAGTGGGAGCTTGTAAATCAGTTCGAGGTCCTGGCCTTTTAAGAGGAGCAGCTGGGTCTCGAGCAACAGTGTCACTTGCCCCAATCCACACTGGTTTTTTACAGTCCGTAGTTCTTATTGCCCGTAGGGACTTCTTTCCCCAGCTTTCGGACCCTGGGCTGGGGGTCTGGTGTGGGTCTGGGACTCCTCACTCCTCCAGGCGGCCTCCGCAGAGGCAATCTCCCTACCGATTAAAAAAGCAGCACACCCGGGTGCCGGACTAGCCTGTTCCGCGCCTCCGCACCTCCTACCAGTCTCAGTGCACTTTCTTCTTTACCTCTCTAGTTGCAGTCCTTCCACTCAGCCAGCTTTCCCGCAGTTCTGGATGATAGTTGTATATTTTAGTTGTAATTTTGATGTGGTTGTGGGAGGCATCAAGTACAGGTGTTTACTTATGCTGCCATCTTGGTTCTCCCCTAGCTTTTTTTAAATCAAATTATTAACAAGTTATCACAATGCCATCAAGTAACTAACTCAGCAAGCATATCTTAAACTTTACTTCATAGGCCAGTGGTCAGCAAACTCATTAGTCAACAGAGCCAAATATCAACAGTACAACAATTGAAATTCCTTTTGAGAGGCTAATTTTTTAAACTTAAACTTCTTCTAACGCCACTTCTTCAAAATAGACTCGCCCAGGCCATGGTATTTTGTGGAAGAGCCACACTCAAGGGGCCAAAGAGCCGCATGTGGCTCGCGAGCCACAGTTTGCCGACCACTGTCATAGGCAATTAGATGCTAATAGATATTCTACCAAAAAAAAAAGTGTTTCAATGAGTCAGATGAGTTTGGGAAATAAATCAGACCAAGGAAAGGTAAATTTCTTGATTCCATAGCCTTGAATATGCTTATGTATATTAAGAATCTCTAATAAAGAGTTTTAAGATATGGCATTTTCTAATATATTTAACCATGTAATCCAATTTTTTTCATTCAAGTAATACCTATGAAATCCTATGGAACTGTGCTGGTGAAAATAGACACTAGCCACATATGGCTATTTAAATTTAAGTTTAAATTAATTGAAATAAAATTAAATATTTAGTTCCTCAGTCACGCTAGCCACGTTTCAGGTGCTTATTAGCCTCATGTGGCTATTGGCTACTATATTAGACATTGTAGATAAAAACACTTCCATCTTGGCCCTGGCCAGGTAGCTCAGTTTGTTAGAGTATTGTCCAATACACCAAGGTTGTGGGTTCAATCCCTGGTCAGACTAAGTACAAGAATCAATTAATGAATGCATCAATAAGTGGAACAGCAAATCAAGTCTCTCTCTCTCTCTCTCTCTCTCTCAAAAAATCAATAAATAATTTTAAAAAACAAAACACTTCCTTTATTGCAGAAAGTCCTATTGGACAGTGCTTCTATAGAACATAATATTCATTGAAAACATGGAATAATCCATAGTTTCTCCCACTGATTTGTAATGTCTCCATCATTCTATCTAAAATTTCTAAAAATGCATGGGTTTGTGTACCCACAGCTAGTTGAGAGAGTCAAGCTTCAGCATTTTTTTCTCTGAGAGCAGAACTGAAGGATTCTTGCATGAAGTAGAAAGTTAGACTAGAAGGGATAATTAAAGGCCCTTATATTTCTCAGACTCTGTAAATATAAACATTTCTTCGCCAAACTTGATTTATATCATGTTGAGATCCATACTTCATTACTCATTAGTTCATTCTACAATTATTTATTATCTGCCTGACCAGCTCTGTTTTAGGTCCAAGGCCTAGAATTGTAAACAAGTTTAGGCAGACAACGTTCCTTGGTTTTCTTACTCTCAGCGAGCTTACCTTCTTGTTTTGGAGAGAAAAAGAACAAAGTTAACGAAGAAGCAAGTAAATTTTAAAAACCATCAGATAGCCTTGAGTGCTATGCAAGGAACTGAAATTAAAGGAATAAGAGAGTGAGTGATGCCCTGGCCAGTGTGACTTGCTCAATGGTTAGAGTGTCAGCCTGTGCACTGGAGGGTCATGGGTTCGATTCCCAGTCAGGGACATGTACCTAGTTGCAGATTTGATCCCCGCCCCAGTTGGGATGTGTGTGGGAGGCAACCAATTGTGTCTCTCTCACATCGATGTTTCTCTCTCTTTCTCTCCCTCCCTCCTTCCCATTTGTCTTTAAAAATCAATAGAAAAAATGTCCACAACTAAGAATTAACAAAAGAGGGGGGGTGGTGGCCTCTAGTTTTGGCTGGTCACAGGAGATTTCTGAATAAGTGGCTTTTAAACTGAAATCTATCCAACAGAAGGAACCAACCACTCAAAGGTCCCAGCACAACTAGTATACCAGCCCTCAGGAGGTGTTGCTGGTGGAAATAGTGTTCTTTCAGGGAGTCAGGAGAAAAGCATTTCAGAGACCCATAGGAGGATGAGAGGTAGTAGCAAGATTTATTGGAGCAAAAACAAAGGACTGCCCACAGGTGCCCAGTCTCATCCATGATCAGGTGTCTTCTTTATCTTGCTGTAGAAGAAGTCCTGAGCCTGGTGAGCATAAGTGCCCACCAAGAGGGTCAGGATCCAGAACTATAATACCATCACCCTGGGCTCTGTTAGTTCAACATAGTCTCTGCTCCCAGCTGCACTCCTGGCCAGTGCTGTGCTGCCATACCCAGGCCTGAGCTTGGGCCCACATGGCTGCTACAGAGAGAGAGCATGCAAACAAACGAGCAAACTTACAAAAAACATGTACTACAGAGGCGAGCCTTTGTTAAGCTTTAATTATGTCTCCTTGGGTTTGGGAAGGGCCAGCTTTCTTTCAAACTAATCAATCTCTTTCACAATCCTTCATGGGTTTGTTCTGGGTCCTCCCCCTATCCAGTTTGGTTTTTTACTCAGGTTTTTCAGGCTAGACATTGCCCCTTTATGTTGCCATTTTGATTCCTACTGCACATGCCTCAGTTTTGCCTTGTCATCTGGTTTATACTGCACATGTGCTTACCTCCTCCTGCACCATCTTGAATTCTGCACATGTGCCCAGCAGAGGAATTTCCCCTTTATTGTTTACTAGAGGCCCAATGCACGAAATTCGTGCAAGAGTAGGCCTTCCTTCCCCTGGCTGCCGGCACCAGCTTCCCTCTGGCACCCGGGACTTGGGCTCCCCTCCAGCCGTCAGGCACCCGGGACCCAGGCTTCCCTCACAGCCCTGGCTTCATCCAGAAGGTCGTCCAAAAGGACGTCCCATCTAATTAGCATATTATACTTTTGTTATTATAGTTTCCTCCCCTCTCCCGCATTCCACTTCCAGGCTGGTTGTTCCTGGGGAGATTGTAAAGCCGATTCTTCCTGACTGCTTGGGGATTGCTCAGGGATTAAGTCCCTTCAGCAGAGGATGCAGTGGTCCCCTGGGGAGCCTGTGACTGCTGCAACTTCCTAGTTAATCAGGCCTAATGTTTAATTCAGCTCCCTAGTTTATTAGGCTTAATTCCTAATTTCATTATTCAGCTCCCTAGTTTATTAGGCTTAATTCCTAATTTCATTTGCTTTCTTTATTAATAATAATTAGTTGGCTACCTACACTAATATTTCACACACCCCTTCAAGAATCCTGGGCTCTTATAATCTTACTAGAGGCCCGGTGCACAAAATTTATGCATCGGGGGAGGAGGTCCCCTCAGCCCACCCTGCACTCTCTCCAATCCAGGACCCCCCAGGATCGGGTCTAAACCAGCAGTCAGACATCCTTCTCACAATCCAAGACCACCTGCCTCCCCTCCTTGCCAGCCTGGTCGCCCCACACAGCCTGTTCAGTCATTTATTCAGTTGTTTCGTATGCAATGGTCTCTTAGCCTTTTATATATAGAGACAAGGGTAAATGGTTGTAAGTCTCATTTTTTTTTTTTAGCTCACCTGCCTGCCTGCCTGATCGCACCTGACTGTCCCCCCTCACCCCCGCTGGCCTGGTCACCCCCAACTTTACCCCCCTGCAGGCGTAGTCGCCCCCAACTGCCCCCCCCCGCCAACCTGGTCGCCCCTCACTGCCCCCCCTCCCCCCCCTCAGCTGGTGTGATCACCCCCCTGTTGGCCTGGTAGCCCCATGCAGCCTGCTGCTCAGTTGTTTGGTCACCCCTCACTAACCCCCTGCCGGCCTGGTCGCCCCACACAGCCTGCTGCTCGGTCGTTTGGTCGCCCCTCACTGACCCCCTGCTGCCAGCCTGATTGCCCCACACAGCCTGTTTGGTCGTTTATTCAGTTGTTTCGTATGCGATGGTCTCTTAGCCTTTTATATATAGAGATAAGGGTAAATGGATATAGGTCTCATTTTTTTTTTAGCTTCTTCCTGCTGTCAAGGGGCGTAGTCCTGCCATCCCTGGACCCAGAAATTCTTACTATCTGCCAAAAGAAGAAGGGAGCAAAGGGGAACAGGTGCCTTCATGTGAGGGAGAGGGGTTTTGTAATGTCTGGGTCAGTCTGCAGTCCTCCTTGGAGGTGGCAGGCGCAATGTCTAGAGCAGTGGTTCTCAACTTTTCTAATGCCGCGACCCTTTAACCCTTTGCACTCGCTTGCTTTTTTCTCAATTTCTTTACTCTAATGCTGTGTCGAGTCACACTCGACATCCGAGTGCAAAAGGTTAATACAGTTCCTCATGTTGTGGTGACCCCCAACCATAAAATTATTTTCATTGCTACTTCATAACTGTAATTTTGCTACTGTTATGAATTGTAATGTAAATATCTGTGTTTTCTGATGGTCTTAGGCGACCCTACTAGTGGTTCTCAACCTGTGGGTTGCGATCCACAGGTTGAGAACCGCTGTTGTAGAGCCTAAGACCATCGGAAAACACATATTTACATTACGATTCATTAATAGTAGCAAAATTACAGTTTCAAGATGGCAGAACTTTGGTCTCTTCACCCTGCCTTTTAAATAATAATTCGTGCACAGGGGTGTGTGTGTCCCTCAGTCTGATTTGTGCACTGGGCCTCTAGTACTATATAAACAAGCCATCAGGCATTTACTAGTAATAAGGGGTATGCCTGTGAAAACAGAAGACAAATATACAAAGGTTAATGAACACAGCAAATCATAAACCAGTTCCTGAGTCTGCTGTCATTCGAGAATACTTCTAGATGTAAGGCTTTTGCTGGAATGAAAGCAAGCAGTGACAATCTGATAGATCCTTCTGGTGTTCAGTTTGAATATCTCTGGTGATGTCATCAGGTGCTCAAGTAAATTCTGTATACTATACACAACCTAAGGGAAAAAAGTTTTCATTCTTAATGATTCCAAGTCAAAGGATGGTAAAAAAATATAACATTAGTTTGGAGGGTTGAAGAAAACTAGAAGAATTCAGGATTCAGTTCTGTTTATAGGTGAAAACCAAAGCTTTGAAGACAATTAACTGAACTAAAGTCCAGTATCCACAACTGAGCATTGTGTGTGTGTGTGTGTGTGTGTGTGTGTGTGTGTGTGAACTGGAGTCCAATATCCACAACTGAGTAATATGTGTGTGTGATAGTGTACTACTAGAGGGTATTAAAGAAAGGACAGACATGACCTGCCTCAAATTTTAACAATTACTCTGACAGCTGTGTGGAGAATTTATCAGAGAGTCAATAGTGGAAGTAAAGAGACCAGTTGGGGTAGATCTAGATAAGAGATATTGATGGATTTGACTAAGGATAGTCCTAAAGATGGAAAACATTGAACATATTCAGAATATTTTGGCTATAGAATCAAAAAGGACTTATTATTGCCTAGAGGCCCAGTGCACAAATTTGTGCACCAGTGGGGTCCCTCAGCCTGGCCTGCATGATCGGGCCGAAACCAGCTCTCCGACATCGCCCAGTAGGTCCCAGATTGCTAGAGGGCACAGGCCAGGCCGAGGGACCCCAACGGTGCATGATCAGGGCCTGGGAGAGACCGCAGGAGGGCTCCAGAGCATGATGGTCCTGTCTTGTTCAGTCCAGATCAGCCAGACCCCAGCAGCAAACTACCTTCCAATCTGAGCGTCTGCCCCCTGGTGGTCAGTGCACATCATAGCAAGCAGTTGAGCAGCCTTAGCATATCATTAGGATATTACGCTTTGATTGGTTGAACGGTCAACCGGACACTTAGTGTATTAGGCTTTTATTATGTAGGATTTAATTTAATGTGTGAAGAAAATAGAAAACTCTGGGGTGCTGTATATATCCTATATAATAAAGAGGTAATATGCAAATGGTCGTTACACCGTAACGCATAATGACTGATCAGCACGAGGGTGGGGCCATGAGCTACAAGTGGCGGAGAGCTACAAAAGGGCGGGGCAGCGAGCTACATGTGGCGGAGAGCTACGAGCAGCGGTGGGCGGGGCAGCCAGCTGAGGCAGGCAGCAGTGAGCTACTTGCACATGGATTCGTGCGCAGGGCCACTAGTTTCATTATAAAGTACTAGGTTCAATTTCTGGTCTAAATATTACAGAAAAAATTGGCACACAGAAAACACCAATGAATATATTTTGACCAAATAAGTTTGCTTTTATGTAAAGTGTAAGATTGTGCTCATACCTTAATTAATTATTAGGGAATCTGCTTCCTAAGAATTAGGGGCTATGTTACAGGCATATCAACAATGGATAGTAATTAGACTGTTCCACTGAACTATCCCAGCCAGTAGAGTAGAGTGAATGAAGCAGAGAAAATTGCTGCCACTGGTGCAGCAGTTCTCTGGGAATCTCATGTTTTATTTTTAAAAACCATGATGAGTTGCATTTTAGGCTACAATATGTCCATGTTTATGTCAATAATTAAGATGTAACTGATTTTTAAAATTTTTTTAATAAAAGTAAATGTTCAGCCTGGCCTGCATGGCTCAGTGGTTGACCATTGACCTATGAATCAGGAAGTCACAGTTCCATTCCAGGTCAGGGCACATGTCCAGGTTGCAGGCTCAATGCCCAGTGTGGGGCGTGCAGGAGGCAGCCGATTAATGATTCTCTCTAATCATTGATGTTTCTCTCGGTCCCTCTCCCTTCTTCTCTGAAATCAATAAAAATATTTTTTTTAATTTTTTAAAAGTGTTCATAGTAAAATGTTGATAGAAAAAGTAGGAAAAAAAGATGTTACCAATTAAAATATTTTAAGTCAACAATTAAATTGCTTAGTTATTTCCCCCAAAGCTATTGAAAGTGAAACCCAAGGAAGATGCACTGTGATTAGCCAGTGTTTATTTTTTGGTATGTTCATTAATATCTGCTGGACATAGCCATGTATCCAGTTAGAGTAGTACAGATCACATTAATGAGCATTTGCAGTTTGATAAAATTTGAAACAAAAGCCAAAGCGAGCAAGGAAGGGAACTGCATTTAGAAACTTCTATCATCTTCACTTAAAATGAGTAGAGCAGCTGCACTTTGCACTTGGTAATGTTTTAAAAATATATAACCAAATGAGGCTGTTTTTATTTTGGGGTTATGTTTTGTTTTGTTTTGTTTTATGGAACCCTTACTAAATAATTAAAAATTAGTAAAAGTTACAATTCTAGGATAGTACGTTTTCTCTATTGGGCTCTATCTGGACCATTACTTTATTCATTTGCCCAGGCATATTTTCTCAGAAGCTATGAGAATTGTTACATACGTAATGAATAAAAATGGGCCACATACTAAACCTGACAAGCTTAGGGGAGGCCTGCATGACAGGCCTCACAAACTCCAAAGTAACCACACAGGATGGTCTGAAATTAAAACTTCCTTAACTAAGCCTATCTATTGTCTTTTTGCATCTATGATAACATACCTTTGGACTGTCAGGGTAATTTTTTTTTCAGACCCCTCTGGACACAGCACCAGAACAGAGACTATGAAAACCCCTCACTGTTATTGTTATCATGTTCATTGTTAACTGTTAACTATCCTATACCCACCAATGTAAAAGAAGTATGTGTCTATTCATTTTACTTTTTATCCATTTCCAGAGACCCTCTTCCCTTTGCTTTCTCCAGCCTCCCTAATCTATCACCAATGTATTTCATGTAACACTCTTACATCTTCTTTGATTCTCATGAGCAAAATAAGGTGCAAAACTGCCATTCTCCAGAGAGTTTTCTCAATCCGTTGAGATTTTGCATTCCAGCAATTTTCGTCAACTTGGCTCAAATAAACTCATAAAAATTCTCTACAGGTTTGGGTGTTTCTTACATCAACATCTTATGAAATACTTGTTAATTAAGATCCTCGGGTATATTTTTGATCTTCTGAAATAGTTATGTGTCTATAAATTAGGCAATTCTTATTTATGTCCACTGTAATAAGTATTTTTAAGACATTTCCTCCTCAAAAATCCAGATTGAAACAGCCAACAGTAACACCTTTAGTTAAAGGTTAGTTATTCTACCTAAAAAAAATGGTTTTAAGATATTTTAATAAATAGCCCCAATGCTTTATTAGACCTTTAAAAGATCTTAAAATTAATTCAACCTACAAATTTACAATAGGTTACATAAGAGTGGTCTATAACAGGATTAGCACAATTTTTCTCTAAGAATCCAAGCAATAAATATTTTAGATTTTGCAGGGTACACAGTTCTTGTAGCTCTGAAACAGCAATGGACAATATGTAAACAAATGAATATAACTTTGTTGGAGTATAACTTAATTTACAAAAACAGGCAGTGGGCCAAATTTAGTCTGTGGACTAATTTATTGACCCTTGGACAAGAAAACTAGAATTTTTTTTAGGATTTTTTAAAGAGGACGACAAATTTTAAAATTGGCAAAGATGAGAGCTTAGAATTGTAATCATAGTATCACTTGGAAACTTCTTAAATATATAGATACCCAGACCCTACCCCCAGAGATAGATCATATCTGCTCTTTAAATTCTCAGTCTTGGACAGTGTTGCTCAGTTGGTTGAAGCATTGTCCTGTGCATCCAAAGGTCTCAGGTTCAATTCCTCTCTCTCTCTCCTCTTTCTCTCTCCTTCTCCTTCTCCCTCTCCCTCTCCCCTCTTCCCTCTCTCTCTCCCTCCCTCTCTCTCTCTCTTCTTCCCTCTCTAAAATCAGGGGTGTTTTTTTTTATTATTATTTTTAAATTCCCAAAGATGATTCTAATGTGTAACCCCAGCTACAATCACTAATTATCTGGTCCAAAATGCAGTATACAGGTGATGAAGCTGAGACCCAGAAGTTTAATGACTTCTCCGGAGTCAAACAACTGGTTAATTGAAGATATGAACCAAATTCCAAATCTCCTGACTCCCTACTTGGTGTTTTTCTCTACTACACCAGCAGCTTCTTCCTTTAATATCAGCAGGAAATCACAATGATTATTGAATTGTAATTTTTCCCTTTAAGTTATTTTTATTTAATTACCTTTTTATAATAAATATTCAAGTAGTAGTATGCATTTTAAGGATTTTAAGATTTATATGAAAAAAAATAGTCTTTTCCTTTGGTGAAAATTAACTTGTTTAAGAAGTGTTCTATACTATCGAATTCAATATTAGTTTCATTTCACTACAGAAGTTGGAAGATATAAACTAAACCTTGTAAGCACAGGGTTTGTGTACACTGACAACACATTAACATCATTGCTTCACTCTGAGATTGAGAGAACCTTTCTCTGGGGTTTAGCATTCACGCTTCTTTTTCAAAGGTAAAGCACAAGAACAATGGAGTTGTGCCCTGGCCAGATCTATCCTTGATGACTTTGTGGCTTTGTGTAAACAAACAAATGCTTTATGTTCAAAAAATCTTTCAGGTGTATTATTATCACCCCAAATATAAGGAACAGAGAAGGAAGTTAACTGTTTTTGAGAGCTTGCTATATACTAAATATTGTGCAGAGTGTTTTCATTTGTTTTTAATTCGTGTAACAACCCTGGGAGGCAGGTTTTATTATTACCTCATTTTACAGATGAGGAGAATGAGACTCAGAAAGAGGACGAATAACTTGCCCAGGGTCACATAGATAGCAAGTGGCAAAGTAAGAGCCTGGACCCAAAGCCTCCCTGTCCCAAAACATAGAACTATAATATATTTTGTAGGATTTTACAAATAGGACTCTGAGGAGGTCATTGTCTCCCCAGTTTACTCCCCAATATCCCTCACCATTCACCAAAACCAAGTACAAAGGTCTTTTAAAACAAACAAACAAACAAATAAATAAATAAATAAATAAAAATGGGGTGTTACAAATAATACAAAAATCATAAGAGACCTTATTTCTCTTTTTTTCCCCTAATCTGTTTTTTCTGACTCTCTTTTTCAAACATTTCATTCCTCTGGCAAACATTTATTGTATCTCAGATATGCCAAGCATAGTGCTCATTTTATAGAAAGGAATATCCCTAGGATGGTTCTTAGATGGTTCTTGGTTCTTTTTTTTTTTTTTTAATTTTCTTTATTGATTAAGGTGTCACATATTTGTCCTCATCCCCCCATTCCCATCCCACACCCCTCCCCACAGATGCCCCAACCCCCTGTTGAACTTAACCATTGGTTAGGCTCATATGCATGCACACAAGTCCTTTGGTTGATCTCTCCCCCCTCCCCCCACCCTCCCCATCCTCCCTCTGAGGACCGATAGTCCGATCGGTGCCTCCTTGTTTCTGGTTCTGTTCTTGTTCATCAGTCTATGTTGTTCATCATTTCCCCTAGATGAGCGAGATCATGTGTCACTAGAGATATACTTATAAGAACTGAATGTGAGACGAGCAATAATAGTTATGCTGACAGACAAATGAATCAGTCTGTAGTGAGTTTCTTTCTGGACCAACAGTTCTTTTGAGACCCAATATCAATGTCCACCAGTTCCTTATGTGTACATGTCGGTACTGACCCCTCACCTCTGGATGGTGGACAAATGGTGGTAATGCAGGTCCGACACCCTCTGTTTTGGTCTCGGCCGGACCCAGGGGCACGGCTTCACCCGGACTCAGGGGCACGTGGCCTCACCCGGACCCAGGGGGCGCATGGCCTCACCTGGACCCGGGATGCTCCAGCTTCACCCGGACCCATGGGCGCGTGGCCTCACCCGGACCCAGGTGCGCACGGCCTCACCCGGACCCGGGACCCAGCCTCACCCGGATCCAGGGGCACATGGCCTCACCCGGACCCGGGATGCTCCAGCTTCACCCAGACCCAGGGGTGCATGGCCCCACCCGGACCCAGGACCCAGCCTCACCCGGACCTAGGGGCGCATAGCCTCACCCGGACCCAGGGGGGCGGCCCCACCCGGACCCGGGACCCAGCCTCATCCGGACCCAGGGGGGTGCGGCCTTACCCGGATCCAGGGGCATGTGGCCTCGCCCAGACCCGGGACCCAGCCCCACCCCAACCCAGTCCCCAGCCTCACCCGGACCCAGGGGCGCGGCCTCACCCGGACCCGGGACCCAGCGGGGTTTCGTCTTCTTGATCCCAATTCCTGTTTGTCAATTCCCTCTCAGCAATTCCTTTGGCCATTTTCTCAGAGCTCCAGGGCGGCTGCCGCAGAACTCGGGGCTGCGGGCTCGGCGAAGCTCCGGTGTGCCCGGTGCACAGTGGCGGGCTGGTCCGGGGTCGCTGCGTCAGCCCTTGGGTCTGCAGCGGTGGCCAGTCGCCAAGCGTGTGCATTCACCAAAACCAAGCGGCCACTTGGCCGCTTCCGGGGCGTTGAGATTCTTGAAGGACTCGGAGGTCAGCAAGCGCGGAGTCTCCCACCCCATGTCTCTCAGGGGCTCATCTGTCCGTGCTCAGCAGCAAGTGGAGCCGTCCCCTCAGCCGGAGACCGCCGGGGGAACTGCGCCGAGCACGTTCCAGGCTGCCATTGTGTCGCCTGAGCCGTAGTTCTTAAAGTGTGATCTTTGGCTCACCGGCATCAGCATCATCCCGCGTACCCCTCTCTTTTATTCTAGTTGTAGAGCATCTGCTCAGCCAGCCCTCCGGTGGTTCTGGATGGTGTCTGCTCTGCTCTCCCGTCGTAGTCTCAAAATTGTTGTGGTAGGCAACAATCAGGCTTCCGCCCTATGCCTCCATCTTGGTCCTCCTTTGTATAGTTAAGTCTTGATTGTTGTTGGTGTCACTGGGAGGAATTGTCCTCCTGGCCAATTGTCCGTGAGGACCCTCTGTTTCTATAAAGGAAGAGTTGCTGTGCAGGAGACACGTTTATGGGCCGGATCTTGTTGCAGCAAGGCTTTGGCGCTCACTGAGTCTGCCTCTTGAATGTGTCCCTTATGTGAGTGGTTGAAATCTGGTGTCATCTCACACCGACCACTAGATGCCCTCGTTTCTGGGTCTCCAATGGAGTGTAGGTCAGCTACTGCCTGAGGCCACTCAGCAGGAATTACAGCAAAAACTGCAGTTTCCTCCTCCTGTCTAAGCGGCCTAGGAGCAGTCCAACCAGAACCACAGTTCATCTGGTCAAGCTGTCACAGGGCAGGCCACCCACATGCAAAAGCCGCTGCTTGGAGCCCAGGTGGGCCTGCAAAACGTGCGGGGCGGGTCTGCAAAATGTGCGGGGCGGGTCCCAGGGCGGGGCGGGGTCTCAGGGCGCCACCAGGCCATGGCGTGGCGAACCGCAATGGCTGCACGTCTGCTTTTTCTGCTCTCCACGTTTCTAAGCCCCCTCGTTCCGCACTCCAGCGCAGCAAACACTGATTGCTGGGCGCACCTCCGCAAGGAAGTTACTCCCACTCTCCGACACGAAGGCCGAGAGTCCAGCCTCTCCCCTCAGGAGTCTGGGTCTCCCGCGAGTCCCCAGAAGCTGGATTTCAGGGTGATGGGGAGCTAATCTCCCCTAGGGTTGGAACAAAAGCCGCACGACCCTTCCTCCGCCACCAGTCCGACCCACGCGCCTCCGCACCTCATCCCTTCCGAGTTCGCTCTGTCCTCTTCCCTCTTAGCTGTAAATCCACCCTTCAGCCAGCTCTCCTGTGGTTCTGGGTGGCAGACGCTCTGTCCTCCAGTTGTATTTTTGAAATTGCTGTGCGCGGCGCAGTTCATTTGTTTAACTTTGCTGCCTTCTTGGTTCTCCTCTCTCAAAATGGCTAAAAGACTTGAATGTTAGACGGGAAATCCTAAAAATCCTCCAAGTCAGTGTCGGCGGCCTCCGGGGCCCTGAGGATCTCACTGGGCAGCTCGGCCAGGTCGGTGACGCGGATGGGCCCGTCCTGCAGAAAGATGGTCTCTTCCTTCACCGGGAGCCACTGCGCCGAGTCCGCGGCCGCCGCCATAGCAGCTGCCGCGGCCGCCCACGAGCTCATGGCCCCGGCTGAGGTGCTGACTGAGAGGAGCAGCCACCCGGCCTGGGGAGACGCGAGCAGGAGTCACCGCGCTCACCATTACATCTTTTAGTTGTATTTCCGAAACTGCCATGCGAGGCAACAGATCAGCCGTTCAACTCCGCCGCCATCTTCCAGAGCCGTAGATTTTAAAGTGAGATCTTTGGCTCACCGGTATCTGCATCATCCCGCGTCCCCCTCTCTTTTATTCTAGTTGTAGAGCATCTGCTCAGCCAGCCCTCCGGTAGTTCTGGATGGTGTCTGCTCTGTTTCCAGTTGTAGTTTCAAAATTGTTGTGCTAGGCAACTATCAGGCATCTGCCCAATGCCGCCATCTCGGTTCTTGGTTCTTTTGCTAGGTTCTCTTCCATCTCCTTTTCCCTACAACATTAGTAATGAACTACAACTAAAATCCCAGGCACTCCAACTAAAATCCTCAGATCATTTCTTAATTCTTTCTTTCGTATGTAATCCACCTTCCTCTGATCACTTGTTGATTCTCTGTCTACAATATATTTTCTTCTTTGCTTCTCCATTCCAACTACCATTTCCCCTGGTTTAGATGGTGTCCTCCTACCTTTTAATAACAGTCTAATTGATCTCTACCTTCAATTTCTCTTCCAAAAATTAAATCTATATGCTATGGCTGAATTGTTAATCTTCCTAAAGGATTGTCTTAGCGCGTCATTAATGGCTCACCTTTTCCTCCAGTATAAATCCCAAACTCTTTCACCTGGAATTCAATCTGTCACCACTTAACTTCTAGTAATCTTCCTTTAACCCTGGCCTTCATACCTACTCTCACTTCATTCCAGCCAGACTAGACTACACATTTAAAGGCACTTTCCTTGCCTCTCTGCCTTCTTAATGCCCTTCTCCTTAAAATTAATGTGGAAATAGGAACTATTTCCCTTGGTAATTAGTAACATTTTTTAGATTCTTTGAAAATCTACCAGTCTTTCAAGAGCCCACTTTTATGCCACTTTCTCTTTGAAGTCTTTCCTGATCTGAGCTCTCCTTCCCTTTCACCCTCTTTGCCAGGGATGATTGTATTCTGTACTGAATTCCCATACCTTTGTTTTTGTGCCTTATGGGTTTCTTCTCTTATTGAGTATAAGACATAAATTTCCTGAAGACACAATAGGTATCTGGATATACTATATATTATATATTTTTTTAATTTTAGTTACCTCTGTTTCTTCGTTTTACATTGACAAATAATCTATATATTTGTATTCTCACTTTTCAGAAGAGGAAACAGGTTTCAAGAAATTAAGTAGTTTATGATCACACAGAACTGTAGGAGTAACATAACTGAGTCTAAAATTCAAGCCTTCACATGTGAAGTTTAGAGTTCCTTTTCTTGACCAAAGGTGATTTTCCAAAGGCTAGTTTGGTTCCATTTGCTTTATCTTTTAAAATATGTTCTTATTTATTTCAGAGAAGGGAGAGGGAGAGATAGAAACATCAATGATGAGAGAAAATCATCAATCGGCTGCCTCCTGCACGCCCCCTACTGCAACCCAGGCATGTGCCCTTATGGGGAATCAAACCCCAACCTCCTGGTTCATAGGTCGAAGCTCAACTACCGAGCCATTCCAGCTGAGCCCATTTGCTTTACAATTGTTGATGTTAAGCTATTGCAGTCATACAGTATGGAATAGAATTAAGTCCTTGATTGACCCATTTTCTGTGTGTTGGATGTTTTCAGAATCAGACAGATAAAAACTATTTTCTGAAGAAAATCTTGGCTCTGCCTGTGATACTCCCTTCAAAGTGAGATGCCTATATATCCAGGCACTCTATTCTTGTAGGCTTCTATCCCTAGTAGGGTTGGCTGTTAAAATATGAGTCTGATTTCAGCTGGCAGCATAGAGAGCAGGTCTCCAGGTGTTTGCTAGGCAGTACAGTCTGGCACTCCCCACTCTGTAGTGTTCATTGACAGCACATGGGTGATTAAGGGAGCCTTGCATGGCACACATGCTGCCATTCTCTTTCCATAGTCATGTACTCTTCAGTCAGATCAGCAGCAAGCTGAGCACCAAGTGTCCATGTAAATTGCTGTTAACTCATTTTGCCATCAGGCTGAATATTACGCATCATTAGAAGAAATAATCCTTTGAAACAATTTCATCTATTATAAAGATACTGGGGGGCATTAAAATTTCTTGAGAGAAAACTGTTTGACCTTAATGCAAAGAAAACTTTTACTTCTCCTGAGCAAATGCTTTGTGTTTACCTTATGGAGATTGTGAATATTTAACTTAATGCTCTTAGGTTAGCTGCCAAATAGCTTAGAGCCAAATTTGTGGCTCACTCATAACAAATGGGCTCTGTGCCTCATTAACTTTGTTCCTAGCTCCAATTAATGTCTCTGCTCAAGTTATTCCTTCTTCTTAAGAAAATCTTAGTTCATGCCATCTCATTTGATAGATAGATAGATAGATAGATAGATAGATAGATAGATAGATACACATACTTCAACAGCCCAGTATTGTTTCTGAAGTAGTTTATATTATGACATACTTTATGCACATAAAAGCCTCTTTGGTCTTTCTTAGTTACCTCATTTACTGTATTTACTGTATGTTTTTATATAGGTTTTTGCAGGGTTTTGATTACATGAAAATAATTGTGCCACAAAATTTAATTGTTTTAATAGTGTAGCCAGCCCTGGCCGGGTAAGGTTAGATCTTTGTCCATACGCCAAGGATGCCGGTTTGATACCCGGTCAGGGCTCATACAAGAATCAACCAATGGCCTAGGCTGAGTGGCTCAATTGGAGCGTCGTTCTGTGCACCAAAAAAAAAAAAAAAAAAAAAAAAAAAAAGCTTGCAGGTTTCATTCCTGGTTCACTGCATGTGCCTAGGTTTCGGGTTCATTCCCCAGGTGGGGCACTTATGGAAAGCAACCAATTGATATTTCCTCTCTCTCCCTCTCTCCCTCTCTCTCCCTTGGCTGGGTAGAATCAGAAATGAATTTCATTTCTATTACACTCATGATTTTCTGTTCTTCACATTACAGTTTCTTTTAATTACAACTCTAATCACTGTCACTTTCCATTATGGAATGAGGAAGCAATATTTTATCTCTTGAAAATTAATGTGGAAATAGAAACTATTTCCCTTGGTAATTAGTAACATTTTTTAGATTCTTTGAAAATTCATCTTTAATATAAAAATGATTTGCCATTGTTATCATGCCTATTCATTAAAGGGCCAAATATATGGTTAATGCCATGGAGTTTAGGAAAACACTAGTTGTAACTTTAACCAATCTCTATATTTATAAAGGAAATTAAAAATCCATGCTTACTGTTTCAGCATAGAAAATTTCCCAAGTTTTCATTCCACCTAATTATAAACATAAAGCATTTATCTTGCAGTTTCCTGAATGTTTACTCTTAGGTAGGCATTGTTGTTAGTTTATAATTGTTTATAATTTTTCCCAAAACTCTGTGAGAGTAGCTATGATTTATCATCCCCATTTGACAGCCAGGTGTCATATTCAACATTAAATATTGTCTTCTGCCTCTCCTTCAGCTTTCAGAATTTCTGAGCAACGCTGGTCAGTACAAGATGGACCCTGTAGTCTTGAGTTACATGGACAGTCTACTGCGGCAATCAGATGTATCACTATTGGATCCTCCAAGCTGGCTCAATGACCGTATTATTGGGTTTGCCTTTGAGTACTTTGCCAACAGTCAGTTTCATGACTGCTCTGACCAAGCCTGCTTCATCAGTCCTGAAGTCACCCAGTTCATCAAGTGCACTAGCAATCCCGCGGAGATTGCCATGTTCCTTGAACCCCTGGACCTCCCCAACAAGAGAGTTGTATTTTTAGCCATCAATGATAATTCCAACCAGGCAGCTGGGGGAACCCATTGGAGTTTGCTGGTTTATCTCCAAGATAAAAATAGCTTTTTTCATTATGACTCCCATAGCAGAAGCAACTCAGTTCATGCAAAGCAGGTAGCAGAGAAGTTGGAGGCTTTCTTAGGTGGGAAAGGAGACAAACTAGTCTTTGTAGAAGAGAAAGCCCCTGCTCAACAAAACAGCTATGACTGTGGGATGTACGTGATATGTAACACTGAGGCCTTGTGTCAGAACTTTCTTAGACAACAGCCAGAATCACTATTGCAGCTACTCACTCCTACGTACATCACAAAGAAGAGGGGAGAATGGAAAGATCTCATTGCCAGACTTGCTAAAAATTAGATATTGTATATTTGTGACTTTTGAAGTCTCATTCTGCCTGTCCCCATTTGTTGGATGGCTGCAATCTCAGTGCCTGAGAGAAGATGCTAGATAGAGGAAAACTTAGGATTTTTACTTTTTCCTAAAAGAATGTCATCCTCTACATTATCCTAATGGGAAGTTTCATTTTAACTGTACCTTGAGAACACAATGTTCTATAAAAATGTCTTGAAGTTATTCACCAAAACCTTAAAACCAAGCTATTGTAACATTTATTAATTACCTTTTGGTCTCCCTTAGCCACATTGGCTTATTCCAAAGGAAAATCAGTAATCTGTAAAACAAATTAAGAATATGTGAAATCTAGAGGAAGGCAAGAAGAAAACAATAGAAGAACCAAAAACTTGTTGCATAGTCCACTGGCTGGAAGCAGATCAAGATCTAAATATATGAGAATCCATTATTCACTTCTGTGCTCTCTTCCATTCACCATTCAAAGCTTTCCTGGCTATCAGCATACCCTTTGCAAAGATTTTGTTATTCCATCTTTCCCCATCTGATTCCTGGATGCTTTATGAAAGGGGGAATCAAGTAACTTTGTTAAATTAAATGACTCTGGTAGACCACTTAGTTTGCTCAGTGAGTGGTCCATTTGCTACTCTGAATTGATAATAGCTTTTGTTAACCTTGTCTATTAGCCATGTGCACACTCCTTCCTTATATCCAAAGTTCTGTGGTTTTAAAACTCAGCTGATAACTTCTCAAGGTTATCTGTTATTTCAGATAAGTATTTCTGCTTTCTGATAGTCAGTTTTTTCTCTCCTCTCTATCCTTAATCTGGCAGAATTGTTTGATTTATATCATGGTGATTTTAGAACTACAATTGTACCTGAAATTTACAAACTAAAAATTGGTTTGTTTTTGAGATACAAAGGAGAAAGGGTGACCTTTGACCTTTTCACTTCATTCAAAATGCAGACAATGTAATTTTTAAAATGTGGAACGAAGAGTAAAAAGAAATTCTGTCCCTCCTAAGTCAGTGATGTGTTTTTTCAGAGTTGTTCCTAATAACAAATAGATGATATGTTGGGTACACCATTAATTCTATTATTAATGAGAATTAGATTGCAATACATATGACACTTAAAAACCAAGATTAGCCCTAGCTGGTTTGGCTCAGTGGATAGAGCATCGGCCTGCGGACTGAAGGGTCCCGGGTTCAATTCTGGTCAAGGGCACATGCCTGGGTTGTGGGCTCCATCCCCAGTAGGGGGCGTGCAGGAGGCAGCCAACCAATGATTCTCTCACCATTGATGTTTCTATCTCTCTTTCTCCCTTCCTCTCTGAAATCAATAAAAATATATTTTTAAAATTTTTTTTAAAAACAAAACCAAGATTAGCTTCAGACATGAAACTGATTTCAGCTACCTCCCCAACCTAACCCTGCCCTCAGCCCTCATGGCTCAAAATAACCTCACCAAGCAGGGACCACAGAGGCAGTTACTCAGTTCCTTTTAATCAGGGAGGGAAAACACAGTCTAAATAAGTACTGGTTACATAGCAGGCCTAAGTGATAGGCCTGAGTGAACAAGAGCTGAAACTAAAAGTCAAAGAGTCAAAGTTTTCATTTCAAGTCAGTATGTTTTGGACAAAAAGGAGACCTAATGGAAGACAGGAGCAGAAAAAGAAATTAGGAACTGGCAGTCAGCCATAGTGAAGTAGGGAGGAGGGACAGCAAGAGAAGTGACATAGTGTAGATGATGATGAGAGCAATATTTTAATAACTGTTGAATAAAATCCTCTCCTGGAAAGGTTGTTGTCTTTCTGCTAATGCAAAGTATGTGTGGACCCTGAGAAAGGAGATACATATTGAGGAGGGCTCCTGGTGTCTTAATGGGGCTCAAATTTAAAAAAAAAAAAAAAAATAGCCTAGCAGCCATTTCTACATAAGGGTCTCTCATGCAAACTGCACTTCAGGGAGAAGCCTCCACTGTTTCTCCCATCTGAGCCAGCTCTTCTAGAGGAGTTCCTGGAATCCTATTTCAACTAGTAGAACTGAAGCTTTCCTCATCCAGTCTGAGCTGTACAACTATTCCCCCACCCCAGCTTCTTCATTGGCCAATCAGAACAGCTCAGCTCTGACCAATCAGGATAGTGCCTTGTGGATCAATAAAACTGCAAAGATTTGGAATCCTCATTTGCATGAGGATGAACCAATCAGGGACCAGGGGCAGGAACTTCTGTCTATATAAGTAAACTCCCAGCTGGCTCTGATATCTCTTTCCCTGTCCACCAAATACTGCATTTTTCTAGATGGAGCTAAAAAACTGAAGCTGTCACACTGGAGCAGAGCA
Source organism: Ia io (assembly GCA_025583905.1). Taxonomy (NCBI): domain Eukaryota; kingdom Metazoa; phylum Chordata; class Mammalia; order Chiroptera; family Vespertilionidae; genus Ia; species Ia io. The sequence goes on from JAJQQW010000002.1 coordinate 120,511,895, forward strand.
GAGCATACCAGTGCAGGCCAGAGCAGGCTGCACAGAACAGAGCAAAGCAAAGCAGACCAGTGAGGAGCAGAGCTCTCTCTAGCTGTAGAGGGGCCTAGCTCCAGGGCTGCCTTACAGCTGTGCTGTTTTCCAGCAATGTTGTATCACAATTGAGCTGTATTGCACTGAATAAAGTTTTTTCTTTACTGCTCCAAATTGGGAATGGCGTTGAATTGGCACCAACTACCATCAGTCTGTTCAGATATCAGATTGTCTCTTTCAAGAGTTAAAACATATCAAAGCAATCTTTCCTAACTCCCTAAGATTTGTCACAGAAATAAATTACTTTTTGAACTAAACTAGTAAAGTCTTTTTTAAGGTTTTTTCCCCCAAATGCATACCATGATTGGACTGTGCTGCAGATCATTCTCCTACAAAACTTTGAGTATGCCATTTGTAAGTGTTAACATTATAAATGACAGGTGAATTTCAGAGTTTACTTGTAATATTTCACTGGATACTATAACAACCTGTAATTTATACACCTGTTTGATTGATGTTACATGATACAAAATAGGAAAAAGATCTTTTGCTGTTTCCCTTTTTTCTTAGAGTCAAAAGCATTCAGTGTGCAAAATTCAGCTTCAAAATATGCATAAGGAAAGCAGGTTATTCAGAATTGGATTGAGCACTGAACTTCCCTACTGGCAAATACCTTGTGCATTGATCCATAAGTATACTCACATTTGTTTAACCTGTATCTCATATGGAATTCAGAAAGGTCCAACATATATAAACCCAGCTGCAGATGGTAGTCAAAAATAAAAGTAAGTATAAGTGGCTTTTCCATTTAATACTGTCCTAATTATAATTATTTCTGCCCTTTGGCTGTTGAAATTCCTAAGTACTAGTCCTAATTGGAACAAAATAATTAGAAAAATTACAAGTGGATTATATTTCTGATATGTGCCTTATTATTTTTACTATAATTTTTACTATATCCGTGTTGACCATATGTTTTAATAATAGGTATTCCATTAAAATGGCAAAGCAGGTCTTGGCTGGTGTGGTTCAGTTGGTTGAGCATCGTCTAATGCACTGAGTGTCACTGGTTCAATTCCTGGTCAGGGCACATACCCAGGTTTCAGGTTCCAACCCCAGTTGGGGAGAGTACGATTGGGGCATATAGGAAGGAGGCAACCGATCCTATGTTTCTCTCACACTTCGATGTTTCTCCCTCTTCCTTCCTGTCTCTAAAATAAATTTTAAAACATTTTAAAAATGGCAAAGTATGATTTCTCAGTCACATGATTATTGACAATGAAAGTTAATGCTTTCATCACTTTAAAAAAGGGGAAATATTTACAGAAATTTACATGCTGCCCTGGCCAGATGGCTCTGTTGATTTGAGCTTCATCCTATGCACCAAAAGGTAGTGGGTTCAGTTCTGTCAGGGCACATACCTAGGTGCCGTTGCATCCTGGTCCAGGCACACACAAGCGGCAACCCATCGATATTTCTCTCTCACATTATTTCTCTCCCTTTTTCTCCCTCTCTCTCTTCCTCTCTCAAAATCAGTTTAAAAATATATCCTCGGGTGAGGATTTTTTTATTTTTTTTAAATAAAATAAAAGAGTGGGAAAGAGTGTGAATATTTTTATCAAATCAAAGCCCTGTGGGTTACAAAGTTATTGCCTCAGGCATGATTGAGATTCAGTAGCCTTATCTACAAAGGGAAGATAGTCTGTTTAAGCAGGTACTATAGGATTAAATATTGTATGTAAACATGATAGACACTAAAGTACACCTAATCCCCATCTGTCCTGCTACCAGTTCCATTCTAAGACTGCCAGCAATTTGAAAACATAGTTTACATTGCAGCTAAACAGCTGTGTGAATAGAGCCTAATTGGGGGCTTGGAAATGGCAACGGAAGAAGTGGAAGCTACACTCACACGCTTCCAGGACCAAAGTGGAAATACAACTGAAATGCGGAAAAACCGCCCTGAAAAATCAACTGAAGACTAGCTGGAGAAAACCCTGGTAACCAAGGATGGAACATGGAAACCACGTAGAGACTGTTAGGAAGTGCAGAGGTGCAAAAGGGCTGGCCCGGCTGCCACAGATAGCAGCTGAAGATCCAGAGGGATAGCTCAATGGTGATGGGTTCCCACTGAGAACTCTGGGGTCTGAACCCCAAGTGGAACTCCCCAATCCAGAGAACCAAAACTAAGAGAAAGGTGCCCAGAGAACATCTGTGAACAGCAGCAGGGTTGCTATCAGCCAGCAAGAGACAGCTGAAAATGCAAGTATCCTCTTAAAGGGCCAATGTACAAAATTCGTGTGCAACCACTGACTTTGGGCTCTGGCAGAGGGAGGGCAGAATGGACTGGAGCTCTGTGAGTCCAGAGTGGAGGGCTCTGGGGTTGGAGCTTGGAGGGCAGCCATCCTAGTTTCCCATGCTGAGTCATTCCCTCACACTGTGAAGGACACCTTTCTCCTCAGACCTTTGCTATCCAGGTGATTTTTGCCTGGGGGGAAGGCGGTTGCCCCCTCCTATTGGAAGACTTCTTGCTGCACCCTGTGGTCAATAGCCTAAGGCTAATCAAGCCTGAATACAAACTGCAGACAGATGTGGGTTTCTAGAGGCTTTGAGTATTTGCCTGATCTCCTTTGGGCCTGGGGCTAGGAAAAGCAGACCCTGGGCATCTTGGTCCTTTCCAAAGGCACTCAGCCCCAGCAGAGGAAGCCACAAGCTGAGAAATGCTGATAGCTCCAAATAAGGGATTCAGGGCCAGTCAGAAACAGTGTCTGAGAGTGTCTTGCAGTAGAGATTGGCAGTCATAGTAGATATACCTAATACATAGACACTGACACAAACAGGAAGCCAAAATTGGGAGACAAAAAAAAAATCCCCAGATGAAAGAAAAAAAGAATTCTCTAGGAGAGTCAAACAAAATGGAGATAAGAAATTTATTAGATATAGAGTTCAGAATAATGATGGCAAAGATGCTCAACAGCATGAGAAAAAGATATAGTAACTATGAAAAAAGACCAGTCAGCAATAAAGAATGACATAGCACTATGAAGGATAGGTATCAGTGAAGTAGAGGACAGGGTAATAAAAAAAATCAATCAGAGAACATAGCACTAATTAAAAACACATCAGAAGGAATACAAAGCAGACTAGGGGAAGTCAAGGATAGTATCAGTGAAGTAGAGGACAGGGTAATAAAAAAAATCAATCAGCCGAAACCGGTTTGGCTCAGTGGATAGAGCGTCGGCCTGCGGACTCAAGGGTCCCGGGTTCGATTCCGGTCAAGGGCATGTACCTTGGTTGCGGGCACATCCCCAGTAGGGGGTGTGCAAGAGGCAGCTGATCGATGTTTCTCTCTCATCGATGTTTCTGACTCTCTATCCCTCTCTCTTCCTCTCTGTAAAAAAAATCAATAAAATATATTTAAAAAAAAAAAAAAAAAAAAAAATCAATCAGAGAACCAAAAAGAAAAAACAATTATAAAACAGGAGGACAGCTTAAGGGAGCTGTGGGACAATATGAAAAGTAACAATATTCACATAATAGGAGTGCCAGAAGGGGAAGACAGTGATCAAGGTATAAAGAACATGTTTGAATAAATAATGGCAGAAAACTTCCCTAACCTGGTGAAGGAAAAAGACACACAAGTTCAGGAGGCACAGAGAGTCCCAAGCAAGAAGAAACCAAACAGGCCCATGCCCAGACACATCAGAATTAAAATGCCAAAAATTAAAGACAAAGAGAGAATCTTAAGGGCAAGAAAACAAAAGCAATTTGATACTGTCTGAGTAGAGTATATGGGGTGTTATCCAAGGCGTCCCTTGAGATAAAGTTAACTGTGCAGGAGTTCGGACATTAAGTAGTTGCTAGCAAAGAGACTAAGCAAGCAGGACTGAGGGTAGGCACTATTATCTGACCTTATATTAATATAGTTAAGACTGCTGAAGGAATTATGCCACACAAAAATATGCAGTTGCAAATCACACAGCACACTTCATTACTCACAAGGTTCTTGGTGTCGTGGGCTCAGACTTAACAGGCTCCCTGGGGAATAGTGGTGTCTTCTGTGGGCAGCAGCAAATCCATCTTTGGGTGGCTGGCTGGCTGGTTGGGTCAAGTCAGCAGGAGGAGGGCAACCAAAGTCTCATGATCAGAGGTTCTTCCGTTCTGCCATCTGGCGTGGAGCAAGGCAACATGGAGCAAGGCAGTGTGGAGCATGAACCAAGAGGATGATCAAATGTCTGAAATTGGGGACCCCGTTTTTTAAGCCTGTTCTGGCCCACGGCAGTCCAGGTGGCTATCAGTAACATACGTCATCACACAAGTGTTAATCAGAGTACAAGCTGGTTATCAATTACAGTGTCACTCAGAATGTGTCTATCAGGTTTACATACATCATTCCTAAGGGTAGCATTCAGCTATGGTCTTACCTATATGGTGCAGCTAGGGCTTGGCCAGAGTGGTCATTTCCTGTGCTCTTTAATATTTCACACAAGTATTTCACAAAAAATAATTTTTCTACATTTCCTATAACACTCTTTAATTATTTTCTATTGCTATAACATTGTAACACTCTCTACTTATTTCCTATCATTATCACTATTGCTATGACAGACACCTACAAAGCTGTCTGTTGATTTCTCTTCAGAAACTCTATAGGTCAGAAGGGAATGGCATGACGTATTCAAGATAATGAAAAGCGAGGATCTGAAACCAAGATTACTATATCCACCAAGGCTTTCATTCAAAATAGATGGTGAAATAAAGAGCTTCCTGGACAAATAAAAGAGGCTAAAAGAGTTTATCACCACCAAAACAGCACTGCAAGAAATGCTAATGGGACTGCTATAAAGAAAAGAAGATAGAGGGAGAGAAACATAAGCATAAAGAATTAAATAAGTACCTATCAATAATAACCTTAAGTGAAAATGGATTAAATGCTCCAAACAAAAGACATAGAGTAGCTGAATGGATACAAAAACATGACCCAATTATATGCTGTCTACAAGAGACCCACTTCAGAAGAAAAGCTCACACAGGATGAGAGTGAAGGGATGGAAAAAAATTTTTTCCATGCAAATGGAAAGGAAATAAAAGGTGGGGTAGAAATACTCATATCTGACAAAACTTCAAAATGAAGGCCATCACAAGAGACAACAAAGGTCACTACATCATACTAAAGGGATTGATCTAACAAGAGGATATAACCCTAGTAAACATATATGCACCCAATATAGGAGCACCTAAATATTTAAAAAAAAACAAACAAAAAAAAACTTCTAGAGGACTTTAAGGGAGAGATCCACAGCAACACAGTCATAGTAAAGGACTTTAACACCCCACTGACTTCAGGATAGATCTTCCAGACAAAAAATTAACAAGGAAACAGAGACTCTAAATGACACACTGAATCAGATGGATAGAACATTTCACCCCAAAGCTGCAAAATATACATTCTTCTCAAGTGCACATGGGTCATTCTCAAAGATAGGCCACATATTAGGATACAAAACAAGTCTCTACAAGTTCAAGAAGATTGAAATCAGATAAGGCATCTTCTCAGATCACAATAGAATGAAATTAGAAATCAACTACAGTAAAAACACTCAAAAATATTCAAACACCTGGAGGCTAAATAACATATTATTAAACAATTAATGGGTTACCAATGAGATCAAAAAAGAAATCAAAAGCTTTCTGGAAACAAATGAAAGTGAATACACAACCACTGAAAATCTCTGGGACACAGCAAAAGCAGTCCTGAGAGAAAAGTGCATAGCATTACAGGCCTACTCAAAAAACAAGAAAAATTAATAACAAACTATTTAACCCTACAACTTAAAGAATTATAAGTGAACAAGAAAAGCCCAGAGTAAGTAGAAGGAAGGAAATAATAGATTAAAGCCGAAATAAATGAAATAGAGGCTAAAACAAAAAACAAAATCACTGAAACCAAGAGCTGATTCTTAGAAAAGATAAAAAAAGATTGATGAACATTAGCCATACTTATCAAGAAATAAAAATAAATCAGAAAAGAAAGCAGTGAAGTAACAACTGACACCACAGAAATACAAAGGATTGTAAGAAAATACTAAGAACAACTACATGCCAACAAGCTAGACAATCTGGAGGATTTGGACAAATTCCTAGAAAAATACAATTTCCCAAAACTGAATCAGGAAGAATCAGAAAATCTGAATAGGCCAATAATAACTTATTAAATAGATGCAGCAATCAAAAAACTCCCAGCAAACAAAAGCCCTGGTCTGGATGGCTTTATAGGGCAGTTTTACAAAACATTCAAAGAAGAACTAACACCCATACTCCTCAAACTATTCCAAAATATCCAAAAGGATGAAACATGTCCAAGCTCTTTTTAGGAGGCTGGCATTATCCTAATTCCAAAACCAAATAAAGACACTACAAAGAAAGAGAACTACAGGCCAATATACCTGATGAACCTAGATGCTAAAATCCTCAACAAAATATTAGCAAAGCAAATCCAGCAATATATAAAAAAGGTCATACACCATCATCAAGTGGGATGTATTCCAGGGGTGCAAGGCTGGTACAATATTTGCAAATCGATAAACGTGATACATCACATAAATAAAATGAAAGACAAAAATCACATGATCATATTAATAGATGCAGAAAAAGCACTCAACAAAATTCAACACCCATTTTTTTATAAAAACTCTCAGCAAAGTGGGAATAGAGGGATCATATCTCAACATAATAAAGGCCATATATGACAAACCTACAGCCAACATCCCACTCAATGGGCAAAAACTAAAACCATTTCCCCTAAGAACAGGAATAAGACAAGGATGTCTGCTTTCACCACTCTTATTCAACATAGTACTGGAAGTCCTAGCCACAGCGATCATACAATAAGAAAACTTTATAAAAGACATCCTAATTGGAAAGGAGGAAGTAAAACTTATTATTCACAGATGACATGATATTGTACATAGAAAACCCTAAAGACTCCACCAAAAAACTACTAGATTTAATAAATGAATTTAGCAATGTAGCAGGATACAAAATCAACACCCAAAAGTCAGTAGCTTTTTTATACACCAATAATGAACTCTCAGAAAGAGAAACTAAACAAGAAATCCCATTTACCATTGCAATAAAAAATTAAAATACTTAGGAATAAACTTAATCGAGGAGGTAAAAGACCTGTATTCAGAAAACTACAGGACGTTGAAAAAAAGAGATAGAAGAAGATATAAATAAGTGGAAGAATATACCATGTGCATGGATTAGTAGAATCAACATCATTAAAATGTCCATACTACCCAAAGCAATCTACAGATTCAATGCAATCCCTATTAAAATACCAACAGCATATTTCACAGATCTAAAACCAACACTCCAAAAATTTATATGGAAGCAAAAAAGATCCCAAATAGCTGCAGCAATCTTGAAAAAGAAGAACAAAGTTGGAGGGATCACAATACCAGATATCAGGTTATACTACAAAGCCACTATAATCAAAACAGTCTGGTACTGGCACAAGAGCAGACATATAGATCAACTAGTGGCTTGGTGCATGGATTCATGCACATTGAAAGGAAATTAATTAGAAGAAAGATTCGTGTGGTACTTACATTACTGCAAAAAATTACATGTCAAAATAGTATATGTAATATAGTATTATAAAATTAAAACACTTGTGCGATTGGCGCCAGTGAGAGCTTTATATGTATCGTGCATGCACAGGTTAACATTTATTTTTAAACTAGAGGCCCCATGCACAGATTCCTGCACCGATGGGGTCCCTCGCCCTGGCCTGCAGGGATCAGTGGACCTCCACGCCGCAGCAGCCCAGCCTTACCCGCCAGCTTGTGGGGATCCAGCCCACTGTCTGCATTGATCCCGCACAGCACAAAGCAGCAGCAAGCAGCCAGGGAGGACCCCAACCCAGGCTGGGCTCCATGCCGCTCCTGCTCATCCCAGCCCTGCTGAGCCTGCCGCTGCTTGGGTGCACAGGAGGAGTGTCTGTGGGAGAGGCTCGTGCCCCTGCAGCTGCACCTGCCAGCCATCAGCCTGGTGTCTGACACCCGCCCGTCTGTCAGCTGAGCAGCGCTCCCACTGTGGAGGCACACTGACCACCAGAGGGAAACTCCTGCATTGAGCTTCTGCCTCCTAGTGGCCAGTGCACGTCATAGCTATCGGCCGGTCATCTGGTTCTCTGGTCGTCCGGTCGCTTAGGCTTTTATATATATAGACTAGTGGCCCGGTGCACGAAATTCGTGCACGGGGGGGGGGGGGTGTGTCTCTCAGCCCAGCCTGCATCCTCTCCAATCTGAGACCCCTGTGGGATTGGGCCTAAACTGGCAGTTGGACAACCCCCTCACAATCCAGGACTGCTGGTTCCTAACCGCTCACTTGCCTGCCTGCTTGGTCACCCATAACCACTCTGCCTGCTGGCCTGATTGCCCCCAACTGCACCCCCCTGCCGGCCTGCTCACCCCCAACTGGTCCCCACCAGCCTGATCACCCCCAACTGCCCTCCCCTCCTGGCCTGATCACCCCCAACTGCCTTCCCTTCCTGGCCTGATCACCCCTAACCGCCTCTGCCTCGGCCCCGCGACCATGGCTTTGTCCGGAAGGACTTCTGGAAGGTCTCATGGTCTAATTAGCATATTACCCTTTTATTAATATAGATAGGATATGACATACAGCCATAACTATAACATATGTACCAGTATTACTCTATGAGAGTACATACTTCATGCGATAGGAAGGCATCTAATACATTACATTGTATATGTTGTAAGTAGTAGGAAATACTGTATTCATAGCAATAACATACACCCTGTGACTTCCCTTCCTGATTTGGGAATGGTTCCCCAGTTCTTTGAACGTTTCCTGGCCCCTAATGTATTTTTTTTTTTTTGTCATTCAGTGTAACTTTATTTACTGTTTATAGCACATGATTTGAGGTCTTTAATTTCTGACCACCAAAGATTCAAAGGACTATTTTTTCCATGAAGTTTAACATTAACATCAGTGAATTCATGTGTTTTTATTGTAAACATATGAATTATTCACATTGTCATAGATCCTGAACTCATAAGCGTGGACCATGCACAGGCTGGCAGCAAGCCAGGAAGCCACTCTGCAAGCAAACAGATACTCTGCATAAGGAGAAAAGTCATAGCATAACATTTAATGTCCAACCTGAGTCACCTCAGAATGTTATATATATTGACTTCTTAATTCATATAGTATTGGGAACTCAACTGCTTGATTGGTGATGGGGTTGATCTTGTTTCCTGAAATAATTAAGAAAGGGGGGCTCAATCTTTCTTCTTGGTTGCTTGCTCCTCCCCAGCACCTTCATCTTTCTTCTCATCCTCAGCTTCTTGGGCATCTTCTCCTTCACCTTCACCTCCTTCTTCTTCCTCCTTTGCATCCTCAAATTCTTCCTTGGCACCTTCTTCCTCTTCCTCTCCTTCCTCTTCATCAGCCACTTCCTTCTCCTTCTCCTCCTCGTCAGCTTCTCCTTCAGAAGGGGATTCATCCTTAGCTTCCTTGGCTTTGGCAGCCTCAATGGTCTCCTCCACCTCAAGCAGCTCCTCCTGGACGTGGCTGGTGTATTAAGGGAAGGAGCAAGCGGACATCAAGTAGGAGCTAGTCTGTAAACCACCTTAGGCAGATTGACCAAAGATCTGGGAACTCTGGGAGTAGCCACTGGCTATGCTTCCCATGCTGGTGAAACTGAGCTGGGTCTCCTCACCTTCCAAGAGTTTCCTGTAAGCTGCAATGTCAATGTCCAAAGCCACATTGAGGAGGTCCTGGTATTCTTTTAAATATCATGCCATTTCACTCTTAGTAGTTCTCAACTCATTTTCTTATTTGTTGATTGCGTCCTGCATAGCACTAACATCAGAGTTCTGCTTATCCTCCAGCTCTCACAGCTGCTTTCCCAGAGCTTAGTTCATGCCCCAGCATGCTTTGATCTCCAGGGTCTTGGCCTTGAGCAGGCGGCGGCTTTCAGACACCTCCTCCTTGGTGGCATGCACCCCGTAGGTGTTCTTGGCAGTGCTCTTGGTCAGCATGGTGAGCGGCTCTTGTACCATTCTTCTGCATTCTGCATGTTCTTGGCAGCCAGCTTCTCGTACTGGGCGCAGATGTCCTTGAGCATGGCAAAGAGGTCGGACTTGGAGGACATGTCCATCTCCACGGAGATCTGAGCGTACTGGATCTGCGCCTGCAGCTCGGCGATCTCCTCTTCATGCACCTTCTTCAGAAAGGCGATTTAGTCCATCAGGCTGTCGATGTGCTTTTCCAGCTCAGTGCCAGCGAGAGCCACCTCATCTGCACCTTTGCACACCTCCATCAGCCAGCCCTCTGCGTCATCATGGTTCAGAACCTCTTCCTGGTATCATGCCCGCAGGTAGCTCCCAGTACCTTCCAAGCCCTGGTGCCTGCTAACTGCCCACTGCCCTCTCCTCGCCAGGGACGGGTGCAGTGTGCCGGGGCACAGGCATCCCATTTTCATAAGAATGTTCAACCCCGGCCTGCTCCACCTGTGTCCACAGGCGGCCCAGGGGCAGACAGTGATCCCAGAGACACTGGCCACCCCCACCTACACAGGTCCCCGATGGCTGCCTGGCCCCCACGGGCGGCGTCAGGCACAGCCCGCCAGGCCTGCCCGACCCTGCTGGCGGCCTGGACCCCGCTGGTGGCGTCAAGCGCAGCCTGCCCCTCCTGCATATGCAAATTTACCCTCCATCTTTGTTGGCTTAATTTGCATACCACTCCTGATTGGCTGTGGGCATAGTGGAGGTATGGTCAATTAGCATTTTTCTCTTTTATTAGTGTAGATTGCCAGTGTGTGTAATATGTACCAGTTGGTCGGTTGGTTGTATGATCATACGTACATATGGTGGTCACTTAGGCTTTTATATATATATTGATGAAACAGAACAGAGAACCCAGAAATTGACCTAAGCCATTATGCTCAACTTAATATTTGACAAAGGAAGCAAGAACATAAAGTGGAGTCAAGATAGTCTCTTCAATAAATGGTGTTGGGGAAATTGGACAGATACATGCAAAAAAAATAAAACTAGACCACCAACTTACACCATGCACAAGAATAAACTCAAAATGGATAAAAGACTTAAATGTAAGTCAGGAAACCATAAAAATCCTAGAAAAAAACATAGGCAGCAAAATTTTAGACATCTCTCATAGCAATATGTTTAGGGATACATTTTCTAGGGCAAAGGAAACTAAAGAGAAAATAAACAAATGGGACTACATCAAAATAAAAAGCTTCTGCACAGCAAAAGAAACCATCAACAAGATGAAAAGGGAGCCCACTGTATGGGAGAACATATTTGGCAATGATACATCTGATAAAGGGTTAATATCCAAAATATATAAGGAACTCATACAACTTAACAAAAGGAAGATAAACAATCCAATTACAAAATGGACAAAGGACCTAAATAGACATTTCTCCAAAGCGGACATATAGATGGCCAACAGACATATGAAAAAATACTCAAAGTCACTGATCATCAGAGAGATGCAAATTAAAACAACAATGAGGTATCACCACACACCTATCAACAAAACAACAAATGACAAGTGCCGCTGAGGAAGTGAAGAAAAGGGAAGCCTTGTACACTGCTGGTGGGAATGCAGACTGGTTTAACCAGTATGGAGTTTCCTAAAAAAAATTAAATATGGAACTGTCATTTGACGCAGTGGTCTCACTTCTAGGAATATATCCTTAGAAACCCGAAACACCAATCATAAAGGATGTATGCACCTCTATGTTCATAGCAGCATAATTTACAATAGCTAAGATCTGGAAACAGCCTAAGTGCCCATCAATAGATGAGTGGATAAAAAAGCTGTGGTACATTTACACCATGGAATACTATGCAGCTGTAAAAAAGAGGACCTTTAACCCTTTAATACAGCATGGAGGGACCTGGAGACTATTATGCTAAGTGAAATAAGCCAATCAGCGAAAGACAAGTATCATATGATCTCACTAATATGTGGAATCCAATGAACAAAATAAAATAGATCCAGAGACATAGAAGCATGGAACAGACTACGGAATCTCAGAGGGAAGGTGGGGGAGGATGGGTCGGTGGGAAGAGATCAACCGAAGAACTTTTATGCATATATGCAAAACCCATGGACACAGACAATAGGGTGATGAAGGCCTGGAATGTGGGGGAGGAGTGGGCTAAAAGGAGTCAATGGGAGAAAAAAGTGGACATCTGTAATACTTTCAACAATAAAGATTTAATTTATATATGTACTATTGTTATATGTACAAAAGAGAAAACATTCAAGGATGGTAGATGACAACTAATCTTTGTATCATTCAATATGTGCAAGGTACTTTACTAGTATATATATATGTTATATATATATATACTAGAGGCCCAGTGCACGAAATTCGTGCACTGGGGGGGAGGTGTGTCCCTCATCCCAACCTGCACCCTCTCCAATCTGGGACCCCTTGGGAGATGTCCAACTGCCTGTTTAGGCCCGATCCCTGTGGCCTAAACAGGCTGTTGGACATCTCCCAAGGGGTCCCAGATAAAAAGGCAGTCGGACATCCCTTTCATAATTTGGGACTGCTGGCTCCCAACTGCTTGCCTGACTGCCTGATTGCCCCTAACCACTCCCCTGCCAGCCTGATTGACACCTAACTGTTCCCGTGCCGGCCCGATCATCTCCAACTGAACTCCCCTGACAGCCTGGTCACCCCCAAATGCCCTCCCCTGCATATTCTCTCTTTATTAGATAGGTTTTTTTCTTTAACATATTGGACAGTATACCTGCTGTGGTCTTGACAAACCAGTAAAAATGTAAACCCAAACTAAAAGTGTCATAAAATAAACTCCTTAAACAGGAATTTCATGAGACCTTGGAAAGGTGATATCATGTGGTTGTTGGGCTTATATTTGAATAAGTAGAAGGTTTATAGGTGATTTCACACTTTTTCATATTTTCTAAAAGTTTCCTTTTCTTTTATAAATAATAGACATGTAATCAACTGTCCATCTTTCCCTCCAAAAATTATTTTGAAAGGGCAAAGTCAGTTGGAGCCAAGTCTGTTAAGTAATGTAGGTGTCAAGATGGAAGGTTTTTTCACATAGAGGTCTACTAACACTGTACTTATCCATTTTCCCACAAACTTTTGGCCCATTTTTTCCCTTCTGCTAGAAATACACCTTCCAAAATGCCTTTCTCCTCTTAATAATCTCAATCCTCTCTACCTATGAAAGTTCTACTGGGCCCTTTGAGGGTTGGCCAAGTCTCTGTGGCCCTCTCCCCATCCTTGCAGCCAGATCTGCTTGCTCCTTCCTCAGTGTTCCCACAGTGCCGTGGACACAGCTCCAGCACAGTCCACACATGCAACCAGTTGTCACCATTTCCTGGGAACGTCCTGTCCTATTCTCTTCCCTTTATAGGGGAATCAAGCTGGAGTTTTGCAGATTAGGAAGAAGCTGGCGGCGGCTGAAAGTGTAATGTGCCTAGAGGGGCACATGCACCTCCCAGCCAACAGGTCTACGGCCAGGGGGCCACCAATGGGAGTGGATCGTGCCTGGGAGGCGCGGCTGCCTCCCAGGCCCACAGCCCTGGCCTTGGCTGGGAGCGGAATGCGCTGAGAGGGGTGCAGGCGCCTCCCAGCCAACAGGCCAACAACCTGGATCATGCCAGAGGGCGTGGCCGCCTCACAGGCCCACGGCCCGGGCTGGGGCTGGAAGTGGATCTTGTGGAGGTGGGGTCCAGCTGCCTTCCAGGCCCACGGCCGGGCCGGGGCTGGAAGCGGATCGTGGGAGGGGAGTTGGGGGGGGGGGGGTGGCACAGGAGTCTCCCAGGTGGACGGCCAGGGCTGCGGCTGGGAGCAGATGGCGCCAGGTATGCGTGGGCTGAGGCTAGTAGCAGATCATTCCGGGGGCGTGGCCACCTCCCAGGCCTACAGCCTGCGCCGTGCTGCCGGCTCTCATCAGCAGCCCACCCTGGGACTGGGAGTCTCCGGTGGGCCTGAGAGGACTGGGTGCTGCCATCTTGTGTCTATGGGCACCACCATTTTTGTCACGGAGTGATGGTTAATTTGCATATCACTCTATTATTAGATAGGATGTGTGTGTGTGTGTGTGTGTGTGCATATACATATATATATATATATATATATATATATATATATATATATATATATATATATATATATATATATATATTGCATGTAATTATATTACATGTAGTTGGCCCTTGTATAACACAACATGGGTTTGAACTGCACAGGTCCACTTGTATGTGCCTTTTTAAAATAAGAACACTTGGCCTTCCATATCCCTGAGGTTGGATCCACAGATTCATCCAACTACCAATGAGAAACAGTATTTTCCATGCGCAGATTTGTATCTGCTGAGGGTCCCAGCAGATGTTGAGACACAGCTGTAATTAAGTTTGGGGGTGGGGTGTCAAAAGTTATACCCAAATTTTCACCTGGAGGAGGAGGGGTGTCAGGGCCCCTAAATCAGCTTGCTCAGGGGTCTACCGTAATCTCATTTAATTGTCTTTTTTCCCCCAGGTAGTCTAATGTTATAGATCAGTGGTTGGCAAACTCATTAGTCAACAGAGCCAAATATCAACAGTACAACGATTGAAATTTCTTTTGAGAGCCAAATTTTTTAAACTTAAACTTCTTCTAATGCCACTTCTTCAAAATAGACTCGCCCAGGCCGTGGTATTTTGTGGAAGAGCCACACTCAAGGGGCCAAAGAGCCGCATGTGGCTCGAGAGCCACAGTTTGCCTACCACAGTTATAGACAGAGACAAACTCAGAGAGGCTGGGTCAAATGATTGATAGTGACCAAATCAAGTGTCAAATTCAGGGCCTCCATCTTCTCACATTCTTTCCACCTATTCCATTCTCCCTCTTGCAGAAAATGCTAGCAGGAGCTCCTTGCTTGAACATTTATTTTTAATTTATTTTTTTTTTAGAGAGAGAGGGATAAAAAGAAACAATCTGGGCATGAATCAGCAACCTCTTTGTATATGGGATGCTTGAACATTTTCAATGTAGTTTCACCACACTTTATAAATTTCATAAATTCAGCTGGTATATTGCAGAAACTACTAGTGAAAAATTGTCACCTTAATTAACTTTTAGGTAATAGAACATATATAACAACTGGCTTTGTTTTAAATATTTGGCTATATTTGGATCAGCTCCTGACATCGATAGAAGGCAATTTAAAAGCCCTACATTGTACTTCCTCTCAGATGCCATGTGTATGAAAGATGGGAAGTTGAACAAGAGCAGCTTCCTGGGGAATCTCATAAAAAAGAGGGGTCTTAAAGGGGTTGGATCAAATAAATGAAACTAAGCAAAAATGGAGCATTCTATACAAAAGTGGAAAGATTAATCACTAAGTTCCAAAATGGGGCAAATGAAATTCCATTAAGGAAAAATTAAGTGCCAAGTGCATTTAAGTGAAGTTTTCTTATGTAACATGTCATAATGTCAAAGGAAATGATAGTCAACTTCAGTGTCAGTGGTAGGGAAGTTATCATTACTCCGGACAAAATTAATCTTAGGTCCTGCACTTCGTGTTAAAAGACGAGAAAAATTACTTCTTGGATCTTTTCCCTCCTTTTACCCAAACAAAGCAACATGTATTTGGAAGAAAACCCTTTCCCATGGTGCAAGCTGGGACAAGGTTTTCTGTCCTAAGCTCTGCTTCCCTAGCCAGCTTACACTTCTGCTCTCAACAGCTGCTCCCTCATCTTCTTTCCTCAAACCTGAAAAGTCCTCACCTCCTCCCATACTTTCTGACTTCAGAGAGAAAAGAGTAACTACCATAACTCCTTCAACCTTCTTGACACCAAATCTGCAAATCTATCTGTACCTGTACCCAGCTTTGTGCTTTCCTCACTCCTATTACAGTGACGCTCAGAGTTAAGGCTGTGCACAGGAATATTGTTCACACAATTCCTCTCCTCCTCCTCCTCCTCCTCCTCCTCCTCCTCCTCCTCCTTGATCTACTGACTCCTTTCCATCAGCATCTAGATGTATAAATGTATTTAACCTCCTCATTTAAAAAAATAAAAGCTGGCCCTGGTTGGAGTGTCGTATCATACACCAAAAGGTTGTGGGTTCAATCCCAGTTGGGACACATATGAAAGGCAACTGATCAATGTTTCTATCTCACATCTATGTTTCTCTCTCCTTTGCTCTCTAAAATCAATTTTTAAAAAACACATATCGTTAGGTGAGGATTAAAATAAATAAAAGTAGGACTGCTTTCTCCTCTTTGTAGACAGATCTAAAGTATCACAATTCCTCACCTCCATTCCGTTTCTCAACCCATTTTAATCCATATTCTACTATCATCATTCTATAAAAACTCAGTAAGATCACTAATGGTTCTTATTTTACTAGTTCTTCTAACAACATTTAATCCTCGTGTGTTTTTTTAATATATACAGTATTGTTAAAAAAAGCAATATATACAGTATATATTTAAAAAACACACGAGGATTTAATGTTGTTAGGAGAACTAGTAAAATAAGAACCATTAGTATATATATTTTTATTGATGAGAGTGAGAGGGAAGGAGAGAGAGAGAGAGAGAGAGAGAGAGAGAGAGAGAGAGAGAGAGAAACATCGATGTGAGAGTATCGATCTGCTGCCTCCCACACGCCCCCTACTGGGGATCAAACCTGCAACCAGGGCATGTGCCCTGACCAGGAATCGAACCAGTGACCTCTTGCTTCATGGGTTGACACTCAACCAACTGAACCACACCCATTGTTCTAAATCCTCCTTTTTAAACACCTCTTCCTTTATACATAGTTTTCTTAGTACTCTCTGACCACTCTCTTATTTGCCACTTCTCCACTTGCTATAGATTCTCAGGGTTTTGTTCCAAAGCCCTCTTATTGTGTACAAACTTCCTACTTGCTCCCATCCATTTTCCAGCCAATGATAGATTTGTGCACTTCCTCAGGGCTCCATGGGGATTTTTATTGCCAACGCCAGCACTCTAATTCAAACAGCCATCATCTCTCACCTGGACTGCCACAATAGCTTCTAAAGTAGTTGTCCAGTATTCACACATACAGTACTCTTAATTCCCAAATCTATTTTATTTCTGCCAGTATTTTTAGTAAAGATCTACATAGTGTGGGCCTTCCTGCTTCTACCTCTTTAAAAGCTAGACCACTCTTACCCTAGTTTACTATGCTGCAACTCTGCAGACCTTCTTTTAGTCCTCCAATGCACACATTCTTTTCTCCCTCTTCTGCCTTCAGTTTGATGTTCTCCCCCCTCTAACTTTCCCACACTATTCATCAGGGAAACTCCTATGTAATCTCATGCTCGGTGGAAATCTTCCCTGATAACACAGACTAGTTTGTTTTCCTTGTTTAAACAATTTCTTGAAATTAAAAATGGCAGCAGAGTAAGAGGATGCTGCATGGACATGCTCCCAGGAATTACAACTGGAATATGGAAAGGCTTCTTGAATAATCAATGGAAAATATACAGGAGAGAACCCTGATACTCAAGGACCAAAGGTGGAGACCACATAGAGGGTTGGAGGCTTGAAAGGGCTGGCCGGGCACCCACAGATGGTAACTGAAGTCCCAGAGAGATATCGCAGCTGTGGGGGAGGGAGGGTGCCACTGAGAATTCTGGAATCTAATCCCCAAGCTGGGCTTCCCAGCAGAGAGCACCAAACTGAGGAGGGTACCCACATAACATCTAGCTGTGAAAAGCTGTGGGGTGCTATCTGCCAGGGAGTGGCAGCTGAAAGGTCAGGCAACCCCTTAAAGGGCCAATGCACAAAAATTCCCTGTGGAGCCACCCCCCATTGTGCTCTGGCAGAGGGAGGGTGAAGTGGACTGGAGCTGTGAGAGCAGAACCCAGGACTGGGGACTAGGGGGATAGAGCTCAAAAGGCGTCAGACACCCCAAGTTTCCTGGGCTGAGTCATTCCTTCACACAGCTTTCCCACATAGACATCTGCCTTGCCTGGGGGGAAGACAGTCAACACGCCCTATTGGAAAACACCTTGCCCTAAGGTCATTTAAGAGATTAAAAGTAACAATTAGCCTCAAGGCAGAAGCAACTGCAACACCCTGTTGAAGAAACTCTTGCCACACCTGAGAATGATTGCCTGGGGGCAATTCAAGTCAGAATCCTATTAGTCTGTAGATAGAGGTGGTTTCTTCGGGCTTTGAGTCTCTGCCTGATCTAATTAGTCAGAAACAGCTTTTTACACTGTCCTGCACTAGAGATTGAGAGGTATAGAGGATCTACCTAATACATAGTCACAAACCCAGACAACCAAAATGAGGAAACAAAGAAACAACCCCCAAATGAAAGAACAAGTGAATTCTCCAGAAGAAGAGATAAATGAAGCAGAGATAAGAAACTTATCTGAAACAGAGTTCAGAGTAATGATGTTAAAAATGCTCAACAGAATGAAAAAAGATATAGTAACTATGAAAAAAGAACAGTCTGAGATAAAGAATGACATAACACAAATAAAGAACACATTGGAAGGAATACACAGCAGATTAGGGGAAGCTGAGGATCAAATCAGTGAATTAGAAGACAGGGTTGAAAATATCACTCAATTAGAGAACCAAAAAGAAAAAAACAATTAAAAAACAGGAGGACAGCTTAAGGGAGCTGTTGGACAATGTGAAATGTAACAATATTAGAATAGCATATGTGCCAGAAGAGGCAGAAAGGGAGAAAGGCATAGAGATGGTGTTTGAAGAAATAATAGTAGAAAACTTCTTTAACCTGGTAAAAGAAAAAGTCACATAAGTTCAGGAGGCACAGAGAACCCCAAACAAGAAGAACCTAAACAGGCCCACACTCGGACACGTCATAATTAAAATGCCAAAAATTAAAGACAAAGAGAGAATCTTAAAGGCAGCAAGAGAAAAGAAAAATGTTACCTACAAAAAAATTCCCATAAGGTTGACACCTGATCTCTCATCAGAAACTCTACAGGCCAGAAGAGAATGGCATGAAGTACTCAAGGTAATAGAAAGCAAGGATCTGAGTCCAAGATTACTATATCCAGCAAGGGTATCATTCAAAATAAATGGCCAAATAAAGAGTTTCCCAGACAAAAAAAAAAAAAAAAAGGCTAAAGGTGTTCATTACCACCAAGCCAGCATTACAAGAAATGCTAAAGGAATTGCTTGAAGGGATTGCTGAGAAGAAGAAACAGAGAGAAAAACCTAGCCATACAGAATTAAAATGACTATAAATAAGTACCTCTCAATAATAACCCTAAATGTAAATGGATTAAATGCTCCAATCAAAAGGTGTAGAGTAGCTGAAAGGATACAAAAACATGACCCAACTATATGCTATCTACAAGAGACCTACCTCAAAACAAAAGACACACACAGGATGAAAGTGAAAAGATGGAAAAAAATTTTCCATGCAAATGGAAAAGGAAAAAAAGCTGGAGTAGCAATACTCATATCCGACAAAATAGACTTTAAAAGCATCATGCTAAGCGAAATAAGCCAGTCGGAGAAAAATAAATATCATATGATCTCACTCATTTGTGGAATATAATGAACAACATAAACTGATGAACAAAAATAGAGTCAGAGAGAAAAAAAATATTCTAGAATATAATAGAAGTAATCCTATTATTTGCAGATTTTTAATATTTCCTATAGCTTTTGTGATATCATACTATGTTAGTACACTTTTGGTAATATTATTATACTTAAAATCCTTTTATCCTTGAAATATTAATGTTTGTTGCATGTAATATTATTATATATAAGATAAATTTTCTTGAATAATTGGTGTTTATTGCATGTAACATTGTCATATTTAAAATCGTTTTTCTTGAGATATTAATGTTTATTGCATGTAACATTATTATATTTAAGATATTTTTTCTTGAAATAAAAAAAACTGGAAAAAAATAAACAATTTCCTAGAATCACGAATCCTTTCCATGTACCCAAATCACTTAAAATTTTTGGTGTTGTATCTCTCTTACCACTAACCTATGAAAGCTCTGGAGGCCAGGCACCATGTCTGATTTGTTCACCATTGACTCCCTGCAGCTTAATATTGTGCCTGGCAAATAGAAACTGGTTATTTGTTGAATGAGTAAATGCAAATGTAGAAGCAATTTATTTTAAAAAAACATTTAAAAAAAAAAACACACAACCCAGCCCATCATCCTTCCATGGCATTGCATAGTATATCATGCTTGCACAAGAGCAGCTATTGTAGGGGGAGGGTTTGACGAACTTAAGCAACCTGACAGAAAATAAGGAACTCACTCAACATGTAGCTCTAACCATGGGCATCTCTTTAAATTATCTGCTGATTCCTTAGAAATTTTTTACATTTTATATAGTTGTAATTCATGTGTAAACTTTTAATTCTTCTTTTTATGAATTCCCATATTTAATCGTTGTCTGCTTGTTATATTTAAAGGTAACATTGGGTTGCATCAATAGATCATGATTTTCTTAGCCATTTTCCAACAGTTAGGCTTTTTGTTTAGTTTTGAATGTTTGATATGTTATGAATAGCAATAATGCAAAAACTCTTCATAAATAACTTTTTATTTCAAATTATCTCCTTGAGGAATTGATACATCAAAGCATATGACCAATTTATATCCCTTCATATAGATAGCCAGAGAGTTCTGAAAGGAAAGAATCAATGTGTAATACCATCAAAAATCCTATCGAATAAAAGAGTAATATGTAAATTGATCATCACTCCAACATACAAGATGGCTGCCCCCATGTGGTCAAAGATGGCTGCCTCCATGTGGGCACAAGATGGCCACCACAAAATGGTCAGCAGGGGAGGGCAGTTGAGAGCAATAAGGCCAGCAGGGGGGGCAGTTGGGAGGGACCAGGCCTGCAGGGGAGGGCAGTTAGGGGTGACCAGGCCTGCAGAAGAGGGCAGTTGGGGGTGACCAGGCCTGCAGGGGAGGGCAGTTGAGGGGGGGGACCAAGCCTGCAGGGGAGAGCAGTTGGGGGCCACCAGGTCTGCAAGGGAGGACAGTTAGGGTCGACCAGGCCAGCAGGGGAGGGCAGTTAGGGGTGACCAGGCCAGCAGGAGAAGGCAGTTAGGGGCAATCGGGCCAGCAGGGGAGCAGTTAGGCATCGATCAGGCTGGCAGGGGAGTGGTTAGGGGGTGATCAGGCTGGCAGGCAGGAGAGTGGTTGGGAGCCAGCAGTCCTGGATTGTGAGAGGCATGTCCGACTGCCCGTTTAGGCCCGATCCCACCGGGCAGTCGGACATCCCTTGAGGGGTCCCAGATTGGAGAGGGTGCAGGCTGGGCTGAGGGACACCCGCCCCTGTGCATGAATTTCGTGCACCAGGCATCTAGTGTATAATATAAGCCTCTATCTAATTCCAGGTAGTCCTACCAACATTGGGTTTTATACTTGTTTAAATTGATTTCTTGAAGAGTAGTAGATAATAACTAATATTTATTGAGCTCTTTCTATGGGCCAGGGACTTCTAAAGATTTGACATGAATTTTCATATTTAATAATCACTATAAACCTATAAGGTAGATAATATTATTATCCCCCTTTCATTTATTTTTTAATATTATTATAATTAGTAGTAATAGTAGTGCCATCTCCCTTTTAGTGATGAAAAAACTGAGACTGCGAGTCGCCCAAGTTAAGTAAACTGACACAGTTTACATGTAGATGTACTGATCCAGAACTTGTACTCTTTTTTTTTAATCCTCACCCCAAGATATTTTTTCCATTGATTTTTAGAGAGAGTGGAAGGGAGGGAGGAAGGAGGTGAGAGAGAGTGAGAGAGAGAAACATCAGTGTAAGAGAGAAGGGGCCCCCACTGGGGTGGAGATTGAACTCGCAACCCAGGTATGTGCCCTTGACCGGGAATCAGCCGACACCCTAACCACTTAGCCATACCATCCAGGACAAAACATGTACTCTTAACCATCATGAGGTAATGTCTCCTGATTGTTGGTGGTAGTGTTTTATTTTTTTACCCAAAAGGAAAAATTACTATTTTTTAAAATAAATCTTTATTGTTCAGATTATTACAATTGTTCCTCTTTTTTCCCCCATAGCTCCCCTCCACTCGGTTCCCACCCCACCATCTGCCCTTACCCCCCGCCACTGTCCTCATCCATAGGTGTATGATTTTTGTCCAGTCTCTTCCCATACCCCCCCCAAGAATTGTCAGTCCACTCCCTATCTGTGCCCCTGATTCTATTATATTCACCAGTTTATTCTGTTCATCAGGTTTTTTATTCACTTAATTTTTAGATTCACTTGTTGATAGATATGTATTTGTTGTTCATAATTTTTATCTTTACCTTTTTCTTCTTCTTCCTCTTCTTAAAAAATACCTTCCAGCATTTCATATAATACTGGTTTGGTGGTGATGACCTCCTTTAGCTTTTTCTTATCTGTGAAGCTCTTTATCTGACCTTCAATTCTGAATGATAGCTTTGCTGGGTAGAGTAATCTTGGTTGTAGGTTCTTGCTATTCATCACTTTGAATATTTCTTCCCACTCCCTTCAGGCCTGCATAGTTTCTGTTGAGAAATCAGCTGACAGTCATATGGGTGCTCCCTTGTAGGTAACTAACTGTTTTTCTCTTGCTGCTTTTAATATTCTCTTTTTGTCTTTTGCTCTTGGCATTTTATGATGTGTCTTGGTGTGGTCCTCTTTGGATTCCTTTTGTTTGGGGTTCTCTGCGCTTCCTGGACTCGTAAGTCTATTTCTTTCACCAGGTGGGGGAAGTTTTCAGTCATTATTTCTTCAAATAGGTTTTCAATATCTTGCTCTCTCTCTTCTTCTGGCACCCCCATAATTTGGATGTTGGTACGCTTGAAGTTGTCCCAGAGGCTCCTCACACTATCTTCATATTTTTGGATTCTTTTTTCTTTTTGCTTTTCCGGTTGGGTGTTTTTTGCTTGTTTGTATTTCAAATCTTTGACTTGATTCTTGCTATCCTCTAGTCTGCTGTTGGATCTCTGTATATTATTTTTTATTTCAGTCAGTGTTTGCTTAATTTCTAGTTGGTCCTTTTTCTTATCCTCAAGGATCTCGCTAAATTGATCAGCCTTTTCTAGAAAATTCTTGAAAAACCTTATAACCATGGTTTTGAATTCTATATCCAGTGATTTGCTTTCCTCCATTTCTTTCATTTGTGACCTGTTTCTTTGTCTCCGCATTTTGGCTGCTTCCCTGAGTTGACAGAATGGCTTTGTGTGCTAGGTGTCCTACAGGGCCCAGTGGCTCAGCCTCCCCAGTTACCTGAGGTGGACACTCTTCGTGCACCCCTTTGTGGGCTGTGTGCACAGTCTTGTTGTAGTTAAGCCTTGATTGTTGTTGGTATCACTGGGAGGAATTGGCCTCCAGGCCAATTGGCTGTGAGGATCAGCTGTGTCTATGCTGGGATAACTTCTGTGCTGGAGACACCCTTATGGGGCAGGACTTGCTTCAGTGGGGCTCTGGTGCTCACTGAGTCTGCCCCCTGAGTGTGTCCCTTATGGATCTGAGGAGTTGTAATCTGGATGGTCCTACTCTGACCACTGGGTACACTGGCTCTTGGATCTCCAAGGAGGTGATATTTTAGCCTCTGCCTAAGGCCACCCAGCAGGAGCTACGGAGAGATCTGCAGATTCCTCTTCTTTGTTTGGGTTTTGGAGGTCCCCATATGAGGCCCAGCTGTGAAGCAATGCAGGCTGCTACGTGGCCTTGGGCCTTCTTTTGGATGTTCTGGGTCTCTCTGCCTCAGCTGCAATTTGTTAGGTAAGTTTAGATTTCAAAGGACCAGGCCATTCATGTGCAAAAGCCTCTGCGCACAGCTTGGATGGGGCGGAGCAAACAGCAATGGCTTCCCGTCAGCCGTGTCCTAAGAGGCCCCCGAGTCTCAGTGTTCCTTGGTAATCGCTGCAAGCACCTCTGAGAGAAAGCCGCCCTCAAGTTCCGCCCGCTGCTAGACAGTCCAGTTTTCTCCGAATGAGTCTGGGTCCCCGTAATCTTGCCCGGAACTGGATTTCAGAGAAGTCGGGAGCTTGTGTCTTCCTGTGGATTGAAAAAGCCAGCCGCATAATCAGTTGCCAGCCCTCTCTGCACACGTGCCTCCGTACCTCTGCACTTTACTTCCGCAGTTCCTCTGAGTCTTAGTGTGCTTTTCTCTTCCCTTCTAGTTGTAGAATTTCCACTCAACCAGCCTTCCTGTGGTTCTGGATGATGTCTGTTTTTTCTTTTAGTTGTAGTTTTGAAGTTGTTGTGCGAGGCAGCAAGTTCAGGTGTTTACCTATGCCGCCATCTTGGTTTCTCCGGAAAAATTACTATTAAAAACAAAAACGGAAAGTAGCCTTTCTGGTGTCAGGAGTATAGCATAATTTATTGCTAGAAAGATCATTGTTTTGTTGAGGTAAGTATCTAGATGGACCTTTTGCCTAGGAAAGACCAACTCCCTGGATTTAGCCTGAGTGGGCCATGAAGATACAAAGAGATCAGTTACTCTGCATAATAAAATGGAAGATATTTAAATGTTCATTGTATGCCCTAGAAAAGAATGAACCTGGGAAAGAAAAAGGTGGAGTAGAGATTGGTGAAAAGAACTGAGATGGGATATATCCCAGAAACATGGCAGGAGGCAGGGGCCTACCAGAGGACATGGCTGATGAGAAATTTCCTGAGATAGTAGAGAAAGGCTATTAAATTTCCATAAGCAGTCATGTATGCATTGAATTTGAAGTTGTTTTCTGCTTTGCACTATAGCCTTTCATTAACTCTAAACCTTTCATGCAATTTGAATCCAACCATCCATCTTAGTGGAAGGCTATTTGGAGGAATGAAGGATGAGGAGTGGCACATTATGGGCAAGCAGGCAATAGCCAAAGGATCAGGAGACAGTAGACAAGCAGGCTGCATCATAGGCAGACCCAGGATACAAAGAAGCAACCTTAGAACCCCTTGGAGAAATTGAGGTCTCAGGACTTCCCACAGTGGTTGAAAATGGGCGAAACTAAACTTGTTTGGAGTTGTCCAGGTTGGAAACTTCTGGGTTATAGTCAAGTGAGAAAGAACTTTGTTGAACCTCAATAAAAGAACTGTGATTTATCAGCAGCCTTGGTCAGTGTCCTCCTTGGATATATGGTAATTAGCTTCCAGAACACCAGACTCTTCCAGTTTTCCTCCTACCTCATCAGGCACTCCTCAATTTCCTTCGAGAGTTCCTCCTTTTCTTCCTGATATCTTGTTGACAGTGTGCCATAGGGCCCAGGCCTCCATTCTCCTCTCTATCGACAGACACTCAATCCCTCGATGGCCTCATCTAGTTTCATGCTTTAAATACCATCCATATGTCAACAGTACCCAAATTTATATCTCCCAGACTTCTCTCCTGAACTCCAGATCCACATAGTCTATTTTTCACTTGATATCCCCACTTAGAGATCTAAAACTCATATCAAACTTAACATTTCCAATATTACATTTCTGATCTTCTGTCCAAAAACTTCACTACTCATGGCTTTTTTAATTTCAGTTTATGGTCACTCTATCCATCCTTTCAAGCCCAAAAGCATGGAGTTATCCTTTATGACTCTTTTTCTCTTATACTCTATCTTGAATTTGACAGGAACTTCTATTGTTTTTAACCTTTAGAATATATCCAGAATTTTTCCATTTTCACCATCTACTTCTACCACCAAAGTCAGAGCCACCATCATCTCTCACCTGGTTGTCACAGAAGTCTTCTAACTGACCTCCCTCCGACTTTCCCTCCCTAGCAGCCAAGGGTTATCCTTTTAAAACCTGTATAATAAAAGCTCATTATTTACTCTGCTTCTTCCCATTTCATTCAGAGTAAAAGTTGAAATTCTTACAGTGGTCTTACATGAGCTCTCCATCCCCCACGGTCCTGTGCTGCTCAATGTTACCTCTTTGATCTCATTTGCTAGTCCTGCTCCCTGCTCCCTTGTTCTCTCTTCTCAGCTACACCTGGGTCCTTGCGGTTTCTGAACAAGCCAGGCACTCTCTCACCTTAGACCTTTTATATTGGCTACTCACTCTGCCTGGAATGCCCCCACAAAGTTATTCTTTCACTTTGTAAAATATTAACTTCTCAATCAGACCATCCTCTGTTAACTGTAATATCTCATCAGCATTTCCAATCCCACTTTTTCTTTTGCTCTACATTTCTATTTTCCCCTTAGCACTTACCACCTTCTAACATACTATGTAATTTATCTTTATTGCTTATTGTCTTACTAGAGGACCGGTGCACAAAATTCGTGCACTTGGGGGGGGGGTGTCCCTCAGCCTGGCCTGTGCCTTCTAGCAGTTCGGGAGCCCTGGGAGGATGTCCGACTGATGTCTTAGTGGGCCTAAGCCGTAGGTCGGACATCCTTAGCATTGCCACTGAGGTGGGAGAGGCTCCCACTACTGCCACTTGCTCGCCAGCCATGAGCCTGGCTTCTGGTTGAGTGGCGCTCCCCCTGTGGGAGCTCACTGACCAGCAGGGGGCAGCTCCTGTGTTGAGTGTCTGCCCCCTGGTGGTCAGCACGCATCATAGTGACTGGTCATTCCACCATTCGGTCATTTGCATATTAGCCTTTTATTATGTAGGATACGCTGTAGATGAGGCCCCCTAGAACCATAGGAATGCAAAATATTCACTGTTAACTCATTCTCGAATTGCCCCCACTTAAAATCAAATTGTGCCCCCTGTGGGGCGTGTGCTGCACCTTGGGAACCACTGGGCTTGACACTTTTCCTCTCTGAGCTTCATTTCTGAATACATAGGCATATACCATGGGAATTGTAATCTCTTCTCCGCCCACCTCACTGGGTTGTCATGAGGAGGTTCTGAGCTAATAAACCTAGAAATGTTTCTTCAAGTAAGTGATGTCTAAACCGGAAGGGATTGTTATTTTTAAGCTCATGGGTACCCTCGCAGGGAGCAGGTGCTGATTAGGGGAGGAGGGCATGATTGTTTCCCGGGGCTGTAGCTATGGAAGCTTTGCAGAGGGTTCCGCAGGCCTGGGGGGGGGGGGGGGTGGGCTCTGGCCAGCAGCTCCATAGTGGTGGTCATTCCTGGAGGTGCTGGCGGGGGCAGGGCGTTAGGGGGGCGCTAGGGGGCGGCGAGGCCGAAGGGGGAGTAACTGACAAACCTCCCCGCTGGCGCCGTTCTGTAAATTGCACGTGGCTGCTTCGCAGCGGCACCTGCTCAGGGCGGGCTCCGATCTCCTGGAGCGGGGCGGGGCCGGGCCAGGGCGGGGCGGGGCCGGGCCAGGGCGGGGCCAGGGCGGGGCGGGGCCAGGGCGGGGCGGGGCCAGGGGGGGCGGGGCCAGGGCGGGGGCCGGGCCAGGGCGGGGCCAGGGGCCAGGGCGGGGCCGGGCCAGGGCGGGGCCGGGCCAGGGCGGGGGCGGGGCCAGGGCGGGGCGGGGCCAGGGCGGGGCGGGGCCAGGGTGGGGCGGGGCCAGGGTGGGGCGGGGCCAGGGGCCAGGGGGGCCGGGCCAGGGCGGGGCCAGGGGCCAGGGCGGGGTGGGGCCAGGGGGGGCCCAGGGCGGGGCGGGGCCAGGGCGGGGCGGGGCCAGGGGGGGGGCCAGGGCCAGGGCGGGGGGGCCGGGCCAGGGCGGGGGCCGGGCCAGGGCGGGGCCGGGCCAGGGGGCGGGCGGGGCGGGGCCGGGCCAGGGCCGGGCGGGCCAGGAGGGCGGGTTTAGCCGCGCCCCCAGCGGGGTTCAGCGCGCTTCCGCTGTGCAGGGGGGCGGGGTGCTGAGCCTGAGGGGCCGCTCAGGCCTGCCTCCACCCGGGTCTGGGGTTGCAGGGAGCAGGGGTGTGCCCGGCCCCAGCACAGGGGGCCGGCAGCGGTGGGCCGTGGGCCCCGGGTGCCTCCGGCGCTGACGGGTGGTCGCCGCGTGCTATTGTGGGCGCCCCTGGCGGGGTGGCGGGAGAAGAGATGGGATGGGGGGTGCGGGCTGCAGCTACCCCCAGGCTGGGTCTTCTCCCCGTCAGGTCAGCCTCCAGGTCCCCCGGGGTGCGGGGCTGGGGTAGGGTGTCCGTCCGTCCGTCCCCCGGGGTGCGGGGCTGGGGTAGGGTGTCCGTCCGTCCGTCCCCCGGGGTGCGGGGCTGGGGTAGGGTGTCCGTCCGTCCGTCCCCCGGGGTGCGGGGCTGGGGTAGGGTCCGTGCAGGGGGATGGGAAGAGCCCCCATGGCCGCTTCCTCTCCCTTCTTCGCCGTCCGGGCTCCGGTCGGGCGCTCTCCTCAGGCCCCGCCCCCGGCTGCGTGCGCATCAACATGCAAATTGGTCGAAATGGGGCCACCGTAACGGCAATGAGCATATTACCGCTTTACACGGATGAATATCCCTTCTCTCGCCGGTTAGACTATGTAACCTCCATGAGGACAAAGATCTTTATCTGCTTTGTTCATTAAAATACCCCAAGCACTTAGCACAGTGTCCAGCCCATAGTAGGTACTCAGTGATAATTATTAGAATGGGGGAAAAAAGGAATTTTATCCCTAGTAACGGAATGAGAATCTGAGTCCACAATTTTGTACACACGGGCATTTTTCCTTTAGACCAGGGATCAGCAAACTTTTTCTTAAAGGGCCAGGCAGTAAATAGTACAGGTTTATGGATTATGTGAACTCTATCGTAACTACTCAATGCTGCCTTTGGACCTCCAGAGCAGCCAGAGACTATATATAAACAAATAGGCATGGCTGTGTTCCAATAAAACTATTCGTGAAAGTAAACAGGTGGCCAGTAGGTACTTCACTGATTTAGACAAATATATATCAGGGTAAATCATAGCACTTCACTGACAGGTGAGGCCCTATCCACCCACCCTACCAATTGCCAAAAACAAAAACTTAGAAAGGTGAATGCAAACTTAGCAAAATTACAGATCAGTAACTTCTCTGCTTGAGACAGATTGAGGATTCCTTATTCAAAGTGGCCACTGAATAAGATGTGAATTGAGGGTAGGGGGTTGGGAGAAAGAGAATCCTGTTATCAGCCACTTTCTTGCTAAGGAGACATCCAGAGCACACGATCTGTAACTTTGGAGTATCCTCAAGAGGTTTCTAATATGCAGAATGACCTACTTCTGAAGCCTCTTGTCTCCATGTCATTAATTTCTTTGGCACTGATGATGTATTTCCCATGGCAAGGAAACCATTTTTATATTTGTCAGCTATTTTTAAAGTCAGTGGATTGATGCAGTTGGTTATAACAATACCTGCTCATCTCTTGCCATCTAGACTAGTGATTCTTGGTCAGGGGTATTTTTCCCCCCAGGGAACATGTGGCAATGTCTGGAGATGTTTGGGGTTGTCACAACTGGAGTGGGGGGTGCTGCTGGCATCAGGTGAACAGAGGCCAAGGATGTGGCTAAGCATCCCACAAAGCTCTGAGTTACCCCCATAACAAAGAATTATGCAGACCAATATGTCAGGTAGTGCTGAGGTTGGGAAACTTATCTAGACTATTCTGCTAGACTTTGAATCTACCTTGTACTCCACTGCCAAACCAATATTCCTAAACCATTGAATTTATCCATCATTGCCGAGCTCCAGTATCTCCTCATTGCTTGAAAGATCAAGTCTCTTCTTCTTATCCTGGTGTTTAGATCCTGAGGGATTTTGCCCACTTACAAATCTGTTCCCCAGCAGGAATTCTGCTTTTCCAAGCTTTCATTGGCACCATCCTCCACACCACCATCCTTTTACAGATGTTCCCTCCAAAATGCACATCTTGTGAGGATCCTCCCTACACCTCTCCTACCCAAATCTTACTCACTCTTTGAAATGCACATGTGCTGCACATGCCTCTGCCACTAAGCCAGTCTATACCACTCCCTTTTGTGTTTACCATGAGCTCACCTGCCTTACACTGTTATATAGCTACTAGAGGCCCGGTGCATGAAATTTGCGCACAGGGGGTGGGAGGGTGTCCCTCAGCCCAGCCTGCACCCTCTCCAATCTGGGACCCCTAGAAAGATGTCTGACTGTCCCTCTCACAATCCAGGACTGCTGGCTCCCAACCGCTCGCCTGCCTACCTGCCTGATTGCCCCTAACCGCTTCTGCCTGCCAGCCTGATCACCCCCTAACAACTACCCTGCTGGCCTGATTGACACCTAACTGCTCCTCTGCCAGCCAATTGCCCCTAACTGCCCTCCCATGCCAGCCTGGTCATCCCTAACTGCCCTCCCCTGCAGGCATTGTCCCTCCCAACTGCCCTCCCCTGCAGGCCTGGTCCCTCCCAGCTGTCCTCCCCTGCTGGACTGATTGCCCACAACTGCCCTCCCCTGCCGGCCATCTTGTCATGGCCATCTTGTGTCTACATGGGGGCAGCCATCTTTGACCCCATGGGGGTGGCCATCTTTGACCACATGGGGGCAGCTATCTTGTGTGTTGGAGTGATGGTCAATTTGCATATTACTCTTTTATTAGATAGGATTCCTTTTACATTGTCTTCTCAATAAGTTCCCTGAAGGAGTCATATTGTATTTCTGGCCTATTAGTCGCAGTTTCCACAACATAAGGTATGCAAATGAGATCAGTATGAAAGCACCTTGTATAGAACCTGGTACCCAGTTAAGTGTTCAGAAAAGTATAGTATTTCTATAGAAGCATACATTCCAGAGGCCATAGAAAGTGCTTAATGAATCTCTTAAACATAGTAGTTACATACTGGAGAGAGTGTGCATTCAGACTAGCCTGGTATTTGGAACTGAGAGCAAAGAAAAACTTCCATCAGAAATCCTACACCAATGAACACACCTTCATGCTAGAGTGAATCCAGCAGCCTGGGTGTCACATTTCCTCAAAGTGGTGCTTATGCCAACATTTCTGCATTTAACAAGTTAATGCATCCCAATAAAGTCAACTAAAACTTTAAAAGTAAATCTTTTCTTTTTTAAGTTTGGGGACCAAGATAGGATTTCCAACTTGTAAATTTTTTCAGATAAAGATATCTGAAAGTTGTACTACTAACTAACATCACTATCATTTTATGAAAGATAACAAAAGGAAGGACATAAAATAAGAATAAAAAGAAGTTGCCTAACCGGTGTGGCTCAGCGCTTGAGCATTGACCTATGAACCAGGAGGTCACGGTTCAATTCCCGGTCAGGACACATGCCCTGGTTTCAGGCTTACTCCCCAGTAGGGGACATGCAGGAGGCAGCCTATCAATGTGTCTCTCTCATCACTGATGTTTCTCTCTCTCTCTATCTCTATCTCTATCTCTCTCTCTCTCTCTCTATCTCTATCTCTATCTCTATCTCTATCTCTCTCTCCTTCTATCTTCCTCTCTCTCTAAAATAAATTAAGATATTTTTTAAAAAACCATTTAATGAACAGCTTGTTAATGACACTTTGCCCACTCTGACCCAATTTAGAAGGCTGCCAATAGGATAAGACATAAATATGCTACACTCTGCTTTGCTGGGGTCACAGCTGTGTCTTCCCTAAGAGCTTTTTCTATCATCCACTGGAGGAGTGTCTGATGTGAGAAGTCAGTACCAGTGGGATGAGGCTGCCGTGAGGGCCTGGCCTTTCAGAGCCTTGTTTCAGATCCTGTGAGAGAAGTGAGTGGGGCATCGTATACTGAGTAGCCCCGGTTTGGCTTTGGGCCAGGCACTGAGTGGCAAACAAGAAGAACACATTCCAGGAAGGCCAAGAGCCCTGCCAATGTGAAGGTGGCCCAGCAAGAAGGGCCTGCTGGGTGCTAGGTGCTCTTTGGCTCCGTGGACGTCAGGCACACAGAGGGATGGATTCAGGTTTCTGGATTATCATTTCAGAGGCTTAACCGCTTCCCTTCCTCTCACTGTCAGTGGACAAATCAGATGTAACTCTTAAATTGGAATCCTCTCTGCCCTGGAGTCCAGTCCCTTATCTCTAACTGAAGGAAGAGGGAAAAAGTGTTGTTACCTCCTGAAATCACACTTTGCAGGAGTCAGGTTTCTGTAATTCTGTGTCCTGAGTAAAAGGTGAGGCTACTGACAATGAGGGCAGGTCAGGGTGAAAGTCCAAGATTTCTGTGCCCCTAATGGAAGAGAAGCTGAGCTCTCACCCCTGTGGACTCTGTATCCCCAAACACAAACATTCACATTGGTTTTTCATCCAGACCAGTTCTGCCTTCCTCAGGCCTGACCTGCAGAAGGCCTGGAGGGTCCTTAGGAATGCTTTCCTTTCAGAATCGCTTTGGGCCTTCCTCTGGGCTGCAAAAGAAGAGAAAGAGGAGAAAAGGCTAAAGGGTTCAGGAAAGAAATGGCCACGTGAGCCTGTCGGATAGGCAGTGCAGTGGACTTGGACCAGGCCTGGGCTCATTTTCACCCCAAAAGGGGACAGAAAGAGCGTTTCTTTGAGAAAGAATCAAGTCCGTTCCTCACCACCTGGGCTCCAGTTCCTGTTGGACTTTGCTGCCACCTAGTGGCTTAGTTGCATTTCTTCCCCTCACACGTAGACCAGCCTAAAGACCTGGCCTCAGCCTTGTCTTTCTTTGCCGTAGTATCATCCCCTGATTCTGTGGCCCAGCAGCTAGGGGAGCCGAGCAGCACAGATTCACGACCTCACCCAGCTTGAGAAGTGTCCTAATGCCATGACCAGCAGGTAGGAGGGCCAAGGCTGGGATGGCTGGGCACCTGGGTGGAGACAGTGAGGATGGGAGCAATGTCTTGCTCCCACGACTTCTCCTGCAAGATGCAGTTTTCCCCAGCTCTCCTCATTCCTGAATGCCCTTTTCACTAGAACTCCTGCCCCTTCCATTACCCTTCCTTATATCTGGCTAAAGCCCATGTTGCAAAACTGAAGCTCCTGCATTATTTAATACAAATATATATAAATTCATAGATATATATATGTGTATATATGCGAATTTTTTGTTTTTCCAAGTTCAAGGCAGTTGTTTCTCCCTTATAAAGTTAGCTCACTTCAACTTAAAAATATCAATGTGAAATTATATGCCCTCTCTGTGATTATGCTACTATGGACCAGTCTCTAGGAATAGGGAAAGGGGGAAACATCCATCGGCTACTTCCCGCATGCCCTCTACTGACCAGGGTCTTTACCTATTTAAAATAGGGTTGTTTGGTGTTGTTGTTGAGTTGACATGTAGATTATCAGCAATATTTTTCCCACACATTTCATCCACAGGTTTATTTCTTCTAGCAAAAAGAAGCACTGGTTTTAGCAACCACTGAATCTACTAGCTCTAAACTTTCAGATCCGAGCTGGGATCATATACAACCCAAACTCCCTTCTCCTGCCTACCTCTCCAACCTCTTTTTTAAATTTTTTTAAATTATAAAATACACATAAAATTTACCGTCTTAACCATTTCAACTGCATAGTTTGGTAGTCTGAAGTGCATTCACGTTATTGTGCAACAACCACTACCATCTGTCTCCAGAACGCTTCATCTTGCAAAACTGAAAGTCTATACCCTTTAAACAATAACTCTCCATGCCCCTTCCTGCAACCCCTGGCAACCACCATTGTACTTTCTGCTTATATGGATTTGACCACCCTAGGAACCTCATATAAGTAGAATCACATGGTATTTGTCTTTGTGTCTAGCTTATTTCACTTAGCATAATGTCCTCAAAGTTCATCCATGTGTCAGAATGTCCTTCCATTTTAAGGCTGAATAATACTGTATTTATACACCATAGATATACATCTTGTTTATCTATTCATCTGTTGACAGACACTTGGGTTGCTTCTATCTTTTGACTATTGTGGATATGCTGCCATGAACATATGGCTCTTTGAGGCCATTCGGTTCTTTTGGGTATATACCCAGAAGCGGCGTTACTGGATCATACAGTAGCCCTATTTTTAATGTTTTGAAGAACTGCCATACTGTTTTCACAGTGGCTACACCGTTTTATGTTCCTACAAATGTAATATAAGGGTCTTATCTCTCTACATCCGCACCAACGCTGGTCGTTCTCTGTTTCTTTGACAACAGCATCCTAATGGGCGTGAAGGAGTACCTGATAGTGGCTCCTGTTTGCACTTCCCTAATGACTAATGATTGTGAGCATATTTTCATGTGCTTGTTTGCCATTTGTGTATCTTCTTTGGAAAAATGTATATTCAAAACCTTTACCCATTTTTTAAGTTAATTTTTAGAGAGAGAGAGAGGAAGAGGGAGAGAGAGAAACAATGATTTGTTGTTCAACTTACTTATGCATTCATTGTTTGATTCTTGTATTTGCCCTGACCAGGGATCGAACCTACAACCTTGGTGTATCCGGATGATGCTCTAATCAACTGAGCTACCCAGCCAGGGCCATTGGTTAATTGTGTGTTTTTTTTTTAATGAATTTATTGATTTTTAGAGAGAGAGGAAGAGAGAGAGGGAGAGAGAGAGACACATCTATCGGCTACTTCCTGCATGCCCTCTACTGGGGATCGAGCCTGAAACCCAGGCATGTGCACCGATGGGGAATAGAACCAGCAACTTTCTGGTACACAGGATGACACCCAACTGAGCCACACTGACCAGGGCCATTGGTTGATTCTTGTATGTGCACTGACTGGGGATTGAACCTGCAACCTTGGTGTATGAAGACTATGCTCTACCCAACTGAGCTAACTGACCAGGGCCTTTACCTATTTAAAATAGGGTTGTTTGCTGTTGTTGTTGAGTTGACCTCTTCAACCTCTCTTCATGCCACTGTCCCACTTGATTAGTATCCTAGAGGCATGAAAAAAGATGTTTCTCAGAGACACATGTATTCTTTCCCACCTTTTACAGTTGCTAATCTATTTGCCAGGAATGCTCTTTTTACAGTTCCTCCAATGACTGGCTCCTCCTCCTTTAAGAACCAGCTGAACTGTCCCTTCAGAGAATCCTTCTTTTTTTTAATACTCACCTGAGGATATTTTTTCCATTGATTTTTTAGGAAGAGTGGAAGAGAGAGGGAAAAACAGAGAGAAACATCGATGTGAGAGAAACACATCAATTGGTTGCCTCCTGCACGAGCCCTGACCTGGCTTCAGGCCTGAGGAGGAGCCTGCAACCAAGGAGCATGCCCCTGACCAGAATCAAATCTGGGACCCTTTGGTCCAAAGGCTGACGCTATCCACTGAGCCAAACTGGCTAGGGCCAGAGAATCTTTCTTGACCATCCATCTAAAGCCATCTTCTTATTTAATCTCATATCACTGTTTCTTTCCTTCCTGGAATTTAATCACCATCTGCAATTACCTCATTTGTTTACATATTTACTTGGAACTTACATTTACATGGAATGCAAGTGCCAGGGAGATGCAAAAATACTGCCTAATGTGGTCACTGCTACAACCCCAGGCCCAGCATAGTACCTGGCACACAGTCTGGGCTCCATATTTACTGAATGAATGAATTCCTACTAATCTGGGTTTGATGTCATAGAAAAGGTCACAGGAATTTTCTGGTGCTGAGTTCCAGACTTTAATTCTTGAGTCAGAAGCATAGTACTATTAAAATCATGGACATTGCTTTAGTTGCCCAGAGGAAATAGGTAAGCATTCTCTGTGTCTCCCCAACAGAGACAGAGACTGTGGTGGTTTGCTGTGGCCATCCTTACCCTTCACCATGTGCCTGAAGTATGAGTTAGCTTCACAAATCTCAAAGTCCTGTGAGATTTGCAGAATACTTGGGATTCTGGGAATGACTCGGGCTTTATCAGTCTCGTTGGTGCCAGATATGTCAGTAAGAGTATTTTTAGTGAGTAGTCAAAAGATAAAAATGAACTTTCCATATCACAGGACACTAAAAAAATCAGAATTATTTTATTTAAAAATGTTTTCAAAGGCTAACGCCATAGTGGAACAACCCAAGGGTAGTTGAACCAAACTCTCAGGGAATTAGAGGAGCCTTGCCAGCAGGTCTGTATAAATACACACAGTTTACAAATGAGCACAACAGAAGGTATACTGGCCCCAGAGAACCAGTCCGGAATACAAAAGGGAGAAACAGAGAGAGGACCCTCCAGAGGGACAGGCACATCCAAACCACTGAAAGCCCTAGAACCTACAAGGGCCTCCAAAGCCACCTACCCTGCAGCATGCCTCTTGCCCTTTCTGAGCCTGGGACATGGCTGTAGACTGTGTTCATCAGCATCTTGGCCCAGCCACCCATGACTTGGCATCTCTCATGGCCTCTGGTTCAACTTAGCAAGGCTCAGAGAATGGACCTATTCTCCTCACCCTTGAGCAAGGACCAGGAAGGCGAGGCTCTAGGGCAAGTAGGATTATTTTCCTGAAAATAGGATTAAAAGGAGTGATGAAGGGACCTGGTTCCAAAAAAAGGATGGGTATTCATCCAGTGTGGCATTGTGGAGAAAACGGAACAGTGAGTTTCACCTGAAATATGCAGATTTGGTTCAAGCAACCCACAAGGCCAGGCTCTAAATTTAATTCTACAACTTGGCATGGGGAGGGGATGAAGAGACCTTCAGTTTGAGCTTTGGAAGTTGTCGCCTACCATCAGTCCCTCCAGTCCTCATTTGGGTTTGTCATAAACAGGACAGACAAGCATGGTTCTGTAAAAAATAATTTCCACTTGGACTTCTTCCCGGTTAACCTCTCAGGTGCCTGAAAAGGGGAAAACAGTGGCTATTTTTGACACCACTCACCCCATCACCAGTGACTTTCCCCGATGCTGCTGACCTCCTCACTAAGGCCCTTACAGAACCTTCAAAATCACTGTCTTAGCAGAAGGACTTCTGGGGAGAGCAGGCCAGAGTTCTGGGGCACAGCGAAGCTTTTTATACTAAAGACGACCTGACAGAGAAGGAGGAATCTCTACGGCAAAGCCACTACTGTGTTTACCCTTTCCATCCTCTACCTCTATTGTCCCTAAAAGTATCAAACAGACACCGTTGGCTTGGTCCCTGTACTGTACCAGGCACATTTTGGGCATCTCCACTTTATTCATGGATAACAGACCCCATGGAGTGGCTACAGGTGATATGAGTGATTTCTGCCCTATGGTGGCCCAACACCACCTTGCCCAGCTATCCAGCCAAGCCTCCCAACAGGCTGCTATTGGCCACATCCAAGATCCAGGCAGTCAGGCAGAGAAAAAAAACCAATACTGAAGATCAAAGCCACCACCCTTGTCATACCTATTTTCCACCTGGGCATCTTGGAAATGTTTGCCTACCCAGTGATGGCGAACCTATGACATGCGTGTCAGCACTGATACGCGTAGCCATTTCTGATGACACACGGCCGCTGAGGCGGCCGCATGCCGAGGATGAAACATTTGCTGCTCCTGAGGATGAAACATTTGCGACTAACTCCAAGACTCTAGTCGCAAATGTTTCATCCTCCCCTATTAGACACTCTGTGCTGGAGGTCTGTAGGCCAAAACAACAGAGCGTCTAGTTCTGGGACTTCCGGTTAAGCTGGGATCTTTGCCCTCACTTCCACCGGCAGAGCAGGGAGCAGTGGAATGCAGCGGGGGACGCATCTCTGGGGACCCTGCCATTACCAGTAACCAAATAACAGTTAACCACAGCAACCATTATCTACTGTTTTGGGGTGTCATGGATTTCTAATCCATCATTACTGAGATAACTGAGGGGGAGGCTGGAGAGGCGAGGGTTTGTGGCGTGCTATGGGTGCCGTTTCCCGCCATTAGAAATAGTGGCAGCCATTTTAATTCACATAAGGAACACCATCTTGCTCCATAGTGCAGACTCCATTTCACCACTATTACTGTTGTGCATCCTTATTAACCCCTATTTCTGCTTATTAACCCTGCCCTTTCCTAAAAGACAGTTATATGCACCATTTTGTGGTTAGTTAGGCTAGTTAACCCCTAATTGCCTTCAGGCCTAACAAGCTATCTATAATTCTATCTTCTGTCACTGCCCCCCTGATGGAGAAACCAAAAAATAAAAAACTAAGGTTAAGGAAAGGAAGTGGTAGTAGCAGTGGCCGACCCTTTCAAGAGACATAGACCGAGATGTATGGCTTTATAGAAAAAAATGGCAGATCATTTTGCGTTCTATGTACTGAAACGGTAGTAAGCAGAACGTGGAATATAAATAGACATTTTGAAACTAATCATTCCCAGCTCTTGGAAAAAAGTGAGGATGAAAGGAAGGAATACATTTCCAGGCAGCTACACCTTTATAAGAGCCAATCTAATTCCATCCTTAAATTTATGAAAGGCTCTACAAATTTAACACCTGCAAGTTTGAGCATTGCTCACTCTATAGCTCAGCATGGAAAAGCGCTCAGTGAGGGAGAATTTATTAAAGAAACTTTCCTAAGATGTGCACCAGTTCTATTTCACGATATGCAGAATAAAGATGCAATTATTAAGAGAATATCTGAGTTACCACTCAGTAGAAATATCATAAAAGACCGAATAATGAGACTGAACACAAATGTACAATATCAATTAAAGAGAGACATAAGGAAGTGTAAATATTTTTCGATCTCTCTTGATGAAACTACTGATGTCACATCACATGCTCAGTTGGCCATTATTGGTCGATATTCTGACGGTCTCACAATGAGAGAAGAGTTGATAAAGTTAGTATCAGTGTCAACAAGTAAATCAGAAAGCAAAATATGTAAGGTTGTTATACAAACATTTCGTGACCTAAGCATTGATATCTCTAAAGTTGTGTCAGTGACGACAGATGGGGCACCAAATATGGTGGGGGAAAAAGTCGGATTTGTCAAATTGTTTACAGAAGCTATTGGACATCCGATTGTGCCTTTTCATTGTATTATCCATCAGGAGGCTTTATATCCCAAGGCAGGATTCACCGACTTAAACGACTTAATGTCAGTTGTTACAAAAATAGTTAATTTAATAGCTGCTCGCCCCCTTCACTAGTGATAATTTTCGGCACTTTTACTGGAGGTTGATTCCACATACAGTGGACTGCTGATGTACAATAATATAAGATGGCTGAGCCAAGGCAAAGTTCTTGAGCGCTTTGTGGAGTGCTTTGAAGAAATAAAGGCATTTCTTGACGATAAGGATCTGGGAAACTTTCCTCAGCTTAATGATGATAAGTGGGTCAACACCCTGATGTTTTTTACAGATCTCTCTGTTCATATTAATGAACTGAACTTAAAGTTACAAGGTTTTGGCAAAAGTATTGACGTTATGTTTGGATACATAAAAGCTTTTGAAAGTAAAGTTAAAATTTTCAAGTGAGATGTAGAAACTAAAACTTATAAGTATTTTCCTCGAGTAACAAAGTATTTTGAGAAGGCCAGTGCAGCTGTACAAAATGAAATGGAACTCTTGCATATGAAGTACCAGCATGTTTTAGACTCATTACTTGACCAGTTTAGTGATAGATTTAGTCAATTTAGAAGTCTAGAACAGACCATGAAAATAATTAAGTATCCTGATGTAGTAGTCTACAGTAGTTTGGAGTTAAATGGTTTCCAATGGATGCAAATTGATGATTTGGAGATGCAACTTGCAGAATTTCAAGACAGTATCTGGGCTCAGGTGTTTGTCAACTTGAGGTCAAAGCTTGAGAATCTGGAAAGGTGCCGCTTGGAGAATCAAGAGGAGTGCCACTATGAACAGAAAATTTGGAGTGCCTGGAACCAACTACCAGACACTTTTAGCACCCTGAAAAATATAGCAATGGCTTTACTCACAATTTTTCCCTCTACATACTTTTGTGAGGCCTTATTCTCAGCGTTAAATAATATCAAAACCAACAAAAGAAAGAGATTGACAGATGAAGTTAGTAGCGCTTGCTTGGGCCTGAAGTGTACAAAATACCAACCTTCAATTGAAGATTTAGCCAATGAAATTCAGCAACAAAAAAGTCA
This sequence comes from Ia io, assembly GCA_025583905.1. Classification (NCBI taxonomy): domain Eukaryota; kingdom Metazoa; phylum Chordata; class Mammalia; order Chiroptera; family Vespertilionidae; genus Ia; species Ia io. The sequence goes on from JAJQQW010000002.1 coordinate 120,551,756, forward strand.
CTAATAGGCAGGTTAGTTGAAGAATTCCCCCTCCCCCTCACTTATCTTAGTTCACGGCACCCCACACAAGCTAAATAATATCAAGACCAACAAAAGAAACCGACTGATGGATGAACAAAGAAGTCACCAAGCAGGTAAGTTAAATATTTAGTTTTTGGTTTATTAAATACAATTATATATAACAATTATACATTTATGTTATTTAAACTAAAAATATCGCAAAATAATGTTTTTTCCTCAAAGTGACACACTACCCGAGTTATGCTCAGTTTTTTGGCGAAGTTTGACACACCAAGCTCAAAAGGTTGCCCATCACTGGCGTACACCAAAGGGAGATCCAGTACCAGTCTATGATCAAAGGCCCTGCTACACCTGTCTCACCAGGAAGTAGCAACTGAGGATATGGAATGCTCTGTTCTTCGCAGCTCTGGCCACTGTCCGCTGCTCCAGTCATGTCCTCTCCGCCTCTTCATGAGTGGCCAGAACAGTCTCAGCACAGAGCACAAATATTCCTTTCTTGAAGGAATCCTGGCTACAAGCCCTTTCATAATTTGCCCCCACTCCCCTGCAGTCTGCCCTAGGCCAGATGGATCCATGCAGAGAAGTCCTTTGCCCCAAATCAGGGACTCTCAGTATGTGGGGAGAGAGAAGAGCCCACACTGGTGGTTTGGGTTCGAGCTCTGTCCCACCACTGGAATGAGCCATGTGACAATCAGAGAGCTGCATTCCAGGTATCAAAGCATGGCCTTTGTCCCTCGGGGTGGTCTGTGTGCCAGAACTGTTTCTAAGGAACAAAGTAAATTTTTTTCCCATGTAAATGATTGTTGAATCTCAGTGTACAGAATTCCTCAGCTGGTTCTAAAAACCTGGCTTTTTGTCTGAGTTCAAAAATTGTAGGAGCTTTGTAAAGAGGTACTTCAGATCACTCATTGGAGGAAGGAGAAGAGTTGGGGAAAGAGGAGGATCTGGAATGTTTTCCTTCATAGTCAGTCCCAGCACAACAGCAGCATCAGAAACCAAGGGGACCATTGATGGAACCTTAGCACCCAAGGCATTCTTCTTGGAAGAGTGGGGACAAAGGCCAACTGGCTGTTACCTGCACATAGGAGAGATGCCTAGATCAGAGAAAGGGCTTGGAAAGTAGAGAATTAGGTCACTGAAGCCTCCCCCTACCCTCCATAAAGTGGGCCAGGTGGGATCTGTGTACCCCACATATTCTGCCCAATCTTGCTTGGGGCCATCAAGCCAGCTTATCAAGGGTAGGGCCAATTCAGCCAAGGTAACAAGCAGCCTGGCTGTAGGTTTTGGTCCCAGTCCTTAGCCCTGAATCCCAGAGGCATTGGGAAGAGAAAGGGCATCACCTGTGCCCAGGGACTGGGCCATCCCAATTCAGGGAGCATAACTGCTGTTCCAGCTGGGAAATGCGGAATGCCAGATAGGATGAGGACATGACCAAGAAGCAGATCCTGGAGAAAAAGGGGGCAAGAGTTTTTCTCATCTAGAAAAAGGGCACTTTTAGAGGCTCACCAAAAGTAGGAGTGGGACTAAGCTCCTCTTGCAATTGGAAGAATTAAAGAACCCTTTGCCCTGCAGCCATGTTCAAGCCTGGGTATCTTTCATTCCAAAGGCCACATGGGGATCCTAAGACTCATCTCCATGGTGTTCAAAGCCCAGCAGGAGTTCTGGGTTCTTCAGCTGATCCCACCTTCCCTCTGACCAGCCACCTTGGTCCTACACTTCCTCTGGGAGACTAAGATTATCCCCTAAGGTGGTAGGCCCCAGTCAGTAGAGCCAGAGGATGCTGATGAGGTAAGGTGAGAGGAACCAGGGGCTGGCTGTTCATGAAGCATCCCACCATGCTCACTATCTGCTGGTCCTCAGGCAGAGTTACAGATGAGTCTGGGGTACCAGAAACTGCCCTAATGGTGGGCAGCAAGAAGGTCATGGCTTTCCTAGTCTACCTGATGGCCCTCCCCAATTTTGCCAGCCTTCTCCAATCCTATACAATTTTTCCTTTTCTCAACAGTTTCATCTCCTGCCCCTCCCCATTGCACAGCCTTAATCCTAAATTACAAGATTGTAAAAATAAAATTGGAAATAATTTCACCACAGAAGGGCCTGCCTGCCATGTGGCCTCCAGATACCACCCAGAAGCTTGCAGTTGACTCAGAATCTTCCCCTTGCTCTGCACAGTGACATCCTCACACTCCAAGGCCCCTACTCCAAACACCCATACACCCCTCCACTAAACAATCACCTACAGCACGAAGAAGACCTTGAGGAGCTGGTAATTCCAGAGCCTCAGCTCTTCGTTGCTCCTGGGCTCCTCCTCCTGTGTCTCCTCCTCACAGACAGTGTTTTCTGCAGTAAGAGAGCAGTTACTCATATTCCTGGGACAGCAGGACCCCAGCTCAGCACGGGGCATGCCAACCTCCTGCCGTTCTCTGAAGCTGCTTGGGCTCTTGGCTTTCCCTTATGGATTTGGAGAAAGAAACAGCTCTCAGAAGCCCCATTGGCAGTGATGATCCCTTTTCACAGAAGTGGGAGGAGAAGAAGCCTGGTCTTTGCATGCTGTTACCACGGGACAAGGCCCCTGAACTCACCAGACCCTGGAGGTTTCCTGGAGGAGAAGAAGCTGTCTGGGGAGTCCATGGATGCTGGAGGGATACAAGGGATGCTGCCTGGGAGGGACAGGGACCTGGAGGCAGGGCATAGTTTTCTCCACTTCATCTCAGGGATGAGGACTTCCTGCAGAAAAAGCAGAAGCTGTCTCACCACTGCCCTTGGATCTTATTTGCCCTAAGGTGCCCCCACCACTTTATCAAAGATTTCTCTATATATTACCAACATAGATGCCTAGCAAGTACAGGAAGCAGGTACGTGGGAAGGGGGAAACCATTGCCGTGGCAATCACGTGACTCTCCTATCTGCTTCCTTGCTGTAACCAGCTACTCTTCCAGGGAACAATGTCTTTGAAGACTGCTAGTGTAGATCCAAGACATGAGATCCAAGATATAAGTCCACTGAAGTATATGGTCAGATCAGCTGAGTCTGAGAAAGCCCAGCACAACCTAACTTAGATGGGATAAGTCATGACTTCTAATCTGGGCTTTAAGTCTAAGCATGTCACCGATCTTGGCAGTGGGCACTTAAGGTCCCCATCAACAAAAATGGGAACATCACCTTCTATCTCCTTGCATGGTATTGTGCATACTGCATGCATGCCTGACTGCTATAGTTACTGAAGAAGGCTTCAAACACCCTGGGGCCATTTTCACCCCCATCCCTACTCTAGAAACTCAGCTCTACTTACCCTGAACCCCAGCTGCCAAAGGAAACTGCTGGGACCTCAGCAAATCTAAAATGAGTCTGTTTGGGTTCTACATTAGTAGCCTTTGAAGTTCTTCCCCAGGGACATCTCTATCCCCTTAAAGGCCCTCCTGACTTTGTTGAAAGGAAGAGGACGGGTCACTGGCTCGGTGCCTGTACAGTGTGAGATTCAACCTGGACACTGTTCTGGGACTTAGACATCTGTTCTACTCATAAAATCAGCACATCTGCCAGGACCTGGTGGCTCTGCATGGTTGGAGTGTGGCAGGTCTAGGAGAACCCTGACAGCATGACTGCTGGCTCTTGAGCCTGGTGCCTTAGTTCTATATTGTGGGCCCTGCCTGGGAGGCCCTGAAGGCTTAGAACCACAGGCAATCTCAAGCCAGCAGCTTTTGCTCCCAGCCTCAGCTCTCACCAGAGACTCGCACTCAGGTTCCTCTGAAAATTCTCTTAAACTCAGACTCTTCTTGCTGGAAGGCTGAGGAGGAAAGGGAACAGAAGTTACTTGTCCATCTGGAACAGCGAAGATCAGGCATGGGGAAGCATTACCTCCATTTTGGATCAGATGGAGCCTAGCTCCCATAGTTTGCAGGGGTGCCCTATCTAATGCTGGAGCAGAGGGTCAAGTCTAAGGCAACCTACTCTCCCCTGCTGCTGCTCCTCCCCCTTTCTTACCATAGGCCAGAGAGAGCTATAGGCATCCTGGGAAGCAGCCCCATGCTCCTGACTGTCTTTCTATACACAGAAGAAGCACAAGTGAGGGCATCTATACTGGGACATACGAAGGTCACTGGCCTCAAAGAGACATGTTCACAAATACAGACACACAGTCCAACGACTGCCTCTGATACCCTGTGCCTGAGCCTGTTACTCCCCTCTCACTGCCTCTGTTCCCTGTGCTAAAGAAATGGGCTACCCTCCCCAACAGCCTTGTCCCATAACTTCAGTCCAGGCCTGAGCAGCCTCTCTGGCCTGACTCCTGCCCCTGAGCTCCATACCTGTAGGTGAGTGCAGACCCTCCTCAGCATATCATATACACTGTCCCGGGAGAGCAGTGACACAAAAACATACTGGGACATGGAAAGAAAACAAAGGCATGAGAGTGTGCTGAGTCAGGCTGTGGGCCCCTGGGGCTGCGATGGGGAGATTAACAAGAGAGTGTGGCTCAGAGACTCACTGACCTTCTGGCTAGTGTTGGTGGTGATGGCCAGGCCATTGGGAAGGAGTCGTGCCATCTTGTGTTTTTTGACCATTTGCACAGACACCACAGGAATGACCACCTGAGGGAGGAGAGGCATGCTTCTTTCAGAACTCATTCCCAAGGACATGGTCCCTTTGCTTCCAGAACAGGGCCCCAGCCCCAGCTTGCAGTGAGCCAAGCACAGGCAGCATGGAGAAGCCTGAACCTACGTGGGAGAGTGTGTGAACTTCCCCTTCCCATACCTGCTCCCCTTCCAGTTACCCGCACCATGCCCAGCCTTGGCAGAACATGTCACTCAGACTTTCACCCTCTTACCCAGGAGGCCAAGGGTGGCTGTTCTGTTGAATCCTGTACTCTAATAATGGAGTTCCCTGAGCTATGTCCTGACCACATCTACATCACACTCTGATTCTAACGGCATTTCAGAGGCAGAATAATTTGTCTGTGAACTGTTCAGGCCAACTCAGGCCCGATGTAGAGTCTAGATTCGGGGCCTCTGTTTTGGAAGGGGTTGCATTGACACCAGGTGAGATGCCTCTTAGCTGTTCATCCAATCAGTGAGGGGCCTCACCAGCATGTAGGAGGACAGGTGTGACTCAAGGCATGCCTGCAGGGCAGGGGCCTCTCTCTTTCCTGGGCTGAGACAGGGATCTCACTGGACTATGGCAGCCCTTACCACTCATTACTACCTTGATATCCTTGCCAAAGAGGCTGGCATGGAAGCAGAGCCAGTTGGGGGAGATATAGAGCCGGCCCTGAAGAAGGAGGTCCCTCTGGAGGGCACAGGAACACACTGGGAAGTCACAAAAGAGAAGACTACCATGAACAAGGCCTGGGTCCTCACAGTGAAGAGAGTCCAGAGTCTAGCCTCAGGAACTGTCTTCCTTCTTAGAACCCGACTTCCCAAATAACCCATCCTCCAGTACCCCAAGAGTCCTTTCCTGAGAGTCCTAACTGCCCCCACTCCACCCCAGCAGACTGCTAGATGTTTCCTCTTTCTCCATCTATGTCTCAAATGGTTCAGACAGGTTTCTGCCCTGGTTCCACTCAAGCCTGGATTCTCACTCCCTCAGGCAGAATGCCCTGCCCTGCCCTTTCCTACCTACAGAGAGGACCCTGATTGTGCAGTGAGAGGCCTGACAGGAAAGAATAATCACTGATAAGAACATAACAGAAATAATATTTGGAAGCCCTTTAGTTTCCTCAAGAAAACTTTCATAAATTCAACTCTATATCCCAAACCAGTCCAGTCTTCTCACACTTTTGAAGAAAAAAGAACCAACCACATCCAAAGGGCAGCCAGTTCCCATTTCTAAATTGTGAGGACAGTACCTGGGCCTCAGGCACTACAGGCACCTGCCCAGGCATACCAGGGACACAGCTCACCTTTGAGAACCACCTCTTCCAAGGGGATGTCCTTGAACAGCTTGTGGTATTGCTGGTTGTATTTACTTAGTAGTGTCTGCAAACAACAGGGGCTTGGGCTGAGAAGTCCTGGGAGATCACAATACCAAAGGGGCCTTGCTCCAGCCACCAGGAAATACTGCCACAGGGCCCCCTGGAGACTGAGCATGAAGTCACTGGTAAATAGCCAGTGGGTGTAGAGGGCTGAGTTCCAAGCACAGCTTGACTCCTGGTAATTCTGGGTCCTAATAGGCAGCCTGTGACTGGAGGGGAATGCACCACTCCCACCCAGGAGGAACACCACTCAGGTGGCCAAGGAGCCAGCAGTCACTGAATTCAGGCAGCCCAGGGCCCCTTCCTTGCTGGGCAGCAAGAAGTCAGCCTCCACACACTTACCCCTTCTCGACTGTATTTCTTTATCTCTTCACCCTTCAAGCCTTCTGGCCAGTTCAGACTGCAAAGGAGACATTCCATTCCAGGGACAAGGCACCCTTGAGTCCTACCCATGGATCCTCAGTGCCAATTCTGCCCTGGCTTCAAGCCAGAAGCTTAGGGCAGAGACTGGAGAGGAGTACTCTAGAGGCCACAGCAATGATAAGCACAGCAAGCAAATAGCTCGACCCTGGGGAAGGACACTCCTGGATGCACAAAGGGGTTGCACAAAGGGGTCTCAGTGGCCCCTCCTCCCAGAGAGCTGAGAGCAGTGTCCTCCCCCCCAACCCCCCCCCCCCCCCCCCCCCAGGAGATTTGCTCAGCCTGAGCTTAGATCTCTCAGAGATGCTTAGGAGCCATCCACCCCTGGGTGTCAAAAACCCTTTCCTATTTCTCTGGCCAAGAGGTAAGCAGAGAAGCAGACCCAAGAATCAATGAACAGTAGGGATGAGGATCAGTTTGGGGAGGGGGTGATATGGAGGTGTCAGACTCACAGTTCCGGGGCCTGACCATGAGCCATGATCCCGGCAGAACTGCCTCCTAGCAGCCTCCTCTTGGTGGCCTGGAGCTCTGCGGTGAGGAGTTTGGCAGACTCACCTGACCTGAAGGAGGCTACCAGGCTGGGAGAAATGGGGTGGTGCTGAAATGCAAACCTTTGTCCTAGCCAAATTGGCCTGAGGACAGGTGGGCAGGGGAGGAGGTTGGTAACCTGAGCTGCCTGGACTCTGCTAGGTCCCAGTGCACTGGGTCAGGCCTGGGAGTGGGAGGAAGAGGCCCTGGGCAGCCTATACTAGACCTAGCATCTTATCTCAGCCTTACAGTCCCATTTCTATCAGGTCACCTCCTGAGGGCTTTCCACCCTCAATCCACATGCATATCTGACTTGGGGAAGGAGGCTCACCTGGAGTCCGGGGTTGTCTGAACCCTGTCTAGTTTCTCTGTGCAGAACAGAGGCTCTTCAGAGAAGTCATCTTCCTATGCATCTGTTAGTTACTAGGAAGAAACAGGCCCACATCAGGAAGGGAGTTTTCACAGGGACACTTCCCTACTAGCTCCACCATACCCAGGGCAGCCTGCCTGCCACCCAAGACTGGCCCTGCTATTTAGGGTGAGGTTGAAGACATCGCAGTCCGGAGGCAGCAGCTCTGGCAGGGGTTCTGTGCAGCTGACTAGGTGGGAGTCTTAACTAGTTGTCTTCTCTAGAAGCCTGAAGTTCAGCTTATTACTGGGCCAGAAGAAAATCAATCTACCTCATCCGAGCACCAGGCAGTTAGGCCTCTGGCCCCAACCTTAAGAAGGCACACTGGGAGGGAGGAGTCTGAGATTTATTCAAGGCTGAAAGCAAGTTTCTGAGGGACCCAAGCAGCATTATCCTAAACCAGGGGTGGGGAACATATAAGGACCTCGAAATAATTTGGTCTGGCCCCACCAAGGCATTAGGGGTGAGTTAATTAAATGTTTGACCAACTACAGCAGGCTAATTTTTAAGTTGATAATTTTATATGGCCCTCGAGTGATGTTATAAATATCCAAATGGCCCTTGGCAGAAAAAAGGTTCCCACCCCTACCCTAAACCTCTGGGTTCTAAGAAAGGATGCCAAACAGGAGGCCTTATCAAAGCTGAGGAGCTGATGCAGCAGATGGTGTGAGAGTGGTCTCCAGTCAACTTACAGGTTAAGTGTGAGCCGGGAAGGGAGGGGCTGCCTCACACCAGTAAGTCACCATTGGTTTTCTTTGAACAATCTGGGTAGCTCAGGGTGAAAGCCAAACCATCTCCAGAGAGGCCCGACTGGCATGGGTTGAGCAGCATGGTTTGATTCTCCATCTGGGCTGTGGCTCAATCCCTAGTGTGAGGCATGCAGGAAACAGCCGATCAATGACTCTCTCATCATTGATACTTCCATATCTCTCTCCCTCTCCCTCCTCTCTGAAATCACTAAATATATATATAAATATATATAAATAAATAAATATATATAAATAAATATATATATTTATTTATATAAATAAATATATATATAAATAAATATATATATTTAGTGATTTCAGAGAGGAGGGAGAGGGAGAGGGAGAGAGATATATACTAGAAGCCCGTTGCCCAAAGTTTCATGCAATAGACTTTCCTTCACCTGGCTGCCAGCACCAGTTTTCCTCTGGCTACCTGCCGATCGAGCGCCTCCCGAAGGCTGGGGGCGGGACTCGGGAGGCGCTCTGATAAGTGGGTGGCCAGAGGAAAACTGGAGCTGGTGGAAAACTGGTGCCGGCAGCCACGCAAACGGCCACCCCGAGTTCCGCCACCGGCACCTTCCGTTGGCCCCATGGGTCCTCCTGCAGTGCTGGCCATTTAGGCCGGTGGTAGGAGCGGGGGGCGGGGACTCGCGAGTCCCCGCCCCCCACTCCTACCGCCAGCCAATCGGCCACCCTGAGTCCCGCCCCCCGCGCCTCCAGCCGGCCCAATCGTGGGCGTAGTGGAGTGATGCAATTTGCATATTACCTTTTTATTATGTAGGATATATATTAAATGTCCAAAGAGAAGGCCCTAGAAGGAGGAGACACTCTCTTCCTGGGCAGAGAGGGCTGGTCCCTCAGTGGCCTTTGAATTCATTCATGCCTCCACTAAGTGGTTCCAAACAATAAGGTTCCCTGCTTTCTGCCCCTCCAGGGAAGACAGGCTTGAAATCAATAAAGGCTGAGCCGTCAAACTAGCCCCCAGCTGGGTGGGCCCAGGGGCTGATGGGAAGAGAGTGTGGCCAAGAAGCAGAGCCAAGGCAAGACGCAGTGGTGGGAATAGCTAACAAAGTCCTGTGCTATGGTCTCTCAGCAGATAAGGAGCTAGAACCTGCACATCTCAGCACTCAGTTGCTCTCAGCTCTGTGACTCGGGCAAGTCAAAGTTCTGTCCCTCAAGGACAGAGCTACAGCCCAGTGTTGTCCTGTACACCAAAAGGGTGTGGGTTCGATCCCCAGTTGGGGTGCGTGTGGGAGGCAAAACCATCAATGTTTCTCTCTCTCCCTCTCCCTTCCTCTCTCTCTAAAATAAACAAAAACATATCCTTGGGTGAGGATTTAAAACAACAACAACAGAGTTACAGACTCAGCAGAGATCTGCCAGGACCCTCAGAGATTATTTAGTCTGACCCCTTTCACCATGCCATTGTACAGATTAGGAAATGGAGACCTCGCAGGGGACAGGCTGTATGCAATGTCACAGCCATCTGACCTGATGACCTTACCTACAAAATTAGCCCAGCCCCAGCTGTAACCTGGTGATCCCTGCCTCAGTCTTATGGAGAGTTTTGAGATAGACATATGTATTTCCTGAATCTTGCAAAGTGACAGATTGTACCAATACTAGTGATTTGACCCTTTGACTCCCAAAGTTAATTTTAGAATTTATTTGGTTCCATCATTTCACATTTCACGGAGGTTTTTTCCTTCCTTGTTTTTTTATTAATGCTCATTATGGAGAGTATATAAATATAAAATATAGAAATATGATCACCAAAATCACCCATAAGAAAAATATTCTCCCAAATCACCCTAAAATACATAAATACATAATTTATGTGAGTGGGATTATATATCATATAATTTGTACACCCTATTTTTTTGTTGTTGGTAATCCTCACCCGAGGACATTTTTCCATTGATTTTCAGCCAGAGTGGAAGAGAGACGGAGAGGAGAGAGAGAGAAACATGTATGTGACAGGGACACATCAATCGGTTGCCTCCTGCACACACCCTGACCAGGGTCGGGGATCTAGCCTGCAACCAAGATACATGCCCTTGACCAGAATCGAACCCAGGACCCTTCAGTCTGTAGGACGACACTCTATCCACTGAGCCAAACTGGCTAGGGCTGTACACCCTGTTTTTGATGCTTAACGTGATTTCATGAGAAATACCCCATGTCACTGTCCATTCCTAAGATAGATTCTCAGAAGTGAAATTAATGGATTGAGAATGAACATTTCTCAGGCTCTTTAGACCCACTTCCAAAATGCTTTTCAGATGCTATACCAATTGACACGGCCTCAGCACTATATCAGGGTGCCATGTCTTTATATCCAAGCTCTACATTAGATTTTATCTTTTTCTCATTTTTTGCAAATTTGATAGGTGAGAATATATTGTTTTCATTTCCATTTCTACTTACTGGTAGGTTGAACATTTTACCCCCAAATATTTATTAACCATTGAAATGTGAATTGTCTATAAGGATCTTCATGTTTTTCTTATTGATTTGTATGAATTCTTTTTTTTCCCAATCCTCGCTCTAAAATATGTTTATTGATTTTAGAGAGAGGGAAGGGGGATGAGAGAGAAAGAGAAACATCAATGTGAGAGAGAAATAACGATTGGTTGTCTCTCATATGCACCCAACCGGGGACCTAACCCACAACCTAGGTATGTGCCCTGACCAGGAATCGAACCCATGACTCTTTGGTGTATGGGACGATACTCCAACTAACTGAACCACACCAGCCAAGGTGACTTATATAAATTCTTTATTGAGAATATTAACCCTTGGTTTATCATTTTTGCAAAACATGTCATTTGTCTTTTAGTTTTGTCTGGTATTATTGCTATACTTATGTTTAATTTTTGTGTAGTAGATTCCATCTATCTTTTTCTAAATTGGTTTTAATTGATTGATTTTAGAGGAGGAAGAGAAACATCGATTTGTTGTTCCACTTATTTATGTATTCATTGGTTGATTATTGTATGTGCCCTAACTGGGGATTGAACCCACAACCTTGGGGTATCGGGACAATGCTCTAACCAACTAAGTTTCCCTGCCAGGGCCTCCATCTATCTCTTTCATGTTTCTGTTCCTTACTTGGTTTGAGTGCTTTGATAGGAGAGGCCTTTAAGACAAACCACTGAGCCCTTAGAGAGCGTGAGCCCTGCAGCCCATGAGCCCACTGGGCCTCCAGGGACGAGAAGGACAGGCTCCATTCTAAGGAACAACCCTCCAACCTGGAGACCAGGGAATAAAGAAGGAACCCAAGGAGAAGGAGACGGAGCTTGGCCCATGGTTTCAGAGGCAAGAAAACTGTCACTCAAGCACTGAAGAGTGTGATTTGAGTTGTCAGGGCTGCAGGAGCTCAGAGGACACTTAGATCCCTGTTGAGTGACAGAGTTACACAAGGGCTCCTAGAGAAAAGGAAGCTGGACCTTACCAACGAGGTAGGACGATAGCCTTGCATATGGATTCCATAATCTAACTATGCATGGATAATAATGCCTTTGCATGGATTCCAAACCACTCACCTTTAGGTTTAAATGTGACTATCTTGGGGAGGGGAGGCTTCCCTCAGTCCTCCCCAGCCTAGGGAGGAGCCCTGCTGGGTCACTCGCAGCACACTGATTACACTTGTCCTGTTACTGGTGTGCTGTCACTGTCCATCTCCAGGGGCTTCAGGACCTCAGGGACTCTGCCTCCAAAACACTGAACTGCCTGAGCCTGAACACCAGCGTGCAGTAGACACTCATGCCATGTTTGAGGAATGGCTAGGAGAAGACAGTGTAGGCAAAGTAAAGAGCAGGGGCTGGAGGACTAACAAAAGAAGGCTGTGCACATTCCGACTGCACCTCCGTGAAGAAAATCAGAGTAATAAATGGTGTCACTTTGGAACACACGACTTACAAATATCTTTAAACTAAAAGCAACCCCTTCACTTGTGATCAGTAGAATGGTTACAAGACATTTCATGTTCATTCATGAGCCAGCCCTCCTGGCTGTCCTGATAAGGCTGTTGATAAAGAGACTCTGATATGGCTGAAATGTACTGCTTTCAAAATTATCTTTAGCTCAAACTTTCTACTAATTAGTCTTCACTCCTACAGTGTTTGTTTTTTTGTTTGTTTAGATAAGTGAAAATAAAGAAAGGAGAGTAAGGCCAGATGAGAAGATTTGGGGCTGAGTGGTCACCAAGCATTCACCTACAGAACCAGGCAGGTAGGGGTGGGGGTGGGGGTGGGGGGAGTAGAGGGGGGAGAAAAGGAGGCTTCAGAGCAGGGAGGTGGGGGTGGGGAACTACCTTGGTCCCCTCACCCTGTGGCAGCCCCTGTCCATTCCCCCATAGGTTTCCTCAAGCAAATTTCTCTTACTCTGTAGGTTATGAATTACACCTTCATCTCCATCTCATCTCCATGTGCAAAATGTTGAGTTATTAATATCAGAGATTTTCCAAGGAGGTAAAGGAACTGTACTTGAAAAATTTTAAGATAACTGAAGAAATTGAAGAAGATACAAATAAATGAAAGCTTATACCATGTTCATGGACAGGAAGAATTAACATCATGAAAATGTCCATACTACCCAAAGTAATCTATAGATTCAACTTAATCCTATCAAAATACTAATGGCATATTTCCCAGATCTAGAACAAGTAATCTAAAACTTTATATGGAACCACAGAAGACCAAATAGCCTCAGCAATCTTGAAAAAGAAGAACAGGTATTATGCTACCCGATATCAAGCTATACTACTAGGCTATAGTAATCAAAACAGCATGGTATTGACATAAAAACAGATACATAGATCAGTGGAACAGAACTGGGAGCCCAGAAATAAACCCACGCTTATATGGTCAATTAATATTTGACAAAGGAGGCAAAAAACAAACAATGGGGTAAAGACAGTCTATTCAATAAATGGTATTGGAAAAATTGGACAGATAAATGCAAAAAAAAAAAACAAAAACAAACAAACAAAGAAAAGAAACTAGACCACCTTCTTACACCATATACAAGAAACAGCTTTAAAATGGATTAAAGACTTGAATGTTAGACTCAAAACCATAAAATTCTTAGAAGAAAACATAGGCAGTAAAATCTCTGACATTTCTCTTAGCAATTTTCTTTTCTGATTTTATCTCCTGTGGCAAGGGACACAAAAAATAAATAAACAAATGGGACTATATCAAACTAAAAAGATTTTTCACAGCAAAGGAAACCATCAACAAAAATAAAAGACAACCTACTGAATGGGAGAAGATATTCGCCAATGATATCCTATATAATAAAAGGCTAATATGCAAATTGTCCCCTTGACTGGGATTTCAACCAGGGGGTGGGGACCCCAATTGGGGTTGGGGCCAGCCCGCCAACCACCTGCAGCCCCTCCCCCTGGCCAGCCCGGCCCAATGGCCCCAATCATGGTGGGCTGGTCAGACTTCCACACGGTGCCTCTAGTATCTGATAAGGGATTAATATACAAAATTTGTTTTAAAACTCATACTACTCAGAGCAAACAATCCAATTAAAAAACGGGCAGAGGACCTGAACAGACAATTCTCCAAAGAGGACATGCAGATGGCCAATAGACATATGAAAAGATGCTCAATGTCACTAATCATCAGAGAAATACAAATTAAAACCACAATGAGATATCACCTCATACCTGTCAAAGTGGCTACCATCAATAAATCAACAAACAAGTATTGGTGAGGATATGGAGAAAAGGGAACCCTCATGAACTGTTGGTGGGAATGCAGATTGGTGCAGCCACTATAGAAAACAGTTTTGAGGGTCCTCAAAAAATTAAAAGTGGAACTGCCTTTGACCTAGCAATTCCACTTTTGGGAATATGTCCAAAGAAACCTCAAACACTAATTCACCCCTATGTTCATAGCAGCATCTATATATATAAAAGCCTAAGTGACCATTGCAACCAAAACAACCGAATGGACGACTGAACAGGCTGTGTGGGGCGACCAGGCCAGCAGGGGGGTTAGTGAGGGATGACCAAGCGACTGAGCAACGGGCTGCATGGGGTGACCAGGCCGGCAGGGGGGTGCAATGAGGGGTGGCCAGGCCAGCAGAGAGGGGTAGTGAGGGGCAACTAGGCTGGCAGGGGGGCAATTGGGGGCAACCATGCTGGCAGGGGGGCAATAAGGTGCTCCCAGGCCAGCAGGGGGGGCAGTTAGGGGCAATCAGGCAGGCAGGCAGGTGAGCAGTTAGGAGCCAGTGGTCCTGGATTGTGAGAGGATGTCTGACTGCCGGTTTAGGCCCAATCCCCAGGGATGTCTGATTGCCAATTTAGGCCCATTAACCCCCCCTGCCAGCCTGGTCTCACTGCCCGCCCCCCGCCCCCAGGATCAGGCCTAAACCAGCAGTCGATATCCCCCGAGGGGTCCCGGATTGGAGAGGGTGCAGGCTGGGCTAAGGGGACCCCTCTCCCATGCACGAATTTCATGCACCGGGCCTCTAGTTATTTATAACAGCCAAGATATGGAAGTCACCCAAGTACCCATCAATAGACAATTGGACAAGGAAGAGGTGGTACATATATACAATGAAATATTACTCAACCATAAAAAAGAATGAAATATTACTATTTGTGACAGCATGGATAGCCCTAGAGGGTATTATGCTTGGTGAAATAAGTCAGTCAGAGAAAGACAAATACCCTGTGATTTCACTTATATGTGGAATCTAAAGAACAAAATAAATGAACAAACAAAATGGAGACAGATTCATAGACACAGATAGCAGACTGGTGGTTGCCAGAGGTGAGGGGGACTGGAGGACTGGGTGAAAAAGGTAAAGGGATTAAGAAGTACAAATTGGCAGTTACAGAATAATAATGGGGATGTAAAGTATAGTATAAAGAATATAGTTAATAATATTGTTTTAAGTGTGTATGGTGCCAGGTGGGTACTGGAAATATCAGGGGTAACACTTTGTAAAGTATATGAGTATCTAGCCACTATGTTATATACCTAAAACCAATACAAAATAATATTGAAATAAACTTTAATTGGAAAAACAAAAATCAGCCTGGCCGGTGTGGCTCAGTGGTTGAGCATTGACCTATGAATCAAGAGGTCACGGTTCAATTCCTGATCAGGGCACATGCCTGGGTTGCAGGCTCAATCCCAGTAGGGGCATGCAAGAGGCAGCTGATCAATGATTCTCATCATTGATGTTTCTCTCTCCCTCTCTCTTCCTCTCTGAAATCAATAAAAATAGATATATTTTTTAAATCAGCGTTTCTCAAATTCATATTTATTTTTTCAATGAAAGCCACACAAAAAATAGCATTATTGTCATGAGGGGGATGGAGCAGGGGAGGCCCAGTATTTTGGACATTAAAAGTGTAGAAAAGGCCCTGACCGGTTTGGCTCAGTGGATAGAGCGTCTGCCTTCGAACTCAGGGGTCCCTGGTTCGATTCTGGTCAAGGGCATGTACCTTGGTTGCAGGCACATCCCCAGTAGGGGGTGTGCAGGAGGCAGCTGATGGATGTTTCTCTCTCATCGATGTTTCTAGCTCTCTCTCCCTCTCCCTTCCTCTCTGTGAAAAGTCAATAAAATATATTTATTTTTAAAAAAAAGTGTAGAAAAGGTTGGAAAAGTCCTCAAATTAGGCCCTTTCACCCAGCTAAGCCTGGTCTGAAGGCAGGATGCCTATACAGAGGACATAGCGAGTGCCTACTCTGCCCTAGCCCAGCACTACCAGGCATTCAATCCATGTGATCAAAGAGGGAACTCAGGTGGGAGACAGACAACATATAGAAAAGGATAAAGTGGCCCAGACAGGATGGGCTGAGGTATTTGGGGAAATCACAAGCTGGGTCCCTGCTGTTCCCGCTGTATTGTTCCCGGCTGCACTCTCCTGGTCTGTGGCATGTCTGTCCAGCAGCACTCCTCCAGCTTGCCCGGCCCCCTTCCCCCTGCCCCCCTCCCAACCTTCCCAATCAGGGCCAACCTCCCTCCAGTGCTCCTCCACACCTCTGGCAGAAGCAGTGCCATGGCTGATGATGAAGCAGAAAGTTTGGCTAGGCCTGGCAGCCTAAGCCAGCTGGGCCTTCGTGGTCACAGGCAGGTCCTCTTTGCTGTCTCCTGCTCCAGGGAGACACCCACACTCTTCCCAGGGCTTCCCATGAACATCTGAGATACTAGAGCCTTCTGTGGGTCCTGCCAGCTCTTCTCAAAGCCAGGTCCAGGCGCAGCTCCACCCTCCCCAGCTGGGACCTGGGACCCAGGGAGCTCCTCTTCCAAACAAAATAACACATCTTAGCAGCAGGCAGCTGACAGTGCAGACCCAGAGACCATGGAATAGACAACTGGGGACCGGAGCTGAGTGGACATCTGTTCTGGAAGGAATGTTGGCCACTGGGCTTCTTTGCTTCCTGGGGACTTTCTTCGAATGGAATCATATTTTATGTGCTCTCTTATGGGCCTCCTTTTACTTGGCAATGCATTTGAGAGATTCACCAGAGTTACATGTAGTTTTAAACTGCATTTTCACTAGTGTTTAGAATTCCATTCTATGGACATACTATAATTGATTTATTCATTTTACTGCTGATAGGCACCTGGGCAGTTTCCTGTTCCAGAAGTGCTTCTATGAACATTCCAGTACCTGTTTTGTGGACACGGTATTCATTTCTGTGGGTAAACACTTGGGATTGGAATTGCTGGGTCATAAGGTAGGCGTATGTTCAGCTTTAGACTTTTAAAGGCTCTCGGGTGATTCTCAGCCCCCACCCAGCGTTATGAAACCACTAGATGAACCCTGCCTCACCCATCCTTTCTTTGTGCTTTCTGGTCTCCAGGGCCAATCCTCCTACCTGGGCTCTGGATCCAGGGCCCTGGAATTCCAGGAACATCCTTGGCAAGATAGGAATCACATTGTTAATGGAGCTTTCCTTCATCTGTTAAGGTCACAGAGCCCATTTACTAAGTTGTGCCAAGAAAGTAAGAAGTCCAGCAGCTTTCCCGTGTGGCCAAGGCCAGCTCTGAGCCACACTGTGCCCTTCCTTAGGGGCCACAGTCCCGACACACAGCCCAGACTGCTGGGAAACTGGAATTCTGGGGATAGAGTCAGGCTCATCATCAGTACACTGAACCTTGAAGGTAAAGGTAATCTTTTGCAAAAAAAATAATCCTAATATTTCTTACACAGGAGCTGCACTTACACACTGGCACAGAAGTTGCACCTTGCTTTTTATTTTCTAAGCGGATATTCCGTATCTAGGACAACTGCTTTGCTCTTTCTGCTGACTAGAAAAGGGAGGAAATTTCATAATTGAATTCCTTACTAAGTGGAAGGGGTGAGGATCAGGGAGTTTGGGGCTACATGCTGGGTCCCGATCCAGCTGCCCTACTCATTAACTCTGGCAAAGGACTCAGGGATGGGAGGTGCTCAGCAAAGTCACAGACGTACTTCTCAGGAGCTGGTCCGAGAATACCTGGGCCAGGAAGGTGCTTGGTTTCCCTTTACTACCCATGGCACTTGGAAATGAGGGAGGTGTGGCGTGCCAGACGGCCTGCTTCCCAAGACATCAGGTTTGTACCGAAGGGCCCCGGCCACAGCCGGCAGAGCCACAGGTGTGCTCCAGGCCCAAGCAAAGCCATCGCAGGCTGACCAACAGCCTCTGTGAGGGAAGAGATGAGTGGGCCCACCAGATTCCATTTCTAATGAGTCCTAACTGGGAAATATGAGATGTAGAGCTGTGAAGCCAGAAGCAGTGAACAGGTGTGCGGAAGCAGAATCTCTGGGTGCACCAGAGACTGGGTCTAGAATGTGGGAAATGGGAGCAGAGAGGAGCAGGGGGCCATGGGCCAAACCCCCAGGTTAGGGGAAGCAAAGACAGTCCACTGTGGCTGCCCATTGACCTTAAATTCTGCTTCAATGTCACTAATTAAGGAAACCATCAGTGCCCTAGCACTTACAGCCAGACAAGAAAACCCCACACCTGGTTTGCCCAAAGATGACAAACCAAGGCACACATGTGATGTCTTTTAGGCAGGGTGGAGAATGGAGGCTCAGCTGGGTTCAATGACTTGCGCACACACAGTCATTGGTAGGGCCAGGACTCCATGGAGGTGTGTCTGACATCCAAGCTTGGGTCATACCATACCCCCAACAAGACTTCAGGGCCAGAAAGGGAAGCGGACTCTCCCTGAATACTCAAACTAAGTCAAGGCCTCTGAGCCCAAGGAGCGCCTGGGAGAAGGGAGGAGACCAGATCTGGCTCATGATGTCCTCTCATCCTCATTCTGCTCTAGTTCTACAAGGGAAATGGCATCATCCCCATTATACAAATGAGGAAACTGAGGCCTAGAGAGGTAAAGCATCTTGCTCCTGACTACATAACTGCCGGAAACCGAACATTGAGACATTGGAAGTTAAATGTGAAAAGAGAATCCGGAATGCTTTGGTCAACCTTAATCGCTCTGAATGGTCAGAGCTAGTCACTCATTGTTTAGTTGAGACATTGGTAGTTAAAGCAACTCTCACCTGTTAATCATATGTAAATTTTTGCTGATTGTCTATTATTGGAATTTCCTGCCTAAAGGATATGGGTGTATCTCAGAACCCCAATAAAAGGGATGGCAAAGGCCAGAGCAGTGAGCAGTCCTCCCACTAGATGTGGGCTCCCGCCTGGCCCCCCATTTACCCAAATTGATTCTTTTCTAGCTTCTTTTCATTTTGATTGCGGCCTTCTCCAGAAAGCGGACCTGAACGGGAACCCTGCAACACACGGGACGTGACAAGGGATCCCACACATAACTAGAAAGTAATGGAGCTTAAATTCAAAATCCAGTCTGGCTGAAACTGTATACTCTTTCTAATGTGGCACAGAGCCAGGAGGACTCGAGGGCCCTGGAATTCTGCCCTCTCTTACAGCTTTCTCGGTTGGCAGAGCCAGGCCCAGCTCTCCCCAAAAGCCCCAGGAGAGGAGGATTGGGGGAGACAGAAGGAGGTCTCTTGGGTTGAGATGAATATGCAGGTGCCCTCTGGGGAGTGGGATTGCCTAAATCAGACCCCCTCTCCCCAGCTTTTATCTTCTTTACTCAAAGAGCCAAACAAACTGGGAGGGTTAGTTGCTCTGGAGCAGATGTGGGCTGGCCCAGCTCTCTGTGGGTGGCTGGATCCACCCAGAACAAGGACCCCTTTGAGCTCTGGTGCTAACAGGAACTCCTCCTACCTACAGGGATCTCAGAAACCCTAGGTTCTCCCCCCAGCGGAGCAGGCACCAAGAGCAAGGCTGGCCCCATCTCCCACTCACGGCAGCCAAACACTGCCCACTGCCCAGGGTTCCAAGTGGGCCCCTTCATGGCTTGGCTGACTGGACCAGTCCTGGTTAAAGGGCCTAATTCCCATTTCCCGTGCTTCCTCACCTTCCCCCCAGGCCTGGCTCTCTCAGCGCACCAGAAGAGGCCCAGTCCTCACACAGACGGAATTCAGGAGCAAATGCTCTGGCTTAGGCTTCCTCTGCTCTAGGGAAGTGTGCTAACGAGGCGCCCCTCCCAGCTCTGCCCGGGCACTGCTTTGCTAACCTGATCCCGCCCAAGATGGAATCCCTCTTGTTCTCATCCTCCAGTACCTCTCCTCCCTGAAGCCTGGCTGGCCTGTACCTGAGGAAAAGCAGACTCTCCCTGCCAGTGTCTACACCCTGTACGCTCAGGTATCTTCCTTTGCTGCATTGCCTGTTTATGTGGTTGTCTCCCACTAGACTCTGTATTCACCTGTTGCCCCACGGCCTCACACAGCTTCAAGCATACAGTAAGTGCTCAATAACGGTTCACTGAATAAACAAATGCCTCCTAATAAAAGGCTCCTCTGTGTTTGTTCAGCAGCCCTCTTTAGGACACAAACATAAGACCTGGAGTGAGAGCAACCTACTCAAGTTCGCTTCTGGCTTCCCCTGACCCTCTGGGTGGTCCCGTCACCTCCCTCTGAGTTTGCTCCTCCTTGACCTACAGATCTTCAGGGCTGCTATGAGGATCTGAGAAGTCATGGCCCAGTCCTAGGGAGGGGCCAGTTCTCACAGCCTTGCCCATTGAACCTCACTCCCCCTGCAGGACCACTGAGAGCCTAGTTGGCCCAAGTACATCATATCCTTTGAAGGGTGCCTAGAGGTGCAGCTCCCGAGGGGAAGCAGGGATGGAGGCATCACTAGGCTCTGTACTCACCCACAAAGCTCCATACATGTCCTGCACAACCGAATCTTTCCCCTGGGACTAGAGCAAGAGAGAGCGGCTGGGAGCAGGGCCCTATCTACATCTGGGCTGCACCCAGTGACTGCTTCCCACCCACCTTGAGCCCAGAGACACTCCCTCAGCTCAGGCCCAGCCATGGTCAGGATGCCACTCTCTTTCTCTTCTCCCTCCATCAGAGGGTTGAGGCCAGCAATTGCTGACCTCTTCCTGGCCAGAGCTCAAAGGCATGCAGAGTGAAAACAGTTACCAGGGAGACATATAGGATAAACAGCTGAAAGGCTGAAACCCAGGAGCTTTGCTTCTGGGAATATCCAGGATTTCCTAGGAGGCCCAGGCCACACCATGGAGCAGGCAACTGGATCTGCAGAGAGAGACCTGCCTCTTCCTATAGCAGCTTCTGTTTGAGCTGGCACCCCTGGACCTGGTCACAGACCGCTTTTTCTTGGCAGGCCACTTGGGGCCTGGCCGTTTTCAAACAAGAAGCTGGTCATTCGGGTCTAAAAACAAACTTGCATTCATTAAGAGACAGAGCATGCCTGTACTCCGGTGGCCGCCCTCTGCCTGGCCTGCTGGAAAGAGGGCCCACAGACAGACTCAGCCGCTCAGACACCCCACTCCAGGCTGCCAGGTGGTGTGGCTACTCTGGGGACAAGTCAGCCCTGTCCATCCAGCGCACTCCGCTCCAACCACCAAGTGACCTCAAAATCACTCTGACCTTGTGGACCCACCAGGCTCTTCTCAGTGGTCAGGCAGATGGAAGGGGCCTCAGGGGCCTGAAGAGCCCGAGTGTGGAGGCAGGAGACAGGGCGGCAGGCCTGGAAGTACCTCGCACTGCTGACGGGCCTTGGGGAAGCCACTCGCTCTTTCTGGGCCTCAGTTACTCCTCTACAACAAGGCAAGAAAACTCTCAGCCCAGGAGGGAAAGCAAACATCCGAGAGAAACAAAACAGAGCCCAGCACTGTGTGGACTACAAATGGCCTCTGGCCCTCCATGGTCAGAAGAACCCCTGTCGCAGTAGTGGCTGGCAGAGCACAGTCCTCCAAGGGCTGCCAGCTTCTCCGCCTTCCTCCTGTAAATACCAGCTGAAGGCCTGCTATTCTCTCAGCTCTGCGTAAGCGTTATGTATGCTAAGAGGGGTAAGGCCAGCTATTATCCCCAAACGCCTGGTGGGAAAGGCAGACATGACTAATATTTACATAAATCAATACATAATTATAACTGTGAAGCATATTCTATAAAGGAGAAGTGCAGTGTCCTAGGGGGACCATATCAGGGAGTCCTGCCTCAGCCACGCAGGGCTGGGAAGATGTCTCTGAAGCAGCAGCAGCATTTGCGCTGATAGTCAATGGGTGCCAATCAGGTGGGGTTGAAGGTGGTTGGAAGGAGTTGGAGAGGAGTCATTGTAGAGAGGTTATGAGGTTATGATGTGCAAAGGTCCTGTGGCCAGAGGTGTGTGGCATTTGAGCCTTTGTGTGTGGAGGATAGAAGTGAATAGTGAAGTGGTGAGCAATGAGTCTGGAGAGGTTGGCAGGGCTAAATCATGCAGGCCCTGTGGGCCCCAGTAAGGTTTTTGTCATTCTTTTAAAAGCAATGGCGAACCAATGAAGGGATTTAAATAGGGAAATACACTGTCAACTTTGGATGTTATAGAGAGCGCTCTGATACATAGATTTGCTTCAAAGTAACCCAAAGGAGGCCGGGCAAGCGGAGTAGAGGATGAATATTGATGAAATAGGAACAACTTTACATTTGTGGTTATTGCACCTGGGTAATGGCTACATGGGCATCCACCCTATTACTGTCTCCTTTTTGTTTGTTTGTTTAACTTTTTACATGGAGACAGATCAGTTAAGAGCCTGTACTCCTGCAGAGAAATAACGTCTCAGACTTAGTGGCAGTGAAGATGGAGGGCCAGAGATGGATTCAAGATATATATTTCCAAATGGTGATCCCTGTTGGTGGCCTCTCCTATCAAAGCACTCAAACCAAGTAAGGAACAGAGAGATGAAAGAGATAGATGGAGGCCCTGGCAGAGAAACTTAGTTGGTGATCAATTAAATGTAGAGGGTAAAGGAAAAATATAAAATATGACTCTTAATTTCTTATTAATTAAGTAGGATACTACTTTTGCTGAGACAAAACAGAGGAAACTGTATTGGGAAAAGAAAGTCTTTGAAGGAAACAACCATGAGTTCAATCTTGAACATGTGTGAGAAACATTTAAGTGGAGATGTCTGTTATATACGGGTAAAATGCTCAGAAGAAAGGTCCAGCTGGAGGGAAAACTTTCTGAGTTATTGCCCCATGGTAGTACAGACTCTAGGAAGCTTCCCCAGGGAAAGTGGGTACATAAAGAAGAGATGCTATCAACAAGGGTGCCAAGACCAGCTCAGTGAGGGAAAGAATAGTATTTTCAAAAAATATGCTGGAACAGCCCTAGCCGGTTTGGCTCAGTGAATAGAGTGTCGGCCTGCGGCCTGAAGGGTCCCAGGTTCAATTCCCAGTGATCAGGGCACATGCCCAGGTTTCAGGCTCAATCCCTAGTAGGAGGCGTGCAGGAAGCAGCCAATCAATAATTCTCTCTCATCATTGATGTTTCTGTTTCTCTCTTCCTCTTCTTTACTCTCTGAAATAAATAAAAATATATTTTTTTAAAATGCTGGAACAATATGCACAGGCAAAATAACCAAGTTGGACCCCTATCTCACACCATATACAAAAATTACCTAAAAATTATCAGAGCTAAAACTATTCAACTCTTAGAAAAAAAACATAGGTGTAAATCTTTGTGACCTTTGATTACACAATGGTCTCTTAAGATATGACACCAAAACCACAAGAAACAGAAGAAAAAAATAGATAAATTAAATGTCATCAAAATTAGAAACTTTTGTGCTATTACCATCAAGTAAGTGAAAAGAAAACCCACAGATGGAAGAAAATAATTACAGATCATATATATCATAAGAAACTGGTATCCAGAACATACAAAGAACTCTTATAACCTTGAAGATATTATACTAAATGAAATAAGCCAGTCACAAAAAGATAAACACTGAATGATACCACTTCTCTGAAGAAATCTAGAGTAGTCAAATTCATAGAAACAGAAAGAATGGAGAAGGGGAACATGGAAAGTTATTTAGAGGGTATAGAGTTTCAGTTTTGCAAGATAAAACGTTCTGGAAATGGATTGCACAACAATATGAATATACTTGCTACTACTGAACTGTACCAATGAACTTAGAAATGGTTACAATGGTAATTTTCATGTTATATGCTTTTCTTTTTTCGTTTTTCATCAATTTTATTTATTTATTTATTTACTTACTTACTTACTTACTTATATTGTTGACAGTATTACAGATGTCTCCCATTTCACCCCTCCTCTCCCTATTTACTCTCCTTCCGTCCAGCCCCTACCCACCCCTGCAGATCTTCACCACCCTGTGTCCATGGGCTATGCATATCTATACTAATAAAAGGGTAATATGCTAATTAGACCAGATCAACCGGCCATCTTCCAGACGTCCGACTTCCTTCCGGACAAAGCCATGGTGGTGGAGGCCAAGGCAGAGGCAGTTAGGGGCAATCAGGCCAGCAGGGGAGAGCAGTTAGGGGTGAGATCAGGCTGGCAGGGGGTTAGGGGCGAGATCAGGCTGGCAGGGATGGGCAGTTGGGAGTGATCAGGCCAATAGGGGAGGGCCGTTGGGGGTGACCAGGCCGGCAGGGGAGGGCCATTGGGGGCAAACAGGCCGGCAGGGGAGGGCCATTGGGGTCGACCAGGCCGGCAGGGGAGGGCCGTTGGGGGTGACCAGGCCAGCAGGGGAGGGCCATTGGGGGCAAACAGGCCGGCAGGGGAGGGCCATTGGGGTCGACCAGGCCGGCAGGGGAGGGCCGTTGGGGGTGACCAGGCCGGCAGGGGAGGGCCATTGGGGGCGACCAGACTGGCAGGGGAGGGCCATTGGGGGCATTAGGCAGGCAGGCAGGTGAGAGGTTAGGAGCCAGTTGAGAGAGGGATGTCCCAGATTGGAGAGGGTGCAGGCTGGGCTGAGGGACCCCCCTCCCTGCATGAATTTCATGCACTGGGCCTCTAATAAGTATATGTTCTTTGGTTTATCTCTCCTTGTCTCCCCCAACCCCACATGGAGGTATGTCAGTCTGTTCCATGCCTTCATGCTTCGGGTTTTATTTTATAGGTCAATTCGTTTTGTTCATTAGATTCCACAAATAAGTGAGATCATGTGATATTTGTCTTTCTCAGTTTGGCTTATTTCACTTAGCATAATAGTCTCCAGGTCCATCCATCCACCCATGCTGTGCCAAAGGGTAAGAGATCCCTCTCTTTTATAGCTGCACAGTATTTCATTATATAAATGTCCCACAGCTTTAAAAAATATATATCTTATATACTTGATTTCAGAGAGGGAGGGAGAAAGAGAAACATCAATGATAAAAGAGAATCATTGATCGGCTGCCTCCTGCACACTCTCCACCAGGGATCAAGCCCGCAACCCGAGCATATGCCCTGGCCAGGAATCAAACGGTGACCTCTTGGTTCATAGGTTAATGCTTGACCACTGAGCCATGCTGGCTGGGCCCACATCTTTTTTATCCACTCATCTACTGATGGGCACTTGGGCTGTTTCCAAATAATAGCTATTGTAAATAACAGTGCTATTTTCATAGGGGTACATATATTCTTTCTCATTGGTGTTTCGGGGTTTTTAGGATATGTTCCCAGAAATGGGATTGCTGGGTCAAATGTCAGTTCCATTTTTAATTTTTTAAGGAAACTCCATACTGTTTTCCATGGTGGCTGCACCAGTCTGCATTCCCACCAGCAGTGAACTAGTGTTCCCTTTCTCCACATGCTCACCAGCACTAGTTATTATGCATTTTCTTAACCACAATTTAAAACTTTTTAAAAAGGGATTCTTAAAATTGAACAATAAAAAGACAAATAATCCAACTAAAATGGGCAAATACTTGAGTAAATATTTTTCCAAATAAGATATCAAAGACCAATAATGAAAAGATGCTCAACATCTCAAAATCACAATGAGATACTGCTTCACACCTACTAGGAGACTATGATCTGAGGTTACGCTGAGGGGACCTGAGACTGCACCCCCCCACCCAGCGGCTTGACGGCGAACCTGAGGCTGAGCCCCCCGCCCGGCGCCAGGCCAGGGGACCAGGGGACCTGAGGCTGTGGCCCCTGCCCAGTGGGGCTTGACAAGGGTGGGGCCAGCCGGGTCTGGATCTCGCCCAGTGGGGATGGGGCTGTCTGGGTCTGGGTCTCAGGCGATTTTGAGGCACCATGGGTGGACGGGGACTTGACTCTGGATCCCACGGCGCGCCCCAGACTCTGACAGGAGGAAGATTTTCATACACATTTTACTAATTTTCTTTCATCTCTGACACTTCTATTATAGAGAAAGGGCAAATAGCAATATTAAAATATTTCCTCTAATTAATCCCCTTTTAATGTGCACGAATTTCATGCACCGGGCCATTAGTAGTATTATAATCATTATCATCATAATAGCCCCAAAATATAAACCCTAAACCCATCAACTGATGCGTGGATAAACTGTGGTATATATACAGTGGAATATTATTCACCACAAAAAGACATGAAGTACTGATACATGCTACAACATGAATGAACCTTGAAAACATTATGCTGAGTGAAAGAAGCCAGTCACAAAACACCACATATTTTATGCTTCCATTACAGGAAATATCAAGAATTGGCAATCACATAGAGACAGAAAGTAGATTAGTAGTTGCCAGAGGTTGAGGAGAGGGGAATATGAAAAGTGACTGATGGGCATAGGGTTTCTTTTGGGGTGATGAAACTGGTCAGGAATTAGTAATGATGGTGGCACAACTCTGTGAATATATTAAAAGCCAACACATTGTACACGTTAAAAGGGTGAATTTTATGGTGTGTAAAGTATACTGTTGTCCCTTGGTATACACATGGGATTGGATCCAGTCCCCTCTCCCCCCATGTCCCTGTGTATACCAAAGTTCCAGGATGTTCAAATCCTTTAAATAAAAAGGTGTTGCCCTAACTGGTTTGGCTCAGTGGATAGAGCATTGGCCTGTGGACTGAAGGGTCCCAGGTTCGATTCCGGTCAAGGGAATGTACCTTGGTTGAGGGCACATCCCCAGTAGGGGGTGTGCAGGAGGCAGCTGATTGATGTTTCTCTCTCATCAATGTTTCTAGCTCTCTATCCCTCTCCCTTCCTCTCTGTAAAAATCAATAAAATATATTTAAATAAATAAATAAATAAATATATAAAAAGGTGTCGTACTGTATGTCACCTATATATGCTTTAGCAAGGTTCGCCTACATATTACTCATTCACGGGGATTCAAAGTGGAATTTTCTGGGATTCCCCGACCCACCCCCACCCCTCCCAAGAATATTTTTGATCCTTGGTTGACCGAATCGAGGGATTTGAAGCCAGAGGATATAGGGCCAACAGTATCTCCAGGAGTAGGGGTTGGGGAGAGAAGTCTGGGCTCTCAAGAACCACAACACAGATTGTGGGCGGAGATGGAGGAGTTCTGCAAGTAGCTTACTAGTAGGAGAGAGGGGCCCGAAATAGAAAGAGGGTCAGGTGCATAGGCTGTTATGAAAGCCCAAGGCGTGTTTCGAAAAGGAGGAATGGGGAGGCAGTGCAGTTTACTAAGAGGCCCAGAGCAGCCTGAGAGGCAGGCATAATCCAGACTCTGGTGCCAAAGGCCTGCCCCTACTTCCCCCTTCCCCGCCTGCGACCGCAGCCCAGGAATGGACTGTGAGGACAGGCCTGTGAGCACAGGTAAGGATGCTGCTGAGCACAGCTGAAAACTCAGGTCACCACAGGCTCAGCACCACACCAGCCTTGGACTCTGCTTTCCTCCCAGGAAGGACCACAGAGATCCTGGAGCCTGAGCAGGAGGAGGGATTGCCTGTTCCTCTCCTGACTCCTTGAGGGGTGTTCGGGATCCAGGGAGGAAGAAGGTACTGTTCTTGCGCTCAGCCTCACAGCTTGGTCCACCGTCCCCAGCCATTCTCCCCTGACGCTAATCCACCCGGAGCCTCTCTGCCAAGCCCTGAAACCACAAGCCCATTTTCTGCGCTGAGAGGGCAGCCACGCCCAGAATTCCAGCACAGCAGTCAGCCCGCCCAGGCCTGGCCTGAGACCACGTCCGCCTGTCGCTGGGGCTGGTGGGTCCCTAGGCGTGGGAGTAAAAGCTGGGTGCAGCCTGGGGGCCTGTGGAAGGTGCATCCCACGCCCGCACCTCCTGGCCTCCCTGCAAAGGAAGCCCCCACCCCACCGTGGAACCCCTCTTGCGTGGGTGCCCAGCCCCAAAGAGGCCTGGCCAACTCTGCCGCCTCAAGCTGTACTCCAGCTAAGGGTTCACATTCCTGAGCGATGACCTAGTTTTAAGGAGCTTGCTGGGACCTTTTCCTCCAGGGAGAAGCCCTGATTGTCCAAATAATGGAAACTCCCTAGAAACGCCTGTTCTTGCCACCATTATTCAACATTGTTCTGAAGGTTCTAGACATCGCACAAAGGCAATAAAAAGAAATATTAAAAAGACTCTTATTTATTTGAAAGATGGTAAGATTATTCAGAGGACATACTATAATCAATTGAAAAAAACATAAGAAACTGGCCCAGATATTCTTATACTTAGGCACTGGGCTAGGCAGAGCTGTGATTGGAATAGAAACATAATGACCTCTTAAGGAACTAATTATTATTTGGTTACAAGATTAACATGAAAATCAGCACTTTCACCCTGCCCGGTGTGGCTCAGTTGCTCAGAGTGTGGTGCTGTGCACCCGAAGGTGGCGGGTTGGATTCTTGGTCAGGGAACATACCCAGACTGTGGGCCCGTTCCAGGTCCCAGGCAACCATCAACGTTTCTCTCTCTCTCTCTCTCTCTCTCTCTCTCTCTCCCCCCCCTTCCCTCCCCTCTCCTGCTTCCTCATTCTCTTAAAAAACAACAACAAAAACAACAGTAGTTTCTCTGTAGACCTGCAATAAACAGTTGTAAAATATATTTGGGAAAATTATTCTTATATGTCAACAACACACATAAGATACCCAAGAATAAACATTTTAAAATGTAAAGAAATATGAGAGGAAAATCGCAAACATTTTTAAAATGACATAAAAGGAGACTTGAATAAATGGAGAGATAAACTCTGTTCTTGAGTGGAAAGATTCAAAGTTTTAAAGAAGCAAATTTATCTCAAATTTAATTCAAGGACTTTGCCCTACCACATGTTAGAACAAATGACAAGCCAAATCAATTATTGTAACACTGTATTTACTAGTTTAGTAAAGATTAATAGACCGATAGAACATAAGTCCAGAACATGACCTATCCTATCTAATAATAGAGTAATATGCAAATTAACCATCACTCTGTGACAAAATGGCGGCGCCCATAGACACAAGATGGCAGTGCCCAGTCCTCTCAGGCCCGCTGGAGACCCCCAGTCCCAGGGAGGGCTGCTGATGAGAGCCGGCAGCGCGGCCCAGGCTGTAGGCCTGGGAGATGGCCACGCCCCCGGCATGATCTGCTACTAGCCTCAGCCCGCGCATCCCTGGCGCCATCTGCTCCCAGCCGCAGCCCTGGCCGTCCACCTGGGAGACTCCTGTGCCGCCCCCCCCAACTCCCCTCCCACAATCCGCTTCCAGCCTCGGCCCGGCCGTGGGCCTGGAAGGCAGCTGGACCCCACCTCCACGAGATCCACTTCCAGCCCCGGCCCGGGCCGTGGGCCTGCGAGGCGGTCACGCCCTCTGGCACGATCCAGGTTGTTGGCCTGTCGGCTGGGAGGTGCCTGCACCACTCTCAGCACGTTCCGCTCCCAGCCATGGCCAGGGCTGTAGGCCTGTCAGCTGGGAGGTGCCCATGCCCCTCTCGGCTCGTTCAGCTTTCAGCCTTGGCCGTGGCTGTGGGCCTGGGAGGCAGCTGCGCCTCCTGGGAGAGATCCACTCCCAGTCGTGGCCCGGGCCTTAGGCCTGTTGGCTGGGAGGAGCCTGCGCCCCTCTCAGCGCATTCCGCTCCCAGCCAAGGCCAGGGCTGTGGGCCTGGGAGGCAGCCGCGCCTCCCAGACACGATCCGCTCCCATCGGTGGCCCCCTGGCCGTAGACCTGTTGGCTGGGAGGTGCCTGCGCCCCTCTAGGCACATTCCACTTTCAGCCGCCGCCAGCTTCTTGCCAATCTGCAAAACTCCAGCTTGATTCCCCTATAAAGGGAAGAGAATAGGACAGGACGTTCCCAGGAAATGGTGACAACTGGTTGCATGTGTGGACTGTGCTGGAGCTGTGTCCACGGCACTGTGGGAACACTGAGGAAGGAGCAAGCAGATCTGGCTGCAAGGATGGGGAGAGGGCCACAGAGACTTGGCCAACCCTCAAAGGGCCCAGTAGAACTTTCATAGGTAGAGAGGATTGAGATTATTAAGAGGAGAAAGGCATCTTGGAAGGAGTATTTCTAGCAGAAGGGAAAAAATGGGCCAAAAGTTTGTGGGAAAATGGATAAGTACAGTGTTAGTAGACCTCTATGTGAAAAAACCTTCCATCTTGACACCTACATTACTTAACAGACTTGGCTCCAATTGACTTTGCCCTTTCAAAATAATTTTTGGAGGGAAAGATGGACAGTTGATTACATGTCTATTATTTATAAAAGAAAAGGAAACTTTTAGAAAATATGAAAAAGTGTGAAATCACCTATAAACCTTCTACTTATTCAAATATAAGCCCAACAACCACATGATATCACCTTTCCAAGGTCTCATGAAATTCCTGTTTAAGGAGTTTATTTTATGACACTTTTAGTTTGGGTTTACATTTTTACTGGTTTGTCAAGACCACAGCAGGTATACTGTCCAATATGTTAAAGAAAAAAACCTATCTAATAAAGAGGGAATATGCAGGGGAGGGCATTTGGGGGTGACCAGGCTGTCAGGGGAGTTCAGTTGGGGATGATCGGGCCGGCAGGGGAACAGTTAGGTGTCAATCAGGCTGGCAGGGGAGTGGTTAGGGGCAATCAGGCAGTCAGGCAAGCAGTTGGGAGCCAGCAGTCCCGAATTATGAAAGGGATGTCTGACTGCCTTTTTAGGCCCGATCCCTGGGATCGGGCCTAAACAGGCAGTTGGACATCTCCCAAGGGGTCCCAGATTGGAGAGGGTGCAGGTTGGGATGAGGGACACACCTCCTCCCCAGTGCACAAATTTCGTGCACTGGGCCTCTAGTGGGTATATAATTAAGAACATATTTCAAATAAGAAAGAGAAGAATGGATTGTCCAATAAATGGTATTGGGACAATTGGTTACCAAACACCAGTCACAAAATAAATTCAAGGTATATTAAAAATCCAAATATTTTATAAATTAATAAAAAACTAAAATAAAATGGAGGAAATTATTAAAATATCAGGAAATGTTTAAGCAAAATATAAAACCCAGAACACATAAAAATATGAAACCCAGAATCACATAAAATTTAAAAACTTTTGTACATCAAGTAGTGAATTGGTACTTTTTATTTTTATTATTGATTTCAGAGAGGAAGGGAGAGGGAGAGAGAGATAGCATCAATGATGAGTGAGAATCATTGATTGGTTGCCTTCTGCATGCCCCCTACTGGGGATTGAGCCCACAACCCGGGCATATGCCCTTGACCAGAATTGAACCTGGGACCCTTCAGTCCACAGGCCAACGCTCTATCCACTGAGCCAAACTGGCTAGGGCTGAATTGGTACCTTTTAATATTTAATGAGCTCATCCAAGGCAAAAGGAAAAGGTAAACTAATAGAAAAGTGATTAAGAATATGAACAGGCCAGTTACAAAAGAAATCTCTCTTACTTATCTTGTTCATAAACATTTAAAAATTATAGTGCTCAACATTACCAGGAATATGGAAAATAAGCATTCCTTATACCTCACAATGAGAGTGAAAGCTACGTTAACCTTTCTGACATATATCATTGACTTAAGAAATGCAAATCCTGCCCTAACCAGTTTGGCTCAGTGGATAGAGCATTAGCCTGTGGACTGAAAGGTCCCAGGTTCGATTCCAGTCAAGGGCATGTACCTTGGTTGCGGGCACATACCCAGTAGGGAGTGTGCAGGAGGCAGCTGATTGATGTTTCTAACTCTCTATCCCTCTCCCTTCCTCTCTGTAAAAAATCAATAAAATATATTTAAAAAAGAAAAAAGAAATGCAAATCCTTTGACCAACAACTCCATTTCACAGAACTTGGTATCTATAATCCTATCTAATAAAATAGTAATATGCAAATTGACCATCACGCCAACACACACAAGATGGCTGCTCCATGTGGTCAAAGATGGCTGCCCCCATGTGGACACAAGATGGCCACCACAAGATGGCCTGCAGGGAAAGGCAGTTGTGGGCAATCAGGCCTGCAGGGGAGGGCAGTTGGGAAGGACCAGACCTGCAGGAGAAGACAGTTGGGAGAGACAAGGCCTACAAGGGAGGACAGTTGGGGGTGACCAGGCCTGCAGGGCAGGACAGGTGGGGGTGACCAGGTCTGCAGGGAAGGACAGTTAGGGGTGACCAGGCTGGCAGGGGAGGGCAGTTAGGGGTGACCAGGCTGGCAGGGGAGGGCAGTTAGGGGCAATAGGGCCAGCAGGGGAGCAGTTAGGCATTGATCAGGCTGGCAGGAGAGTGGTTAGGGGGTGATCAGGCTGGCAGGCAGAAGCGGTTAGGGGTAATCAGGCAGCCAGGCAGGCGAGCGGTTGGGAGCCAGCAGTCCTGGATTGTGAGAGGGATGTCCCAGATTGGAGAGGGTGCAGGCTGGGCTGAGGGACACACACCCCCATGCACGAATT
Source organism: Ia io (assembly GCA_025583905.1). Taxonomy (NCBI): domain Eukaryota; kingdom Metazoa; phylum Chordata; class Mammalia; order Chiroptera; family Vespertilionidae; genus Ia; species Ia io. The sequence goes on from JAJQQW010000002.1 coordinate 120,583,960, forward strand.
TCATGCACTGGGCCTCTAGTAATCTATATAATAAAGAGCCAAGGTTGTAATGACTGTTACAACCAAAGGCTCGACCAGACCGGAAGTCAGTGCTGGATTGCCATGCCGGGTGGGAGTCAGTACCAGGTCCTGGCTGTGCCAGGTGGGAGTTAGTCCAGGCGGGAGTCAATCCTGGGTCATGTTGGTGTAAACGTTAAGAAATAGAAACAAGGCAGACCTATTCCCTCTACATGGGAAGATATTGGCAGAAGAATAGCAAGGAGACAGAACTCCCACCATCTCATAACAATAATGAATATCCATCCCCCTCCCCCAACACACACACCTACAAACCTTGGGCCAAGTGGGGAACCTGGACTTCTAGTCTCTCCTTGAAAAGATGAAGAATACAGCATAACAACTTATATAGCAACTCACCCTTCCCTTACCAGAGCAGTATCAAAGCAAAGCCAGGTAAAACAGGGTTGAAAAAGATCCAGAGTTTCATAATGCTCAAAATTTCTAGGGTTCAATTATCAAATTATTCATAAAAAGAAGCAGAAAGATCTAAAACTGAATAAAAAAAAATAATAGATACTAACACTGAGATAGTAGAGATGACAGAGTTATTTGAGAATAAGTTTAAAGCAGCCATTAAAACAATCTTTACATGAGCGATTTTGAACATTCTTTTTTTTTTTAAATATATTTTATTGATTTTTTACAGAGAGGAAGAGAGAGGGATAGAGAGTTAGAAACATCGATAAGAGAGAAACATCGATCAGCTGCCTCTTGCACACCCCCTACTGGGGATGTGCCCGCAATTAAGGTACATGCCCTTGACCGGAATCGAACCTGGGACCCTTGAGTCCGCAGGCCGATGCTCTATCCACTGAGCCAAACCAGTTTCGGCTTGAACATTCTTAAATGGGAAAAAAGAAAGTTATGGCAAGTAAGTAGAAAGTCTCAGCAAAGAAAATGAAGCTATAAAGAAGAACCAAATGAAAATTATAGTTATAATAACTGAAATAAATAACTCAGTGAATAGGCTGAAAGCAGAATGAATGGAACAGAGGAAACACTCAGGGAACTAGAAAATATAACAATAAAAATATCCAATGAGAATAAGGAGAACGTGGGCTTGAAAACAACAAGAGAAAAAGATCAGAACCACAGGAACCGGTGGAGTCATAACAACAACAAAAATAAATAAATAAATAAATAAATAAATAAATAAATAAATAAATAATAAAACTGTAACATTTGGAGTCCAGGAAGAAATTAAAGGAGATGGAGCTGAAAGACTACTTGAAGAAATAATGGCTGAAAACTCTTCCAAATGGTCAAAAGACAGAAATCCTCAATTTTAAGAAGATGAGCAAATACAAAATGAGATAAACCCAAAGATATCAACACCCACATCATAGTCAAACTTCTGAAAAATAAAAACAAAGAAAAACATCTTGAAAGTTCTGAATGACAAATAACACTTTATCTACAAGGAAAAAGTAATTCTCATGACAATAGGTTTTCCATTAGAAACCATAAAGTCTAAAAATAAAAGAACTGTCGATCAAGACACCAAGATGGCAGCATAGGGTGGACGCCTGATTGTTGCCTACCACAACAATTTTGAAACTACAACTGGAAAACAGAGCAGACACCATCCAGAACTACCGGAGGGCTGGCTGAGCAGATGCTCTACAACTAGAATAAAAGAGAGGGGGACGCGGGATGATGCTGATGCCGGTGAGCCAAAGATCTCACTTTAAAATCTACGGCTTTGGACGACGGCAGTGGAGTTGAACGGCTGATCTGTTGCCTCGCATGGCAGTTTCGGAAATACAACTAAAAGATGGACTGGTGAGCGCGGCGACTCCTGCTCGCGTCTCCCCAGGCCGGGAGGCTGCTCCTCTCAGTCAGCACCTCAGCCGGGGCCATGAGCTCGTGGGCGGCCGCGGCAGCTGCTATGGCGGCGGCCGCGGACTCGGCGCAGTGGCTCCCGGTGAAGGAAGAGACCATCTTTCTGCAGGACGGGCCCATCCGCGTCACCGACCTGGCCGAGCTGCCCAGTGAGATCCTCAGGGCCCCGGAGGCCGCCGACACTGACTTGGAGGATTTTTAGGATTTCCCGTCTAACATTCAAGTCTTTTAGCCATTTTGAGAGAGGAGAACCAAGAAGGCAGCAAAGTTAAACAAATGAACTGCGCCGCGCACAGCAATTTCAAAAATACAACTGGAGGACAGAGCGTCTGCCACCCAGAACCACAGGAGAGCTGGCTGAAGGGTGGATTTACAGCTAAGAGGGAAGAGGACAGAGCGAACTCGGAAGGGATGAGGTGCGGAGGCGCGTGGGTCGGACTGGTGGCGGAGGAAGGGTCGTGCGGCTTTTGTTCCAACCCTAGGGGAGATTAGCTCCCCATCACCCTGAAATCCAGCTTCTGGGGACTCGCGGGAGACCCAGACTCCTGAGGGGAGAGGCTGGACTCTCGGCCTTCGTGTCGGAGAGTGGGAGTAACTTCCTTGCGGAGGTGCGCCCAGCAATCAGTGTTTGCTGCGCTGGAGTGCGGAACGAGGGGGCTTAGAAACGTGGAGAGCAGAAAAAGCACACTTGCAGCCATTGCAGTTCGCCACGCCATGGCCTGGTGGCGCCCTGAGACCCCGCCCCGCCCTGAGACCCGCCCTGCCCTGGGACACGCCCCGCCCTGGGACCCGCCCCGCACGTTTTGCAGGCCCACCCGGGCTCCATGCGGTGGCTTTTGCATGTGGGTGGCCTGCCCTGTGGCAGCTTGACCAGATGAACTGCGGTTCTAGTCGGACTGCTCCAGGGCCGCTTAGACAGGAGGAGGAAACTGCAGTTTTTGCTGTAATTCCTGCTGAGTGGCCTCAGGCAGTAGCTGACCTACACTCCATTGGAGACCCAGAAACGAGGGCATCTAGTGGTCGGTGTGAGATGACACCAGATTTCAACCACTCGCATAAGGGACACATTCAAGAGGCAGACTCAGTGAGCGCCAAAGCCTTGCTGCAACAAGATCCGGCCCATAAACGTGTCTCCTGCACAGCAACTCTTCCTTTATAGAAACAGAGGGTCCTCACGGACAATTGGCCAGGAGGACAATTCCTCCCAGTGACACCAACATCAATCAAGACTTAACTATACAAAGGAGGACCAAGATGGAGGCATAGGGCGGAAGCCTGATTGTTGCCTACCACAACAATTTTGAGACTACGACGGGAGAGCAGAGCAGACACCATCCAGAACCACCGGAGGGCTGGCTGAGCAGATGCTCTACAACTAGAATAAAAGAGAGGGGTACGCAGGATGATGCTGATGCCAGTGACCCAAAGATCACACTTTAAGAACTACGGCTCAGGCGACACAATGGCAGTCTGGAACGTGCTCGGCGCAGTTCCCCCGGCAGTCTCCAGCTGAGGGGACGGCTCCACTCGCTGCTGAGCATGGACAGACGAGCCCCTGAGAGACATGGGGTGGGAGACTCCGCGCTTGCTGACCTCCGAGTCCTTCAAGAATCTCAACACCCCGGAAGCGGCCAGGTGCGCACGCTCGGCGACTGGCCACCACTGCAGACCCAAGGGCCGACGCAGCAACCCCGGACCAGCCCGCCACCGCGCACCGGGCACACCAGAGCTTCACCGAGCCCGCAGCCCAACGACTTCTGCGGCAGCCGCCCTGGAGCTCTGAGAAAATGGCCGAAGGAATTGCTGAGAGGGAATTGACCAACAGGAATTGGGATCAAGAAGACGAAACCCCGCTGGGTCCCGGGTCTGGGTGAGGCTGCGTGCCCCTGGATCCGGGTGAGGCTGGGAACTGGGTCGGGGTGGGGCTGGGTCCCGGGTCCGGGCGAGGCCACATGCCCCTGGATCCGGGTAAGGCCGTACCCCCCTGGGTCCGGGTGAGGCTGGGTCCCGGGTCCGGGTGAGGCCGTGCACCCCTGGGTCCGGGTGAGGCCGTGTGCCCCTGGATCCAGGTGAGGCCACGCGACCATGGGTCTGGGAGAGGCCATGCGCCCCTGGGTCCGGGTGAGGCCACACGCCCCTGGGTCTGGGAGAGACCACGCGCCCCTGGGTCCAGGTGAGGCCATGTGCCCCTGGGTCCGGGTGAAGCTGGATCCTGGGTCCGGATGAGGCCGTGTGCCCCTGGATCCGGGTGAGGCTGGGTCCTGGGCCCAGATGAGGCCACGCGCCCCTGGGTCTGGGAGAGGCCACGCGCCCCTGGGTCCGGGTGAGGTCGCACGCCCCTGGATCTGGGTGAAGCTGGATCCCGGGTCCGGATGAGCCCGTGTGCCCCTGGATCCGGGTGAGGCTGGGTCCCAGGTCCGGGTGAGGCCGTGCGCCCCTGGGTCCGGGTGAGGCCGTGTGCCCCTGGATCCAGGTGAGGCCATGCGACCATGGGTCTGGGAGAGGCCATGCGTCCCTGGGTCCGGGTGAGGCCACGCGCCCCTGGGTCTGGGAGAGACCACGCGCCCCTGGGTCCGGGTGAGGCCATGCGCCCCTGGGTCCGGGTGAAGCTGAATCCCGGATCCAGGTGAGGCCGTGTGCCCCTGGATCCGGGGGAGGCTGGGTCCTGGGCCCGGATGAGGCCACACGCCCCTGGGTCTGGGAGAGGCCACGCGCCCCTGGGTCCGGGTGAGGTCACACGCCCCTGGATCTGGGTGAAGCTGGATCCCGGGTCTGGATGAGCCCGTGTGCCCCTGGATCCGGGTGAGGCTGGGTCCCAGGTCCGGGTGAGGCCGTGCGCCCCTGGGTCCGGTGAGGCCATGCGCCCATGGGTCCGGGTGAGGCCACGCACCCCTGGGTCCGGGTGAAGCTGGATCCCGGGTCCGGGTGAGGCCGTGTGCCCCTAGGTCCAGGTGAGGCCGCGCGTCCCTGGGTCTGGGAGAGGCCACACGCCCCTGGGTCCGGGTGGGGCCACGCACCCCTGGGTCCGGGTGAGGCCACGCGCCCCTGGGTCCGGGTGAAGCTGGAGCATCCCAGGTCCAGGTGAGGCCATGTGCCCCTGGATCCGGGTGAGGCTGGGTCCCGGGTCCAGGTGAGGCCGCACGCACCCGGGGCAAGGTGAGGCCACGCACCCCCTGGGTCCGGGTGAGAGCCACGTGCCCCTGAGTCCGGGTGAAGCCGTGCCCCTGGGTCCGGCCGAGACCAAACCAGAGGGTGTCGGACCTGCATTACCACCATTTGTCCACCATCCAGAGCTGAGGGGTCAGTGCCGACATGTACACATAAGGAACTGGTGGACATTGAAATTGGGTCTCAAAAGAACTGTTGGTCCAGAAAGAAACTCACTACAGACTGATTCATTTGCCTGTCAGCATAACTATTATTGCTCGTCTCACATTCAGTTCTTATAAGTATATCTCTAGTGACACATGATCTCGCTCATCTAGGGGAAATGATGAACAACATAGACTGATGAACAAGAACAGAACCAGAAACAAGGAGGCATCGATCGGACTATTGGGCCTCAGAGGGAGGATAGGAGAGGGTGGGGGGAGGGGGAAAGATCAACCAAAGGACTTGTGTGCATGCATATGAGCCTAACCAATGGTTAAGTTCAACAGGGGGTTGGGGCATCCGTGGGGAGGGGTGTGGGATGGGAATGGGGGGATGAGGACAAATATGTGACACCTTAATCAATAAAGAAATTAAAAAAAAATAAAAATAAAAATAAAAAAAATAAAAGAACTGTCAACAGAGTCTTATTTCCAATGAAAATATCCTTCAGCAATATGGGGAAAATCAAGGCACCTCAGGAAAGAGAAAACACAAATGTAAACAAGAATTGATAAAGAAAAGTATCCAAATCTCAAAAAATATATGAAATATATTCAATATCATCTATCCAGGAAAACTCAAATTTATTCCTCCATTACTTACTTACAGGATGGCTAAAATTAAATAGGTTTATAATATTAATTATTGGCAAGCATCTGCAGGATCTGGAACTCTCATTCACTGCAGGTGGTTGTATATCTTGGATAAAAGGATGCTAAACTGTATCTATTAAAACTAAACTATGCCTACAGCCTGAGTCATTAAATTTACTGCTTTTATATATCCAAAAGACATGAGCATATAGGTCCTCAAAATCATATGTGAAAGGATGTTTAGCGTACCTTTATTCATAATATTTTAAAATTAGAAACAACTTACAAATCTGCCTACAAGAAAATGGAAGAATGGTAGTAAATTCAAATAATAGAATACTACACACCTACCAAAAAAAAAAAAAAAATAAAATCCTGATATGAAGAATAACATGGGTTAATTTCATAGATATTATGTTGAGCAAAAGAAGTGAGACACAAATGAGAATGCATCGTATAAATCCACTGATATGGATTTCATGAACTGATGGTATTATCAATGATTATAAAGGTCAAAAAATTAAGAAATTCTGAGTGTAGTAGTCAGAAAGGGGGATGAAAGAAACTTCTAAAATCTTGAAAAAGATTCTATATCTTATATTGGGTGTTACATATGTAAACAAGTTTGATCTCTACGTTTACGTTTCATGCACAGGTGGAGTTAAATATAAGTGTTTTCTAGCACTGAAAGTCACTTATTATTTGAGCTTGGGTTCCTCAACTTTCAGAGTCCATGCTAATCTCCATTATGTCATATTACCATCTGAAGATAAATAGTGACATCAAGATCTAATTCTACAGCTCAGTAACCCTGAAAAATGAAAGAGGATTTATCCTGATTAAGAACTCTGGCCTTGCCGAAACCGGTTTGGCTCAGTGGATAGAGCGTCGGCCTGCGGACTCAAGGGTCCCGGGTTCGATTCCGGTCAAGGGCATGTACCTTGGTTGCAGGCACATCCCCAGTAGGGGGTGTGCAGGAGGCAGCTGATCGATGTTTCTCTCTCATCGATGTTTCTGACTCTCTATCCCTCTCTCTTCCTCTCCGTAAAAAATCAATAAAATATATTAAAAAAAAGAAAAAAAAAAAAAGAACTCTGGCCTTGGCCGGTGTGACTCAGTGGATAGAGTGTCGGCCTACAGATTGAAGGGTCCCGGGTTCGATTCCTGGTCAGGGCACATGCCCAGGTTGCAGGCTCCAACCCCAGTAGGGGGCCTGCAGGAAGCAGCCAATCAATGATTCTCTCTCATCATTGATGTTTCTATCTCTCTCTCCCTCTCCCTTCCTCTCTGAAATCAATAAAAATAAAACATTAAAAAAAAAATACAGCAGGCATCAAGCACATGTGCCTTCTTAAAAAAAAAAGAACTCTGAAGAAATCACACTAACAATTCAATATAATTCACCATATATTCTGCATAAAATATGATCTCAAATGGAGTACCACTTATGATTCAATAATTGGAATTTAAGAGGAAGTAAAAGAGTAGGTCTTTTGTTATTCTCATATTCTGTGGACTCAGGAGTAATACTGATAAACTATTGAAAAAGTAGGTGTTTATTTTTTCTACAAATATTTAAATTGTTTGGGTAATACCAAAAGACTGTATATTTTTAGCCTAAACATACTTTAATATATTTTTATTGTTAATTTTAGAGAGGAAGGGAGAGGGAGAGAAAGATAAAAACATCAATGATCAGAGAGAATCATTGATCGGCTTCCTCCTGCATCCCCCACACTGAGGATCTAGCCTACAACTCAGGCATGTGCCCTGACCAGGAATCGAACTGTGACTTCCTGGTTCATAGGTTGATGCTCAGCCACTGAGAAACACCAGCCAGGTAGCCTAAACATACTTTAAAAAGTGACTGTCATATATTGGGAAATGAGACATTAAAGTAATATGTAATCCTATATAATAAAAGGCTAATATGCAAATCGACCAAGCAGCGGAACGACCGGTTGCTATGGCACGCACTGACCACCAGGGGCAGACACTCAACGCAGGAGCTGCCCCTGGTGGTCAGTATGCTCCCACAGGGGGAACGCCGCTCAGCCAGAGGCCCTGAGCCGGGCTCACTGCTGGCAAGTGCCGCGGTGGTGGCAGGAGCCTCTCCTGTGGGGAGCGGGCCTAAGCCATCAGTTGGACATCCACCGAGGGCTCCTGGACTGCGAGAGGGCACAGGTTGGGCTGAGGATGCACCCCCCCCCCCCCGAGTGCACGAATTTCATGCACCGGGCCTCTAGTCTATAATAATAAAAGCATGATATGCTAATTAGACCAGATGACCTTCCAGATCCCAGGTGCCAGAGGGAAGCCAGTGCCGGCAGCCTGGGGAAGGAAGGCCTACTCTTTTTTTTTTCTTTATTGATTAAGGTATTACATATATTACATATGTGTCTTTATCCCCTCATGGTCCCCCCACCCCCCACTCATTCCCTCACCCCCCTGTTGTCTGTGTCCATTGGTTGGGCTTATATGCATGCATACAAGTCCTTTGGTTGATCTCTCCCCCTTACCCCCACCCTCCCCTACCTTCCCTCTGAGGTTTGATGGTCTGATCGATGCTTCTCTGTCTCTGGATCTGTTTTTGTTCATCAGTTTATGTTGTTCATTATATTTCACAAATGAGTGAGATCACGTGATATTTATCTTTCTCTGACTGGCTTATTTCGCTTAGCATAATGCTCTCCAGTTCCATCCATGCTGTTGCAAATGGTAACAATCCCTTCTTTTTTACATCACCATAGTATTCCATTGTGTAGATGTACCACAGTTTTTTAACCCACTCATCTACTGATGGGCACTTAGGCTGTTTCCAAATCTTAGCTATGGTGAATTGTGGTGCTATGAACATAGGGGTGCATATATCCTTCCTGATTGATATTTCTAGTTTCTTGGGATATATTCCTAGAAGTGGGATTACTGGGTCAAATGGGAGTTCCATTTTTAACTTTTTGAGGAAACTCCATACTGTTCTCCACAGTGGCTGCACCAGTCTGCATTCCCACCAGCAGTGCACAAGGGTTCCTTTTTCACCACATCCTCGCCAGCACTTGTCGTTTGTTGATGATAGCCATTCTGACAGGTATGAGATGGTACTGCATTGTCGTTTTGATTTGCATCTCTTGGATGATTAGTGACTTTGAGCATGCCCCACACTGGGGATCAATCCTGCAATCTGGGCATATGCCCTGACTGGGAATCAAACTGTAACCTCTGGTTCATAGGTTGACACTCAACCACTGAGCCATGATGGCCAGGCACCAATTTAATTCTTTATACCTATGTTTCTCTCTATATATATTTCTCTTTTTTTTTGCAGCAATCCCTTTAGCATTTCTTGCAGTGCTGATTTTGTGGTGATAAACTCCTTTTGCCTCTTTTTTTTTTTTTTTGCGGGGGGGGGGGGTGCGGGTCTGGGAAGCTCTTTATTTCACTATCTATTTTGAATGATAACATTGCTGGATATAGTGATCTTGATTTCAAATCCTTCCTTTTCATTACCTTGAATACTTCACGCCATTCCCTTCTGACCTGTAGAGTTTCTGATGAGAAATCAGCTAACAGCAATATGGGAACTCCTTTGTAGGTAGCTTTTCTATTGCTGCCTTTAAGATTCTCTCTTTGTCTTTAATTTTTGGCATTTTAATTATGATGTGTCTGGGTGTGGGCCTGTTTGGGTATTTCTTGTTCGGGACTCTCTGTGCCTCCTTCACCAGGTTAAGGAAGTTTTCTGCCATTATTTCTTTAAACATGTTCTCTATCTCCTGCTCACTGTCTTCCCCTTCTGGCACACCTATGTTTCATGAGGACAGCTCCCTTAAGCTGTCCTCCTGTTTTTTTATTGTTTTTTATTTTCTTTTTGGTTCTCTGATTGATGATTTTTTTTCTACCCTGTCTTCTAATTCACTGATCCAATCCTTGGTTTTTCCTAATCTGCTATGTATTCCTTCCACTGTGTTCTTTATTAGTGCCATGTCATTCTTTATAGTTACTACTAGAGGCCCAGTGCATGATTGAATCATGCACATGTAGGGTCCCCTACACGCTTTCGCTTTCGATCACGGGGGAGCTGGGTGCCTGTCCGCTGGTGCACCAGGCCTTTCAGAAGCCTCCGGCGCGGCGGAGGCTTCTGAAAGGCCTGGTGCCTGAGTGGACAGGCACCCAGCTCCCACGTTTTTGCTTTTGATCACGGGGGAGCTGGGTGTTTGTCTGCTGGTGCACCAGGCCTTTCAGAAGCCTCCGGCGCGGCGAAGGCACCAGCTCCCACACTTTTGCTTTTGATCGCTGGTGCACCAGGCCTTTCAGAAACCTCCAGCGCGGCGGAGGCTTCTGAAAGGCCTGGTGCCTGAGTGGACAGGCACCCAGCTCCCACACTTTTGCTTTTGATCGTGGGGGAGCTGGGTGCTTGTCCGCTGGTGCACCAGGCCTTTCAGAAGCCTCCGGCGCGGCAAAGGCTTCTGAAAGGCCTGGTGCCTGAGCGGACAGGCACCCAGCTCCTATGCTTTTGCTTTTGATCACTGGTGCACCAGGCCTTTCAGAAGCCTCCGCCCCGCCGGAGGCTTCTGAAAGGCCTGATGCCTGAGCGGACAGGCGCCCAGCTCCCCCGCTTTTGATGGTCTGCGGTGGGACGTGAGCTCGCTGCCCCAGAGGCCCCTTCTTTGCCACAGCACAGCCATGGCACAGACGCTGAGCTTGAGCTGCTGCTGGCAACGCGAGCTCAGCATCCCGCCAGCCCAATCGGCCACCCTGGCCACCCCAAGTCCCACCCCACCCCCGCGCCTCCTGGCCAATCACGGGCATAGCGAAGGTACGGTCAATTTGCATATTTGTCTATTATTAGGTAGGATATCTTTTTTCATGCTGTTAAGCATCTTTACCATCATTATTCTGAACTCTATGTCTGATAAATTTCTTATCTTTATTTTATTTAGCTCTTCTTCTGGAGAATTCTCTTGTTCTTTCATTTCGGGCTTGTTTTTGTTTGTTTGTCTCCTTATTTTGGCTGCCTATTTGGGTTTATGTCTGTAGGTAGATCTGCCACGACTTCCAATCTGTAGTGCCAGACAATGTCAGACACTGTTTGTGACTGGCCCTGAGTATTGTTTGGAGCTATCAGCAACACACAACTTGTGGCTCCCTCTGCTGGGACTGTGTGCCTTTGGAAAGGACCAATATGTGCACCAGGGTCTGCTTTTCCTAGCCCCAGGCCCAGAAGGAGATCAGGCAAAAACTCAAAGCCTCCAGAGATCCTCCTCTGCCCGCAGTCTGATTATTATCAGCCTTGATTAACCTCAGGCTATTGAACACAGGGTAGGCTGATGGGTTTTCCAACAGGGTGGGACAACTGCCTTCCCCCCAGGCAAAAACTACCTGGATTAGAAAGGTCTGTGGGAGAAAGATGTTCTCCACAACGTGAGGGAATAACTCAGCACAGGAAACCTGGGTGGCTGCCCTGTGAGCTCCAACCCAGATCCCCCCCACCCTGAACTCTCCTCACACAGCTCCAGTCCACTCTGCCCTCCCTCTGTTGGCCCCCAAGGTGAGTGGCTGCACAGGAAATTTTGTGCGCTGGCCCTTTAAGAGGGTTCCTGCATTTCCAGCCATCTCTTGCTGGCTGACAGCAACCCTGCTGCTTTTCACAGCCAGATGTTCTGTGGGCACCTTTCTCAGTTCTGGTTCTCTGGGCTGGGGAGCCCAGTTTGTGGTTTAAACCCCAGAGTTCTCAGTGGGAACCCATCACCACTGAGCTATCCTGTCAGGACTACAGATGATTTCTGTGGGAGCTCCGTCAGCCCTTTCACACCTCTGCACTTCCTACCAGTTTCTGTGTAGTCTCTACTTTCCATCCTTGGTTATCAGGGTTCTGTCTAGCTAGTTCTCCATTGACTTTTCAGGATGGTTCTTCTGTAATTTAGTTGTATTTCCAGTTTGGTACTGGGAGAGTGTCAGTTCAGCTTCCACTTACCCCACAGCCATTTTGGAATCCCTGACACTACTACTTTTTACCATGACCTTAGGTAAGCTCCTCCTGTTCTCTGTGCCTTAACGGCCTCATGAGTTGATTGACATTAAACGCTTACGTGCATGGCTCACAGGAAGTGGTTGGAAATGGCAGCTGTTAGTTACGATCTAGCTATTGTTGCCAGTCTCAGCACCAACTCCAATAATACCTACTGTTGATCAGCATGTTGGTGAATGGACAGTCTCACATACTGTTGTATTTAGGGCAGTGTGAGAAGGGTAGATACATTTTATATGTAGATAACCTCAGATCATAAATTCCATTTCTAACAATTTATTCTTAGAAAATAATTGGACACATTTAAATGCACAAGAATGTTCACTGAAGTGTAGTTAGAAGAGAAAAAAATAAGGCATAAAAATTATGGTTTATTCATAGAATAGATGGCTATGTAACTATTAAAATAATATGTATCGCCCTAACTGGTTTGGCTCAGTGAATAGAGCGTTGGCCTGTGACTGAAGGGTCCCAGGTTTGATTCTGGCCAAGGGTATGTACCTTGGTTGTGGGCACATTCCCAGTAGGGGGTGTGCAGGAGGCAGCTGATCGATGTTTCTCTCTCATCGGTGTTTCTAACTCTCTATCCCTCTCCCTTCCTCTCTGTAAAAAAATCAATAAAATATATATTTTTAAAATAGTATGTATCAAGTTATTTACTAAAATTTATTAAAAACAGGTCTGAGAAACCAAGATGGCAGCATAGGTAAACACCTAAACTGCTTCCTTGCACAACAATTTCAAAACTACAACTAAAAGACAAAACGGACATCATCCAGAACCACAGGAAGGCTGGCTGAGTGGAAATTCTACAACTAGAAGGAAAGAGAAAAGCACACTGAGACTCAGAGGAGCTGCAGGAGGCACAGGTACTGAGGCGCGCACGCGGAGAGGGCTGGCAACTGAGTATACAGCTGGCTTTCTCAAGCAGGAGGGAGACAAAAGCTCCCAACTGCTCTGAACTCCAGTTATGGGCGAGACTCTGGGGACCCAGACTCATTCAGGGGAAAACTGGACTGTCTGGCAGCAGGTGGAACTCGAGGGCGGCTTTCTCTCAGAGGTGCTTGCAGCAATTACCGCAGGACACTGAAACCCAGGAGCCTCTTAGGGCAGGGCTGATGGGAAGCCATTGCTGTCTGCTCCGCCTTGAGAGTCTGCCCCATCCAAGCTGAGCACAGAGGCTTTTGCAAATCTTGTCTCATAAGGGTGTCTCCAGCACAGAAGTTCTCCCAGCATAGGCACAGCTGATACCCACAGCCAGTTGGCCTGGAGGTCAATTCCTCCCAGTGATACTAACAACAATCAAGGCTTAACTACAACAAGACTGTGCACACAGCCCACAAAGGGGTGCACGAAGAGTGTCCACCTCAGGTAACTGGGGAGGCTGAGCCACTGGGCCCTATAGGACACATAGCACACAAAGCCACTCTTATCAACTCAGGGAAGCAGCCAAAATGCGGAGACAAAGAAACAGGTCACAAATGAAAGAAGTGGAGGAAAGCAAATGACTGGGTAGAGTTCAAAACCACAATTATAAGGTTTTTCAAGAATTTTCTAGAAAAAGCTGATCAATTTAGCGAGACCCTCGAGGATATGAAAAAGGACCAACTAGAAATTAAGCATACACTGACTGAAATAAAAGATAATATACAGAGATCCAACAGCAGACTAGAGGATAGCAAGAATCAAGTCAAAGATTTGAAATACAAACAAGCAAAAAACACCCAACCGGAAAAGCAAAAAGAAAAAAGAATACAAAAATGTGAAGATAGTGTAAGGAGCCTCTGGGAAAACTTCAAGCATATTCAACATCAGAATTATGGGGGTGCCAGAAGAAGAGAGAGCAAGATACTAAAAACCTATTTGAAGAAATAATGACAGAAAACTTCCCCCACCTGGTGAAAGAAATAGACTTACGAGTCCAGTAAGCGCAGGGAACCCCATACAAAAGGAATCCAAAGAGGACCACACCAAGACACATCATAATTAAAATGCCAAGAGCAAAGACAAAGAGATAATATTAAAAGCAGCAAGAGAAAAACAGTTAGTTACCTGCAAGGGAGCACCCATACGACTGTCAACTGATTTCTCAACAGAAACTTTGCAGGCCAGATGGGAGTGGCCAGAAATATTCAAAGTGATGAACAGCAAGAACCTACAACCAAGATTACTCTACCCAGCAAAGCTATCATTCAGGATTGAAGGTCAGATAAAGAGCTTCACAGATAAGAAAAAGCTAAAGGAGTTAATCACCGCCAAACCAGTATTATATGAAATGCTGAAAGGTATTCTTTAAGAAGAGGAAGAAGAAGAAAAAGGTAAAGATAAAAATTATGAACAAAATACATATCTATCAACAAGTGAATCTATTTGGAGAAATTGAGTGAAAGATACATGAGATCTCTGTATTATTTTATACAATTTCATGTAAATCTACAATTATCTCAAAATAAAAAGTGTATTAAAAAATGAACTTTGCACCTTGAAATGGTAAAATGTTAAGTTTTTCTTAGAGCTGGAGCTAAATTATCAGAGTCTGGGTCTCAGATTCTCAAAGCTGGAGGCACTGAAGGGAAACTAACTTTTGGTGACCAGGCTACTACACAACCTGAGAACCTTTAAGTGAGCCAGATGTGATGGTATAGATGAAGAAAGGGAGGCTCAGATCCAGTAGTCGTTCAGCATTAATTACTGGAGCAAGAATTTGTGTCCAGTTCTTTCTGAAAGCGCATGCTTTTCCTATTGTTATGTCACAGTGACTATATCTGCGAATGACTTAAAGGAAAAGAAAAAAAGTTGTTCACTATTATCCATATAAAGGAACTAAATAAATATTCAAGTGGATGAAAAAATGGTGGAGTTCTAATTGGGCACAAGGAGTTTCAAAGTATGTGCCTACATGTGAATATCATCCATCACGTATATCACTGTAGCCCTGATTACTAGAAAGTTCTTTCCAACACTCAAATAAGCCTAACTCAAGGAACAAACCTATATCATCATGTTCCTTCCACTGTTGGTGTGACCACTGCAGAGTCTGGGCTATAACCACTTATAACCTCTCTTCTCCTGAGTGATATTGAAAGACCCCATAGCTTTCCTACTGCTGCTTTTACATGGAGCCAACTGGTTATTGCCAGTCCTCCAAAGCCCTCCATCTTTATGGACCACAGTTGACAGTCTAAGAGACTCCAGAGTCCAGGCAAGAGTTTCAGGGTGGGCCTGGGAACTCCAGAAATTTTGGGCAAAATTGTTATATCTGAACAAAGAGGTATGTATCTGGAAAGAGAGCATTCCACTCTTATTAGATTTTTAATGTAACCTAAGACTACCAAAATTATAGGAAATACAACTTTAATTTGATCAGCAACAAAATGGATTTAAAATATAAACTCTAAAACTGATTACTTAAAAAAAAAAATACTCAACTAGCAATAAATACCACTGGTGCTTCGATTGTGGTCTCTAAATACCATTTCCCACTAAAAGGAACCTACACTCCTTGGAGAAATGGCTGATTCCATATTTGGGGCAGGAAATGCACACATGAGCATAAAATACCTAATCATACCAGAAAGCAAGGAAGCCATCAAAGACTTAGGTTATGGCACAAAAATTCAGGAGCCTTTGAAAATGGGACAAAGAGTATCAGTAAGAATGGTGTCTACAATGGATTGAAACACATCAAATCTGTTTAAACAAAAATGATTCATTGGTCACCTTTGGTGGATATTAGGGACCCATTTTATTATTTTGAAAAATTGTAAATAAAAAGAAAGAGTTACATTTTTAATTCTGCCATTCTAGTACTAGCTATACCTCAGGGTAAACAAATAGTTGAAAGAGGAAACATTTCTTTTTATGGAAAGATTCAAGCTAATAAATGATGTAAGAGTGATAGAATTAGAGCAATACCATTTTACAATCCCTAATGAAATAACGGATTTAAATAAGATAATCATCAATGGCTGCTGACATCCTCCAAAGAGAAATAACCAGATGTGCTTCCTAATGTTCTTCTTCAAGTGCTCAATACCTCTTGAATTTGAGCAACATCTAGACCAACTATTTAAAGGAAATACAAGAGTCAGAGGAATATTTTAAACAACACCAGCAAACTGGGAAATGGTACAGGACAAATAATCCTATTTCAACAAATAAATTGCAACAAAAACAAACAAAAGAAATGGAAGGTTTATATTGTGGAAAACAGCCCCTTCCTTCTGGCATCTGTGCTGTAGCAGGCAGGTCCTCCTTGGGGAGGCAATTCCTTCTGAATTACACAGGAAGTTCCATGCCAGGGACTTCTGCTATCCCCCATCCCCCTTTCTTTCCTACATTAGTAAACAAGTAGGGAATTCATCAAAGCTTCAAAGGTTGGTGATAGAGAACAGGTGGTGACAAATTGATGCCCTGCAGCCCAAGTGAATTGCAGCCACGGTGAATAGCAGCATAGTGGCCAAGATGGACTTCATGCCAAAGAATGATTTTCACTTCTCCGAAAGGAAAAACAAACGATTTCCTGGTGTCTGGACTCAGACACTGGGTACCAAAGTAGAATGCTGTACTGTTCTCAAATTCATGGGCTTTTCCTAAGTAGTTACAGTAAAGAAGAAATCCTATCTAATAAAGAGGGAATATGCTAATAGACCATCATGCCCTCACAAGATGGTGGCACCCACAGCCAATAAGGAGGGAATATGCTAATTTCCATGTCCTCAAATATGGCAGTGCCCACTCCTCTCAGCCCTGCCAGGGCAGCAGCCACGTACCTGCCTCCGGAGTCCCCCAGTCCCCTCAGCCTCCCAGCCACCCAGGGCCAGCCTGAGGTGCAGGCAAGCCTCAATGGTGGCTGCCCAGCCGACACTGAGGCTTGCCTGTGCCTTGTATGGTGGCCGCCCAGCCGCCCAAGGCCGCCCGAGGCTCAGGTAACCAGGGCTGGCCGAGGCTTGAGCTGCCGGCAGTGGCAGCAGCAGAGATGTGATGGGGGCGTCGTCTTCCCCTGATCGCTGGGTCGCCTCCTGCCCCTGAGGGCTCTTGGACTGTAAGAGGGGGCAGGCCGGGCTGAGGGGCCCCCCCTCCAGTGCATGAATTTTCATGCACCGGGCCTCTAGTTGTAAATAAAAAGAAATGAAATGCCTTCAGAAATAAAGGGAAACATGCTGATTGACTGGATGGAGAAGGGCTTTAGGGGGGTCTACAGTCCAATTGCCTTACCTAGAGGGTAGAGGTGACACCCTCTACTCACCTCTCTCTCTCCCTACAAGCCTGAAGTCTTTGCTCTGAAAGGAGCTAGACTTCAGAGCCATCTGGAGGTGTGAATGGGCAAAGCAGGCCCAGAGAGAAAAACCTGACTTGTTTTCAAGTCACAGCAAAATAGGAACGTAATAGGCTGAGAACTCACTTCTGATTCCCTGAATGAGGCTCTTCATGTTGGTCTGATAAATATGGTATGTGGCATTCAAGGGCCAAAGCCACGGCTCAACCAGGTTAAGGCCTGGGTGGAGTCACCCAAGCAGGTAAGTGGAAGAGCTTCAGGAAGGCTGGCTGGCATAAAGCCACCTTGAGAACTGGCAACCTCAACCTCGGGGGCATCCTAGATGGATGAATTGGCACAAAGGTCTTTCTGGTCTGCACTAAGGCTTTGAGGACTTAAATGAGCTAAAAAAATTTTTTAATTTGAAAGCAACCAGTAACATCAAGACATAGATAGGGCCTGGGCTGTCCCCTCGAGGCTATTCAGAACATTCTCCCAAAGGCAAATCAGGAAGGAGAATTTTGATTTGCCCCCAGCAGAGACTCCTGGAAGCTCGGTGCCAGCCTCTTTCGGGTTCACCCTCTAGACGGCCTGTTTGCTCTAGAGCTGCTCACTGCTTACTGGTCCTGTCAAACTGCAGCCTCACACCTGAGTGTGCCAGCCAACATGGGCGGGACCGGACCCCAGCCACTGTGATCGGAGGACTGTGGAGGCGGCATGCCAGTTGCCCCAGTGCTAGCTGACGGGGGTGCCAGGCTGCCCGCCAGAGCTCAGACCGTGGCACCTGGGAACTTGCAGCAGGGCAGGATTTTACAGCCTCACCCACTGGTTGTCTTCACCAAACAGTCCCCTCCCCCCCCCCCACCGCCCCCGAAAAAAGCCCCATGACCTCAGGGGCAGAGGTCACAATTCTTGATGTCACAGGAACCACCACCTTCCACCTGCCCTGCCGCCCTGCCCCTTCCTTCCTTCCAGGGCGACTTCGGATCAAGTGTTGAGGCTGAGACGGGCCTGAAGCAGGGGTGTGGCCCACTCGTGCGGGGCAGCCGTGGGCCTGATAGAGTTGTAGACCCAACTGGGAGGGCAGAAAAGCTGGCACCCCCGCCCCGGACCCGTGGGGAGACATCGGCCTGTGGGTGGGGAACAGTCAGGGCTGGGGGTCGATGTGGCTGGACAATGAGAGGACGAACGAACAGGACTGACGGCAGAGGGCGGTGGTGGTGGACTACGGAGATGTCCCGAGGAGGGTGCCCTCCTGCGCCGGGGCGTCCCTCGTCCCCACGCGCGGGGCACAGGAGCGGGGCCAAGTGCCGAGCCGTGAACACCCCGAAACCTGAGAGGCGCAGCTCCGGAGCCGAGCGCGCAGGTCGGCGGGCGGGACGAGCCTACCTCCGGGCAGAAGGCGCCCAGGCGCATCGGGCCCGCCCGCCGCGCGCCCGAACCAGGCGGGCGGGTTGCAGTCCCTCACCTGCCGGCCGGCCCTCGCCTCGCCTCGCCTCGCCTCGCCTCGCCCGCTCAGAGCAGTCACCGAGCTGCCTCCTTCGAGCGCCGCACACCCAGGGCCGGACCCACACAGGCCGCCTCGCCCTCGCAGCCGGGAGGGCCCACCTCCTCCTGCCCATTGGCTGCCCTCACGGGACGGGCCCTGCTCATTGGCCGGCCTTCCCCGCCAGACGCGAGGTGGGGCACGGGTCCCCACGCCCCTTCCAGGGTCTGAGCCTCCCTCCGCGCTCGGCGAGTTCTTCCTCCGCGGAGCTCTGCAGCACCCCGTTCCAGCCCTCCTCTAAATAGACCCCCCAACGCACACCTCCAGGCTAGCTCTCCATGTCTCTGCACACCATCACTGAGGGGCTGCGTGGGGAATACTAGAGGCCATGGGGAAAATAAGTCAAACTGGGAGCTAAGGGCTGCCATGCACTTTGCCCAGAGTTGGAAACTTCACTGTGGCCCAGGCAAAAAAACGTTTGGAGAAGTCTGGGAAGGACTGAAGATGGCCAGGAAATCAAGAGTGGGGGAGCACAAGCAGAAGAGCTGAGATTGGTGGTGTTCATGGGATGACAATGAACTGGGCCTTGAGAATGGGATCAAACTCAGGTTTCCCCAACTTTCTTGGCCTACAGGCCCCCTTCCCTCCTATCTCCACCAGGTAGAGCTTACTCCAGTGACGGGCAACCTTTTGAGCTTGGTGTGTCAGACTTCGCCAAAAAACTGAGCATAACTCGGGTAGTGTGTCACTTTGAGGAAAAAACTAACTCCAAGACTCTAGTCGCAAATGTTTCATCCTCAGGAGCAGCAAATGTTTCATCCTCGGCATGAGGCCGCGTGTCGCCAGAAATGGCTACACGTGTCAGTGCTGACACGCGTGTCATAGGTTCGCCATCACTGGTTAGTCCTTGGGAGTCGTCAGGAGACGGGGAAAGGTGCAAGTGGATTTGGTTCCATTCCCAAACCTCTCCCACCTCCTTTACCCAGCTGTGTATCACGGAGGGAGGGCACAGGAAGACGGAAGGGGCACTAACAGAGCCCAGGTTTCAAACTGTTCTGGGGACTTTGGAGCAGAAGCTGTCTCAGGAGCCAGGTCTCACCCTACAGCTCCCATCAGGGGCCTCTGCTGCATGAAGGCCTAAGGGGAGGGCAGGGCAAGAACTACTCATTTACCCACCAGAACAGGAGGAAGGGGCCCTGGTCACTGCCTTCTCATCTGACTCAAGCCATTATAATTTCCCCAGCAGCAACCCAGGCCGTGGCTCAGTTGACTGGAGCACTGTCCCTTGCTTGCACCAAAGGGTCACAGGTTTGATTCATCAGGGCACACAACCAGGTTGTAGGGGAGGCAACTGATCAATGTTTCGCTTTCTCTCTCTAAATCAATAGACATATCCTTGGGTGAGGATTTTTTTTTTTTAATTTCCCCAGCTGCAGTTTGGGGTATTGATTTTAGAGAGAAACAGTACTTGCTTCCCAACCGGGATGGATACCAAAACCTGGGTATGTGCCCTGACCAGAATCAAGCCCATGACACCAGCACACAGGACAAAAATTTCAATCAACTGAACCACACCAGCCAGGGCTTCAGGAGCTTTTACACAGCCACCTGAAGGGGGCAACCTATGCAAGTCAGCTACTAATGGTTCCTCTTCTAATCCAACTCACTATCCAACTCTGCATTGTGGAGATGGACAGGATGACAGGTGGCCTGAGCCGTCTGTCGGGAGTCCCCACCAGGAGCCCTGAGGCTCATGCTCTTCGCCCTACTCAGAGGGCAGGGATCACCACCACCCCTTTCAGAAAGAAGAGGCAACAGGTGCTTCAGCTGCTGTTTATTGACACACAGGTAGGCTGTACAGCAACAGGCCTAGGGGCATCTGCAGTGGCGGGGTAATGAAGGTGGTGGATGGTCTGTCCGCACTGACAGCCGAGTGGAGTGCAGGAACAGAGGTGCACAGCGCACAGGATGGGAGTGGGGGAGGCTGAGGGGATTGGAGAAGTGAAGGCCAGGGCCAGACAGTCTGCTGAAACTGGAACCACTGCCCTCGCTAGCCAGCTATCTTCTGACCCAGGCCAGGCTTGGGAGTTCTCTGAGTGTCCATTTCTACAGGAACTGAATGGAGTGCACAGAGGAGAAGCAGAAGCGATTGCCCTCTATGTTCAGCTTCGGAGCCTCCAGTCCTGCACCCGTCTGTCTTGCTTGGGTAGGGCTGTAAGATGGGCAGCCTGGCTCTGGACTATACCTCACCTGAGCAGGGTCTTAAAAATAGCCACACTTTACAAAGGCCTTAATCTTCTTCCCTGGAGCCCCAGTCCATGGGTGCCACACTACAGCCCCAAGTGAGCACTGCAAGCATCACTGGCCTAAGGGATGGGTTGGGGGAGGGGAGGGGACAGGGGCTGGAGGAGGGGTTTTGGGGCCCATCACGGCACAGGGACTACACGCATGGTGTTGGTGAAGCCAGAGCCAGGACGCCACCCGGTCAGCACGATGACCACATCTCCCTTCTTGAAGAAGCCTCGGGCTTTGCCTAAAGGAAGAGAAGAGATGTGGGTGAGTAAATGCCAAGTCAGGCAGGTATGAACTTGGGACATTGCCCCACACCCAGAGATAGCAAGCAGGGCTGGCTGGCTATTACTTCTTTACACCACAAGGTGGCCCCAGGTTCAAAGCCAGGTAACGGGGATGAGGGCAGTCCTGAGATTTCCCTATCACTCAGATGGCAGACTTGGCAGGGACCTTTGGACATCCCTCATTTTATACACTGGAGGATGGAGACCCAAGGTTAGAGCTAGCTGCTTCCTCTCATTCAATGGCACCCTACACTTACACTGGGACAAAGGCCACATCAGTACACAATCTGTGTATGCCACCCCACAGTGCAGGAGCTCTGGCCAATTTTATTAACCCCACCCTCCCACACAGAAAACCCAGTAATGAGCAGATGCCAAAGAATGGACAATCCTGCTTATCTAGGTCCTTTGGCTTTGGGCCCTAGATTGGAAGAGTGAGGAGACAAACTGGACTGTTCAGCCCCACAACTCAAAGGCCTTCTTCCTTCCTGGGCTCAGCCCAAGACTTCAAAGATGGGGAGGAGGGAGGAATCAGAGCGAACATTCCCACTGACAGTGGCCAGCCAGGTCTCTTGCACCCTAAGGTCTGCATGTTCCCTTTCCATAGCATCCCAGAGAGCTCAGTGTGCAAGCACCTCCACCACAGGTTCTAGCCCTTGCTCCCAGTCACGCACCAACATTCATGGCCAAGTTCACCCGGAGGTCCACATCCTCAGCCCAGGCCTCCTGCACTGGGTCCTTACACACCACAGGAAAGATGCCTCGATATAGGTGGGCCTGGCGAGCTGTCTGGTGATTACGAGTCACAGCAATGATGGGAGCACGGGGGCGGTATCTGGCCACCTGGTGAGCAGACCTGAGAGGGGACGGAGGACAGGCAGAAGACACCATTAAGCAATGTTCCAGAACCCTCCCATGAAGCCCCTCAGGGGCTTCAACAGTTCATCTTCTAATCCAACCCACTATGCCAGCCTGAGGCTTTGGCCACTTAAACATCTACCCCCTGGGTCCTTGTGGGAATTCCCTCTTCCTGTATCTTCCACAGCATGTAACTCCTCTTCATGGTTGTGAGACCCATTTGCCCTGCACCCCTCCTCATAGGCCCAGAAACCCTCCTGACCCAGAATGATCAGTTTCACCTCTTTCCTCACATGGCCCATAGTTGGCAGAATGCCCCCTCCTAACTTTTCCATTCTGGCACAGGGAGGCAGCCCTCACCCAAGCTCACCAGCACCCATTTTTCTCTAGATGCCAGTAACTCCTACAAGCCAAGCAGCAGGTGACTAGCACCTAACTCTTGACATCTGCAAAGAACAGGAACAGAGCCTACCAACCCCCTGGGAATCTACAACACAAGCTGCCTTCCATACTGCTAGGCCCTCCGAGACCCCATGTGGCCCCCAGGTCTCCAGGTCCTGAAACAGTTCCAGCAACTGAGCTCTAAAGATGGAGTCAAACCCGAGTATCTAAGTGAGGGCAAGACCAGAAACTGGAAGTGCTGGTGTGGAAGGCTCTGCTTGGGCTGAAGGCAGGGGACCCTCTGAAGTCCCAGTGTTGGGTACTTCCTGTATACTTGCAGGTGTGTCTCATGAGTTGGAGAAGAGTGTGCAGGAGTGACTGGGCCCCAGAAGGCAAGCTATGAGGACACTCAACAGGTGTCAAGGAAACTTCCACAATATTACAGCAGAGAATGCCCAGCTTAAGGCCTGCTTGGCCTCTACAAGACTTTCAAAGGGAAACAGTTGCTGAAATCAGGACAGGCTGAGAGTGAAATCCAAGGCAGGAGCTAAAAATAGCCAGATAGCAAAGGTTGGACCTTTTCATAAATGCCAACCCCAATGGTTGGGGCCGATTACCCGGAACTCTCTGCTGAAGGAATCTGCATAGATCTAGTGTCTGGGTAGCCCCTCCCGCTGCTTCTCAGTGCATGGGGACTGCCTGTCTGCTCCTCTTCCAGGAAACCCAAGCTGTCCTGTGGGCAGGGACAAGGAGCATACCCCAAGACTGTCCAGGGGATCCTAAGCCCATGGCCAAACAGGCCCCAGCTTGGCTGCATGACAACATGGTGACCTTTCCTGGGCCAGAAATCACTTGTCTTCAGAGTTCAAAGACAGACAGGGGCTCGTGCACCAACCAAAGGGCACGTCAGTGAACAGCACTAATTTTCCAAACCGGGCTTTTAAAGAGCATACAATAACTGAAAAGCAAAGCTGGAGACCTGCTACCATTTTAGAAGACCAGCCTTTAAATACCAAGCAATTAATTGTTGTCAGTATATCTGTAGCTGAGCAATGAAGTATTGACGGTGTAAACTCGCCTTGTAGCCACACGGTCCCCCAGCCTTTTGCGTGCTACCTGGGGTCCTCTGAGCCCAGGGGGGCTCTGCTCGTTCCTGGATCCTGGCCTGGGGGCTGAGGGAGCTCCTTCCCTGCAGGGTCCAGGTGGCAGGCAGCAGGGTCTTACCTTGGCTCAGTGTCATCTGAGCATTGTTCAATGCACTGCTCCCAGGACCTCCAAGGGAAGGTGCCAGAGCAGGGCACTCCCAGGGAGCTGCTGCCACCCCTACCTGCCAGACTTGGTGAGGACGACTATGGCCCCACTGTGGCACTTGAAGGAGGCCTCCACGGCGCCCGCGGCGGTGGCTTCTGCGGGGTCGCTGGTAATGGGCGCCAGGCGGCGGAGTTCCTCAAATAACTGCAAGTGGTAGATGGCGGCCTCTGCCTCACGGGCAATCTAAGGGAGCAACACCCGTCCAGAGGAACGAGAGGGGGACAGAGCTTTGTCAGAGCTGTGTCACAACGGGAGAGGGGGGGGAGAGCTGCACCGACAGCTGGTGAGGGGCACATCCTTGGTGCAAAGGCCAAGAGGAACCCAATCACTGCAGGTTCTGAGCTGACCAAGAACAAGACTCGCAGGAACCGGTCCTTCACCAGGTGCCTGTGACACCACCTGTGCCTACCGAGCTAGTCCCTTTGGTTCTTCCCTGCCCTGAGCTCCCTTGACTAGCTTCCTGCAGATGAAAAAAGAGGCTCTGAGCCCAGGCCCCAGGTGCAGGGCTGGGCCTGGCTGTTTGCTAGAGCAGCTAGAGCAAGAGGCTGGTTATCCTACAGAGTTACCTGCCTTTAGGGCCCTACCTGCCAGACTCCGTCAGAACTATCAAAGCTGCTGCTAAACACTTATAAGAAGCCTCCACGCTGCCCATGGCCATGGCTTCCATGAGGTCTGTGGAGTGACTTGAGCCTCGCACAAGTTCTTCAAACAGCTGGCGGTGGAACATGGCTGCCTCAGCCTCACGAGCTATCTGTAAGGTTTAGGGGAGAGGGGAGGCGAGGAAAGGGAAGGAGGAGGGAAAAAATATGAGAGACAACAACATGGAAAGACAGAATGGGGAATTAATCAGAAGAGAAGGTAACCTTAGGTTAATTGGCTAAATCTGTCCTTCAGGCAGATGCAACAAGGCAGGGTGATACAAGCCAGTTCAGGGATATGTGAAGAATTTCCAGCCTCAACTGCTGCTGCTTCCCCTCCATCAAAGGGGAAATTGGTCCTTCCATTCTGGAAGGAATTTTGATTGGGCGTGGGGGTGGAGGGAGACAATATGGTGGCAGGCTCCAGTATCTTAGCATGGAAACATGTCCAGACTGGGACCAGGCACTCCCTGGCAGGACTTGATCACACTGCCTCATGACACAGCTTACAGGAAGAAAACAGGCCCTCCCTCCTCACATGGCTGTCTAGCTCTCCAGGGCTTCCTGGCCAGCTTCCATGCACACATGGAGTGCTTGGTTTGGCATCGGGCACAGGGGTATTCCAATGGCCTCCCATGGAAACACATGAGCAGCGCTGGAAAGTGAAAGCCATGAGACTTAACTGCATTCTAAGCAGGAGGGTAGAAAACTGGCAAATTTGTCAGGATGACTGAACAGCCATGTGGAGACAGATGCCTGTGGAGGCAAGTTGAACAAGACATCTGATTAAAATCTAATTGAAAGTCATGAGAATGCCACTGAGTTATTTACAGACCACCTGCTCAGATAAAACTAAAAATTAGAAAGAAAATTTAAGCTTTAGAGGATTATAATGCAATTGCCAACAGCTTAGAGAATAATGGGTGAGGGAAGAATCAGTAATATCATCTCATTAATTTGACAGATATGTGGCAGGATTCACTAGTTTTCTCTCTTCAAGAATGGAATGCATGCAGCCCAAAGGACAGGGGAGAGGAACAGAAACAGGAACTGCCTGGCCCTTAGTTACAGGCCACTTACTGCATCAGTTAAGACACAGGAGAAAGCAGTTAACAGTTAAGAGAAGCTGTCAGCCAGTGTTAACTAGGGACATGGAAAGGACAGACCAACACCACCTGGCCTGGACCCCATAACTTATCTTTTGAGCAGGGCCATGTAATCCGAGCCCTGCAGTTCTAAGGTGTCCATATGTTATAGGAAAGATTGGGGTCTGGAAAAAATGGACATGAAGTAAGAGCCTAGAGCCTGATTCTCAGTCTCTGACACCAGCCATGCCCATGTGGAGCCCTGGCCTTACCGCCTGTGAGAGTACAGTGTTATGGTGCAGGACAGACACTGGCTTTGAAGTCACATATTGGTTCAAACTCAGGCTTTATATTACCATGTAATCCTCATCTATAAATTGGGTGACTTCTGTATCTCACAGAGGCTATGAAGATTACATCAGTCTACAAAGGGACTTAACAAACATTTAATAATTACAGTGAATATTTAATGCTAAGTCTATAATTAAACATATCCCATCCAATTCATTTTACAGAAAAGGCCTTGAGACACATTAAAGTCTCTCCATGTTTCATGGTTCAGTAAATCAGGTCACTCTTGTACCTGAGGCCATACATCTAAGCAAGGAAATCAGAGACTGGTGATGTGTGGAGAGGCCCATAAATACACCAGCAGCCACTCCAGAGGTCACTGGTTCAAGGCCCACTGTCTCCTGGGAGAGAGAATGGCTCAGGGTACCCGAGCATCAGAACAGCAAGCTTGTCTCACAAACGGGGTGCATACTCGCTAGGGCCAAGGTACACAGACATGCCAGGGACAGGATTTCCTCATGGGGAAATCCATGAAGGATGCTGAAGACAGCCCAAAGGACAACTTTCAGTTGGAGAAACCAAGATGGCGGCATAGGTAAACACCTAAACTGCAGCCTCGCACAACAATTTCAAAACTACAACTAAAAGACAAAACGGACATCATCCAGAACCACAGGAAGGCTGGCTGAGTGGAAATCCTACAACTAGAAGGAAAGAGAAAAGCACAAGGAAAATCAGAGGAGCTGTAAAAGCCTGAGGGACGGAGACACAGGTGTGCGCGTGCGGAGAGGATGGGGCAGCTGAGTGCCTGACTGGTGTTCTCTAGCGGGAAGGAGATAAAAGCTCCAGACTGTTCTAAACCCCAGTTCCGACTGCACTGAACCCCAGTACCGGGCGAGACCCTGGGGACCCAGGCTCATATGGGGGGAATCTGGGCTGTAAGGCGGAAACGCAGGGGAGCGGCGAAAGGCAGAGCTCCGGAGGCGCGCACGTGAATGCGTGCAGAGGACAAAAGCTCTGGAATGCGCTGAACCCCAGTTCCGGGCGAGAACCTGGGAATCCAGATTCATTGGGGGAGAGACCAGACTGTCTGGCAGTGGCGAAACTCGAGGGTGCCTTTCTCTCAGAGGTGCTTGCAGCGAGTACCGAGGGACACTGAGACCCAGGAACCTCATAGGGCGGGGCTGATGGGAAGCCAAGGTTGTAGGCTCCACCCTGAAACTCCTCCCCATCCAAGCAGAGCACAGAGGCTTTTACAATTTTGCAAGTCTAGTCGAATAAGGCTGTCGCCTGGCATAGATACGGCTGATCCTCACAGCCAATTGGCCTGGAGGTCAACTCCTCCCACTGATACCAACAACAATCAAGACTAAACTACAACAAGGCTGTACACACAGTCCACAAAGGGGTGCACCAAGTGTGTCCACCTCAGGTAACTGGGGAGGCCGAGCCACTGGCCCATATAGGACAACTAGCACACAAAGCTACCCTACCAACTCAGAGAAGCAGCGAAAATGCGGAGACAAAGAAATAGATCACAAATGAAAGAAATGGAGGAAAACAAATGACGAGATAGAGTCCAAAACCACAGTTATAAGGTTTTTCAAGAATTTCCTAGAAAAGGCCGATTAATTTAGCAAGACCCTCGAGGATACGAGAGAGACCCTCGAGGATATGGAAAAGGACCAACTAGAAATTAAACATACACTGACTGAAATAAAAAATATTATACAGACACCCAACAGCAAACTAGAGGAACGCAAGAATCAAGTCAAAGATTTGAAATACAAAGAAGCAAAAATCACTCAACTGGAAAAGCTAAAAGAAAAAAGAATCCAAAAACTTGAAGATAGTGTAAGAATCCTCTGGGACAACTTCAAGCGTACCAACATCCGAATTATGGGGGTGCCAGAAGAGAGAGCAAGATACTGAAAACCTATTTGAAGAAATAATGACTGAAAACTTCCCCCACCTGGTGAAAGAAATAGACTTACAAGTCCAGGAAGCGCACAGAACCCCAAACAAAAGGAATCCAAAGAGGACCACACCAAGACACATCATAATTAAAATGCCAAGAGCAAAAGACAAAGAGAGAATATTAAAAGCAGCAAGAGAAAAACAGTTAGTTACCTACAAGGGAGCACCCATACGGTTGTCAGCTGATTTCTCAACAGAAACTATGCAGGCCAGACGGGAGTGGCAAGAAATATTCAAAGTGATGAATAGCAAGAACCTACAACCAAGATTACTCTACCCAGCAAAGCTATCATTCAGAATTGAAGGTCAGATAAAGATCTTCACAGACAAGAAAAAGCTAAAGAAATTCATCATCACCAAACCAGGATTATATGAAATGCTGAAGTGTATTCTTTAAGAAGAGGAAGAAGAAGAAAAAGGTAAAGATAAAAATTATGAACAAATACATATCTATCAACAAGTGAATCTAAAAATCAAGTGAATTAAAAATCTTATGTACAGAATGAACTGTGAATATAATAGAATCAGGGGCATAGAAAGTGGGTGGACAACTCTCAGGGGGAAAGGGGTGTGGGGGGTGCAGGAAGAGACTGGATGAGGACAGTGGGGGGGGGAGGTAAGGGAAGAGGGTGGGATGGGAACCAGGTGGAGGGGAGCTATGGGGGGAAAAAAGAGGAACAACTGTAATAATCTGAACAATAAAGATTTATTCAATTTAAAAAAATTTTTTTTTAATTTTAAAAATTTAAAAAAAAGACATTTCAGTTCACCACTGAAAAGGTATGAAATTCTAAATGACGTCTTCTCTGGAAGCTAGTTAAACCTAGTAATTGGACACAGAAAATGGAGGAAAGGAAGATACCTAGTCCAGAGGTTCTTTTTGGGGAATGCAGGAGAGGAGGTGTTGCACAAAGGGCATGGGGTTCCTTATTGATTGAAAGGAAGTAGGAAGTTAAAGAAAACCCATTTCAGGATAAGATACAAATTCACTGAGCTACACATTATAAACACTGACCTAAGACTATTGTGGGCAAGTTAATTTGTAGCATTCATTTTCTCAGGCATCGTTGTAACCCTGATAGCTGGTTCCTACGTTAACGCTTCAGTAAGCTCTAGAGCAGGAGCAGACAAGCTGTGACACACAACCAAGCAGTGGAACATGCAGAGCAGAAAAGCCTTGAAAAGCTAGTTAGCTCCCTGGACAGGGGGTGGGGGGGAGGCGGGGGAGGGAGAGTCACCTCCAAGACTCTACCCGATGCTCTCACTCCAGGACCAGGCAGGATCAGCCATCCTTCCACCAGTCTCTATTTGTGAACCTGTCACCTGTCACTTAAACCTCACTTTTTAGTCTGAGGTGAGTGCAACAGCTCAGCACAGCAGGTCCAGCTGCAGGCACCATGCAAGGCCAGCTCACAGTCAACTCAGTGTGGACAACAGTCTCCAGTACAGGCCCCTGTGGAGGAGGCCCCTGCCTGTGGGACAGGTGGGGAATCAAATAGACGCCAAACAAAGAGGATGGCTAGGAGCAGGAGGCCTTGGCCTTTTCCAGAGTAGGGTAGAGGTACTAGGTCCTCTGGGCTGTCCAGAGGAAGAGGTACAGTATCTCGATACTTGAGCCAAGGGAAGAAGCCGGAGTGACTGGGCTATGTCTGATGAAGGAGAAAATTCCAAAACGGAGGGAAATAGGAGAGGGGCTGTGGGAGGGAAGGCAGAACAGAAAAAAACAAGACACACACACACCCCCCCACACACACACTCGTGTTGCGATTTGAAGGATAATAAAAAATGTGGGTGCAGGAGCCTACATAAGAGGCATGGCTCTGTACAGGAGCTGCCTCCACCCCAGCCCGAGCCTGAGCCTGGGAGACAGGCAGGCCCCAAGGACTCACCAGGTGCTGCATGCGCACAGCCTCCAGGGGGTAGTCCCCTTTGGCCGTCTCTCCAGACAGCATGATGCAGTCAGCTCCATCCAGGACTGCATTGGCCACATCACTGCCCTCAGCCCGGGTGGGACGGGGCTTCTTGATCATGCTCTCCAGCATCTGGGAGGAGACAGAACATTAGTGAGACGTGGCCTGGGCTGTCTTCTGAGATGAATGACTGCAAGCTGACTCCCTGGAGAGTGTGTATGTACACAGAGTATGGCTTTGTGTAGGTGCGCAGGGGGAAAGGAACATATGTGTGTATGTGTTTGTGACGTGGGAAAGGGTCTGTGGAAGAAACAGTGAAAGCATCTGTAGTGAGAAGAGGCACATGCCTGCGTGGCACAGATGACAGGCTTCCCAGCTCGATTGCACCGCCCGATCATCATCTTTTGAGCAAGGAAGACCTTTTCTGTAGGGATCTCAATGCCTAGATCACCACGAGCCACCATGATCCCATCACTGGCTTCCAGGATCTCATCAAATCTGATGGAAAGGTGGAAAGAGAGAGGTTATGTGGAACAGGGGTCACCGGTATGGTAATGCAAAGGAACTTTTCCTGGGATCCTCTGCCTTAGCTGTCCTTGCAGAACAGCCACCCATAATGTCATCATTGGTGCATGGAGGTGGGAGTTCCAGCTACCTCTTTCCCTAGAGTGGCCCAACAGTTTAGCCTGCTGGGTTTCTTCAGTACTAGCATGGCTACTTCATTAGGGACAAGGGAGGGGGTGCTGTTTCCTCTCAAGTCCCACGGGCTCATTTCTTTTCCATCTGCATCTTATGTGGCCCCTGCTGAGGTGTCTCTGCTATCTACACTCCCAAGGCAGAAAGGAAACCTAAGGCCTGCGAAAAGCTCCCAACACAAAGGCCCATGGCCTCTTCCAGCCAAGGAGCCCAAGGGCTGCTCCTGAGGCTGCCCGCCCCCCACAACTTGCTGAAGGGCAGAGGACATATGGCTCTGCCTGGCCTGGGTCCAAGGTCAGCTGGCTGATCAGAATGGCAGAGGGAGGACCCCAAACTGCCTAATACAAAGGACATCTATACAAGGTCAAGGACCACAAGACCACAACAGTGGGTAGGGCTGCTCCTTCCATCCACAAGCACATGCCTAATCCACATGAGTAGGTGTAGGGTTTTAGCTGCACTGAGTTGTGTTTTTAGTATAAAACGAAAGAACAGATGTCACCACGCTGGCCACAATCATTTGGCTCTAGTTGGTGGGCACTGGGGAGGCTGTGAGCTGAGCTGGGACAATCTAAGCCTAGAGGAGAACCACATGCCCCGCTCCGGGAAGCTGATACCATGCCAGAGCTAGCCCGGTCACCGAGCCAGCTGCTTTCTAAGTGAACACTAGGAAGCTATAATCTTCAGTATCAACTCCAGGCCCTGAGCTTCCTTCCACATGGCCCTTTCCTCTGGGTGGCCCCCACATTCCAGCAAACACAGGTAGTTCTCCTGGTTAGGTATACAGCACAATGGCTCCTGATCCTGTCAGCAGTGACCCTGTCCAAGGCTGATCCCTGGGTCTCTGGAACAATGACATGATGCTGGTATTCCAATCACCAGGAAAGCTTTTATAAAATATTGTACCAACGCCTTCCATTTCTCCCCTGCAGATATTCTGGTTTGGTGAGTCTGGAACAAGCTAAGTCTGCATTCTGATGCACAGGCAGCCAGGTACTCAGAGGATACACCTGTTTCCTCAGAGAGCTGGGCTGGGGCAGAAGAAGGTGGGGACAGATGGTGGTACTTACCTCCGAACTCCTTCATGATTTTCAATTTTGCTGATTATCTTGATGTTCTTTCCTTTTTCTCCCAGGACCTTCCTGACCTCATGGACATCAGATGCCTTGCGAATGAAAGATGCAAACACCATATCTACATTCTGCTCCACCCCAAACCTCAGATCCTGGATGTCCTTTTCTGACACGGCAGGCAGGTCCACTGCAGCCCCAGGGAGGTTCACACCCTTCTTGCTGCCCAAAGTGCCACCATTCTCCACTTCTGTTATCAGGAAGTCAGCACCTGTGAAATGGAGTAGGTGGGGAGACAGGGCAACGAG
Source organism: Ia io (assembly GCA_025583905.1). Taxonomy (NCBI): domain Eukaryota; kingdom Metazoa; phylum Chordata; class Mammalia; order Chiroptera; family Vespertilionidae; genus Ia; species Ia io. Next base: position 120,615,696 of record JAJQQW010000002.1, read on the forward strand.
GGCATGCGTCCTCAACAGGAAGGGGAGAAACAAAAAGCCGCTGCCTCTATCCCCAGTACAGTGAACTGGGAAGCAACACATCATGGGCAGTTGGAGTCATACTGCCAGAGTTCAAATCCCAATTCCACTGAGTGTGTAACCTTGGGCAAATCAATTAACATCTGTGTGCCTCAGTTTCCTCACATGTTAAATAGGAATACCTCCTCATAAGATTGTCTTAAAATTTAAACAAATTATCATGTAAAATGCTTAGAATAGTGCCTGGCACTTAAATGAGCTATCATTCCCAGAAACACTGGAGTCCTGTACATATCACATTGATGGATGGAGGAAAGAAGCAGGAAGCTCAAAGCAATGAGGATGCATAAAAAGAAATCTTATATACTACCCAAGAGCATAATTAAGCAGGACTCAAGTCTTCTTTTGAGGATAAGGAGATATTATAAAGGGAATTCCTGGGAATAGACTCAATCTTGCTGTCAGCCGAATAAGCTACCTCTCTTCCTGTTATCAGAAAGTCAGCACCTACGTGAAATGGAGTAGGTGGGGAGGCAGAGCAACGAAATTTAGAGATGGAAGCCGGTTTTAAACATACCTTTCTCCTTCACCTGCAGAGAAATAAGTCCGTCATCCACGTAGATCTTGCTGCCCACTTCTACCACCTTGCAAATATTCTTGTAGTCCAGCCACAGGGTGTTTTCGTCACACTTTTCCATGTAGGCATTATCCAGAGTGATCTTGAGAGTGGCCCCTTTCTTCAGCTCCACCTCCGCGGTGCCGCTCTGCAGACAAGAGAGTTACCCCCAAGTCTAAACTTCAGAGGCCACACAGGCCCTTTTGGCAGGGAAAGAAATGCTTTCCTCCAGGGAACAATGCTCAAATCTTGTGTAGAAGTAACAGTAAAGATTTTTCCTTGAGGACTAATCATATTGCCTAACTTAGTACATTTCAAAGAAATAACCCCAGAAATGCCTACAATGTTCTAGTTATGCTATTTAATGACAGGGGAAAAGAGACAAATTGCTCCCCAAAGGTAGAGATTTGGAAGTAATTTTTTAGAGTAAAAAGGGTTCCTTTTTTAGTATCATTTCTTAGCCAAGTAGATTAAATCAACATTTTTACAGCGATGAATACAACCTTCATTTATACTCCTCAACTCTCAGGAATGCTGGCTTCCAGGACAGCAGAGACAGCTGAGGACATCTTTGGGCCCCGACTCCTGCACCTTCCCTCTCACTTCTCCCCAGAATACTCACGCCCTTGATGAGCCCAGTTCGGATCTCAGGTCCTTTAGTGTCCAGGGCCACAGCAACTGGCCGGTAAAGAATGGGATCAGAAGCAAAGCTTTCAGTGGCCGTGCGCACATTCTTGATGGTCTCTGCGTGATACTGGGGGAAAGGAGGGGAAATGATAAGCGTCCTCCCACTTGCTAGGTAAGGATCTAGCACTGGAGCTGATGCTGATCACTCAAGAAAGACCTGTGGATGTTCTAGGCCTCCTCCACCATTGTCTAGTCCAGCGGTCGCCAACCTTTCGGACCTCACGGACCACCAGTGGTCCAAGGACTATCGGTTGGCGATCGCTGGTCTAGTCTCAGCGCCATCCATGCACTGAGTACCCACCCTGCTTGTTTCAAGCTCCTTGGCTTCCACCACTTCTACCACAGCACTGATTCACTTCAAGGGTAAATCTTAGAAACTTTTCAGAGTATTGCCACAAAAAACCATTAAAGGCATGGGTGTAAACACATCTCAACATAAAGAAGCCTGTGTCCCCAATTTACAATCGCTAAGATCTGGAAATAGCCCAAGTGCCCATCAGTAGATGAGTGGATAAAATAGCTGTGGTACATTTATACCATGGAATACTATGCAGGAGTAACAAAGAAGAATCTCTTACTCTTTGAGACAGCATGGAGGGACCTGGAGAGTATTATGCTAAGTGAAATAAGTCAGTTGGAGAAAGACAAGTATCACATGATCCCACTCATATGTGTAATCTAAGTAACAAAACAAACTGATGAAGGGAATGGATCCAGCATGGAACAGAGTGCAGAATCTCAGAGGGAAGGCGGGGAAGGGGGAGGCGGGTGGGAGGTAATCAACCAAAGACCTTGTATGCATATATGCATAAACCATGGACACAGACAATAGGGTGCTTAAGGCCGGGGGTTGGGGGGGGGCGCTGGAGGGGGTCAATGGGGATAAAAGGGGACATATGTAATACTTTCAACAATAAAGAATTATTTAAAAAAAGAAAAAAAAAGAGTACTTCCTCTTATACCTCTAGTTCTACTCAGAAGCATTTGCAACACTTTTTTTCATTTCTTATATTTGGTATTTTCTGTTATATTTCAAAAACAAAGAGGAACTTTGCATGTATCTTTAGCCTGGTTGATTTGGTAGGGTTTATTATGTACTAAAATGTCTTTCCTTCTTCCCAATAATTTGGGGGCAGCTGTGGGGGAAGAAGCCTGTGTCCCCTCAATGGTTCTCTTTTTCTCAGAACTCATCAAATAAAGCAGAAAACAGGAGTAAAAGGTCCAGGCTTGTTTAGATAATACTGGTCTGTCAATCTGATGCTGAGTAGATTTGGTAACTCTGAGCTTTTCCTCTATTGATTCCAGCTACAATTCAAACCTGAACTTATTTACTTAAGTAACAGTGGCCCAAGCTAAATAAAAGGCGGCCTATTCCTAAGGTCATGCAGGCCTATTTTCACAATTACTTTCTAGAGACTGAAGCGGAATAGGGAAAGATGGAAATATGCTTTTCTCTGAACTAAATGCTCTTTGCTATTTTCATTTCTCCCTTGCAACAATCCTAACTTCAATCTTCTTTCTTTTTTAATAATTTTTATTGATATCAGCGAGAAATGGAGAGGGAAAGAGATAGAAACATCAATTATGAGAAAGAGTCATTGGTCAGTTGCCTCCTGCACATCCCACACTGGGGATCGAGCCCGCAACCCAGGCATATGCCCTGACCAGGAATCAAACTGTGACCTCCTGGTTCATAGGTTGACACTCAACCACTGAGCCACTCCGGCTGCGCCAATCCTTTTTCTTAAGCCCTTTCTCTTTTCCACTTGCCATTACCATTCGAATCGAAGCTAAGATGTCAAAAGTTCTTAAAAAGTGTCATCAGTGACATTGCTGATAAGAGGCACCCCACTGAGCACCGGGTGTGCCTTGTCCTTTAACACCACTGCCCAGGAGAGCAGCTCCTGCAAAAGTAGGAGGCCAGAGAGAGGAGCTAAACCAGAGTTTAATCTCCAAGCATGGTGCTGCCTAAAGCTTGTGTCTGAAAATCCTCAGCTTCTAATTCAGGCATACTTTATAATGAGGACCACTGGCTTTTTTGAGGTAGAGATCCTTATTGTAAGTTATGAAAAATTCTATTGCTGACTTGCAATAAAATAGTACAGAATAGAATACAGGCATAGTTTAAAGGAATGAGTGTTGAATACTGTCAAATACCTTTTCTTCAGAATTAATGTAAGAGAATACATGAAGTACTTAGAACAGAAATGAGCACATAGTAATTATTTAATGAATGTTACCTATTATTATCTTCTACTACACTGATCACACTTTAATCACAATGTGAACTGTGTGTCTAGAATAAAATTTACTTGGTCAGGGTCATGATTTTAATACACTACTGGATTTAGACTGTTAAATTTTATTTATGTTTTCTGCATCTTTCTAAGTGAGACTGGTCTAGTGTACTAACCTTTAGTACTAACCTGTTTGGTCCTTGTCTCATTTTAGCATCAGAATTTTAAAGAACATACTGGCAACATTTCTACACTTATCTGTGCACTGGAACAGAATAACAAATGATTTAACTCTTCCTGATGGAGAGATACAATTCAACCATCAAAATCATTTGGGCCTGGTGTTCTGAGCAGAGAGAAATCTTACATTTTTTCATTTTCTTAAGGCTGCTAGTCTGTAAACATTTTCTACTTCTTGGGAAATACTCAATTTCATTTCAATAGGCAACAGTTCCTTTTCTATGCATCCTCAATCTTGACCAGGCTTTCCAGTTTTTGCTTTACTGGTTTTTACTTTTTCTTTTTTAGCCCCAAAGAATCAGCTCGTGGTTCAATTTGTCAAATTTATTTTCTACTTCATTAAACTATATTTATTTTCTACTTCATTAAACTATATTTATTTTCTACTTCATTAAACTATACTTTTAAGTCAATTCCTTTCTTTCACCCTTTTAAAGTTATTTTAGGTTTTCCCCCTAGTATTTTGTATTAAGTATTTATTTCACTTACTTTCAGACTCTTGCTTTCTGACAAGTGGATTTAAGTTTACAAGTTTTCTGATTACTATATTAGACTTTATTCTCAATTTCCATAAAAAGATAAGCCAGAGAATGTGGTTTATATAATTTCTACTTTATGAAACTTTAGTTTTTTTGGTGGCCTAATATATTTTTTAATTACTAGCATATTTTCTTTTGTTTTAAAAAAGTATTTTTACTGATTTCAGAGGAAGGGAGAGATAGAAACATTTAATGATGAGAGGGCATCATCAATCAGCTGCCTCCTGTACGCCCCCCACACTGGGGATTGAGTCCGCAACCTGGGTATGTGCCCTGACCAGGAATCGAACCACAACCTTCTGGTTCATAGGTCGACATTCAACAACAGAGCCACGCCAGCCCACATCAGTGTTTTTAAATAAACATGCATTTATGTCTTGCAGACAAAATCATATACACATACCAATTGGATCATCAGGTATTATATTACCAAATCCACTAAGCTGGTCATTTTTTGGTAGGCGTGCTGAAGTCTTACACTGTGGCTGTGGCTTTGTTGGATGTTACCAATTGGTAAAGAATTGCATCAATCAATGCTGCCCTTGTGGAAAAGTCTAAATTTAAGTTGGTCAAGTCAGTATTTCTGGCCAAAATGGCATTATGGGACCACATGTTCAGTAACAACACATCTTGCCCATGTGAAGTGATAAAAGTGGGGGGTAGAGATACTGGGGTAAAGCCGTGAAGAGATGAAATGCAGACAGTGGATATTCCTCTGTCAGAGTGAGGGAGAAAAAGCAATTTCAATGTTCTGCTTAGAAGAGTATTTAAAATGTTAAGAGCCCCAGCTGCTAGTCAAGAGCCATGATGTACAGTCAAAGTATAACTTGTTTACATTACATCCTATATAATAAAAGCCTAATATGCAAATTGACCAAATAGCCAGCTGGCAAGGGGGCAGGGCCAGCGAGCAGGTGGCACCAGGCCAGCCAAGGCAGAAGCCAGTGGGCAGAGGGAGGGGACGATGATCGGGGAGCGGGGGGTGTGACCAGCGGTGGTGGTGTGATGGGGGGTGGGGCCAGTCGCTTGATGGCAGGCGCTGTCCCCCTCGCCTCCTGCAGAGGCAGGCCACCAGTGGCAGTGGCAGTGACAGGGCAGCGATGGGGGGCAGGGCCAGCCCACCAGTCACCTCTGGTCATCTCCTACAGAGAAAGGCAACCGGTGGTGGTGGTGGTGGCGGCACAGCAATGGGGGGCAGGGCTGGCCACAGAGGGAGACCAGACTGCAGCTTAGGGCTCCCCACCAACAGTTCGACATCCCCCAAGGGCTCCCAGACTTCGAAAGGGCACAGGCCGGGCTGAGGCGTGCCCCCTCCCTCCCCCCCCCCCCCCCCCCCCCCCCCCGCACAAATTACCGTGCACTGGGTCTCTAGTTATATAATACTAGTAACCCTGTGCATGAATCCGTGCATGAGTACCTCGCTGCCACTTGCCTCAGCTGGCCGGCCAACCCATGGCTGCTCATAGCTCTCCACTGCAGGTAGCTCGCTGCCCTATCCTCCTGTAGCTCTCCCCAGCTCATAGCTCACTGCACGTAGCTCGCTGCCCCGCCCTCCTGTTGATCCGTCATTATGCCTCACGGTGTAATGACCATTAGCATATTAGCTCTTTATTATATAGGATTAAAACAATTTCAGATCAGCTTCCAAAGTCCAGATCCCAGGGACAACCTCATCCTGGCCAAAAACTGAAAATAAATGTGCACGAGGGACTTGGTTGTTTTTTTTGTTTTGTTTTGTTTTTAATTTCAATTCTAATCTGTGAATAAGAGTTAAAGCACAGATTACCTCCAAATGTCTCTTTAAGTTAAATCCCGGAGCCAGCCCCCATCCAGCAGTTGCAGCAGACAGCACTTGCCCTGGCCATTTCGGGGCTGTGCGGTTTTATTTTACTGGATGGAAGAGGCCACAAAGCTCAGTTAAAGGTCAACATCTTAATCTCTTATTTCTGCTCCCTCCCCTGCACACAGGAGACCTGAGTCCCTGATCCAGCAGCAGGGATCGATAGTGAGCCCATTTTCACTAAGTCTTTAGCTCTCTCTGGGCTAAGTAATTCCTGCCGACTCCTGTGGAGGACCCAGACCTTTGGAAAATTAGGGAACGTCATGGTGTGTTCTAACTGCCAGAGGTGCCTGCTGAGCAGTTCTGCTGAACTTGGTCAGGTCCCCATGACATTTGGAGGCCGGCTACCTGCCAGGCCATAGGCTGTTTATGGGTTGGGAACCTATGATGAAGTCTCATGTTTCCAGAGAGGAGGAATTCACCTCTTGGATTGCTCTTCCTGAGGCTTTATTTTTAGTCTACACTTAACACCAACTTCCAAATACCAGAGGGCAACCTCTCACCCCCTGCCCATATAGGGTAGCATTCTCTTTATTCTGAATAGGAAGTACAGAAGTCAAGAGTGGGGAAAGTTTGGCCCTAGTCGGTTTGGCTCAGTGGATAGAGTGTCAGCCTGTGGACCAAAGTCCGTCAGGTCAAGGGCATATACCTTGGTTGCAGGCTCCTCCCTGGCCCAGACCCTGGTTTCTCTGTCTTTCGATGTTTCTCTCTGTCTTTCCCTCTCTCTTCTACTCTCCCAAAAATCAATGGAAAAATATCCTCAGGTGAGGATTAACAACAACAACAACATCAAAGAGCAGGGAAAGTTTGCCTCATCCACTACTCTTCTATCAATGCCAGTGTGAAATCCCAGGACCTATGATTGAGCCTGAAGGCTTTTAAAAGGCATTCTGACCTTGGGAGCAGAAGCAGGAATGGAGGAGTTCCCAATAGCTGCCACCTGGTCCCAGGTAAGGCCAGTTTCCACAGGTCAAGTCAGCTTATAAACAGCCCCAGCACTACACAATCCTACCAGCTTCCTGGGAAAGTGTTAGGACTTGAACCCTTAGGAAGGGAGAGATTGGGAACACAATGCTGATGAAGTGGGGAATTAAATGCCAGACAGTGTTAGTGCTTTGTGAGACTGATGCACTACCTACTGTGCTAATGGGGCCCCTGCTAGTGCTTTAAACTCAGTCCTTAACTTGCCATAGTGGAAACCCTTCTCCTGGACCTGCCCAGTTATCTTGGTCTAAACTAGGCCAGAATCAACATGCAGGGTGACGTTCTGGTTCGTCACTGCTTTACGAGCTAGTACAGAAACCCTGTGTGGGAGTGTCAAGCCCTGTGGCCAGGACCCCTAATGGCTCAGGGAGGGTTCCGGTAGAATCCTTCCACTTTCCTTTGTGAGGACTAATGGTAGCCCAGGTAAGTGGGAGAACCATGGCCATTGACAAAAGTCTTTGTTTAAGGCGACATGGCCAGTTGAGATGGCAGGAGAGGGGAAAAGGAGAGAAGGAATAGGCTAGTGAAGGCCATTTTCCCACTGGCTGTAAACCCCGTTCTTGCCTGGTCCACTGGTGCCAAATAAACACTGCATCTTACAAGCCATCTCAGTGGCCAAACTGCCCAGCCAAGGCTCACCTCATGAGTTCCATGAGAAAAGTTCATGCGAGCCACATTCATTCCAGATTTGATCATCTCCTTCAACATCTCCACCGATCGGGAAGCAGGGCCTAGTAAACAAAGTTTTAAAGACATAAGTCTTAATTATTCAAAGGATTAATACTTGAAACTTGCTTAGGATTAAAGAACTCGTAATATGTTGCTCTCCCTGAAGCCAGATATCCAACCATAGAATCTTGGTTGCACAGAGAATGACAAGAAGATCTATCCTTGGTCTTGGAGATGATCCTACAGAGATACTAGAAGGGAGATGCCTTCTTAATTTTGCTGTTAGCAGAAACAAAGCATACTAATTCTTTATTGCAGCTTCCTATGATCCGAGTTCCCACAAGAATCTGTGTAGAATCTCACTCACCACCCAGGTTTGCTACATTTATTCTTTTTAGGAGAAAAGATCACTTCACATAAAGCCTTGTTTTAGAGGAGGGATACACCCACTCGCCGATGCTCCCACTCACCGATGGTACAGATGATGCCAGTGTTCCGGGCTGTGATGGGCGGCGAATCAATGTCCAGGCGGCACATGTGCTCCAGGAACGTGTCAGCCATGGCTGCATGCAGCTGCTGCGTCTGAATGAAGGCAGTCCCGACGTCGCTATGGGGCTTCGACATGGCTTCTGAGGCCCTGGGCCCAGGGGAAGTGAAGAGTGTGATGAGTCTGAGAAGCCTGGGATGCTCTACACTGCTTGGCACAGGAGGCCGTCTCCCGCTTACACATTAACTCAACATGCACGTTTTGTGCACAAGCTGCAGGGAGCCTGCATACTCTGACCATGTGGGTGTTCCTCAAGTCAGGCAAAGGGCTCACGGAACCATGAGCAAGTTCAAACCTCAGACCCAATGCATGTACTTCCCAGGCATCCACTCTTAAGCAGACCTCCCTCACACTGGCCTAGTTTCTACCTTGACAGCTTTCCTGACCATCCTATAAATATTATCATTTTACATGCCCGGAAGGAGCTTACTCAAAAGAAAATTGTAACTACCTTCCAGTGATATAAACAACTGACTCCTAGTTTAGAGCCTCATTAAATCAGATCTTTATATGAAAAGTTGTCTCAAAGCTACAAATACCTGCGATGGGTGGGGCATTCACATTGCCTCTTAACAATCCCCACCCAAACCCCAAGTGATGTTCCTAGTTCTAAAGACAACCACCACTTAGGCAGTCCTCCTAGCTCCGGAGTCCTAGATTTTCACTCATCCAAAGCACCATATAAATTTATTCGACTCGCCCGAGTAGGACCCAGCCCACTGATGGGCAATAAAAACCAATCCCCGGACAGGAAGCAAAGTCCCACTGGTATTCTGAATGCAAAATCTTTTGTCCCAGGAGTATGTACCTAAAAACCACATCTACTTTTGCTCAGGACTTTAGGATATGCAAAGCAATTTGCATAAAACCAAGGATAACTACAATGGTTCTAGTCTAGTTCTAAAATGAGCTATATTTGCAACAAGAGGAGATTAAAGTTGCTTGTCAAATCTTTTTCCCAACTGATTTTCAGATGCACCATCCTGATTCCCCTTTGAAATCTGACAAGCACACCACTCCCAGTAACAGAGACCATGTGTTCCAGGTAATTAACCAGCCAACGTTACAATCCTGACAACTGTCCTGACCTTTGCTTTTCTGCATTACTAACTTTTAACTAAACTCACTCAGCCAGTTAGCTGATTTGAGACAAAAAAGTGAGAAGCTTGTGGCCAGTGCTCTGAGGAATTGTTAGGCAAGGATGCAGCAGAAGCTTGACACTCCTCATGAGTAGGCTGTCCCTTTCCTCCAGTCCTCAGACCAAGGGCCATTCCTTCCAAAGCCCTCAAGCTTCAATGCTTCAGTCCAGGCTCAGGAACAAATCCCTTTTTAGCCCTGTCCCACCTCCTCCTCAGTCTCAGGGCTTCAAATACCCCCACACCCTCCCAATACATACAACCTTACTACTCTTCCTCCATCCCTGACTTTGTGGCCTCTCTGGGTGGATCCAGAGAGCATGCAACTAAACTCATCTTTGCAATCTTCAAGAAATCTGGTAAAAGCCCCAAAAGCTTTGTAACCAGTTGTGAGCAAATCTTTTGCCAGCTGTTAAAAACTGATGGCTGTAAGTCTTCAAATACAGAATCTAAAACATTTAAAATAAAAAACAAGATACCGGCTAACTATTCCACATAACAAACACACTGTTCCTTTTCAATGTGCATTTCCTAATAACGCCCTAATACTTATCAGGTCCCCAAAAATCAACGTCAACCCTCTCCTCCATGACCTATTTGGTTCTGTACCTTTAAGCACTTGGACATATCCCAGTGTCTGTCGAATACCTTTTCGTGTGTCTTAATGCCTCTCTGTCAAAATCAAAGTTGTATCTCCACTCTCCCATGCCAAATCTGAGGAACTTCTGATTTGTGGCAGGATGGCTGGACAGCCAAGGTCCCTGTACTTGCACTCACAGTTGAAGCAGGGCTTGCATGTCTTTAGAACACCCAGCCAGGCTTAAATAAGCATGGCTGTTAAGGGAACATGACTGAGGAGATATACGCTGCAGGTGGCATACGGAGCCAACTGGGACACAAAGGCCTCATTGGGGCCTCCAAGTAGAGAGAACCATCCAACCCAAAGACTGTGTCATGAACAAAATAAGGTCTGAATGACTGGGTTGGAGTAACTAACCCCACTCTTCTTTAAAAGCATCAGCTGGCTCTTCACCTAGACCTGAGACATTAGGGTCTCCTTGCCAAGATCTGGCTGGAGCCACTGATTATTGGTCATACCTCATGTTCTCTTGGCTTGGGCTTCCGGTGACATAATGCTCTTTTTTTGGCCCAGGGTAGCTCCGTGGCCCCACTTGCAAAGACTGCTCGGAGCTGAGTAAGGTTTTCCCTGCGGAGCTGTACAAGGATTAAGGTGAAAGCCGAGTATAACTAAAGCTCTTTGGGGTAATGGAAAAATTACTTTAATAACCATGTATCCTGGTAGTACCTGCTCCTAGAGATTCAGCTATGTTACAAAGAAAACACAAGCTTCCCAAGAAAATGTCAAGAAACCAATAACAGAAAATTCACAGGTAAAAGTTCTTACTGGCCCCTCTATGATGCTTTATCCCCTACCCTAACACAAGATGGCCGGCAGGGGAGGGCAGTTGGGGGCGATTTCTTTCCCGGTAAAATCTTTTACTACTGCCCTGGCTGGTTTGGCTCAGTGGGTAGAGTGTCGACCTGTGGACTGAAGGGTCCTGGGTTCGATTCCGGTTAAGGGCACATACCTGAGTTGCAGGCTCAATCCCCAGTAGGGGGCATGCAGGAGGCAGCCAATCAGTGATTCTCTCTCATCATTGATATTTCTCTCTCTCTCTCTCTCTCCCCCTCTGCCTTCCTCTCTGAAATCAATAAAAATAAAAACTATATTAAAAAAAAATCTTTTACTACTATACAAAAACCTGATTCCTCTTCCCTTTTTTCAGGTGGAACGGACATTAAATTAAACATACATAAAAGGACTAGAAGGATAGCTACCCAAATATTAACAGTATGTTGTCAGGGTGATAGGAGTACAGCAAAATTTTTCTTGTCTTTACTAATGAATTTACTAATATGAAAAACTTTTATAATAATAAAAATTATAAATATATCTCTTCTAAAAACAATGTATTTACAAGCATCCTGGTAAAAGTGTTGAAATTAAAAACAAATATGATGCCCTGGCTGGTTTGGCTCAGTGGATAGAGCATCAGCCTGGGGACTGAAGGGTCCCAGATTTGATTCCGGTCAAGGGCACATGCCTGGATTGCAGGCTTGATCCCCAGTAAGGGCCATGCAGGAGGCAGCCGATTAATGATTCTCTCTTATCACTGATAATTCTCTCTCTCTCCCTCTTCCTCTCTGAAATCAACACACACACACACACACACACACACACACGTACTAAGGCCCGGTGGATGAAGTTCGTGTGGGGGGGGGGCTGGGGGGGTTGTCCCTCAGCCCAGCCTGCACCCTCTCCAATCTGGGATCCCTCTCACAACCCGGGACTGCTGGCTCCCAACCGCTCGCCTGCCTGCCTGATTGCCCCTAACTGCTTCTGCCTGCCAGCCTGATCACCCCCCTAACCACTCCCCTGCCAGCCCGATCGTCCCCAACTGCCCTCCCCTGCCAGCCTGTTCCCCCCCAACTGCCCTCCCCTCCAGGCCTGGTCCCCCCGCAACTGTCCTCCCCTACTGGCCTGGTCACCCCTAAATGCCCTCCCCTGCTGACCATCTTGTGACCACATGGGGGCGGCCATCTTTTGTGAGGGTGTGATGGTCATTTTGCATATTACCTCTTTATTATATAGAATATAACAAAAACAAAACACAAACATGAATCTCCCGGTTCTATTAAACAATTGCTGTTTTATATACTTCAGGAATACTCTGTTTAAGTGTGGCAGGTAAGATAACGCATCTTAGGCCCTAGGTCAGAATTGGACAGTTTCACTGGCTTAAGAAGGTCAACCCCGCCCCACCAGTGTGGCTCAGGGGTTGAGCATTGACCTATGAACCAGGAGGTCCTGGTTCGATTCCATGTCAGGGCACATACCGGATTGCAGGTCTGATCCCCAGGAGGGGGCATGCAGGAGGCAACGGATCAATGATTCTCTCTCATCATTGATGTTTCTATCTCTCCCTTCCTCTCTGAAATCAATAAAAACATATTTAAAAAAAAAAAACCTTAACCTGATGCATTCAGAACCTCAAAGCAAATAAATAAAATAAAAATATTAATAATATAGTTCAGCCGAAGCCGGTTTGGCTCAGTGGATAGAGCGTCGGCCTGCGGACTCAAGGGTCCCAGGTTTGATTCCAGTCAAGGGCATGTACCTTGGTTGCGGGCACATCCCCAGTAAGGGGTGTGCAAGAGGCAGCTGATCGATGTTTCTCTCTCATCGGTGTTTCTAACTCTCTATCCCTCTCTCTTCCTCTCTGTAAAAAATCAATAAAATATATTTTAAAAAATAATAAAAAAATAATATAGTTCATAGAAAAATTCAATGCAAAAACCTGTTAGTTACATGACCAAATCCAGCAAACTTCTTTTCCTGTTTAGTCTGTCTTCAGGCTTCATAGCAAAATCTTTGTTACAATGGTGTTCTGGTACAGAAGGCCTGCCCCTCCAGCACCAGGAAATGCTATTAGCAGATACAATTATATGGGGCTCAAACACTAACCCTATTTCACCATCTCAAATTAAATCAAGGTTTACAAGCTCTGATTTTATGTTCATCCAGTTATATTTGTTCACAAAAATAACTAATAAAAACTTATTTGGTATTTGAGTGGAAATACATACCAGCAATAAAAAAAAAACCTTGCTTGTCAGCAAGTCAGTCCAGACTCCTACAAGGTCTCAGCATGTCCTTCAAGGCTTCTACCAAACCAGAGACCTCATGTCTTATCCCTGGCTCACCAACTAACTGGTCTCTCCTGCCTGTCTCCAAGGACCTCCAGGAACCTCTTCTCCAGAGCACAAGCTGCCAATCCCACCAACCACCTAGAATTCTGCCTAAAACACTTCCTGGAAAGCCACAGCCCTGGATTCTCAGGGCCCGCCTCTGGGAAGAGCTCCCCTCCTCATGCTGGCCGCCTGGACAGTGCCTGCCAGGACATGCCGCCCAGCCCTGTCAGGCTGACTCACTACTGCATCCTCCTCCTTGGGAGGCACAGACATGCAGAGCCAACCTCCGGGCAGCAGTGGAAGCCCGGTGTATCCACTGATGGTGGCAAACGCCGTGCCCAGGTACAGGAGCTTTATTCTTGAGCCTGAGCCCCTGGAGTAGGATCTTCCGCAGAGCCATTTCTCCTGTGTTGGAAACAAGACACCATCAGAGGCCTCAGGACAGGCTGACAGGACAGAGCAGGCAGTCAGCTCAGCTCCAGGTGCTCCTATTTCCACCTTTCCTTTCTTATCAAGTGGCTCCTGGCTCTCTAAAGCTATAGTATCATTTGTGCCACTCTTCAGAAACCAGCAGGGAGTTGGGGGATTCATACAAAAAACCCCAACATGCTACTTCTTAGAGCCTATACTGTTGGCAAGCTGTTCTGGGAAAGATTCACACTTCACTCCACCAATTCTATGGCTCACAAAGGCCCAAATCATTCTTCCCTAGTAAACAGCCTGGCCTATGAACTTATACGTGCATATGCCAATTTTTAACTAGCCAGGAATTTCTGCACCAATTTTGCTTTAATGCCAGTCTCACCACACAGACTAACCCAATAACGATGACGCCTGACGCCTACAATTGTCTTCCTCACTCTCACATCAATTTCCTACTTGGGCCTCCAAGTCTCTAAGCCAGCATGAAGGCCTTTCAATTCCCAAATCTTCAGAAGATCAGCATTCACTGCAAAGTTTACATCACAATGTCCTGGACAAGGCTTCAGGCAGGCCTGCTCCCTAGCTCTCTCCCCAGAACCTAGAGTCTGGAGTGAATGGGCATGCATCCTGATGTCCAGTTAGAGTAACGACAGCCTATTTGCATATAGAGTGGGTTATGGAGGGTGAGCAATTTTTAACTAAGAGATGTGAATTAGAAGTCTGTGCTACCCTCAGCAGACCCATAACAGAAAGCAAAGTCTAGTTCACCTGGTTACACAAAATGAACCCTGTGGGTTCAAGTAAAATCCCCTTGCTTTTATTTACTCAGGGCTAGAACGAAGTGACTTAAACCTTATAAGCAGGAGTCTAAGGTCTTTTTTCAAACATAGTGTGGAATATGACACAAAGAGCCCAACCCCAAATGGAAGAGTCAACTCCAGGGCAGGAAGTCCCAAGTCAGGGAAACCTCCATGTCCTTAGATGCCAAAGATTTCTTGGTTTGGCTGCACATGCTCAGAGCAGAGAACTTGTTTCAGCCCAAAGGAGGAAGTTTGGGTGAACCTTTGCTGTGCTGTTACGGTGCTTCCTACTAGGCTTAAGGTAATGAGCAGTGCTTCCAGGCATGGGATTCATATTTTGGTTTAGGCTCTTCCAAGTCAGGTACAACCAGGCTGGGTGGTGGCCTCAGCATTTAAAGGAGGAGCCGATGCCGAAACCGGTTTGGCTCAGTGGATAGAGCGTCGGCCTGCAGACTCGAGGGTCCCAGGTTCGATTCCGGTCAAGGGCATGTACCTTGGCTGCGGGCACATCCCCAGTAGGGGGTGTGCAAGAGGCAGCTGATCGATGTTTCTCTCTCATCGATGTTTCGAACTCTCTATCCCTCTCTCTTCCTCTCTGTAAAAAAATCAATAAAATATTTTAAAATAAAAAAATAAAGGAGGAGCCGACCTGCATCATAGCTGGAGGGAGAAAAAGGAGGGCAGTGCCAGCTGGCCAAGAGCACTGACCTAGTTAGTATGACTGGTCTTCCTACAATGACCTTAGTAGGTTTACTTCTTTTTTGTTTTGAACTAAAGAAATATTAACATCTGTATATCTGCCACCCAGAACTGACCATTAACATTTAGCCAAATTTCTTTTTAGACTTAAAAAAAAAAATTACAATTTTATAGTTTATTCTTCTCCATCACTAGGTCCCTTCAGTTCTTCCACACCCCATCAAAAACATTGACACCAACCAATATCACACATTTCTTATCCTTCTAGTTCATTTAAGTGTGTCCATAGCTATACTGAGCCCTGTAATATTGCTGTTCTCTAAAATGCCCTAAATAGTATACTGTACAAATATCATCACACTTGCTTTTTCATTCAGCACATTTAACATCTATCCAGTTAATATATAGATCTAATAAATTCATGTGAACTACTACACAAGCCCACTGCACAGCTAGATGCTTTATTTATATATTCCCTTACTGGTTGGCCATTTCCCCCCACCCCCATTATGCCTATTTTCCCCAGCTTTCAATGCTGTAACTTTCCTAGTATATGTCTCATTGTGCAGGTGTGAGCTTCTAAATACCTAGAAATAAAATTCCTGGGCCACAAGGTATGCTTATTTTCTACTTTACTAAATATTCCTGAATTTCTCTCCAAAGTGGTTATATCCATTTATAATAACCAGTATGTCAGCTCTTGCCTTACCACCCTTTCGCCAACATTTGATACCATCTGATGGGTAACTTTTGTTAGTCTGCTCTCTAAAATAATAACAAAAGAGGGATATTAGATATCAAGTCTTTACCTCCCTACATTTTACCTAGATTGAAACTCCAGAGCTTCTCCAAGATGTGCACGGTTTTGCCTCATACCAAACTGACTCAGCTGACTCATACCTGAGGCAGGAGAGACACCGGTAGTCTAAAGTGAAAGAAATACTCTCTCTCTGTAGGTTAATTAAAGATGTTTAGAAGGGATGGGGCTTCTTTCAGAAAATTTTTTGGACTGTATCAGCTAACCTGTCTCATACTCAGAAATGCTATGGCCAGCAGCCTCACTGCCCTATCACAGTGGGGTCCTGGCATCTCCCCACCACAGCCCCTGCCTGACTTCCAAACACAGCTTGCTGACATCAGGAAAGAGGCTTAGAGCGCCAGCTTTGCCTGTGGTCAGAAGTGGGGAGTCAGTCTCAGAGGCCACCAGAGGTACTGCAGTCTCACTCTCCTACGTGCAGACTGGCACAAACCACCGCAGGGGTGGAGCAGCCTGCTCAGTGGCCCAGCCCAGGCTGCACTGTACCACCAACCACGCCCTTGGGCTCGCCTTTCCCCAAAAAGCTTCTTTGACAAAGTTCTGAAAAAGCAGACTATTCATTTATTTAGTCTAAGGTTGCCTCTCAGAGAATGTATGGTGGCATTAAGAATGGTCTTCAGCCGAAACCGGTTTGGCTCAGTGGACAGAGCGTCGGCCTGCGGACTGAAAGGTCCCAGGTTCGATTCCGGTCAAGGGCATGTACCTTGGTTGCGGGCACATCCCCAGTAGGGGGTGTGCATGAGGCAGCTGATCCATGTTTCTCTCTCATCGATGTTTCTAACTCTCTATCCCTCTCTCTTCCTCTCTGTAAAAAATCAATAAAATATATAAAAAAAAAAAAAAGAATGGTCTTCGTTTAGCTCTACCCCAATCTGTACCAGAATGTGATGCTTAAGGTGATGACTCAAGGTACTATAAGACCTTTTACCAAATAAGTCACTTATACATCTCACAAGATTGCAAGAAAAGTCTGTTCACATTCTTGTGCTGTGCCAGTCAATTGGACTTCAATGTGGATCCTCAAAATGATTCAGAAATAGCGCCGAAACCGGTTTGGCTCAGTGGATAGAGCGTCGGCCTGCGGACTGAAAGGTCCCAGGTTCGATTCCGGTCAAGGGCATGTACCTTGGTTGCGGGCACATCCCCAGTAGGGGTTGTGCAAGAGGCAACTGATCGATGTTTCTCTATCATCGATGTTTCTAACTCTCTATCCCTCTCTCTTCCTCTCTGTAAAAAATCAATAAAATATATTTAAAAAAAAAAAATGATTCAGAAATAATAATAGTATCAAATGAGTCATTTTCCCCACCTTGATCTCAGCCTCAGCTCTGGGTCAGAATAACACCTCTTGGCATGTTTTCATAAAAGCTGAAGCAAAATAGATTAAAACTTATGTAGTATGAGGTGTTTTTTTTAAATATATTTTTATTGATTTCAGAGAGGAAGGGAGAGCAAGAGGTAGACAGAAACATCAATGATGAGAGAGAATCATTGATCGGCTGCCTCCTGCATGCCCGCCTACTGGGGATCGAGCATGCAACCCAGCATGTGCCCTTGGCTGGAATCAAACCTGGGACCCTTCAGTCCTCAGGCTGACGCTCTATCCACTCAGCCAAACCAGCCAGGGCTAGTATGAGTTTTTAATGCAAGAGGGGCATTTTTTCTACCTTCCAACTCACAACCATTTCCTCATTTCTTCCATTACCTCAACATTAAGAAATAAACAGTTTCAAAAAATGAAATCGTTTTTCCTATGACTCCACATCGATGTCCCAACATTCAAGGCACAGAAATAACTCCCATAACGTGCTAGCTGTTTGGAGTCACAGCTACCAAATTTGCCAAATCACTGAGGGTACATTTCTTAAAGACCCACTAATGCTCTTGGTTAAACTTTAAATTCAACACTAAATTTACTTTTAATGCAGTGATTAAAATGAGAGCAGCTGTAGTAGACAGGAAGAGACTAATGTCCAAATCTTCTGGCTCAAATCCAGTAACTCAGAAATGAGTTCAAGGACATTCTTCCAGGTCTTATTCAGGTCTACTACAGCCCTTATCTCAAGAGGTTGCCACACCCAGCACAGAAGGCTCTGGAATGCAGGCGCACAGACTGGGTATAGGTGTCCGCTGCACTTCTGCCCTTAGAACAGTACTGAGCCTGGGACCTGGACCAACCATTTTTCATTTAGCTGAGATATTTTTAACTAGGAAATGCATGTTTCATTATTTGACTCACTGAAAGGGGAGAGGGGACTTTTTAAACCTGCAAAGATCACAATATAGTTTTCTACTCACCCAACGAAGAGAATTCTCTCAAAAGCAGTTAAATTGAAAGGTTGAGTCATCTTCCCCACAGAGCCTCCCCACCCCCACCCCCAAAGATGCTGTAACATACCAGACCTTCTGAACAGCCCCACTGTATTCCCAGCAGCATCCTTGAATAACCAGAGGACAAATTATTTGCTAACAATGCTATAGAGTGGGAGTCCTGACCTAGGCCCTCCTATTACCCTAGGGAGTGGCCACACCTCCAGCACAGCCAGGAGGGGGTTACTGCCATCCTAATTTCACTTACCAGCTGGCTGGGCAAATCCTAGAATCTGGGCAGATGGGAGTAGAAGGTAAAGATTTCAGTCTTGGGGCTGCAAATTTGTTTCTTATAGCCAAACACTGAAGACTGAAATCCCCCACCCCCTTGCCTTTTTGTCTAGAAGTCCTTATTCTCAGGAGACCAAAACACGCTGTTACTTTGTAAACACTGTACCAGGATCCCTGAGGAGGTATCTGGCATTTAGAGACTCCCAAGGATAACTATAAACTGTGTATGGGGATGGCATGAAGATGAGCCTTCATGCCCAATTATGTATTAATTTGTTCAGTGACTAAAAGTATACATTTGGAGGCATTTCTTTTTGAGATCTCATCATAGATTAGACACTGCACTATTCAACGTGGTGTGTGTGTGTGTCTAAAAACCAGTCTTTCCAACAATCAGGAGAAAAATGTTACTCCAGGTTTCCACAGGGAAAAACTGAGCTCCTGAGGCCGAATTCCTTTCATTATTTTTATCAGTATGTTAATGAGTCACACATAATCTTAAAAGTCTGCTGACAACTCCCCAATGCCTCTATCCATCAGGCTCTCTGGTAGAGAGGGGACCAACACCCGGTTTTGAAGACATGCGTAAGAAGCCAAGGGTACCTTTCCCTGACCTTGCCTTTAATAACCTTCAGGCCAGAAGGGGCTTTCCTACCTACTCAAGCTCAGTGTGATGCCACCTTGTGAGGCCTCCTGGCACCCGCCACCCTCCCCCAGCAGGAAAGGCGGGCCTTCCTCGGCACACTAGCCGGTTACAACTTCCCTCGTAAGGCCGAACACGGGCCCGGCCGTGTGCTCCGCGGACAGAGCGCCGGCTGCGGGCTCAGGTCCCGGGTTCCACCCCGGGCAAGGGCATGTACCTGGGCTGCGGGCACATGCCCGTGGGCGGTGCGGGAGGCAGCTGGTCCACGTTTCTAACTTTCTCTCTCCCTTCCGCTCTAACAGATCAGTAACACATGAACTTTTAAGAGGTTGTGAACATGTGGACTAGGACCGATCTAGTCATCCCTTTCCCCAAACAACTCCTGGCGCCGTTTTTATGAGGGACCGCGCCCACGCCCGCCCGCCCGCGGGAGCGTCCGCCCGCGGGAGCGTCCGCCGAGCGGCGGGAAGCCCGGCGCGGCCGGGGCGGCAGGTGAGGCGGGGCGGCCGGTCGCGCCCGGGGCGGGGCCAGACGCCGCCGCTACGTGCAGCCCCGCCGCGGCGGGATGGAGCCGGCGCCGCTCTGGCGGGCGGTCGCAGCGCCGGGCCACCCCATCCAATGCGGGGCGTCGGGGAAGGTCACAGGTTCCGGAACCCGGCCGCACCGGGCCAGACCGGCCCATCGGGCGGTGCCCGGGCCGTGCGCCCGGGGCTCCAGGAGAGCCCGAGGCGGATGCGTGATGGAGGGACCGGACCGAGCCGGGGGACGGGGGACGGGGGACTGGGACGGGGGGGTGGGGGATGAGGGACGAGGGATGGGGGACGGGGGATGAGGGATGAGGGATGAAGGATGGGGATGGGGACGGGGGACGGGGGACGAGGGATGGGGGACGGGGGACGGGGGATGAGGGATGAGGGATGAGGGATGGGGGTGGGGGATGAGGGATGGGGACGGGGATGGGGGATGGGGATGAGGATGGGGGACGGGGGATGAGGGATGGGGGTGGGGGACGGAGATGGGGATGAGGATGGGGGTGGGGGTAGGGGTGGGGGTGGGGGATGAGGGATGGGGACGGGGACGGGGGATGGGGACGGGGGATGAGGGATGGGGATGAGGATGGGGGACGGGGGATGAGGGATGAGGATGGGGGACGGGGGATGAGGGATGAGGATGGGGGTGGGGGTGGGGGTAGGGGTGGGGGTGGGGGATGAGGGGTGGGGGTGGGGGCGGGGAGCCCACGGACGGGACCAGAACGGAGCGGGAGGGGCGAGGGCCGCGCGGCGCGGAGGACAGGGATGCGGAGCAGACGGAACCGGAACGGAGGGGCGGGGAGCGGAGCTCGCCCGGGGTGGGTGGGGGTGCAGAGGGCCCGGGCCTGAGGGGAGCGCGGGGGTGGGAGCCAGGGGGCCTTCCTGGAGAGGCTGCAGGGAGAGCACCGGCGGGAGGGTAGCGGGCAGGGCGAGGCGGCGAGAGGAATCGCACTGAGGGAGGGGAGGGCGAGGGGAGCAGGTTGGGAGGCAAAGTGCGTGGCGAAGGGGCCGGGAGGAGGAGGGCTGAGGCGCGAGAGCGGCTGGCTGCCCCCGCCTCTGGAGGGAGCGGGGGCGGGGGCGGGAGCGGGGCGCTGCTCTGAAGGACAAGGACAGGCCCGGGGGCGAGGGGCCTCTCCCCCCGCCCAACCAGGTCCAACATGCCCGGGCTCCCGCGCCGCCGGAGAAGGGCGCCAGGGCCCCGCACTAGCCGGGCCGACGGGGTCCGGGCGGGCACGCGTGGCGCAGCCTGTGCCCCGCTCACCTCTGGCGCGGTCCGGCCGGAGCTGCGGCGGGGAGGTCCGGAGGGTTCGGAGCGTTCGGAGGGTCCGGAGGGTTGGGAGGGTCCGGAGGGTCCGGAGGGTCCGGAGGGTCCGGAGCGTTCGGAGGGTCCGGAGGGTCCGGGGCGTCCCTGCACTGCAGCTCCGCCGGCCGCGCCTCAAGGTTATCCCGGCCGTAGGGCCGCCGCGATCCCTCCGCCGCCCGCCCCGCCCCGCCCCGCCCCGCCCCGCCCGGCCGCCCGCGTGCTCGCGGGGAGCAGTCCCTGCAGAAGGCAGCGCGGCGAGGCCGGGACGCGCCCGCCGGGCCTTTTCGGGAGGACTATACTCCGTGGCGGAAGGACACTGCATTGACTCACGGCTCGGGCGGCCAATGAAGAAGCGAAGAGGCGGCGGGGTCCGCCCTCGGAGCCCGCGGACCCCGCCGCCCGGACCCTCGGGCGCCTGGGCCACCTGCTGCCGCCCGTCAGCGCGTTGGAGGAGGGCCCCTCTCCTGACCCGCGGCCCAGGCCACCCTGATGCCCTGGCCTGTGGGGCGGTACCCCGATTTAGGGGTCCCCGGCAGCGTTCCCTCAGCGCCGCCCACCGCTCCGGATGCCCACCCTAATGCACACCTCGGGGACTGAGCTGAAGAGGAGGTCAGGGAGCCGGCGGTGGGATCAGAAGGCGGGGGGTGGGGGGTCCGTGGCTGGTTGGAGGTTGGGCCCTCCTTTGGGGCGCTCGGACTCGGGAGTGGGGGTACGGAGAACCGGGGCGGGTGCATGGGGCTGGAGCGCGAGCGCAAGGCCCCTCTGTTGTTGGGTTAGGAAGGACGAACTGGGGCCCTGCGAACACTGGAGTAGAAATCCTATAGAGGTGTTAATATTAGTGCAGAACGACCATCAGGAAATGCTAAGTCAGGATATGAGCCACTGATCTTTGCTGGAGTCAGCACTTGTGTTTTCAACCGTGTATATTTATATCAATATTGTTGTTTTTCCTACATTTTCTCCAAGACATTTTCCAGTTTCTCAGTAATTAGCTACCAACCAGTGATGACATAAGTATCAGTGAAACAAATGTAAACCCTTGCCTTTATTCGGCGAAGTTTTGAGAGCAGATACAATGTTGCTTCATTACAAATCGTTAAAAGACTCTTCTTTTAGGTTCTTTGCTTTTCCTGGAAAATTAGGCCAATGGGTGTGACCTGCTCTGGCAGACAGTGCCTGCGGCTGAATCACAGGCCTTCATTCTGCTTTCCGTAACTCAGATAAGCTGGGAGGGAAAAGTGAACTCTAAAGTAAATTTCTGTTTGGGATAAAATCTTTTCATTTCTTCTGTGAGCCTATTTGGGTCCTTTAGTTGAAGACAGGAAGTAAACGCTTGTTTATTGAAGTGGTGAGAGCACAGAAGTTGGTGAAAGAAAGAAAGACCAGCCGAAACCGGTGTGGCTCAGTGGACAGAGCATCAGCCTGCGGACTGAAAGGTCCCGGGTTCGATTCCGGTCAAGGGCATGTACCTCGGTTGTGGGCACATCCCCAGTGGGGGCTGTGCAGGAGGCAGCTGATCGATGTTTCTTTCTCATGGATGTTTCTGACTTTCTGTCCCTCTCCCTTCCTCTCTGTGAAAAATCAATAAAATATATTAAAAAAAAAAGACCGTGCCCCACCAGGAGAATCACATTCTTCCCTATTGAGAGAAAGAGGAATGGCATAAATGGCCTTCTTTGGCTCCTTAGGTAAGTACCGTGGTGGGCAGCACTGGAGAGATGGGGGATAGTGATCTGGTCAATGTTGTACTATGTTGCATTTTGAAGTTCTAAATCTAGATATACAGTGGAACCTTGGTTCTTGAATAATTCGTTCTGGAAGGCTGTTCCAGAAGTGATTTGTTCGAAAACCAAATCATTTTTTCCCATCAGAAATAATGCAACTTGAATTAACCCTTTCCAGACCCACAAATGATTCCCTGTTTTAACCATTCTTATATAGTGTTTAATCTATAAATAAACACTTCTTTTCTTAAATTTATCAAACCTACCCCTACTAGCTTTAAATGAAGTTCTTTCAGCACACGTTCCAGGGGTGTCTTTCAACATCCAGCATCTTTGTTTGCTCATATATCATTGCCTCCGAAATGCTGTCAGCCTGCTTTTGGATAAAAATGTTTTTCTAGCACTGGCTGGTTTGGCTCAGTGGATAGAGCGTTGGACTGGGGACTGAAGGGTCCGAGGTTCGATTCCTGGTTTTGGGCTCGATCCCCATTTGGGGGCGTGCAGGAGGCAGCCAATCATCATTGATGTTTCTATCACTCTCTCCCTCTCCCTTCCTCTCTGAAATCAACAAAAATGTATTTTTAAAAATGTTTTTCCAAATCTATAACAGTTTTTCTATGTCTTCAATTGCATATGGTCATTGTTTCTTTCACACCCTTAGCAACATTAGCACTCTTGATGGCCTCCTTATGTTTTAAAATTGTGCTAGCAACAAAATTTCGCCAGCAACAAAAGCATTCTCTCCTTTGTCTGTTGCCAGACAGATGCCGTCTTGCTGAGGTATCAGCAAGAAAAGGTTGTCAGGCCGAAACCGGTTTGGCTCAGTGGATAGAGCGTCGGCCTGCGGACTCAAGGGTCCCAGGTTCGATTCCGGTCAAGGGCATGTACCTTGGTTGCGGGCACATCCCCAGTAGGGGGTGTGCAGGAGGCAGCTGATCGATGTTTCTCTCTCATCGATGTTTCTAACTCTCTATCCCTCTCTGTAAAAAAATCAATAAAAATATATTAAAAAAAAAAAAAAAGAAAAGGTTGTCAGGTCAAAAACCAAAACAGAAGTTTGGTTCAACAACCAAGACATTTTTTTCTGTGAAAAACTTGGTCGAGATTAAAGATGTTCAAGAACCGAAGTTTGACTATATTTCCAAGATTAAAATACACATTTATTAAACTAGAGAGTTGGTTGCAAACTATTGGTTACAGATATTGATCATCCAACAGTTATAAAAATGCTGTCCATGAAACTCTGGCAGAGATAAATCCAACATATCCTTGCTCATATTAGATACATAGAGAAAAGTTGTCACATTGAATTTAAGTTGTCATTTTGCTAAAAAGTAGCATAGTATAGAAGCTTGTGTTTCATCGTCATATCTTAGTTCCAATTTCATGCACTAGCCCTATGACTATATCCTGGAATTTAATGTGTAAGAGTCCAGTTCCTTAAAAGTAAACTGAACAATGGACACAGACAGTAGGGGGGTGAGGACATGTGCTGGGGGTTGGGAGCGGCCGGGGAGAGGTCAATGGGGGAAAAAGGAGACTCCTGTAGTATTTTAAACCAGCGGTCGCCAACCTTTCGGACCTCACGAACCACCAGTGGTCAGCGGACTACCAATTGGCAACCGCTGCTTTAAACAATAAAGAATTTAAATTAAAAAAAGAAAAGGAAAGTTTTTTAAAAGTAAACTGAGGACAATTCCTGCTTCATAGGATGGGGTTTGATCAGATGATGTCAGCACAAGGCATCCTCTTTCTTTGGGAATTGACTTGTTCGGGAGGGTTGTTCTTGTGACTGGTGCCAAGACATCTTTCTGAATCAAATAACTCAGTTTGCTTTTCTATTGGCCATCCTCCTGATCTTCACCTCTATCAGCCCAGCAACAAGTATAACCCCAGGACTACAGGAAACTGGAAAGCTGAGGAAGGACAGGCTCTCCTGGAGGCCAGGCCCCTCTCCCTGGAGCCAGTCCTTCCACTGTGCTCCCTGATCTAGCAGGATGGGAGGGGTAGCCGCTAGATTCACTGGTCTGGATTGTGAGTGAGATAGATTGCTGTTGCCTGTTTGGATTATGGGCCACAGAACCACATAATCTGGAGTTTAATGGCTTAAGTCTCAAAGGCCATTTGGAGTTCCTGGTGGGGTAGGTGTGTCAGCACACAATACTAGATCCAATCTTGGAGCCCAAAGATGAGCTTTGGTTCTAGTTACAGGCTTTACCATTATGTGACCTGTTGGCCTCTACCTGAAACAGCAATATTATTTCTCTCTCAGTACAATACAGATTTCCAGAGCAGCCTATAGGCCCTGAATGTCAGGTTTAAAGCAGAAGTGTTTTAACTTTGGATTTTATATGCCCTTTCCAGAGCCAGACCACGTAGACATTTACATTTGTTCTATATCTTCCTTCAGACTCCCAAGATCTCTTCAGGCCCACCAGGGTAGCACAAATTCTTAATTCCAGAGTTCCCTCCAGAAAATCCTAGATGGAAGAGAAAGTTGGCCTTTTGGAGTTAAGGATAAAGAGAGAACAGGTTGTCTGGGAAAGAGAAGGTTTCATGGAGGAAGAGATGGAGGGTTGGTCAGGACAGAAATGGGTATAGGAAGGCCATTCCAGGGGAAAGAAACAGTAAAGAACGTTTTCTGAATGCAACCATATATCTGGTACCCCCTTGAAGAAATGCCCCATCAGCACTTAGAAGCAAGAGGGAAGAAGCAGAAATACTGCGTCAGCCAACATGCCCCTGTCAGCCGAAGTAACCACCAGCAATCTTTTCTAGTCCAGGACTGCTAGGGCTCACAGGACAAGTCTCCTTAGGGCAGGCTGACCTGTCCACCAAACCACTCCCTAGGGGGCCCTTTTCCCTACAAGTGTAGCCAGAACTCAGGCTCCCTAAGATGCAAATGTAAGCAGATCCCATCTCCCAAAAGTAATCAAGATTTGGAGGACCGACCGAGAAAGGCATCAGTGAACAATGGATCAAGTGCCCCCTTCCCCAGGAAGTTCTGTTGCAAATCAACAGAAAAGTCTGCCTTTTCCTTGGCACCTTGCTTCTGTTAGGGGCAAAGATAGAATATTGGGGACTAGCTGTGGTTATGGGAAATATTAATCATGCTCTCTTAACCATGATTGCCTTGTGTTGGTTAAAGAAGGGACATTCTGGCCTGGCTGGGAGTTATATGCCCCTAGGACCTGGGAGTCAACCTTGGAACCATTCTCATTCAGGAACTGCCTATTATCATGGAAAGAGTAACAACCTTGTTGCCCAAACAATGGAGTCCCACCCCAGCCTCCTACTTCCCGATGCCTGTACTCCCTACTTCCCCATGTAATCCTTGTCCTACCCTATATAAGCAGCTGGCTTATGGGGGGCTGCAGACAGATTTTTGTGGATGACCTGCTGCTCTCCCATACTGCCGGCAGTATTGGAATAAACACTCATACATGATTCAACCCTGTCTCTGCTTAATTGGCTCAAGTAGTAACAGGCAGCACGGACCCACTGATTGTTCAGTTACACTTCTAGTCTCCACCTCCCTACTCACTGGCTACCAGCTAACCTGACCCACTTAGCCCAAAAATGACAGCTAGGATTAAGGAGACTTGGGTCTGTCTACTAGATAAAATAATTTTGATAGACAATGCTTTAATTTAGGGTGGTATGTTTGGCCTCATTGCAGGGGGTCCTGAAATATATATGGAAAGTCCTATACTCCAGAGAGAATGATGCCCTTTCAAATGAATTAAGCCCAGCCAGGGTGGCTCAGTGGTTGAGCATCGACCTATAAACTAGGAGG
The DNA here is from genome assembly GCA_025583905.1 of Ia io. NCBI lineage: Eukaryota > Metazoa > Chordata > Mammalia > Chiroptera > Vespertilionidae > Ia > Ia io. The sequence goes on from JAJQQW010000002.1 coordinate 120,642,298, forward strand.
TCACGGTTCAATCCCCAGTCTGGGAACATGCCCAGGTTGTGGGCTTGATCCCCAGTGTGGGGTGTGCAGGAGGCAGCCCATCAATGATTCTCTCTCATCACTGATGTTTCTATTTCTCTCTCCTCCCTTCCTTTCTGAAACCAATAAAAATATATTATAAACAACAAAGACATTAATGAATTAAGCCTACTTTATTCCCATCCTTTTTGGGAAGAGGGCTCTGGGGGAATTCTGTGACCCATGAATTCCTTCCCATCACTCCTAAATTGGGCCCAGAGCTGAGACATTTTCCAAACTGCCAGCTCAGAATTCATCCTGTGAGAGCTGGTAAGTAACCCAGTTATAACTCAGCACCAGACTCTTCCCTTCCTCTCCCTACAGGCTAGAATGAAAGGCAGAACCAAGCAGGAGGCTCCTCCCCTGTGGATGGCTACATCCTCACCACAAACTGAGTCATGGCCACACCCTACACGGATGGAAAATCATCATGAGAGGGAAAGAGAAAGTTAAGCTCCTAGGGTTTTTGAGTTCTCAGTCCAGAAATCACAGCCATCTACTCTCCACCTGGAATTGATTGAGGAAAATAGTTCTTTTCCTGGCCCTGAGCCCTATCCCTAACGAAGCATATCCAGGTCTCAGTGAAGTAGGGCTGCTTGAACCCAGGACTATATGAAAGGTAGAAGGGCACTGTCAACCTCTGTGTGCAGTATTAGTAATAGCCTTGGCCTATGTGAAGGACAATGTCTTGCTCAAACCTGGGTTTCACACCCCCCCCTCCTCCAAGGTAGCCAGGTGTGGGTGGGGGGAAGGGGCAATATTCCCCCAACTCCTCCTCCAGGCTGTGGGAGGATTCCACTCTAGAAACTCATGGCCGCATCTAGCAAGTTCCCCTGCAATAAAGGCATTCTTGTTATAGGGTTTTAATCAGATTTATTTTATACCATACATGTTTTAAATTTTTTTAGCTATGATTATGTATGGCTTTCAAACACTAAAATGGGGTACAGTAAGTCTTCACTTAATGTTATCAGTAGCTTTCTGTGACTTTAAGGTCTAGCAGGCAAGTAGACCAATTTTAACACAGGCTAATTGTAAAAAAACAGTTAAGTTCCTATGGTATCTCATCAACATCATAAAGACATGTTATTTGAGGACTTGCTGTACTTAATTTCATTACAATATTTTGGCAAAAAAATAAAAAGGATCATCATGCATATTTTAAAAAAACGAGACTAGCTTAGGTATTTGCGTTTCTCAGGTAACATACTCTATCTGTTCATTACTTCTCATTTCATCATTTACTAGTGCTTGCTCTGTCAAGAAAAATAAGAAATGCTTATAGCCAGTGTGGCTCAGTAGTTGAGCATCAAACTATGAACCAGGAGGTCACAATTGGATTCTGGTCAGGGCACGTGCCAGAGGTTGCAGGCTCAATCTCCAGTAGGGGGTGTGTGGGAGGCAGCCAATTGATTATTTTCTCTCATCGTTGTTTCTCTCTTTCTCTCTCCCTCTTCTTTCCTCTCTGAAATCAATAAAAAATATTTTTTTCAAAAAGAAATGCTTACAACTGAGAAAAATCTATTGCCAATTTTTGAAAATAGAGCAAAAATGTTATGCCATTTGAGTAGTCAAATACCTAGGTGCAGTTGCTGGAACACCAGTGGGAGCAGTTTGAGAACCTCAGGGAATGTAAAAGAATGGTTAACAGCTTAGATTCTGGAGTTGGGTGTAGGAAGCGGTTATAGGGTTAAGACTCGGACTGACCTGCTGGCAAAGTCGCAAACAAGTCCCAGCTTGGAGGACACAGTCCTCTAAGCATAATTAAGCTTGATCTTGTGACTGCTCCCTAGATCTTTCCTGGGTAGCTAGTGGGCTGTGGAGGGGCAGCAAGTGCTGCCAAAACAAGTGAAACTTACAAGAACATTGTCAATTGCCTTGTTTGTCCCTGACAATAAATAAAGCCTCAACTTTGCAGTCTGGATCTGTCTGTGGCCTCAGCAAGGCGGGAAGATCCACCCAGACCCAGCTTTTTCTCTTTGTCTATCATTTCTCCATCCTTCGTCGCCCCCGCTCAGGCTCCCCGAACCCTTGGCTGTGCTGGCGCGGCACAAGTGGCGCCCAACGCAGTGCTGAGTTCAGCCCAACTGGCACTTAATGCGAACCTGAGTGTGAGGGAACTTTGTCAGGCGAAAGGAGCCCCTTAAGGCGTGTGCACGCAGTAAGTAAGGAAGGGGTACTGTACTAGCTAGGAGTAAAAACATGGGAAATTCAGGATCACAGGGAAAGAATGTATGCGTATCCATGCTTAAGGCTATGCTCCAAGCAAGGGGCTGTTCTGTGAGGTATGAACAGCTTTTCGATGTTTTGGATTTTGTGAGTAAAACCTGCCCATGGTTTTCTGAGGAAGGAAAGGTAAATATAGAGGCATGGGAGAAGGTAGGAAAACAACTTCACGATCATTATATAGCTGAAGGTCCAGAGGAAATGCCTGCCTCTGCTTTCAGTCTGTGGTCCCTGATTCAGGACTGCCTAGAGCCCACTCCAGAAGGGGTGTGGTGGAATGTGGCAGGGAAATGCAAATCTTGGCCAAATTGGGTGATTAGTTATTACTTTGGAAAGCAAAAAAGAAAGAAAAAAATTAATATCTGTTGCTGAAACTTCCCCCAAAGTAAGCAGGATGTGGGGGAAGGGAAAAATGGGGAGAGAACCTAGCTGTAAGACAGAATGTGCACATGGTCTGATTTTGGACATTTAGATTGTCTTAAGCTGGAATCTCTCTGCAAAAGCTATAGAAAATGAAAAACCCATAACTGTTTTTTTTTCTTTCCTAAGGAAAACAACGAAAAAGTCTCCAAAGAAATTCAAGCTAATTCCAGCAACAGTATTCGCATTTCCATAATATAGAGTAGTTTTCAAAATACTAATGAACCTTGTTAAAAAGTTAACTTTTAAGGCCTTCAAGAAAATAAGGAAATTTGTCTTTTTATAGAATTTATCCAAAGTAAATGCCTTAAAATAATTGGAATTGGATTTGAGTCTCCAAACCTGGTTTTCCAGAGCCACTGGCAAATAAAAAGTAAAGTTTAAATTTGCCTCATAAAATACCTAGAGGACAGAATTGAATCTATGTCTTGTATTTTTCTTAAAAATGTAAAGTGTTATTCATCTAGGAAATGCTAAATATATTTGTCCTGCCAGCTTTAAAAGTTCAAAGTGCAAATTAAATTGGGAGAAATTATATAGTTGTGGTAAATGCCTAAAGTATAAGAACTTATTTTTGAGAAAATAAAATGTTGTGTTTTCTTTAATAATTAGGAATTCAAAATAAGTTGCTTATTATTGGTCTAATTAAAAAAGAGGATTAATTCTGTGATCCCAACCAAAATTTTTCTATGCAAAAACTAGTTTAAAATCTAGTTGATATCTTAAGATAATTATTAAAAAAATATTATAATCTTTAAATCATATATGGATATAAATCATATATGGATATATATATTTGATGGTTTTTTTCCATGTTAAAATTTCAAGGTCTTAACAGAGATGATTCTTGGTAAGCTCCAAGGGCGCCCAGAGTAATACAAGAAATTTATTCTCTTTTCTTAAAGGAAATCTTTTTAAATTTAACAGATCTAATATACTTGAAAATGCATGGAAAGCCTTATCAAATAAAAATTAATAAACATATTTTAAATATTATGAAGGTTTTTTCCTCTAAGAAGGGAAAAATGAAGTAACTAAATATCTCTTATAATGCAGGATTCTCTGCATTGTGCTGGATTATGCATAGCACCTGAAAAGGTTCAAAGGACATTTCCTTTTTCTTATCTTGGCAGCATTATTGAGGGAAAAACAATAAAACCTCAGAAAATTCAAATTCAGACTGACACTTTACTTACATTAGATGACTTACAAAAATTATTAGGAGATATTAATTGGGTTCGACCTGCTTTAAAATTAACCACTGCTGACTTAAGCCCTTTATTTCATATACTAAGGGGAGATTCATCTCCGTCATCCCCACATTGCTTGACAGAGGAAGCCAAGACAACCTTACATAAAGTTGAGGATGCCTTACGTTCAGCACAACTTACTAGAATTGATTACTCCCTTCCCTTACAGGTTTTAATTTTCCCTACAACACATACACCCACTGGGGTCATTTGGCAAGCTCCAGGAGTTGTTGAATGGCTATATTTGGCTCATTCTCCAACTAAAGTATTACTAAAACAGAAAGGGGGAGACAGCTATTATGTGTCACCTCAAAACAAACTCAGTCATGTTTTTTACTTTAAATTTTTTGAATTGCGATACAGAGGGTCATACAGCAGCCGAAAGGCATCAGGTCTCCTGTACAATAGCATCCATGGGGTTAGCCCGATGGAAGGATGCACAAACTGCACAATGGTTTGGACCAGATCAGTTATGATGTGGGGAAGAGGTTGTGTTTGTATCTTTCCAGAAGGAGCAGCGCAGCCAGCCAGAGCATTACATATGTCACCACAATGGACCCAGAGAAGCTCCTTGTCCCATCGTTCAAAAGACTGAAAGTTGCCCCGATGACAGCAAAGCGGAAAAGGAAGATGACGAAGGCTACGCAAGAGACCGAGGTGCCAACATGGGGTCAGCTGAAGAAGTTAACAACTGAGGCCCAGCAGATGGCAGAAAAGCAGGAAGTGGAAGCTGCTCCCTCAACCATGTTTCTGGCCATGCTAGCATTGGTTAGCTGCCAGTCTCTGCAAACTCTTTCACAGCCAAGTCTGAGGACTCTTGAGTAAATCAGCAAAAGAAACTTTCATTTAGTAGGAAAATGTTACTGTAGTTTGATTTCTTTATTGTTATGTTGCATTGGCATTATTATATGTTGCATTGGCATTGTTTTATAGCCATGTTTGGGTTTTGCATTTGCATTGTTTTGTTATTGGGTTTTGCATTGGTATTGTTTTGTTAATGTTTTAATAGAAATTTGTTCTTGATGTTTAAATTTTACTTCCATTATTAGTAGCTTAAATTTAAAAGAAAGGGTGAGATGTAGGAAGCGGTTATAGGGTTAAGCCTCGGACTGACCTGCTGGCAAAGTTGCAAACAAGTCCCAGCTTGGAGGGCACAGTCCTCTAAGCATAATTAAGCTTGATCTTGTGACTGCTCCCTAGATCTTTCCTGGGTAGCTAGTGGGCTGTGGAGGGGCAGCAAGTGCTGCCAAAACAAGTGAAACTTATGACAACATTGTAGATTACCTTGTTTGTCCCTGACTATAAATAAAGCCTCAGCTTTGCAGTCCGGATCTGTCTGTGGCCTCAGCAAGGCACAGAAGATCCACCTAGACCCAGCTTTTTCTCTTTGTCTATCATTTCTCCATCCTTCGTCACCCCCGCTCAGGCTCGCCAAACCCTTGGCTGTGCTGGTGCGGCACAGTTGGGCAGATCTGATTAAAGACCCTGCATTGCCACTAACTAGCTATGAGACTTGGACACATTAAGATCTCTAGAGAAAACCTACCTTCCACCTTCTGTTGTCAGGATTAAATTAAAACATTTGTAAAATTTGAAAGGCTATCTAGTATAAAACCAGAACAGCAGTTTTGGAGTCAGGTTGCTTGTCTGTCAATAGTTGTGCAACATGGGCAATCATTATCTTCTGTGCCTCTATTTTCTCATCTACAAAATGGGGATAATGGCACCTACTTTATAGGCTTCTTAAGAGAATTATATTAGTCAATACATGTAAAGAGCTTATAATGCCAAGCACATAGTAAGTAAGCCAGTGTTAGCAAATTATTAAAGTGTTAAGGATAATGCCTAGCACTTACCTAGTAAAAACTAAGATGTTAGCTGTCTCTGATACTGTACAGATAAGCTGCAAGGGTCATCCCAGGCGGCAGGAATGTCAATTAGGGTGGGCTCCCTGATGGGGTCATTTACTTGTGAAGACAGTTTCTGCTAGACTTGAAACCAGAAATGGGAGAGAGCCTTAGAAGACTTGTAGAGTCAGAATGTAGTAGTCTTGATCAAGAACGGGTAAAGAAATAGCTCCTAGGGGGAGAGGGAGGTTTGGACCTTAAGAATGGTACTTCCAAGTGAAGGCAAGTCAGGAACTACAAAGCATGTAAGGAACCCAGGCAAAGAAGGGTATCTCCAAAGTAGGGTGAAGGTAATGAAAGAAAATAGCTGATCTAGCACTGGCTTTGTAAATCAAGAAGCTATAACAACAACAACAACAACAAAAGCCTATACAGGTAGACCTCATTTAAAAAAAAAATATTGCCCTAACCGGTTTGGCTCAGTGGATAGAGCATCCGCCTGTGGACTGAAGGGTCCCAGGTTCGATTCTGGTCAAGGGCATGTACCTTGGTTTCGGGCACATCCCCAGTAGGGGGTGTGCAGGAAGCAGCTGATGGATGTTTCTCTCTCATCGATGTTTCTAACTCTCTATCCTTCTCCCTTCCTCTCTGTAAAAAATCAATAAAAATATTTTTAAAAATTTAATTTAATTTAAAAAAATATTATTAATTGAATTTATTGGGAGGAAAACCTAGTTTTATTGCACTTCACAGATGTTACCTTTTTATTACAAATTGAAGGCAATATCCTCCATCAGCAAAAAGATTATGCCTTGCTTTATTGCAACAGCTGCTTTGCTGCAGTGGTCTGGAATCAAACCCACAGTACCTCCAAGGTATGCTTGTACTTGAAAATGCTTTTTTAAAAAAAAAAAATTCTGTGCTTATATTCCTGTTTTTCTTCATTAATATTTCAAACTATTTTTCAATGTCCAACCTGTCTCTTACAACTAAGTGTTGTGGGTACATGGAGCACAAAGGCTAGTAGAGGTTATCAGTGGGAATTTCAACAGGGAGATGGATTTCACTGAAAAATTAGATCTAGAAACAGCAGTTTTCCCTCACCTTGCTGGCTGGCCTTGGATAATCTGCATTTTATTTCATTACTAGGAGCCCGGTGCACGAAATTCGTGCACTGGGAGTCGGGGGTCCCTCAGCCCAACCAGCCCACTCTCACATACTGGGAGCCCTCAGGGGATGTCCTACTGATGGCTTAGGCCCGTGCCCCATGGGGAGCGGGCCTAAGCCGCAGTCTGGCCTCCCTTTGTGGGAGGCAACCGGGCTGATCAGGGGAAGGCACCAACCCCATCACCCCACTGCTGCAGCCACTGCCAGTCACCGCAGCCACCAAGGTGTTTTCATCAACACGGACTCCAGTCCCTTCACCAAGAAAAAAATGACAACTTTCTTTAGGCATTTTCAAGATGTGTCTTTCATAGGATATGCATTTCTTTCTTTATTTTTTATCCTCACCTGAGGATATGTTTCCATTGACTTTTAGAGAATGTGGAAGAGAAAGGGAAAGACAGAGAGAAACATCAAAGTGAGAGGAACACTTTGATTGGTTGCCTCCTGCATGAGCCCTGACCTGGGCCCCAGACAGGGAGGAGCCTGCAACCTAGGTACATGCCCTTGATCAGAATCACACCCAGACCCTGCTGTCTGCAGGCTGAGGCATTATCCACTGAGTCAAACCGGCTAGGGCAGGATATGACATTTCTTAGCCTTCCAGCAGCAGACCTTCATTTTTTTCTCCAGAATTGTGGTGGAAAAACGCTAGAACACCTTTTTGGATTCTTATTACCCAAGTTACTAAGAATATTACCAGTGGCATACGGGAAGCTTAGCCAATGTGCAGTCAGAAAAGGTGTTTCCTCTATAGTTCACACCAATAGAGGGCTGGGCCCTGCCCAGGCCTAAAGCCTCTTGCCAAAGCTTTAGGCCTGGGCAGGCCCCTCCAGCTCCCTCTGATCACCAGCTCAGCCCCTGCCCAGACTGAAAGCCTCTTGGGCAGGAGCGGACCCCCAGCTCCCTGCGATCCATCGCAGGGGGTCCACTCAGGGCGCCTATGTATGCAAATTAACTGCCTTCTTGGTTTGGGTTAATTTGCATACTCACCCTGATTGGTTGGTGGGCGTGGCTTGGGCGAAGCAAAGGTGCGGTCAATTTGCATATTACTCTTTTATTATGTAGGATGGGAGGTTGCATTTCCTTAGGATCTTTTTATAGATTTCAAGTTAGAGACAAACCCAACTGTCGGCTCTCCCCTACTTCCCTATCCCAAAGAAGTACCTGGGAGGAGGAAGACAGTAAGGGCCCAGCCTGAGATACAAGCCAAGGGAAAACGGATAGGTTTCGTGCAGAAAGCAGAGGTCCTAATGTGACCTGATTTCCAGAGGTAGGAAATCTGAGCTGCTTTCGTCTTAATGGTCCTTTTAAAATGCAAGGAACAGTTGATCAGTGTTATTGTATTCTATTATCTGTCTTAGTTTGTGTAATCTGCATAACTGTTCATTTCCCTTCTTTATCTAATTAACTCATTAAAATGTTGACAGATCTGTAGTACTCTACACTAGATGAACTCAGCTTTGACTCCACCTAATTTAAATAATCCCAACCCTCATGATATTCCACTCTCCCCCTCCTCCCCCCCAACCCTTGGGGGCTTGGGGCCGGTGCTGGGCCAAGGCCAGTCAGACCACAGTGATCATATCCAGTCCACAGCACCTTCCATTTTATTGTTTTATTTACAAACAGGGTGAAATCAACTGGGAATATCAGGGATAGGGGGTCAGTCTGGGCCATCCAAATGTGGAGTGGTTCCTGGGTCAATCTCCACTATGAAGGCCGCCTCTTCTCTCCTTTTCCTGCCCCTTGGTTCCTCAGGGCAGCATCACTAGCTGTTCCTGAGCCCTTTAATAAGGGCAGATGGATCCTGGAGGAACAGGGGTGGTACGAGGGCTGGGCCCCCTCAGTTTGTATAAACCTGAGTTCCGATCACACGCATGATTTCCTTCTGTATCTTGGGGTCCTGAGTATTAATGTTGGCATCGCCCACCTGACCATCCTCATATCTGCCAAAGATAGGGCAAGTGTGAGCATAAGAGAGAACAATACTAGAAATAATGTCAACCAGGGGAACTGTATTTGGAGGTGGACCATCCTATAAATAAAAACACTTTCTTGGTTCTCTTTAGGGTGGAAGAGATTCAACCTACCTGGTTTCCTCTAAACAGACCCTGATATATAGGCATCCCCAACCTCCAAGGGGCAAGTCCCAGTGCCAGCTGCACTCAAGTAGCCAGGGGCAAGTCTAAGATAACAGTAGTCACACGCCAACACACCCCCACACTCCTCAGAGTAATCCCCTAGGTACCCTCCTAGACTTACACAAAGAAGAACCGTGTGCAGACATGGTCGGACACAGGGCACACCCAGATGTTCCCATGCTTCTGGAGGTCTTTAGATGTAATGACTGAGAAGAGGGGGCCAGAAGTTATATATATATAATGCTTAGGTCAGAGTCCAGGCAGGGAAGGGAAGATATGATGCTTCAGCATCACCCTTGGCTGGATCATGTGCCATTAGCTGCACCAAAAAGAAAGGTTGGGCCCAGCGGTGTGACTCAGTGGTTGAGCGTTGATCTATGAACCAGGAGGTCATGGTTCAATTCCCAGTCAGGGCACATGCCCAGGTTGTGGCCTCAATCCCCAGTGTGGGACATGCAGGAGGCAGCCAATCAATGATTCTCTCTCATCATTTATGTTTCTCTCTCTCTCCCTCTCCCTTCCTCTCTGAAATCAATAAAAATATAAAGTGTATATATACTAGGTTGGGGACCTAGAAAAACAGGGACTGGTTGAGCTACTTACCTTCACAAAGTGCTATACAGTTTAGATTCCGACTCTGCAGGAACCTTGACTGAATGGATCGGGTCTGGAAGAGAAAGAGAGCAGGGCCAGGTAGACCATTATAGAGGCTGGTTTGCTGATGATGGGTGGGATCAGGGATATCCTGGGCTTCCAGCCACCCTCCCCACCCCACCCCCCCCGCAAAAAAAAAACACCAATCTGGATGAGTCCACAGCTTCCATCTTTACAATTACATGTCACTGCATTTTTTCATAAACTCAGTCTTTGTTTTCATAGTTATGACTAAAGCCACTTATGACTGGAAGCATGTTCATCTTAGAATGTACCTGATTCCTTCAAATGATCTTCAAACTACCCACCACCCCCCACCATTGTTTTCCCATCCATCTCTGTAACCGAAACTTATCCCAGAAGAAGTGTACTGACTCACTGGAGCAGGGCCAAGTATTAATACCTGGGGGATAGTATTCATCCTGTTATATCTCTGGACCAGCTCATCCTTGGAGGGCATCCTGTGCTGTCCTTTTCCCATTCCTGTCATAGAACAACAAAACCAGTTCATTCACCCATTCCTTAGTCAAACATTTACTCAAGTGCCTACTGTCAGGCACTGAGCTAGACACTTGGCAATACAGCAGTGAATAAAACAAACAGGACATTTTTCCTCACAAAATTTAGTCTGGTGGAAAGTACAGGCAAAGAACAGGTAATTACAAAACAATATGCCAAGTGTTGTGATGGGGACAATAGAGAGCACTGTGTAAGTCAGAGGCAGAGAAGGAACCTAGCCTAGAGGTCTGAAGAAGGCTTCCTGGTGATAGCGAGGATGAGGAATTTATATGAAGAGGGGGCAATGTTCTGGGCAGAGGTAATAGGATATAGAAGGTCTGGAGTGAAAAAATCAGTATGCCTTAGTTTGTATGGAGTATAGTCAATGGCAGAGGAATGGCAAGAGATGATGTCTAAGAGGTGATCTAGGATCAGTTCAAGCAGGCCTTGTAGCCATGTTAAGGCAACTAGAGTTCATCCTGAGAACATCAGGGAATCACTGAAGGGTTCTATGATAGGGGAGGAACACATGAAATGAGAGGAATGAGATGCCCAAGACAGTGGTGACATCAGCACTTCAGATCAAATGTCAGGCTGAGTGAAATGAGTAAAGAGGAAGCAAGCAGATCAAGTCAGATCTGCTTTAGTCTCAAAGTTACATAAATACTGTGACCAGAGTCTTTCAAAAGAAAAGGGAGAAAGCACAGCAGTTAAGGGATAACTAATTTTCCAGATAAGCACAATGGCAAAAAACTTGAAGAATCATGCTTCCTTCAGAAAGTCCCCCACTTTAGGAAGTGGTGCCAATTCCCTCGTTTCCACCCTATCTAAATCCACAAATCCTTCCCCATCCTTACCTACCAATGAATAGTCCTGTTTATAACCATTTATAGACTCATTTTGGATTTTTCTTAGATACAAAACAGTGCTTGTGTGCTCCTGCTCCCAACTCTTCTTGCCTGTGATTAGGACTTCAATCTCTATGCTCAGCTTTAGCACAAGGCAGCCTTATCACAGACTCTCGTGTGTGTGTGTCTGTGTGTGTGTGTGTGTATGTGTATGAGACTGAGAGGAAGATGGAGAATGATGCTATCATTACAAGCCATAAGCAGGCGCCTTATCAACCATTCTACCCTGGAACTTTCTATTATTACTAACTCCACTCTGCTTCAATTTTTGGTCTTGTGATAGCCATGGTGTTGCTGTGGGAATGATAACCACTGGCCTAACATTCTTTACTGATCAGGCTGTAAGTTCATCATGCACTCACACTAAAGTCCTATGATAGAACTGTGGTCCGAATATTCAATTCAGGGCCAGGAGAGCTTCAAGACTTCAACTGCTAATTTCTTCCTCTTACAGACACAACCTCCCATTTCCACCTTCTCCATTAGCTCTGCATCTAAACATGACTTCTTAGCCTGGGTATTTCAGTGCAAGATTCTGAGTGTAATTCTCATTTAGGTTATACCCAGAGCAGTGGTCGGCAAACCGCGGCTCACGAGCCACATGCGGCTCTTTGGCCCCTTGAGTGTGGCTCTCCCACAAAATACCCGTGCGGGCGCGCATGTACAGAGCGATTGAAACTTCGTGGCCCAGGCGCAGAAGTCGGTTTTCGGCTCTCAAAAGAAATTTCAATCGTTGTACTATTGATATTTGGCTCTGTTGACGAATGAGTTTGCCGACCGACCACTGCCCCAGAGGATAGGAAAGAACAATCTGATTTCTATGGCTGCTCTTAGAGATGGTCCTTATAATATAAATCCTGTCCCATCCCAATCCTGTTGCACACTGTCCTGTCCATACTGCCCCAGTGATCTTCAGTCAGTTTCCCAAGACCAGACCTTAAGAACATGATGGCTAGAATAATCCCTGGATGTTCTGTGTCTGGCGTATATACTTATTCCAAGTCTCTAAACAGGACTAAATAGTTTACCATCTCCTTTCTCACTGGTCCTCATTTTAATGTGCATATTCTGGCCAAGTCATTGGAGGCTCTGCTAGTCAAAGGGATGCTCTCTATACTGCTCCCAGAAGGCACCCAATGCTGCTAGCTAAGGATCCTACCCCGAGAAAGAACAAAGAAAAGCAGAGCAAAATAGGGTGGAAGGAAACATGCAATAAGATAAAGTTGACCAAATTCTAGAGTTAACTACATTAAGTTGGACACTTGCATACATTCCACCCACTGTTATATAGGCTCAAATATCTATGGGGCTCTCATGGAGTCAGTCATTCAAGCAAAGCCTACCCTGTCAGTCTAATATAATGGTTAGAACACTGTCCCAAAAGTTAGGAGATCTGGATTCCTGTCTACTCAGCTGTGTGACTCCAAAGTCACTTAATATTTCTGAGTTTCAGCATTCTTATCTAAATAATAATAGGGATTGGACAAGATGACCTACAACTCTAATACTAAAATCCTATGGTATTTTGTATATATAGTCGATTGACCTTTTTGAGAAGGATGGTATCATATGATGTTTTTTAAGTAATCAGTAAGTGATGAAGAAAGAGAGGAAGTCGGTAAAGACCTGGCTCCATCTGATAACTAATGGCATTCAGGCACTTAGTGGTAAGCAAAGGCCAGTGACAGAGGGAGAGAATAGAGAGAAAATGGATAGGAAGAAAGAATCTTGTGGGCACTGAGAACCAGGAGAATTTCACTATTTGGAAAGTAATAAGAGCTTAATTAGAGGCAAGTTCAGGCTGTGATAAAGATAAAAATTGAGGAACCTAGACAAAGAAGCCAAAAAGAATACCCCAACCCCACCCTACTTTAGACACCAGGCACACAGAATGAGATCCATGTACACATTTATTGGGCACTTACCCTGTGCGGATTAATCCTAATATTTGGTTCATGACACACTGTCATATATTTAACTAGAGGCCCGGGGGAGGAAGGGGTCCCTCGGCCCGGCCTGCGCCCTCTCGCAGTCTGGGACCCCTTGGGAAATGTCCGCTTGCCAGGGAGCAGCCTGAGCCGGCAGTCGGACATCCCCCGAGGGGTTCTTAGCACTGCTGCAGAGGCGGGAGAGGCTCCCGCCACTGCTGCTGTGCTCGCCAGCCATAAGCCCAGCTTCTGGCTGAGTGGCGCTGCCCCTGTGGGAGCACACTGACCACCAGGGGGCAGCTCCTGCATTGAGCATCTGCCCCCTGGTGGTCAATGTGTGTCATAGCAGCTGGTTGTTCCACCATTCGATCGATTTGCATATTAACCTTTTGTTATATAGGACAGGACAATGAATATCTTCAGATCCAACCTAAGAACTAACTCTAACAACTAAAACATTACTAATGACTTACATCTATGTGCTGCTATCCTAACCCAACTACCTGCATCCCCTTTGGGAGATAACCACCATCCTGAAATTTCTTTAGTTTTATCACACACAGAAACATACATACACATACCTAATGTTTAATTTTGTTTGCTTTTGAACATAAAAAAAAGGTAGCATAGTCTTTTGGGCTTGCCTTTTCCCCCTCAACTTATTATTAAGATTTTTCCATGATGTTGAATGCCACTGTTCATTCTCATTGCTGAAGAGTCAGTCATGAGAATGTATTAAAATGTATGCATTCTCCTGATTTGGGTTGTTTCCAAGATTTGCTGTTGCAAACAGTGTTGCTTTGAACATTTTGTACACATCTTTGGGTGCACATACACAGGAATGAAAATGCTGGGTCAATGTGACAAAATTTCTCAGCTTTAGATTATACCAAAATTAACAACAAAGGGTCATACTAATTTATATCCCCACTAGAGGCCTGGTGCATGACATTCGTGCACTGGGGAGGGGGGGGTCCCCTCATACTGGCCTGTGCCCTTTTGCAGTCCAGGAGCCCTTGGGGGATGTCTGACTGATGGCTTAGGCCCGCTCCCTGCAGGGAGCCTAAGCCGGAGCCTAAGCAGCAGTTGAGTATCCTTAGTGCTGCCGGAGGCGGGCCGCTGTGTTCGCCAGCCGCCAGCCCAGCTTGTGGCTGAGCAGCGCTCCCCCTGTGGGAGCACACTGACCACCAGGGGGCAGCTCCTGCGTGGAGCGTCTGCCCCCTGGTGTTCCATGCGCATCATAGCGACCTGTCCTTCCACTTTTTGGTCATTTGCATATTACCCTTTTATTATATAGGATAAGCAAAAAAAGAAATCGTGATGACCTAGAACTCTGGTACAATCAGAGGTATTATCAGTTATCTTAATTTTTGCTAATCCATTTGGGTGCTAAAATGGTAAGTCTTTTGGTCTTGATTGTACTTACTTGATTAATAGTGGTTGAGCAGCTTTTCACATTTTTTGGTCATTTCTTCAGTGACATACCTGTTCGTGCCATCTTATTTTTTAAATCATTTTCATTTTCAATTACAGTTGACATACATCTTTAGTTTCAGGTTTATACCCCAGTGACCAGACATTACATAACTTAACTAGTGATCACCCCAATAAATCCTAAACCCATCCAGCACCACACCTAGTTATTAGAATATTACTGACCATACTAGAGGCCCAGGGGGTGTCCCTCAGCCCAGCCTGCCCCCTCACAGTCCAGGAGCCCTCAGGGGATGTCCTACTGATGGCTTAGGCCCGCTCCTCATGCTGGCCTCCCTCTGCGGGAGGCGACCAGACCAATCAGGGGAAGGTGCCACCCCCATCACCCCACTGCTGCTGCCACTCCCGGCCGCCGTGGCTGCCAGTCCTCGGCCCTGGCAGCTGCTGCGGCTTTGTCCAGAAGGATGTCCAGTCTATCTGGTCTAATTAGCATGTTACCCTTTTATTAGTATAGACTAGAGGCCCGGTTCACAAAATTCGTGCACGGTGTGTGTGTGTGTGTCCCTCAGCCCAGCCTGCACCCTCTCCAATCTGGGACCCCTTGAGGGATGTCTGACTGCCCTTTTAGGCCCGATCCCGATAGGATCGGGCCTAAAACGGGCAGTCGGATATCCATCTCACAATCCAGGACTGCTGGCTCCCAACTGCTCGCCTGCCTGCCTTCCTGATTGCCCCTAACCACTTCTGCCTGCCAGCCTGATCACCCCCTAACCACTCCCCTGCCAGCCTGACTGATGCCTAACTGCTCCCCTGCCAGCCTGATTGCCCCTTACTGCCTTCCCCTGCAGGCCTGGTCACCCCTAACTGCCCTCCCCTGCAGGCCTGGTCACCCCTAACTGCCCTTCCCTGCAGGCCTTGTCCCCCCCAACTGCTCTCCCCTGCAGGCCTGGGTCCCCCCAACTGCCCTTCCCTGCAGGCCTGGTCGCCCCCAACTTCCCTCCTCTGCTGGCCTGGTCACCCCTAACTGCCCTCCCCTGCAGGCTTGATCGCCCCCAACTGCCCTCCCTTGCAGGCCTGGTCCCTCCCAACTGCCCTCCCCTGCTGACTATCTTGTGTCCACATGGGGGCAGCCATCTTGTGTGTTGGAGTGACGGTAATTTGCATATTACTCTTTTATTAGATAGGATTCCCTATGCTGTACTTTACATCCCCATGACTATTCTGTAACAACAAATTTGTACTTCCTAATCCCTTCACCTTTTTTGCCATTCTTCCAAACCCTCCTCCCATCTGGCAACTAACAAAAAATTATCTGTATCTGAGTCTGTTCTATTAATTGTTCGTTTGTAGTTTCAATTGTTGCTAGATATGTATTTATCACCATTTTTTTGTTCATATTTTTCTTTTTTTCTTCTTAAAGAAGACCTTTTTAACATTTCATGTAATACTGGTTTGGTGGTGGTGAACTCCTTTAGTTTTTCTTGGCTGGTAGCTCTTTATATGTCCATCAATTCTAAATGATAGCTTTACAGGATAGAGTAATGTTGGTTGTAGGTCCTTGCTTTTCATCACTTTAAATATTTCTTGCCACTCCCTTCTGGCCTGCAAAGTTTCTTTCTTTTTGAAAAATGTTTTCTTTTAAAAAATATATCTTTATTGATTTGAGAGAGGGAGAGGGAAAGAGAGAAACCAATGAAAGAAACATCAATTGGCTTCCTCCTGCATGCACCCTACTGGGGATTGAGCCTGCAACCTGGGCATGTGCTCTGACCAGGAATTGAACCATGACCTCCTGGTTCATAGGTCAATGCTCAACCACTAAGCCATGCCAGCTGGGTTGCAAAGTTTCTTTTGAGAAACCAGCTGACAGTCAGTCTTATGGGAGCTCCCTTGTAGGTAACTGCTTTTCTCTTACTACTTTTAAGATTGTCTTTAACCTTTTGCATTTTAATTATGACGTGTCTTGGTGTGGATCTCTTTGGGTTCATTGTGTTTGGAACTCTGCAATCACTGGATTTCTATGTCTGTTTCCTTCACCAATTTAAGTAAGTTTTCTGTAATTATTTTTTCAAATTTCTTGCTTTCTCTTCTCCTTCCAGCACCCCCATGATGCGAATGTTGGTACGCTTAAAATTGTCCCAGAGACTCCTTACACTACTCTCATTTTGGGGGGGGAGAGGAGGGGTCTTTTTTCTTGTTGTTCTGATTTTTTAATTTTTTTTTTGCTTCCTTATATTCCAAGTCGATGATTTGATTTTTGGCTTCACCTACTCTACTGTTGAGTCCCGGTAAATTATTCTTTATTTCAATTAGGTTTTTTAATTTTTATTAATGCTGCTGAGGTACTCACTAAGTTTCCTGAGCATCCTTATAACCAGTGTTTTGAACTCTGAATCTAGGTGATTGCTTGTCTCCGTTTTTTTTCTGGAGGTCTGTTCCATTCTTTCATGTGGGATGTTTGTCTCATTTGGTTTCCTCCTTGTACTTGTTTCTGTGTATTAGGTAGAGCTGCTATGTCTCCTAGGCATGGTAGCGTAGCCTAATGTAGTTGGTGACCTGTGGGGTACAGCAGCACAGTCTTCCTGATCACCCAAGTTTGGCACTACAGGTGTACCTGCCCACCCCCACCCCCCAATGTGGGCTGTACACTCTTCTGTTGTAATTGAGTCTTGATTGCTGTTGGCATGTCAATGGAAAGGATTTACTCAGGCTGATCAGCTGACCACCAACTTCTAATCACCTTGGTAGATCAGCTGTGCTAGGGCCCACTACACAGTGCAAGACTTGCTTCAGCGGGGCTCTGGTACCCGCTGATTCCACCACTTCAGTGTATCACTTGTGGAGGTATTTGAGTGGTGGTGCTTCAGTGTTGCCTGAAGCTATCCACTGGGTGCATTTGCTTTGGGATCTCCTAGGAGTTGCAGGTCAAGGTCAGCCATTACCTGCGTTCTGCCAAGGACCACCAGGCATAAGCTACAAAGTGACCTGCAGATGGCTGTTTCTTGCACTGGGCTTAGGGGTGCCCAGGCAAGGCTGGCTGCTGTTAGTACCAGGCCTATGGCCACTTAACGAGAAGGGCTTGCTGATGCCAGAAGCTGCTTGAGAGATTTTAGGAAAATCTGAAGCACCAGTCAAGACAGGCTACTCCTATGGTAAAGCCACTGGAAACAGCTTGGGTGGGCCCAAAAGTTGGGTGGTAAAGGCCTCAGGGAATCACCAGGGTGGGCACACAGTTTAAGGTAGGTTGGTAGAGTTTCAGATATGGCACCTGATAGCTCTGTGGGGGAAAGGCTCATCAAAGAATGGCTTCTGTCAACACTTCTGTCTGGGAGAGAGCTGTCCCTCCAGCTCTCACCTTGATGCCAAACGATGCTATTTCTCCTCATATATCTCTGGTGCCTTTCAAGCTGCTCCCCCATGCTGGAGCTCAGAAACAGTGAGTCCTAGTAAGTCCATGTGCAGTCCCTTTTAAGAGAAACTCCCTGGGACTCCAGCAATGTCAGCCTTCCTCAGTCTCAAGCCATACTAGTTTTTACAGCTAGAAGTTACTGGGACTTCTCTTGCTGGCACTGAAACCCTCAGTGGGGAGGTCTGGTGTGGGACTGGGGCCCCTCACTCCTCAGGGGAGGCCTACACCGCCGAGATCTCTCCTGATTTTTATACGCCACACATGGGTGTGGGACCAGCCCTTCCATGTCTCTGCCCTACCAGTCTTAATGTGGCTTCTTCAATTTCATAGTTGTAAGACTTCCATTCAGCTTGATTACAGGTGGTTCTGAATGATGTACTTTAGTTGTAATTTTGACATGGTTGTGGGAGAAGGTGAGTACATTTACCTATGTGGCCATCTTGAATCTTTTTTTAAAATATATTTTTATTGATATCAGAGAGGAAGGGAGAGGGAGAGATAGAAACATCAATGATGAGAGAGAATAATTGATTGGCTGCCTCCTGCATGCCCCCTTACTGGGGATCAAGCTCACAACCCGGGCATGTGCCCTTAACCGGAATCAAACCTGGGACCTTTCAGTCCGCAGGCCGATGCTCTATCCACTGAGCCAAACCGGCTAGGGCAGTGGTCGGCAAACTCATTAGTCAACAGAGCCAAATATCAACAGTACAACGATTGAAATTTCTTTTGAGAGCTGAAAACTGACTTCTGTGCACGGGCCACGAAGTTTCAATCGCACTGTACGTGCACACCCGCACATGGTATTTTGTGGAAGAGCCATACTCAAGGGGCCAAAGAGGCGCATGTGGCTCATGAGCCGCAGTTTGCCGACCACTGGGCTAGGGCAACCATCTTGCATCTTGACCGGTAGTCTTTTTCTCATTTGCCTATTTTTATATTGGGTTGACTTTTTCTTATTGATCTGTAAGAATTTTTAAAACACCCTCACCCAAGGATATGTTTTTGATTTTTAGAGAGGGAGGAAGAGGAGAGATTGAGGGTATCAAGGATAGGGAGAGGGGGGAGAAAGAGAAACAATGGTTGCTTCCTGTACTCACCTTGACCTTGGATTGAACCCACAACCTTTTGGTACACAGAATGATGGTCCAAAACTGAGCCACCCAGTCAGGGAAATTTCTAAAAATTTTTAAAATATATCTTTATTACTAATCTTTTGTGGTTATGTGTATTACAAATGTCTTCTCCTGGTTTATAGCTTGTCTCTTCACTTTTTAAAAAAATATTTTTTTTATTGGTTTCAGAAAGGAAGGGAGAGGGAAAGAGTGACAGAAACATCAATGATGAGAATCATTGATCGGCTGCCTTCTGCATGCCCCCTACTGGGGATCAAACCTGCAACCTGGGCATGTAACCTTGACCAGAATCGAACCCAGGATCCTTCAGTCTGCAGGCCAACGCTCTATCCACTGAGCCAAACCAGCCAGGGCATCTTTTCACTTTTTAAAGATGTCTTCTGATAAACAGAAGTTGATAGTTTTAATAAAGTCAAATTTACCAATCTTTTATGACTCATGAATCCATGTTTTCATTCTCTGGATGATTCTGTGTAAAATTGTGTAATAATTTGTTCCTTGAAAGTTTAGACTGACTTGAAAACTATCTGAGCTAGGTAGGTTTTTTTGGGTTTTGTGTGAGTGTGTGTGTGTGTGTGTGTGTGTGGGGGGGAGGGTCAGTGTGGAGTGTGGTGTAAAATTTTAAATTACCATTTCAATGTCTTTTATAGTTTTAGGACTATTTAGGCTTTCTATTTCTTCTTGAATCATTTTTTAGTGATATTTTTCTAAGAATTTATATTTTGTCAAAGCTTTCAAAGTACTGACATAAAGTTGACAAAATTGTCCCATTAGCTTCTTAAATTTTGCTACATCTGTAGTTATGTTCCCTTTTTCAGTTATCTGTGCTCTTTTTCTTCAATCTAACCAGCTGTACCTGTTTGGTATATGTATTTTTTAGTTCTTAAAAAGAATCAACTTTTGCTTGTTTGGTTCTATCTATTGTACCTATTTTTATTTGGTTGATTTCAGTTCTTACCTGTATTCTCTTTTTTTTCCTACTTTTTTAGTTTATTGTGTTGTTAGAGACTTTTCTAGTTCTGCACCTATGGAGCAAGTTTCTAATCTTTATAACAGTTATAATTACTGGAGGATACTAAATGATAATCTATAAAGACTCTAGCACTGTCTCCTTCATATGGTAGACATACAACTACATGGTGGCTCTCTCTTTTTTTTTTAAATATATTTTATTGATTTTCTACAGAGAGGAAGTGAGAGGGACAGAGAGCTAGAAACATCGATGAGAGAGAAGCATCCATCAGCCGCCTCCTGCACACCCCCCATTGGGGATGTGCCCGCAACCAAGGCACATGCCCTCGACCGGAATCGAACCTGGGACCTTTCAGGCCGCAGGCCGACGCTCTATCCACTGAGCCAAACCGGTTTCGGCTGGTGGCTCTCTTTTATACAGAAACTATACAGAACAAGAACAAAAGAAAACAGAAAAGGAATGAAGACATGAACCTGGAACACTGACAGAGTTTTAAGTCAGAATCATTTTCTGAGCAGGACAAAACTAGACTCATCTCCTAATCAGATTCTGGACCTCACTCATGCCTTATCTTGGGAATGAAATGCTTTCTCTTGCATTCAATGTGACTGATAGTATAGTGTGTAATTATACATTGTTGAAAAGATAGTTGACAGGGAGAACAATGTCTCTAGAAATGTAAGCCAATAAAAGGGACTCAAGCCTTCAAGTGTATTTACAGGTAAACACACATGCACATGTGCACATACACAATTTATGACGACGGGCTACTGCTAACACCAAAAATGTTGTCTACCAAAAGCCTAGTTTCATTTCCCAGTTATTCCCTCACCAGTTCCCAATGCCATATCCCCATGGAAAAAAGGAAGAATCCAAATTTCTAATGAGAGAAAACTGAGAAAGACAAGTTTGTATCCACGACTGGAAAAAGAGCTGACATAGACCAAGTATCTATGGCAGAAGAGGAGGAGACAGCATAGATGGTGTATTCACAAAATGGATGCAGTATAAATAAAGTCAAGGTGGCCAGAAAGTATTTCTTACCTGAGTATCCAAAGGAAATACTGGAGATGGGGCTCAGGTAGATGCCTTTGCCATAGGCTGCTCCATGCAGCTTGCAGGGAAACACCAGGATGAGCAATATGAGCCTGGGCCCTCCCATGACTGAATATTAGGGAGCCACAAGGCTTAGCCAGCCCTCTCTTCCCTCCATTATCACTCCTTCAGATGGCTCTAGGCACCTACTCTTAAAATGCCAATTGGCTGAACATCGGTTGCAGGTTAACCCCTTTGTCTATGAAATAATAAATATTGAAGCCTTGGAGAGTGAGGAATAGCACAGCCACTGAGTCGGTCCCTCAGAATCCATGTTCCTGTCCCCAGGTATTAGTATATATGCAGATTCCAAAAACAAACAAACAAACAAACAAACAACTACAGAACAGATAGCCAGGAAGAGGGCAATAACTGTTCCTTGGGGTCTCTCAGGGCAAAGAAATAAGGCTCCTATTGATACCATTATAATAACCAGGTTATTATTTAACAGAAAAGAAGTAAAGGGAAGACTAGGTAATATAGGCATGTCATTTATACAGCTTTGCTAATTTAACACTCTCCAAGCCTGTCCCGCATAGACAGATGTGGGAAGGGAGTGAACAAAGGCAGTTTGGACTAATGCGCAGTAAGGTCTGAGTGATGTGGGAAGATACCTGTCTGTCAGTCACACTGGGGAGCGAATCAGTGGCCAGAATGCGTGTGGCCACTGCAGCACTATACCTGAATATTTAAGCTTCTGAACAAAGGAGCCTCTCTCTCACACACAGCTGGGCTCCTGGCTATCCTGTTGCAGGGGCGAGCTACCCTGCACCCATGTGGCTCATGGCCATGTGGGACCCACACAATGGGTTAATGGACTGAATCTGGACTAAATGCACTGGACCCAGCTTCAACATGGAACGGACACTTTGGACACTGGCCTTCTTTTGGCTCTGGTGGAACACCCACTGCACTCCTTCAGGACTGGGTTAAGGAGCACGGGACTTTGGGACCTGAGCAATGTAACTCCCCGCCAATAAAGCCTGTTACCATATCCCATTCCCAGGGGCTTCTGAAAAGGCTTATTTCAGTGGTACCTCTAGAGCCACCCCACTCCCACGAGCATAGGAGAAATTTAATACTCTGGTGATACTATACAACTCTGAAGGCATAGTCACATACATTGAAAAGTTCTAATAGGGTAATTCATCTAATGGCTGCAATCAGCAATTCATACTCCTGCCTACAGCTACAGTCCCATTCGCCAAACCACCAAAAAACATTGGAGGTAAAATATATAAAAGCTACATTCATTCTATACATACAGTTCCAACTTCCTCCCTAGGGAAGCCACACGCAGATTAGATTTAAGGATGCTGAGGCAAAAACAACTGAGTACTCTAGGGAAGACTTTCCCAAAACTGAGTGGGGCAGAAAACAGGGAGTGGAGAACAAGAAAAAAGGGGCACAGCCTCACCTGCAGTTTGGTGTAGGATGCATTCACCAGCCCATTGCGCAGGATCGAATGCCAGTTCTCAATGTGGGACCCACTGTAAGGCAGGGTAGAATGCATATCTCTTCACAGTATGAGGTCCCAGGAGTACTTTCAAGAATACCATTCCCACCCACTCTCACCCACACAGGACATGAAGATGGACACATATACTTAGTGATGGGCATGCATATGGACATAGTCACAGGCATGCAGATGGATGTGTGTGACTAACCTCTTATATCTTAATTTCCAGTCTCATCAACTCTTCCATGCTTTAGCTACTTGCATTCTAAATCCTCAACTGCTGATTCAGTATTTTCACTGGCCTATTCCCCTATTTTTCAAATTGAATTCTTCTCAAACTCAACAAACTTATCATTGAATGCAAATATGGCTTCCAGTCCTGAATTCAGGTGTATTCTGGGAAAAGGGTACCACTACTCCCTTTGCATTACCTTTAATATGGCTCTTTCTTTCTCTTTTCTCCCACAATTATGATTTCCTCAAAGTAGTTTTCAAATCTAATACCTCTGTTTTTTCAACCACCCTTTTATATGCAAATGCCATTTCTCCTCAACTACATCATAAATAGCTTGAGAGTAAAGACCATATTATATGCTATCTTTTTATCTTCTACAGCAAGCATGTCAAACTCAAAGGCTAACATGGGCCAAATAAAAAGGTTTAAGTTTGTGATGTGGGCCGCAAAAAACAAAAGCTTCAATTCTCATAGAAACATAGGTTTATTTTGATAGAGACATGCTGAATACAAAGGTCTGAAATAAATGAGTAATCGTTAACATAAAATAATAGAACATTTTAATAAAAATATTTTTTCTTGAACATTAATTTACCAGACACTGAATAACTGCACAAATTAATAAGCATAATACAAATAAACCTATTTTTCTTGTTCTCCGAAAGAGAAATATTTCCTGTTGTGCACACCAAACAAGTCAGTAAAAGACTAATGACATGGCAGTTTCTAAAATTTTCGTTGCTAGTATTAGTGGAGAGAAATGGTGCGCCTGTGGCAAGGCGCGTAAGGGAAATGAATGCAACATGACTATAGTAATCAGTCATTAGTGAACGTTGTAGTTCATTATTAATAATTATGTATAACAGGATATTGTAAAAATTAGGTTATAAAATTTTTATTAAAAACATTTCTGACATACCGTTATATTGGTTGGGCTGCAAAAAATATTCGTTGTGGGCCACTTGCGGCCTGTGGGCTGCGAGTTTGACATGCTTGTTCTACAGAATCTACCACAATATAACTAATTGTTGATTGGTGATGAACATAGGTAACACAAACTCATTAATCTCGAATGAACTCTCCCATCACCTTACATTTGTTGCCCTCTGCTTTCCCCACCACCCCCCTCTTACTGGAAGGCAAAAGTGCTGCCATAGAGCTTCTTGGCAGTCCGGAACCGTGCCTCCTTGGCAGGAGGGCTGCTCAGCAGGAGGAACTGGTGTGAGGTGTGCATGAACTTCAGCTGCTGCCAGGGTGGGGGTGGGGTTAAAAAACAGAGCAGAAATGGAGATCAGGGAGAGAAGGGTTGAGGATAGGGAGCAAATAAGGCTTACAATGACCCCAAATAAAGGAAATATGCTTAGGCCCAAAGACTATTATTGATGGGCAGAGACAATCAGAAAAATCTAGGACCAATGTAGTTGGTTGGTTTGGAGGCCCCTCCCTGCCTCTCATCAGATATTTAAGTTTAGAGGGAAAAAGGTCACTTACCCTGCTGAGAGGTAGTTTGACAATGTGTGACCTGTTACTAGAGATGATCCTAGAACAAAAGAGAGAAATAAGGAAAATGACAGAGTAAGTGTGTGGTTAGGCTGTTGTGAACAAAGCAGCAGCCCTGCTGTGCCCTTGGGAGAACAAGCAAGGATTCCAGGGTTGTCTAAATTGTGTGAAATACCCAGGCCACTACCTGGATATTCCCTTGGGTAGTAATGCTTGCATATAAAAATGTAAAAAAAAAGCTAGTTACTGATAGTTAAATAACAGATGAAAGAGAGGTTTGGGAGGTGAGCTGCTACATCTAGGAAGAGAAAAGAATAGAACAAAAGGAAGAGAACAAGAGGTCAGCTAAATAAATTAGAGAGTGGTCTGTATTAGAATGGTGATGAATTATCCTTGGGATTTACAAACTCAGAACTGAACTCAGGACCATCCCACTTGAGCTCAGAGGTTGAAACCTGAAGGCTCTGGGGGATGGTGAAGAATGGATAGAATATTACTGCTTGGGCAGAAGAAAGAAGCAGATGAAACTAGAACAAACTTCATGAGGATTCAAGGATAGACTAGGCCAGTGGTCGGCAAACTCATTAGTCAACAGAGCCAAATATCAACAGTACAATGATTGAAATTTCTTTTGAGAACCAAATTTTTTAAACTTAAACTTCTTCTAACGCCACTTCTTCAAAATAGACTCTCCCAGGCCGTAGTATTTTGTGGAAGAGCCACACTCAAGGGGCCAAAGAGCCGCATGTGGCTTGCAAGCCACAGTTTGCTGACCACGGGACTAGGCTATACGTAGGCTGGACTCAGAGGATAAGAGAGAACAAAGGCATAAAACACTGAGGGATCAGCAAAGGAGCATTATCTCCTATAGTGGATGGTTTAGTTTTTTTGTGCTTCACCCATGTACTTATGATGCCATTCCGGAGGATCTATGCCTGGTCATTCCTCATGCTAAAGAGGGAGCATGCTGCATTGAGAAACTACTGATGTCTAAGGCTGACTACGAAGAAAGGGAAAAGCCATGGCAAGAAAACAGAACAGGAATCAAAATCAGGGAGGGAACCATCAACAAAATGGAAAAGGGAACCCACTTCATGAGAGAACATTCCCCAATGATACATCTGATTAGGGGTTAATTTCCAAAATATATAAACAACTCATACAACTCAACACCAGAAGACAAACTATTCAATTAAAAAATGGGCAAAGGCCTGGCTGGTGTGGCTCAGTGGTTCAACATTGACCCATAAACCGAGAGGAACCAGTTCAATCCCTGGTCAGGGCACATGCCTGGGTTTCAGGCTCGATCCCCAGGCCGGGGGGTAGGGTGGCGGGGGGAGGGGGAGAGGGGGACGTGCATGCAGGAGGCAGTCAATCAATGTGTCTCTCTCATCTCTCTATCCCTCTCCCTTCCTCTCACTCTCTAAAATCAATAAAAAAATGTATTTTTTAAATGGGCAAAGGACCTGAATAGATACTTCTCCAAAGAGGAAATTCAGATGGCCAATAGACATATGAAAAAATGCTCAACGTCACTAATCATCCGATAAATGCAAATTAAAACTACAATGAGGTATCACTTCATACCTGCCAGAATGGCTACCTTCAATAAATCAACAAACAACAAATGCTGGTGAGGCTATGGAGAAAAAGGAACCCTTGTGCACTGGCACTGCTGGTGGGAATGAAGACTGGTGTAGCCACTGTGGAGAACAGTATGACGCTTCCCCAAAAAAATTAAAAATGGACTGCCATTTAACCCAGTAATTCCACTTTAGGGAATATGTTCTAAGACTCCTGAAACACCAATCAGAAAGAATATATGCATCCTATGTTCATAGTGGCATTATTTACAATAGCTAAGATCTGGAAACAGTCCAAGTGCCCAGCAGTAGATGAGTCGATAAAAAAGCTGTGGTATATTTACACAATGGAATATTATGCAGCTGTAAAAAAGAAGGATCTCTTACCCTTTGCAACAGCATGGATGAACCTGGAGATTATTATGCTAAGTGAAATAAGCCAGTCAGAGAAAGACAAATATCACATGGTCTTACTTATATGTGGAATCTAATCAACAAAATAAACTGACAAACAAAATAGGTCTAAAGGTGTGGATGCATGGTACAGACTGACATATTTTGGAGGTGAGGGGGTGGGGGAGGGAGGAAGGAGACTAGAAGAGGTTAACCAAAGAACAGACAATAGTGTGATGAGGAACAGGGGCTGGGTGGAGGGGGACTAGAGGGAAGAAAGGAGGACATTTTTTATTGTCAACAATAAAAAAATAATTAATAAATAAATCAGAGAGGGAGGGTGGGGGTTGAGGGCAATAGAGAATGGTCAGAATCTTTGCTGAAAGGCTCTGGACAGTCTATGTCAATGGGGAAGACCTTGAGACAGGAAAAGGGAGTAGAAGGGTGCACTAAGTTATCTGACACAAAAGGTGTTAATTCCTATATGCAAGGGGCACTCAAAAACCTACTGAGAAATAAGAAACCCCTAAAAAGAAGTTGAGACATCTCAGAATTTGTGGGTTCTCTATAGGATCTGAGTTCTTGTCAAAGCCTGGTGTCAATAAAACCACAAGAAAAAGCAGCCATCTTATATAATAAAGAGGTAATATCCAAATTAACCCTCACAAGATGGCTGCCTACAACCAGGGTTGGGGGTGGGAGGGGTAGTGAGGGATGACCAAACTACTGATCAGCAGGCTGTGTGGGGCGACCAGGCCGGTGGGGGGGCCGTGAGGGGCAACCAGGTTGGCAGGGGCGGGGCAGTTAGGGGCGACCAGGCAGGCGGGGGAGGGGGTTGCAGTTGGGGGCAACCAGGCTGGCAGGAGGGGCAGTTGGGGGCGATTAGGCTGGCAGGGGGGACAGTGAGGGGCAAACAGGCTGGCAGAGGGGGGCAGTTAGGGGTGACCAGGCTGGCGGGGGAGCGCAGTAAGGAGTGACCAGGCAGGCAGGCAGGTGAGCGATTAGGAGCCAGCGGTCCAGGATTGTGAGAGGGATGTCTGACTGCCGGCAGTTGGACATCCCCCAAGGGGTCCCAGATTGGAGAGGGTGCAGGCTGAGCTGAGGGGACCCCCCTGTGCACGAATTTCGTGCACTGGGCCTCTATTTTATATATATATATATATATATATATATATAACCTCAGGAAGGAAGCTGAAACTATCTCTAAGAGAAGGTGTAGGCTACACGTCTAATACCATGTCCCTGCCCCACTCTGGGAAGGATGAACCATTCTATCCATACCACTGCAGGAGAGGATGGGCCAGGGGATCCAGCTTGTCCATCTGCTTCTTGATTTCTAGGTATGATCCCTGTAAAACAATAGCCATAAGGTTAACTTCCAGGAGCAGTGGGAGCCCTCCCACTTTCCACAGATGACTATCAGGGCCCAGGGCAAGGTAGGTAATTAAGGCCATACAAAGGCAAGAGGAGATGGGTTCCCACCCACAAGGAACCCAGTCAGATTGGGAAGATTCATAAATAAATATGAAAATGAATGAAGATGCTTACAAAACAACATGTAGGTGGGTCTCCCTCATTTTATGCCTACCACCCTACAAAGTTGATTGTAAATAAAAAATAAATGAAATCAGTGTCAGAAAGAATAGGCTAAGGAATCCTG
This sequence comes from Ia io, assembly GCA_025583905.1. Classification (NCBI taxonomy): domain Eukaryota; kingdom Metazoa; phylum Chordata; class Mammalia; order Chiroptera; family Vespertilionidae; genus Ia; species Ia io. The sequence goes on from JAJQQW010000002.1 coordinate 120,670,271, forward strand.
TGGTAAAACTTTACATAAAGCAGAGAGTTCTTCTGACAAGCAAATCATCCCTTGTTGCTGTGTCTTATGTATTAATATAAACTGTGATATATAGGATTTGCTAAGAAGCCCACCTGTAAATGAGCACAAATGAATGGCTATTCATGCAGAGACTGCAGACCAGGGGTGGGGAAGTCTGGTGAGGGACAGCCTTGAGTCAAAGGATTGTCACTGCTCCATGTGGCTGCCCTACCCCTAGAAGGATAGAAGATGGAGGTCCCTGGGTCTAGTTCCTTACCTCCAAGAACCCCTTCTAAACCTCCCAACCCTGGGCAGAGGTCTTTCCCTTACCTAATTCTCTAAGAATTATGAAAAAATAAACATTAAATATGAACAACCTGTTAAGGAATTAGCAGCAAAAGCAAAGGTTGAGGGAGACATTAAGAGTAAGAAAGAAGAGTAGTAACAGAGTTAATAAAACAAAACAGAACAGGAGGGAAGACTAAAGTAAACACTGTAAGGAATCTGAGTAGCATCTCTAAGTCTTCACTCCACTTCCATGAATTCCAAACAGAATACAACACTTGTGGCACAGAGGGCAGGGGACAGGCAAAGGGTAGAGTACCTGGGTCATCTCCCGGATGGACATCACACTATCCAGAGCTTTCTGAAGTCGTTCATAATTCTTCTTCTGTGGCGAATCAATGGGAAGAGAAAAATCAGATGAAGAAAAATGGAGAGTCAAGATGTGAAAAAAAGCAGGACCAGATATACAAAAAAAAGTTTAGGCCCTAGGGCAGTGATAGCGAACCTATGACACGCGTGTCAGCAGTGACACGCGTAGCCATTTCTGATGACACGCGGCCGCAGCGGCCGCATGCCGAGGATGAAACATTTACTGCTCCTGAGGATGAAACATTTGCGAAATAATGTTTTTTCCTCAAAGTGACACACTACTCGAGTTATGCTCAGTTTTTTGGCGAAGTTTGACACACCAAGCAAAAGGTTGCCCATCACTGCCCTAGGGGAAGGGTAGTACGTCATGGAAAGAAACAGATTTAATGTCAGATAGTTCTGGTATCACATGCTAGTTCTCTCTACCAACTGAGAGTAATAGGGTTAGTTACTTAACCTCTTAGAAGCCCAGTAATCCTGTGAATAAATGAAGATAAAAATTCCCACTACCCTAACCTAGATGTTCTGAAATAACATATGTAAAGAACCTGGTACAGTGTGTGACATATAACAATGAGTAATAGTCAGGTACTATAATGATTGTGTCAATCGTTAATAGTGTCAATTTCACTGGGCCAACGAATACCCAAACATTTGGTCAAACATTATTTTGGGGAGTGTCTGTGATAGGGTTTCTAGATGAGACTTACCCTTGAATCAGTAGACTAAGTAAAGCATATTGCCCTCCTTAATTTGTGTGAGCCTCATGCAATCAGTGTAAGGTCTGAATAGAACAAAAAGGCCAAGCACGAGGCTCCTCCTGCCTGACTTCTTGAAGCTGGGACAGTTGTCTTTTCCTGTCTTTGGACTTGGATCTGGAGATTGCTACCTTTGCATTGGAACTTAAATAATTGGCTCTCCTGAGTCTCTAGTCTGCTGACTGCTAATCCTGGGACTTCTGAGCCTTCATATTTATGAGCCAATTCCTTATAAGAAATCTCCTATAGGTTATGATTCTCTGGAGAACTCTATCCAATGCAATACTTTACATATTATCCCTCATTTTTATAACAATCCGCAAGGTAGCTATTACCCCCTTTTTACAGATAAGGAAATTGAGGTTCATTAAGGTTAATTGACTTGTCTAACACCACTCAGCTAGGGAACAGCAGAATCTCAAGTGGAATCCAAGTCTGCCTGGCTCCAAAGTCTTTATTCTTCCCTTTCATGCCATAATTAATATTAATTCTTCTCTCCTTCTTCTGACAAAGTCAGTTAGTTATTCACTAAAACAGCTAAAACTTAGTGGTCAAGAGTTCCCAAGAAACAAGTCTTTCATTTCTTCTGATCCTTACTCCAAGATGCTGTGTAACTAGAATGACAGCCCATAGTCTCCACTATCTTCTACTGTTTCTATTCCTTAGCCCTGACTTTCTTCCCAAGCAACTATACCTTAGGGTTAAAGGCCAAAGTCTTGGGATCAGTGGGGTCCACAACAGAGGGATAAGGCTCAAAGATGATGCTTTTCCTAGGGGACTCCAAAGCTGCCCTACACATGGCCACCAGCAGATCCACCACCTTAGGGGAAAGGAGAGAAAGGGGTCAGAAGAACCCAAATGATTTTCCAGTTCTAGAAGACACGTAGTATCCAGAATAAGTCTACCTTTTGGAATTTCAGCATTTTTCTCTCCTCTTCTTTTTAAAAGCAAATATGTTTATGGTTTTTCATTAGATAATATAAACTCATAAAATTTCAAGTAACAATGATTTAGAAAGTGATTACAAAACCCTGGCAGAATAGCTCAGTTGCTTAGAGTGTTGACTCAATACACCAAGGTTGCCGGTTTGATCCCCAATGAGAGCACATACAAGAATCAACCAATGAGTGCATAAATAAGTGGAACAACAAATCAATGTTTCTTACTCTTTCTCTCCCCCCCCCTCTAAAAATCACTTTTAAAAAAGTGATTAAAGATAAAATTCATCCGCAAACAAATCTCATTCCTCACAGGTAAACTGCTAAGTTTGATGTACATCCTTCCAGATATTTTTCCTATGAAAATAGTTATTTTATTATATAGGCAATTTAAAAAAAAGAATTATACTATATATACCGATATGTTTCCTTATATAATTTTCTATCCATAAATAATAGCTGAATAGTATTTCTACTGTAAGAACATACCATAATTTAACTGGATGCTCTATAGATGGAAGTTGTATCCAATTTTTTTTTCTTTTTTACTATTACAAATAATACTATCATGAATATCCTTACATATGAAAGCATTTCCAGAGGTTAAGTTCTAAGGAATGAAACTGCTAGGTTCCCCAGCCTTTTTTTTTTTTTTTTTAATATATTTTTTATTGATTTCAGAGAGGAAGGGAGAGGGAGAGAGAGATAGAAACATCAATGATGAGAGATACCTCTGCTCCAGTGGCCACCTCCTCTGCAGCTCCAGACATGACTCCCAGTGTGTAGAAGGAGAAAACACACAGTTCACGAGTACAGACGGCTGGCTAAATGGACATATTAAAACACACAATGGTGGTAGGGGAGGTGCAGTAAAAAAGTATTGTAGGGAGAAAGGGACAATCCTGACTTCAGACAACTTTATAATGAGGCAGGAGTTTGGGGCCCACTGTGTCAAACTTACTGATAAGTTTGAAAATTAATGCTGTCTCTTATACAAAGCCTTCCATAACCTCCCTAGGTAGGTAGATGCTCTCTCTTCAAGCTTCACAACACTGCTCATCTCTCTCCTATCCACTGATGGTGAAGTGTCTGTTTAACCACCTAGGTTTGGAGTCCTTAAGGACAGTATCATACCCAATTATCTTGGTCAATATCTGATACCTACTTTTAAATATTGGGTGGAGATTATATCTTTGAAAATATTCACATTGCCTCATCTTTCCTAGTAGGACTGTTGACATTTGTTTTTTGAGAGAAACAATTATTTCTAGAGTCTCAGGGAGTAAGGATAGAATTCCACCTTTACCACAGAACCAGGAAGAAAGGAAAAGAAGGAGAGATGAGGAGGAAAAGGGTCTTGACTAAGGGGCCAAGGAAGAGGGTCACAGAGCAAGGGTTTATACCTTGAGCATGGACCCATTCTGGAAGACATGCTGCTCATCACACACCACACAGTACTCATTCAATGTTGGAATTCTCTGCTCTGCATACTTCATGATCTGGGGAGAGAAGAGATTCTATTAAATCTTTTGGAAGCACAGGCACAGATATGCGAACTATTTTGAACTTCTTTTCCAGATACTCTACTTCCTCCCAGTCCTGTACCTAGAAAAGAATCTTTTCCTGGGCCCTGCACTTAGTTAAACTAACGGCCTAACTCCAGAGCTAAGACTATATATTAAAAGTAAAAAAAAAAGACCACCCTGGAAGGAGACCTGGGTTAAGATTTCCCTCTTCACTACTTAATACCACATATAACTTCAGGCAAGTCAGTTAATGTAGGCCTTGGTTTCTAAAGTGGAACATTACTCACCTCATAGAGGTATTAAGAGTAATGAGATGATTTCTATGAAAGTATCTTTTAAACTATTAATCAAACTATTAACATTAGTTGTAGTAATTACAGATTATCTGATGGCAGGGGATCCTGAGAAGCCATTTCAACTACCTAGAACAATCAGCCTATCCACTGGTCACACCACAGATACAACTCTACACTGGAAAGGGAGAATAGATCCAGAATACAATATCCTAAAGTATTTTTTTTTAAAAAATGTATTTTATTGATTTTTTTTACAGAGAGGAAGGGAGAGGGATAGAGTTAGAAACATCGATGAGAGAGACACATTGATCAGCTGCCTCCTGCACACCCCCCACTGGGGATGTGCCCACAACCAAGGTACATGCCCCTGACCGGAATCGAACCCGGGACCTTTCAGTCCGCAGGCCGATGCTCTATCCACTGAGCCAAACCGGTTTCAGCACCTAAAGTATTTTTTAAAACATTCTGTCGTAACATGGCTTTTCAACCAGGTACATTTTGGGTATAAATAAAGTTATTCCCATTTCATATACTTTGGGGCTGGTAAAGGGACATGCAAGGGCTTATATTCACTCAAATATATTGAATGTCTATTATGTCTCCAGGTCAAGTGAAAGTCTCCTTGATTATCCTATATAATAAAAGCCTAATATGCTGAGTGTCCGGTTGTCCAGTCAGCCATTCAACCAATCAAAACATAATATGCTAAGGCTGCTCAACTGCTTGCTATGATGTGCACTGACCACTAGGGGGCAGGTGCTCTGACTGGTAGGTGAGTTTGCTGCTGGGGTCCAGCCAATCAGGACTGGGCGAGATGGGCAAGACACGCCCTGGAGCCCTCCTGCAGCCCCTCCCCAGCTGGCCAACCTCCTGCATCCCTCCCCTGCCCCAATCCTGCACCGGTGGGGTCCCTCAGCCTGGCCTGTGCCCTCTCACAATCCAGGACCCCTCGGGGGATGTCGGAGAGTGGTTTCGGCCTGACAGCGGAATGACCAGTCGCTATGACGCGCACTGACCACCAGGGGGAAGACGCTCAATGCAGGAGCTGGCCCCTGGTGGTCAGTGCACTCCCATAGGAGTGCCGCTCAGCTAGAAGCCGGGCTCACAGCTGGAGAGTGCAGCGGTGGTGGTGGGAACCTCTCCCACCTTTGCGGCAGTGCTAAGGATGTCCGACTGACAGCTTAGGCCTGCTCCCCGCCTCCCAAAGTGCACGAATTTCATGCACTGGGCCTCTAGTGCAATAATATAAAAGACTGTCTTCTCAGATCCTATACTCCAATAGGGGAAATATGGTATGTATACAAATTACAATTCAAGGCAGCATATGGTATGTGACATATAGGTGCCATTAAAAAACAAAAAGCATCATGAGAGCTCAGTAAGAAGAGACATCACTTTCAACTAATTAATTAATATAATTGGAGTGATGGAGAAGATTTTATGGAAAAGATGAAACTGAGTCTTGACTGCAGATATAGAGGAAATCCAGTGGAAGAAATGACACGAACAAAGGTAACAGGGATGTAAAAGTGAAAGCATGTCCAGGAATAAAAAGATTTTAAAAAGAAGAAATGACCAGTAATGGCTGAGCAGTGAAAGAGGACTGCAAGGAAAATTGAAGACCACTTGGGCAAGAATGTTAGGGATCTTGAGGAAATTAGTGTCAATTACTTTCTCATCTTGAGACCTAGGCATTTAAAATCTGCAGTACACCATTTGGCACTTGATCATAAGTGGTCTGTAAATAGCCTTTCCAGTAATGCTCTAAGCTTCTTGAGGATGGAACTATGACTTCTCTTCTCTTATCCACATAATACTTAGTATAGTTCTGGAAGTAAATCAGGAAATATTTAATGGACTGAGGAGCTAGGAGATGTTAGGGGATCAGATGGATCAGACAACAGGGAAAAAGCTTTGGAATGAAACTTTGGGCTTGATTTACCTGGACAAGGAATCCATATTCCAGAGTGGGGATGTTCTTACAGTGACCACTGACCTGGTAAGAGTAAAAAGACAGACCCCATGAGCCTCCTATAAAACTGGCACCTGTATAGACATCACTCACGCCCTCACTTAGGATTCTCCTAAAGTAGCTAAGCCTTAGCTCCAGTCAGCCTAAGTAATTCCAAAGCTGGAGACACATTTAGACATTTTTGCGAAAGGTTCTTAAAAAGAGCTGGCCTAGCCAGTTGGTCTGGCTCAGTGGTTAAGCTTTGACCTATAAACCAAGAGGTCTTGGTTCAATTCCTGGTCAGGGCACATTCCCAGGTTGTGGGCCCGATCTGCACTAGGGGGCATGCAGGAGGCAGCCGATCAATGATTCTCTCTCACCATTGATATTCCTATCTCTTTTTCCCTCTCTTTCCTTCTGAAATCAATAAAAATATATTTAAAAAAAAAAAAAGAGCTGACCCATCCTTAACCTTCTTCAAGGTAGGTGGAATAGGTTAGTACAGCAGCTATCAAGTCTTAACCATACCTAATAAAATCGTAAAATGATATTTCATTGAGATACCCAACCCTAGTCTTTCTGCTCAATAGCTTAGATATAAATAAGTTTTCAGCTATTAAAAAATGTGTTCCTTTCCATCCAGTCATGGCACATGCCCAGGTTTGATTTATGATGCTTGGAAAACCATTCTTCCACCCCATTTTAAGAAGCTATACTCCCACAATTCCACTCCCACCTTCCTGATACCCAAGTCAAACCCGCCCCAGCTCATGTACCAAAGGAGAGGTCCGTGCTGGGGGAGGGAAGCCCAAGTGCTGGGGGCACAGGAGACCTGCCTGGGGGCTGGGAGAGTAGCCAAACACTTCCACTTTGGGGTTCTTCATGGTACAGGAGATGGAACGGTTCATGAGGCGCCCAACCCGAAGCTCTGGTACAGCAAGTTTGCCTTTCAGCATGGAGTCCTGTATAATAGGGAAACTGGGAGACCTGGAGAGAGAGCAAGAAGTGATTAAACTGGGGATTCAGTATGAGCCCTAGGAGAGGTTTGGAGATAGTGGGTCCTAGGACAGGATAAGTGAAGTAACCTAAGTCAAAGATGGACATATGAGGAAAGTTCTACTGGATCTAAAAACTGTTAAAATAAGTAAATAGATCACACATCTGAATTGATTTTTATGTCATTATTTATGTGTTTTTCTGATTGGAAGATGGAGGGTTAGGCAGAGGCCAAACCTAGATAATTCTATGGCATCTAGGCCAGGTATGGAATGATCCCTTGGAGAGGATGCGTTTCACTTACACACTGTGTGTTTGTTTGTGTGTGTTTATGTGTGTATGTATTTACTGGTATATAAATATGATTAAGTGCTAAATACTGTACTAGTCAAGAATTAGTTTCATCCCAAAGAGCCTGATGTCCTGACTGTCAACAACGGTACCTGGGAAGCTGCAAATCTGGGCCTGTATTTGCCTTTGGGAAGATCAGAAAGCACAGGAGGGGGTGATGCTTTATTTATTAGATAACTGATAAATCAATGTACCCTTGCATGAGAGCAAGGAGTTGGTGTCTGCTCTCTGACTCTGCCTCCTTAGAATAGGGAATAAGGACAAGGGTCAAATAAATACGGAAAGATTAGCATACACTTTTCCAAATTCATACCAGTTAGGTATTGTGATTTACATGAAGAGTGAGGTATAAAAATTGGGATCAGATGTAGAAGGACAAGGAGCACATATGGATACTTTCAGTAGTTAAAGGTACAGAATTCAGAGGACCCAAGGAGAGAACAGGATATATTTAGGTAATCAAGAAGGCGGGGTGGGGAGTTAGACAAGATTAAGGAGACTCGAGATGATTAGCTCCCAGGGAAGCACTTACTTGGGGATGGGTGAGAAGATGCTGAGGCCAGCTCGGAACTTCTTGATGGTGCCAGTTGCCTTGAACCAACTGTGCCTCTTCTCCTGCTGGGTCTTCAAGAAATCGTTGCTGAGATGTTTCCATTGTTGAGATGTGAACATACCCAGGATCCTAAGGAATTAAAGAAAAAGGGCTTAGGAAAGCTCAGGCAGGGGAATAGGTCAAGAAATAGGACTATGAAAGGCAACTAATCTAAAATCAGACCCAGGGACTGCAAAAGTAGTTGTGGTGGGGGAATGTGTCTGAATCCCCTCCCCATATAACTTTAGCACATGAAAATATACTGTCCTAAAGTACCTCTTTACCTACCTAGGGGGTGAATACCCACTCCCATTACTTAGTCTAATAGACCCCAAAAATTCTGACATGCTTTGTCTTTAGAGGTAAGCATACAAAAGGTAAGCATACAAAAGTTGTGAACCTTGGAATTTGTTGCCAAGAATGACTATATACTGAGAGTGAAACAAAAATAGTGGTATAGAGGTAAGTACCACCCTCTACCTTGTGAATAGTGAAGAAAAAAACTAAGGACATGAGAGGTACTGACATTGTCAGGCAAAAAATTACATCCCCAAATTTATGATTTTCAATTTGAGCTAGGCCCTCAGCTAGTCTTGTCAATCCTTTCATTTGCCCTCGATCAGTCTCTCTAGTATTACTCTAAGTCAGCGATTTTCAACACTGGTATACTGCAAGAATTTTTAAAACATGCAATACCTGACTATTTAGTCAGGGGTACTGACCTCTTTTTCCTCAGATTGTCAAATTTAAAATGACAACACTCAACACAACAACAGCCATCTGGTTTGAATTAATCAAAATTATCCTTTTTTTTTGTCAGATTAGTAAAAAATATATTTTTTGGTGTGCCGCAGAATTTTAGTAATTAATGTGTGCATTGAGATGAAAAAGGTTGAAAATCGCTGCTCTAAGCTATTATCTTAAATCCTTATCACCTTCTTTAAGCAACTAACTTCACCTACAACAAATGACCTCCCTTCTTTCTAGAGAAAAATAGAAGCCACCAAATATCAGCTCTCTTAATTTTCCAACCTAACTACCAAATCTATTTCCATTTTCACCCTTACCACAATCCCTCCATTCTTTGGAGACAAGATAATCCTACTATTAAGGATCAATGCCTCTATTTGTGCTCCAGATCTCAGCCCCTTTTTCTCTTTAGGGAACTTGATCCATCAATCATCCCCTCTATTACCAATTTCTTTCCCAGTCTACAAAAAGTTTCAAGTTTCTGCCCCTCAGTCTAGCTACCTCTCCCTCTTTCCCTCCTATCCTATTCCAAATTTCTCAATCTATACTTATTGTTTCTACCTCATTGCTAACCACTCACTTATCAATATATTCTACCTTCACCACTCCACAACTGCTCCCATCTTGATGCTAAATCCAACAGAAACTTCTAAGTTCTCTTACTTATCCTCTCTTCCACCTTGCCTTCCTTGTAGAAACTCTTCTCTTTGCCTTCTGTGACATCATTCTCTTCCCATTCTTCTCTTACTTCTCTGACCTACCTCCAGTGTTTCTTATTCTTCTGCTTACCCTGCTAATTTCTTGGGTATTTTGTCTGGATGTTAAAGGGTGTTTTGCCCCTGATCTTTTCACTCCATCATGCTCTCCTCTAGCAATCTCCAATTTTACACTGGTTGTAATCTCCACCCATAGACTGATATATACCTTCAATCCTAACCTCTCCTATAAGTACCAAGTTTACATATGTATCTACTAAGCATAGCCACTTAAATATCCCAAGGTTACTTTTAAACAACATGTTTAAAATGGAACTAATTATCTATCCTCACTCCACAAACCTTTAAATCCCTATTTAAACTGGTGGTATTACAATTTACCCAGATATCTGGGATGAAAACCTATGAGTAACTTTCCACTATACCTTGGCTTATGACCACATACAATATATCCAAATCAATCTTCAAGTCTTACTGATTAAAAAAATATATCACAAATAGAATTTTTTATTTGTCACCATTAAATGTCTGAATTTTAACCAGATTCTTGGACTGGGGGCTCATATCCATCAGCTTGTTCAATTTTAGCACCTGTCTCATCCCCAGTAGCTTTTCCAGAACTGCTACCTTCACCAGGAAGCTCCATGAGTTTTCCCAGTTCAATCTTGGGCTTCTCCAGCATTTTTTTACTAGCAAAGACATCATGGAGCAGATAAATAGATTGGCAAGCCTTGTCTTGGTCTTTTTCCAGTGCTATCTGGAATCAGTTTATTGACCACCTCTCTCAAGCCATTTGCACCTCTCAGGTCACAATTATAATCTTCTTCTAGATTTGGTGGACCTGTTGATGCTGAGCATAAGAGGTGTTCCGAATCTGATGGTTGCATTTTTTTTAGTAAACCAACACAGAATAGACAAAGTAAATAAGCATCAGTAGTCCTGACATCAACAAGAGCTTCAATCATGGTCTGTTATTTTTTGACCCTGGAGCACACTTTGTCACAGGTAAGATTCATGGAAATTAGTCAAGCAGTTTTGCCCTGAACATCCTCAATTATTAGCTTGAATTTTCTAAGTGCAATTTCATCATTCTGCAGATCAGCGAGGCTTGCTTCAAAAACACAACCCCCTTGCCCTGGCTGGTTTGGCTCAGTGGATAGAGCATCGGCCTGTAGACTGAAAAGTCCCGGGTTCGATTCCAGTCAAGGGCACGTGCCTGGGTTGTGGGCTTGACCCCCAGTAGGGGGCGTGTGGGAGGCAGCCGATCAATGGTTCTTTCTCATCATAGATGCTTCTATCTCTCTTTCCCTCTCCCTTCCTCTCTGAAATCAATAAAATACATCTAAAAAAAGTTACAGAAAAAAACAAACTCACAACCCTCCAGGTTCCTTGACTTCTGCTGACTAGTGTTTTTCCAATATTTCTTATATTGAACATAGCTGGTGCTTTCGTATCACACCTATCCTTCTTAGAAAATGGATCAACCACTTTCTTCTTTGCTCCCTTTTTGCCGCCCTTCATAAGGCACTTGTTCTGGTTGACTGCCATGATGCTGCTCAGAGAGCCAAAGGCAAGTCTTACTGATTCTATACCTCATAAATCTCTCCAGTCTACCTCTCATCTCTATTCTTACCTGCAGTCACACTTTGGTTCAGGCCCTCATCATCTCATGTCTGGACTTCTACAAAAGCCTCCTAATAAACTAGTTCTGATCTCTTGTCTCACCCCTCCTACCTATTTTTGCCCAGTGCTACCAGAGCAGTGTTTTTAAAGTTAAATCAACTATGTCCTTTCTCTGCCTAAAACGCTGTAATACTCGCACTCCCGACAACATAAAAGCCCATGATCCTCTCTGATTTGGACCCTTTCCTGTTTCTCTGGCTTCAGTTCCTGCCACTCTTCTCTTGCATTTCACTAGCAATATTAACTGTGTGAAGCTTCCTACATACATGCTGCCTCATGTTACTGTGCCCTAGCAAATGTTATTTACTCTTAGAGTCTGTTTACATAGGCATCTCTTATCTATCCTTGAAAACCATTATTCATTTCCCTTTTATTCATTCATTCATAGTCCTCCTCCTGCCACCAGACTGAGTCACTCCTTCCTCTGTGTTCTTTCTAAAACTTATGTATTCACTTGTATTAGAACACGTATCTTCACTGGACTCTATTTGGAATTCACTGAGGGTAGACCCTGTAGCTCAATTCTCTTTGTATACCAAATACTTAGCAAGGTGCTCAACACATTCAATAAATTAAATCTGTCTGAGCTTCTAGACCCCACTTTAAGAAAACTACAAGAGGAAATGTGAAAAGAATGGCTCTAATTCCAGGTTTGTACTTTTGCTTAAATATTAAATACTAATGAACCTATCTTTTTACCTTCAAGATGTCTCAAGGTCAGATACCCCAGAACCACAGGCTCCTCTGCCTAACCATGAATTTGGCACCCCAAATTTATTTCAGTCTCTTTTGGGCGTGCCTCAGAAAGACAGTTTGGAAGAACACAGGCCACCCAAGGGTGGACAAACATTCCGCCTGCCTGTCCGCCCACCCACGTCTGTAGCCGGGAAGATTCAGGTTCTTACTTTTTCAGCTGAAGACCCAGGCCAAGCCCTTCCTTGTTCGATGGCTGGGAAACCTCAATCGCTGGCTCTGCGAAGAGAAGAGAAAGCTCCTAGGGCAGATGTCTCCACGCTCCTGGGAGTCCAAAGCCCCGGGTCAGTGGGCTAGTTTCCTCAGATGCTAACCGATACCCGAAACAATAACGGTGGAGAAGAGAAACGTTTGCAGCAAAGGGTATAGTCTGGGAGCTGACTGACCAATTTCAAATATCCCCAACTTCTGTGAGGAAGTTGAGGGAAGGGGAAGAATAAATAATACCTGGGAACCAAAGAAAACAATTTCAATAACCAAGAAGGATTGGAGTTTACCATCAGCTGACAGGGAATGAAGACACGAGTGAGAGGAGGCTGAAAAGCCCCTACCAATAGCCTGCAGATTATGCCCAAGGGCCTTATTCCTAGTTTTTCTCATTTCTCTTAATTTAGAACTTTGGATTAGTTCATACTTGCCCAAAGTCACTGCCTTTACCTGGTCCATCAAGGTACTGAGAAAGAGAAAATCGCAGCCTCAACACAATAGGTTCTGTCCGGAGGACCTTCCAGGCTGTAGAAACTTCCTCCTAAAAAATAAGGTCGTATCCAAGTCACAGAACCAAAATAAATAAGTAAATAAAAAAGAACAGAAGAGTAAGGGAAACAGTTTCCGGTTTAGCAACGGAGAGAAATAGACCTGAAATTTTTCCTATGTGACACACACATGCACATGACAGTACATACCTCTGTGTACTGATGTTCAAAAAAAGACAGGGATGGAAAATACATGCTCCAAATACAGCACTCAGGAATAAGACTCCTGGGTTACATGACAAAATCCATTTAGTCTAGCTAGATACCTTGTTGGCAGGTATTAGCACCACTTACATCAAGGAAGCTGATGTTGATATGGAGGTCAATGTCCACGTCATCGATAGTTCCATATTCTCTATAGAGATACAGGCGATCACGGTGAGACTCATTAAGGGAGAGAGAAGGGAACAGAGACTGAGGTGGAAGGAGAACTGAGCCAGGGCCAGGGAGAGGGACTGGTAGCAGGTATCTCTGTACCGAGGCTCTTAGCTACAGCCTCAAGCCACCTAATCATCAGGGCCTTCTCCGGCCAGAAGCCTTTCTTGCCTCAAAGTTGAAATGATCAGTCTACAGGGGTCTAGGATAAGAGGGAATGTCTAAAAAAAGTGGCTACACTTCCTTACTTACCCGTCAGCCAAGGTTCAATACTCTGAGCAACTCTCACGATCACTAAGCTCATAATTTATCAATGTCCACAGATCCCCTACCATACCATAGAAAATCTCCAGCCTTTTAACAGCTCAGAAAGAAGTGGCTTGTCCACTGCCATCTCTGAAGTGGAATCCCACCTGATGGATACAGAGTTCTCACTGTAGATCTCCTTCACGGCTTCAATGTCTGCATCAAGCTGTGGGTGTCGATATAGGTCAGCTGCACAGCTCCCCTGAGTCAGTAGCAAAAACAGCAGGGGGTAGGGAGGAAGACAAAGGGGTAAAGAGAGAGGTGAAAAATAAAATGAAGAAACACCAGGAGCAGGAAAATTAAACAGTAGCAGTACATATAAGCAAAAAGCTATGTATACAAAGGGGCTCTTGTATACATAGCAGATGGCAGCCCTAGCTGGGGATTTCATTGACAGACCAGTCTCCCTCCATCACCAGTATAAGAAGTCTCAATAGACAACTGCAGGCTTTGCTTAAGGAATTCACATCCTTAAGTCTCAGCTTTTCCTCTCACACCTTGACCAGAATACTTAGGTGTCCCTTCTATGAAAACTCAGAACAGACTGAAGAGTACAGAATTTAACTCAGATTGGTTCTATCTGAAGAGTCCAACATTCCTGCTCAAGATCATGCCTTGGGTAGTGATGGCATTAAGCAATCATTGGCAGGTACTTTTTTTTTTTTTTTTTTTTAATCCTCACCCAAGAATATATTTTTACTGATTTTTTTTTTTTTAGGGAGAGAAAGAAAAACATCGTGAGAGAAAGAAGCATTGATTGGTTGCCTCTAGCATGCACCCTGATAGGGGATCAAACACACAACTTAGGCATGTGCCCTGACCAGGAATTGAACCACAATCTCTTGGTGCATGAGACAACTCCAACCAATTGAGCCACCTGGCCAGGGCAATGGCAGGGTAATTTTTAAAAATATATATATTTTATTGATTTTTTACAGAGAGGAATACAGTTAGAAACATCAATGAGAGAGAAACACCAATCAGCCGCTTCCTGCACACCTCCTACTCGGGGTGTGCCCGCAACAAAGGTACATGCCCTTAACTGGAATTGAACCTGGGACCTTTCAGTACGCAGGCCAACGCTCTATCCACTGAGCCAAACCAGTTAGGGCTGGCAGGGTAAATTTTAACAAAATTTTCCCATAATGATTGAAGTGATCCCACGGGCTAGTGAGGGAAGTCATAAAATAATTATTTCCAAAGAACATGTGGGTAGCTCTAGCGGGTGTTCCTCAGTCGTTAGAGAGTCAGCCCACATACTGAAGGGTCATGGGTTTGATTCCAGGTCAAGGGCACATACCTGGGTTGCAGGTTCAATCCCCAGTTGGCCCATATGGGAGACAACCGATATTTCCCTCTCTCTCTGTTTTTTTTCCCCTCTTCCCTCCCTCCCTCTCTCTCTAAAAATCAATGGAAAAATATCCTTGGGTGAGGATTAACAACAACAAAAAAGAACATTTGGGTAGTCTCCATGTAGAGAGGATGTAGTTTACTCTAGGAAATGTATGAGTCCCAGGCAAGAGCAAGGATATATCAGCTCTGACAAGATAATGCTCAAACCACACCAACATTGTATCTCTGGTCCAGAATAATCTCTCTCACTCCTGATATATCCAGAGAGAAGCACATTTCCACCACCCAACATGGATATTAGGCACTGAAATATCACCTGAACTCCATAGAGAAATTCCTCTGATTCATTATCTCCCTCCGAATCATCATCATTCCAAAACTGTCCTTTGATGTCCTAGTAATGAGAAAGAAGCATATAACCCTTTTATTGATCCCTGTTACTCCATGGAACAGAGAGGGGTGACAGGGTGGGAAATAGATCCCCACAAAGAATGGGAGGAGGCCCCTTGGGATAGCATAATTGAGTCACTAATCCCTTTATTCCCTCTACCTCATCTTTTGGGAGCATCTGTCTTCTCCTGAATCTGGTCATAACCATGGCCTAGCTCTCATTTGGTAGGATGGAGAAAAACAATAGGGAATTTTGACCTTCTTAAGTGTCAGGTATGATTGAGGGTCTGGCAGCCAGAGGGGGGAAGGATGCAAAAGAATTCAATGTCAAGGTTGGTTCCTAGGCATATCTAGGTTCTAGTATAAGCTAGCCTCTTCTAGAATCATCTAGCAACCCAAGGCAGTTTCAAAGCATACCTAAACTCTCTTGTCTCATCACTCCCTTTCTTCTTCTTTCCCAAGAATATCCACCTATACACACATCAAGTAATATTGTTTCCATGCCTCGTTTCCGTCCTTTAATTTCAAAGAACCAGTCTACCTTCCAAAGGGATGGGAAGGAAACACCAGAAAAGATGAGGTCTGTACTTTGTCCCATCTATCCCCTGGATTATCAGTTGCAGAGGTGGGCAGTCAGTCCTCACCATTGGGTCAATGGGTCACACACACTCCGTCAGTGCTAGGCAGCACCCCTCCATACCACCAGCTGAACCCAGGCCAACGAGATGGGCATTTAGGAGGTCAAAAAGGGAGACAAGGGAGGGGAGTGATGTCAGAGGCTGATTGGAGATCTGCTGGAGATGGTAGGCTCTGCTGCTGTGGTGGTAACAAGTCACTGTCCTGCAGAAAGTACACAACAATTGGTTTCATCGCCAGATAAAAGCTGGTGTATATACACAACCACACATGTTTATGGATACACATTTATTATACTCTGGAGGCCTGATGCATGAAAATTCGTGCAAGAGTAGGCCTTCCTTCCCCCGGCTGCTGGCACCTGCTTCCCTCCAGCACCCGGGATCCGGGCTGCTTCCCTCCGCCCCAGCTTTGTCTGGAAGGATATCTGGAATGATGTCAGACCTAATTAGCATATTACCCTTTTATTATTATAGATATGTACAGACACTTATACATTGAGACATACTTGCATGCATGTGCATACACTTGTACACACAGTTCTTCTTATATAATGAACCCTGAAAACCCTATAGAAATATAAGACATTACTGTTCTATTTAAGCTGGAGAGTTGGGAGTGGACAAAGTTCCTGCTCTAGTTCATAACACTGTACGAATCCTGAAGCCAAAAGTGATGGTGGCAACCAGATGCTTATGCTACTCTATTATATCAGTTCATTTGGGACATTTTTCACAGTACCACTTCCATCAGAATGAGATTGTTTGGGAATTTTTTACCCCCAATTACTTCTGCAAGTCATCATTATCTCTTATTAAACATCAGTATCATTAGAAACCTTTATATGACAATCATATAAAATTTAAAAATTCCTCAATAATACTGAATACCCTCTAGTAGGCACAGTCTGAGCTATTATGGCCAAAATAATGCCCTGGACTCATCTTGGAACCTTTTCCCAAACCAAAATGCAATAATGATCCCAATAAATGCTCAGAAAAACATGAACCCATAGTCCTTTCAAAAAAGTGAGAATCACTATTCTGGGCCTTTCTGGCTTTGCTTGTATGTCTCACCCACTCCAACCTTAAACAGAGGGCTTCTTGTTTTCTAATATGGTTCTGTTGAACCTTCTTGGTTTCTAGATCAGAGGTTTTTGAATGGGCTTTGTGGATCTGTAGCATCAGTACAACCAGGGAACTTGTTAAAAATGCAAATCCAAGGAACCCTACTGAGATCTACTGAATTAGAAACTCCAGAGGTGGAGGGGCCAGTAATCTGTTTTTGTGGGTTTTTTTTAAAATTAATTTCTTTATTAAGGTGTCCCATATTTGTCCTCATCCCCCCATTCCCATCCCACACCCCTCCCCACGGATGCCCCAACCCCCTGTTGAACTTAACCATTGGTTAGGCTCATATGCATGCACACAAGTCCTTTGGTTGATCTCTCCCCACTCCCCCCACCCTCCCCTACCCTCCCTCTGAGGCCCGATAGTCCGATCGATGCCTCCTTGTTTCTGGTTCTGTTCTTGTTCATCAGTCTATGTTGTTCATCATTCCCCTAGATGAGCGAGATCATGTGTCACTAGAGATATACTTATAAGAACTGAATGTGAGACGAGCAATAATAGTTATGCTGACAGGCAAATGAGTCAGTCTGTAGTGAGTTTCTTTCTGGACCAACAGTTCTTTTGAGACCCCATATCAATGTCCACCAGTTCCTTATGTGTACATGTCGGCACTGACCCCTCAGCTCTGAGGGGTCAGTGGACAAATGGTGGTAATGCAGGTCCGACTCCCTCTGGTTTGGTCTCGGCCGGACCCAGGGGCACGGCTTCACCCGGACCCAGGGGGCGCGTGGCCTCACCTGGACCTTTGTGGGGTTTTTTTAAACTATATTTTTATTTCAGAGAGGAAGGGAGAGGGAGAGATAGAAACATCAATGATGAGAGAGAATTATTGATTGGCTGCCTTCTGCACGCCCCCTACTGGGGATCGAGCCCACAGCCCAGGCATGTGCCCTTGATTGGAATTGAACCTGGGAACCTTCCATCCACAGGCTGACGCTCTATCCACTGAGCCAAACCAGCTAGGGCCAGTAATTTGTTTTTTATCATGCCCTCCAAGTTATTCTGGTGCATAAAATTTGAGAATCACTGTTCTAAATCCTTGTGTTCCAAGGACCTGTGGTGTTTTCCTCAGATACCAACTTAAGCCTGGTAACTGACCCATTATGGCAACCTAAGGCACAAAGCCAACACAAACAGCATAGCAGTCCCCCAGCCAACACTGCCTGACCCATCAAAAACAATATGCAGCATAACCAATGGACACAGACACTGGGGCAGTGGGGGCTTGCCCGGGGTGGGAATGGCTGGGGGAGAGGGTCATTGGGGAAAAAGGAGACATATGTAAAACTTTAGACAAAAAAACAAAACAAAAAAACACACCATAAAAAAACAATATGCAAAAGGAAATTGAAAGTGAGGGTCTTGAAGATGAAATAGCCTGATTTCTGAGATCTGCTTTAAAATACCACTCTAGTACAAAAAAAGAGAGGGATAGATGAAATAAGAATGGCAAATGCCAATTATGGGTGAAGCGAGGTGACGGTTACATGAGGGTTTCTTGTACTCTCAATGTCTTAAAAAAAATAATCAGAGGCTATTCTTGGACTCTTGCAGGGGCTCTCCCTAAAAAGTCAACTCTAAATGTACACAGGAAGATTACCCCTGAAACTCCACAAATGCATCGTTATTCTTCAAACATACCAACCATATTCCCACCACAGTCCCCTGCTGTTCCCACTTCTTGGAATGCTTTTCACCCATATGTCTATATGGCTTGCTCCTTCACTCTTTCAGATCTCTACTCTAAGGTCACCTTGACCATCCTATATAAAACAGCAAAACCCCAACACAAACATACTAGCACACTCTATCCCCCTTCCCTGCTTTATTTTATTTCACAGCACCTATCATGCTTTGACATACAAAATGTTTGTTTATTGTGTTTATCTTCCACCACAAAGTAAGGTCTATGGTGGCATAGGCTTTGACTGTTTTCATTGCCTCTATTGCCAGATTCTCAACACACATTTATTAAATGAATGAATGAATGAATCAACTGTGTGCTGGCTACTTAAGTCAAAGGGCAAATACATCTAAGCACTTAAATGCACCTAAACATAGACAAAATCATTCAAAAAGGATTTTAAAAAGCAAGACTCCATTCACCTTTAAGAGCAGCTGAGAACCAGAATATGAAGATCTGGGGCCTGGGTTGGTGAGACTTGAAAATAAACAGTCAGATGCTAATCTGGATGATCACAGAGGAACAAAGCAGGAGGCACTAAGGTCCAGCCGAGGCTGCGTGGGGCTGGGTGGTCGGATGTCGGCGGAGCGCGTCAGAAGTGCTAACTTCCTCCAGGTCTTTGTCACTGTACAAGTCAGAAACAGCCTCTCTCCAAGGGCTGTTGTTGCTTGGTTTCTGCTGTTAACACAAGGAGAAAAAGGTAGTTCAGAGAGGATTTTTCTTGTCCAGGGAAGAAATAATTCCGAAACTACCATCTTTTCCAAACCAGGCTGTTTCAGTGAAAGATACTTGCCACTTTCTACTGTCAATGCCCATTCCTCTCCAGAGATGGAAAATGGGTTTAAAAGGCGAAGAGTGGGGGAATTGGAGTGGTGAGTCATGAAATTCAGACTCAGACATTTTTCAAGAGGAATAAACTTGAGAGACGACCTATTTCAAAGCTTTCGTGTTATACGTAGGCTACAGGTGTAGGGAGGTCAAGCAACTTGTTTAGTATAGAGGAACTGAAACGTAAGCATATTTGACAGGTCTTCATTATATCCATCTTTACATGCTGTGATTTTAACTAATTTAAGGGGTTCATACTGCGTTACGCAAGAAAGACCCGACTTATCTAAAGGGGGTACAGGAGGGCCCCTTTTCAAAAGAAGCTGGGCCCACAGCGCGCGAAGCGTCCAGGGAAGGCAGGCGTGCTCGCTCAGCGCTTCGGACCATGGCGGCTAACACGGAGCGCCTCCTGCGTTTTCTCGGGGACAGGCCACAGGTACGGGTCACAGGGCTGTCCCCGGCCCGCGGGGGCTCGCGGTGCGACACCTGCGCCAGCCCCAAGCCCCCGTCTAAGCGGGCTGAGCCCCGCTTTGTGGTCCTGGGAGCGGGGCTCCTCTGCTCACAGCGAGCTCTTCGCTCTGGCAGGCGCCGCACCAACAGCGCGGAGAGCGCGGAGGGCGGTTCTCGCAGAACCCCGCCACCTCGCGTTACCCCGCGGAGGGAGAAGGCGGGTGCGCCCCCAACACGAGCCGCCACCGCGCTTCCAGGACAGGCCCCGAGGCCGCCCTTCGGGGCGTCTCCGGGCTCCTCCCGAGGCCCCGGGCCGCCTGCGCCCGGGAAGAGGGCCTAGGCCCGAACTGTGCTGCCCGCCGCCCGGCCTGGAGCGAGGCCCGGCAGGCCTAGGAGGGCCCCTCAGAGCCGCGGGCCAGGCCCCTCGCTCCGTCTCCACCAGCCGGCGGGCGGCCCCGCACCCTTCACGCGTCCCGGCCGCCCCTCCCCTCCCCGTGGAGCCGCTTCACAGGTCGGCCTCGCGAGTACTCACGGCGACCCCGGGCCGCGCGCGGCTGCCGCTGAGGGGACGAGCGGCCCGGGACGCCCCGCGGGGGCGGAGCGGCAGAGCGAGGGGCGGGGGCCGGGCCGGCGGCGGGCGAGGTCGCGCTTCCCCCGCCCCGGCGTTCCGTCACGGGCGCATGCGCACACGGCGACACCGCGGCCACGTGGCCCGCTCCGGACCAACCGCCACGCGGCCTGCCCCTAGGCGCGCAGCTGCTGGGGACGCCCGGCTCGCGGAGCCTGCGCAGTGCTGGCAGGTTGGGTGGGTGGTGGGGAAGGGGGTGCGATTGGGAGCGGGTGGGGGTGCGCCCTAACTCTAAGGAGGGTGCGTGAAGAAACCAGAGGGGCTCTGCGGGTGCGCGGAGGGCCCTCCGAAAGAGACGTTGGCCTTCGGCGCCCCGTGCGGCTGGGAGGAGCGAACAGGCCGGCAGTCCGCAGCTGCCTGGGCCGGGAGGCAGGCAGGCAGGCAGATGGAGACGGGGAGGGCTGCTGAGGCCCTGCTGATTGCAAGCACCTCTGGTTTGTAGTGAAGTCAAACACCTCAGGGTTTTTTAATTCTTAAGTTAACACATTTCCTCCCCTGGCAGCCGCGGTGTTGTGCTGGGAAGCACTCTGACAGTCTGTTCCGACAGTGGGTTTGGGGAGAAGGGACAGGTTCAGGGGACTGCTTGGCAGGCCTGACATATTCAGTGACCCAGAGTAACCACACAGGGTGGTCTGATTGAGAGCTCCTAACTAGATAGGCCATGGAAGGTCAAGCTTTACCTTACGTGAGCCCTGTCCATTGTACTTACACATCTAGGGTAACATACCCTTGAATTGTCAGAGTAATTTCCTTTTCCAGAACCCCTCAGAGACACAGCCGCTGACAACAGAGCACAAGACCACTAGAACAGGAGACCATGAAATTCCTCCTTGCTATCTTGTTGCCTGCGTACCATTACTATTCACTGTACATGTTTTTTAATCATTTAAAAGTTTTTCTATTACAATTGACATTCAATATTATTTTACCACCCAGTGATTAGACATTACATAACTTACTAAATGATCACTTATTAAATCTCGCACCCCCTGACACCATTTACTGTTAATAGAACATTAGTGGCCCTGGTGCAAAAATTCATGCACATTGAAAGGAAATTAATTAGAAGGTGGCCTGTGGGGCCGGACGGGAATGGGCTAGACTGGCAGGACACTCCCTAGAGCCATCCTCCCTCGGTCCCTCCCCGGCCAGCCACACTTGGGGCGGTGCTGCAGCTCGAAGGGCATCTGCAGAGTGAGTGGGGTTCCTCTGGCAGGTAGGGTCCTTCAGCCTGGCCTGTGGGATTGGGCCAAAACCAGCTCTCTTGAGTGGGGTCCTGGACTGCAAGAGGGCACTCTGCAAAGTGTGGAACGCAAACGCAAGTGTGCAGTAAACCAGATTAGGGCCGACAGTGCCCCAGCAACAACATAACCCACGGCTGAAGGTGGAATCGTGGGGCCCCACGAGGAATTGGGTTCCTTCCTCTCTGGTTCCAGGGTGTGTCACCCAAGAACCACCACTGCCAAGTCACCACAGCTCTGCAGTTCATGCATTGAGCATCTGCCCCCTGGTGACCAGTGTGCATCATACCTACCAGACGATTGGATGGTCGCTTAGCCTTTTATATATATAGACTAGAGGCCTGGTGCATAAAAATTCATGCACTGGAGGGGGATCCCTCAGCCTGGCCTGCCCCCTCTCACAGTCCAGGAGCCCTCAGGGGCAGGAGGTGACCCAGTGATTAGGGGAAGGTGACGCCCCCATCACACCTCTGCTGCTGCCACTGCCGGCAGTGCAAGCCTTGATGGGTAACCTGAGCCTTGGGTGGCCCTGGGTGGCTGGACAGCCACCATCTGAGGCTTGCCTGCACCTCAGGCCGACCCTGGGCAGCTGGGGGCTGAGGGCGGGTCCAGCCGCACCATGCGCCTGCCGCCCCCTCTCCACCCCACCTTGGCAGGGCTGAAAGGACTGTGGGTCCAACCACTCCTTGCACCTGCCACACCCCGGGCAGGGCTGAAAGGACTGGGGGACTCTGGTGGGGCTGAGGGGACTGGGTGCCGCCATCTTGTGGCTATGGGTGCCGCCACCTTTGTGATGGCTTGACGGTCAATTTGCATATCCCCTCTTTATTAGATAGGATTATTGACTATATTCTCTATGCTGTAATTTACATCCCCATGACTGTTCTGTAAGAACAAATTTGTACTTCTTCATTTCTTCACCCTTTTCACCAATCCCTGCAACCGCCCTCCCATCTGGTGATTGTCAAAATATTCTCTGTATCTATGAATCTGTTTCTGTTTTGCTTGTTTGTTTATTTTGATTTTTATATTTAACTATTGATAGATATGTATTTATTGCCATTTTATTGTTCATATTTTTTTTTCTTTTAAAAAATGTATTTTATTGATTTTAGAGAGGAAGGGAGAGGGTGAGAGAGATAGAAGCATCAATGATAAGAGAGAATCATTGATTGGCTGCCTCCTGCATGTCCCCTACTAGAGATCAAGCCCGCAACCCAGGCATATGCTCTTGGCTGGAATTGAACCTGGGACCCTTCAGTCCGCAGGCCGATGCTCTATCCATTGAGCCAAACCAGCTAGGGCTATTGTTTGTGATTTTGATCTTTGTTTTTTCTTCTTCTTAAAGAAGACCCTTCAACATTTCATGTAATACTAGTTTGGTGGTGATGAACTTTAGCTTTTTCTTCTCTGGGAAACTTTTTATCTGACCTTCGATTCTAAATGATAGCTTTGGTGGGTAGAGTAATCTTGGTTGTACGTCCTTGCTATTCATCACTGTAGCGGGCTGCCTGGGAAGGCATTGGGCATTTCTTTTAATTATCGTCAGCTGAACTCAGGGCAATAGGCAGAGCCACGCCCTGGGAACATGCTTCCCCAATGAGGCTGGACATGTTGTCAGCTTGACCTTCATATTAGCCCAGATGTCGGCAGGGGCGGGACTAGATATGTAAATCCAGGCATGCTAGGGCCTACTTAAGAATGCAAATAAGTTGGTGATACTTCCTGGTATTGGGGGTATAAAATAAATGCACTGGGAGGGGTCAGAGTCATCGTCTTCCTGCCTCTACATCAGAGAGGATGGCGTCCCACCCAGCTCCCAGCTTTAAATCTATTTCTGCGTCTTCTTTCTTTCTTTCTTTCTATTATTTCTCAATCCCTGGCCGCCACCACTTAGAACCGGCTTGTTCATCTCTCTTTCTGTGCTGGACACGGAAAAGGGTGATCCCCGCCATGTCTGGCCCCTGCCACATCAGGCCCCCGCCGCATCAGGCCCCCGCATTCTGGCGCCCAATGTGGGGCACGAAAGAGGCAACAAGAGGTAAGAAGCAAGGGATTGCTCCAAGAATTGTGCGCACTACAGATTGAAGGTAGTGTAAGGTAGGGGGAGCATGTTGTTGTGAACTAGATTGAATTAGCTGGGTGTAAAACATGGGTAATTCTCAAAAATGCTTTAACTATGCTCAGAGCTCAAAGATGCTCTGTTAAGCATAGTCAGATTCTTGATTTCTTTCTTAAGTTTTGTTGTTGAAATGTGGGAAAAGGTCAGAAAGCAGTTGCGTGACCAATAATCAGCAGAAAGTCCACAGAAAATTCCTATTTTAATTGGTGATGGCCTTGATTCAGCACAGGAGAGTTTAAGAATGTCTAAGTGGGGTGCAGCCACGGCCTTACAGCCTGCAGTGGAAGGGTGCAAATCTCTAAGAATACCATCTGTGCCTCTTCCGCCTCCACGTGTAAACTACCTATAACCAAGTAGAAACGATTAAAGGAGTTTCTCAGCAACTGCTAATAATTCTTTATCTTAAAAAATCTTTTTCTTTCCTTAAAAAATATTGAAAAAATAAATAAAATAAAAACAGTAGATGCCAGACCATTACTGAATCTTCCCCCTAAGAAACAAGGAGGTGGGGGAAGGGAGACACGTGGTGATCCAATATGGATGCCACTCCCTGAGAAAGCCATTTTAAAAGGCCTCATCTTTGCCTTAAAGATGGTGGATACAGGCGGGCTTCCCAAGTCTCTTTTGAAATTTCCCGCCCAGAAGCAAGTAACCACCAGGAAGTGGATAGCAAGTTTACATGTGAATAGCTACGGGTTTGCCTCTTGACTTCCCCCAGCATATGGGTGGTCCAGTTCCTGCCAGCAGCCGTCTTTAAAGAGTGTGTTAATTTGCATTTAAATGGTTACACCTTTGGTAGATGCCCTTCCCCGAGAAGGTCAAGCGGCTAGGCCTAAAAGCCTGTTTCGCTAGCCTAAAAGCGGCAAACTCTTAAATAAAATGTGGCTCCTTTGAAATCAGCTTTCCACCAGTAGTCAGTTTTTAAATGACAGTTTTGCATTTGAATACCTACAAGTTTGTTTCTCAGTTTCCCCAGGCAGAAAAAACATGGTCGGTTTGAAGTTATTGGATTTTGAAATATATTCTTAAAAGTATAAAAGGTTATTAATAAGAACTGCTAAATATTTGACTTGCAAGCTCTGAAAGTTTAAAGTGCAAATTGTATTGGGAGAAATTATATAAATGTGGTAATTAAATGCCTAAAATATAGAAACGTGTTTTTGAGAAAATAAAATACTGTTTTTCTCTTAAATAATTAGTAATTAAAAATATGTTACTTATTGGTCTGATTTAAAAAAGAGGATTAATTCTATAATCCAGTTTAAATGTAATTGATATTCTTTAAGATAATTTAAGTATATAATCTTTAAATCATATATCTATATCTATATCTATATCTATATATATATATATATATATATATATAGATAGATAGATAGATAGATATAATTTGATCTTTCCAAGTTATTTCAAGACTGAAAGTAACTTTTGGACATTTCATGGGCCCTGAAATGTTTTTCAAAAGTCTGTTCTCTCTTAATAGAAATATTTTTTAATTAAACCGATTGATACTTGAAATCGCATGGAAAGCTTTATCAAATAAAAATTAATTAATATATTTTACATATACATATGTATGTATATATACATATATATACATATATATATATAGATATTAAATGTTATGAAGGTTTTCGCCTCTAAGAAGGGCAAAAACAATATATTTCTTAAATATAGCCAAAATTTTCAACAGCAGTAGAATTTCAAGAAAGACAAGCCCCATGCAGCCTCCATTTTGAATGGGCTGGAGGTGGGACAGTGTTTATGCTTTTGGATCAGACCAAATAAGTATCAAGCCTATAAGTTTTACTGAATAAGTTTCTTTGCCTTTTAATTAAAGATACCTACTTAAGTTACTTTATAAATTAGCTTTTTAAAATATAATCAAGGTCTCATATAAATTAAGTTACATGAGAAGCCAATGTTTTTATAAGTAATTGAATCCAAGTAAAATCTAAGAACAGATTAGAAGCCACCATTTACTGCCTGACATCGTAGCCGCCTGCATTCTTAATTAAGCTAGAGGCAGGGCAACATTTGGGGCTTGTGAATTCAGACATAAATTTGCTTTATTTTTAAATGAAGATACCTACTTTAATTACTTAAATAAATTAGCTTATTAAATTATAATCAAGGTTTTCAGCTAAATGAAAAGCCAATAATTTTATAAACAATTCTAATAAAGACCAGAAACAGCTAGTGATTGTCTGCAATGTGATTTTTCACTGTCTTTTAGAAGAATGGATTAGACAGCCGCCATCTTGCCAGCCCTCTGGCCACATGGTTTGGGGGCCGCCATCTTGAAATAACAAAGGCCAACCCCCTTCCTTTAAATAAGCCACTGTCTTTGTAAGCAATTTAAATAGGTTTTCCTTCCTATAAACCCTCTGTATATGAAAATAAGCCTAAGAGGATACTTTAAAATATAATTATAATTTTAATAAAAAGGAGAAATTTTAAAATTTTGAATTCTCTTTCACTAATATTTACAGTGTAAACTAAGATTGTTGTTAAAATGTTAAATCTGAAACTAAATTAGTAGTCAGGCTTACTGTAAAGTGCTTATAATATAGCTAGCTACTTGCCTGTAGGCTTGACCTTCAAACTGCAGCCCTACAGGTTACTTGTAAAAAAGAAAGACAAAGATTCTTAAATGAAACTCTCTGTAGCCTGAAAGTTATTCTGGAAGGAAAATAAAGAGGTTTCCTCCAAAAAATGTCTTAAAAATTGTAATTTGAAAGCCTATGTATTTGGCCTCTTAAACTAAAGTAAATAATTTGTGTTTTTGTCTCCATGATAAAGTTTATGTAAAGTTACTCAAAGACTAATTGCAGAAGTTTAATTAATGTCATTTACTGTCCATAACCTAGGGCAAATAAAGTTAAAGTTAATAAATAAATTAACCTTATTTCAGACTAACTTTAATTGGCTAATTGAAATAAGTGAATATTCATAAAGACTTAATTGTACTGGACAAAAACTGTTCCTGAAATATTAACTAAAAACTTTTATTGATGGTTCATCTCATAGTAAAATTGCTAAACATGCTATGAATCCAAAGCAGTCATATTTCTGTGTAAAAATAAAAGGTTATCAAGACTGCATTAAAAAAATTTTCTTTTACAAAAGCCTCATAATAATTAAATCAAAAAAGAAGGTTAATAGGATAATATCCTGTAAGAAATATCCTGTAAGTAAATTACATCAAGCCATACTTGCTTTAAAATTTTTACTCTAAAAATTATTTTTCATTTATAATGCTGATAACAAGGCACCCATGAAAAATCTTATGGTGTCAAAATAAGCCAAAGGAAAATCATTTGGACAAAAATCAAAAGGATCCCAAGTCTAATTTGTGGAAAAGATTTCTTTATTAACCTTTGGTCGAGAATATGTTTATATTTCCAGAAAACTCCAAGCCCATATGGATTCCTACAACAATGGATCCCAGAGAGGACCTGATAGAACTGTTCCAGCCAAAGAATAAGCAGTGGCCCTGAGAACAGAGGAGAAATAGTCCAGAAATAGATAGTGAAGATGCCTTGCCATGCTAGCAGTCAGCACCTGTGCATTGCTGCAGGTTGCCCAGGACCAAGGGCAAGGAAGGTCGGTGTGTGCGCTTCCAGACCATGTGTGCACACCCTTCTGCATAGAAGTCAAAATGTTTGATGTTTTTTGTTCTACCAGGACCCCCTGACTTGGGGGGCTTGCCTTAATTCTAACACAGGGAATGGTATTAACTGCCACATTAAAACCTTTTGCACTCGGATGTCGAGTGTGACTCGACACGGTTAGCATTAGAATAAAGGAATCGAGAAAAAGCAAGCGAGTGCAAAGGGTTAAAAGAAATGTTATACCTCAGGCATTAACCATTTTTACAGATGGATCCAGTTCTAGAAAGGCTGGATCTACTGCAGCAGGAGAGCAAAGATCCTTCAAACCCCTTTATTTCAGTAGAAATACAAGCTCTTCTTTATGCCTTAATGGATTTTGCTACGGAGCCCATCAACCTATAGTGGTAGTAATTATGTGGTAAGTATGGCCAAAATTATTGAAACAGCTACTATAGGGCACACTAATTCAGAGGAACTTTTTCATTTAATTTTCAGCCTTTAAAATGTTATTTGAGAAGGACAATTTCCATGTTTTATTGGAAGCAATGTCCTCAGTGTGTTATCCACCTTTCTGTGCCAACTTTAGTGGTAAATCCCCGAGGACTTAAACCTAATCAAATCTGGTAAAATGAATGTCACTCAATTGTAGAAAGAGCCAATCGTACTCTTAAAATGCAATTACTAAAACAAAAAGGGGGAGACAGATGTTATGTGTCACCTCAAAAGAGGCTCAGTCATGCTTTTTACGATTCATAACAGTAGCAAAATTACAGTTATGAAGTAGCAACAAAAATAATTTTATGGTTGGGGGTCACCACAACATGAGGAACTGTATAAAACGGTCGTGGCATTAGAAAGGTTGAGAACCACTGTTTTAGAGGGTTATCTCTCTTTTAGGGTAAGATACCCCTGGTTGTAGGGATATTTTTATTGGGGGAGGGGAGGATACATTCATTGCCCTGCCTGGTATTTCAGTCTCAGGTTTGACTAAGATGAGGACAGATTCTGGAATATTATTAATTCCTGGTCCACAGTGAGAAGTTAAATTGTCCATCAAAAACATAAAAATGTGGGTACATTTTTTCTATGGTTAATGTTGCTAGGGTTATGATATTTCTTAGACTGAACAAGATGTCCCTCCCTAGTAAGAGAATGGAGAACCATGGAACTACAAGAAAAGCATGATTGAAAGCAAGATTTCTTTTGATTTAAAGCAAGGTTGTAGTGAGAGATTGAGCATTGAGGATGCCCATTTACCCCAGAGTTCAAACAGGTTTTGGTCCACGTGAGTAAGTCAGAGTGGAGTAAGCAGCCCCTGTGTCTAATCCTATCTAATAAAAGAGTAATATGCAAATAGACCATCACTCCAAGACACAAGATGGCCGCACCCATGTGGTCAAAGATGGCTGCCCTCATGTGGACACAAGATGGCCACCACAAGATGGCAGGGGCAGATGTGGGCAGTTGGAGGTGACAAGGTAGGCAGAGGAGGGCAGTTGGGGGAGAACAGGCCAGCAAGAGAGGGCAGTTGCGGGGGACCAGGTGAGCAGGGGAGGGCAGTTGCGGGGGATGCAGGCCTGCAGGGGAGGGCAGTTGGGGGGCAGGCCTGCAAGGGAGAGCAGTTGCGGGGGGACCAGGCATGCAGAAAGGGAATTTGGGGGGAACCCAGGCCTTCAGGGGAGGGGAGTTGGTGGTGGTGACCAAGCCTGCAGGGGAGGGCAGTTGGGGGGGACCAGGCCTGCAGCGGAGGGCAGTTGTGGGCAATCAGGTCAGCAGGGGAGGGCAGTTGGGGGGACCAGGCCTGCAGGGGAGGGCAGTTGGGGGGGACCAGGCCTGCAGGGAAGGGCAGTTGGGGGGGGGCAGGCCTGCAAGGGAGAGCAGTTGGGGGGGACCAGGACTGCAGGGGAGGGCAGTTGGGGGGGACCAGGCCTGCAGGGGTGGGCAGTTGTGGGGGACCAGGCCCGCAAGGGAGGGCAGTTGTGGGCAATCAGGCCAGCAGGGGAGGGCAGTTTGGGGGGATGCAGGCCTGCAGGGGAGGGCAGTTGGTGGGGCAGACCATGCCTGCAGGGGAGGGCAGTTGTGGGCAATCAGGCCAGCAGGGGAGGGCAGTTGGGGGTGACCAGGCCTGCAGGGGAGGGCAGTTGTGGGGTACCCAGGCCTTCAGGGGAGGTTAGTTGGTGGGGGTGTGGGACCAGGACTGCAGGGGAGGACAGTTTGGGGGAAGGGACCCAAACCTGCAGAGGAGGGCAGTTGGGGGGGACCAGGCCTGCAGGGGAGGGCAGTTGGGGGGGACCAGACCTGCAGTGGAGGGCAGTTGGGAGGGACCAGGCCTGCAGGGGAGGGCAGTTTGGGGGGACCAGGCCTGTAGGGGAGGAGGACAGTTGCAGGGGGGGACCCAGGCCTACAGGGGAGGGCAGTTGTGGGCGATCAGGCCAGCAGGGAGGGCAGTTAGGGGTGACTGGGCCAGCAGAAGAGGGCAGTTGGGAGGGCCCAGGCCTTCAGGGGAGGGCTGTTGTGGGCAATCAGGCCTGCAGGGGAGGGCAGTTGACAAGGACCAGGACAGCAGGGGAGGGCAGTTGGGAGGGACCAGGCCTTCACTGAGGGCAGTTGGTGGGGGGGACCAGATCTGCAGGGGAATACAGTTGGGAGGGATGCAGGCCTGCAGGGGAGGGCAGTTGTGGGTGACCAGGCCAGCAGGGGAGGGCAGTTAGGGGCAATTGGGCCACCTGGGGAGCAGTTAGGTGTCGATCAGGCTGGCAGTTGAGTGTTTAGGGGGTGATCAGGCTGGCAGGCAGAAGTGGTTAGGAGCAATCAGGCATAGGCAGGCAAGCGGTTGAGAGCCACCAGTCCTGGATTGTGAGAGGGATGTCTGACCGCCCGTTTAGGCCCACTGGGATCGGGCCTAAACGGATGGTCGGACATCCCTCAAGGGGTCCTAGATTGGAGAGGGTGCAGGCTGGGCTGAGGGCACCCCCTCCCCCGTGCACAAATTTCATGCACCGGGCCTCTAGTCTATAATAATAAAAGGGTAATATGCTAATTAGACCAGAAGTCCTTCCAGGTGTCATTTTGGATGTCCTTCCAGATGAAGCCAGGGCCACAGCAAAGCCCAGGTCCTGGGTGCCTGCAGCGGCTGGAGGGAAGCAGCCCAGGTCCCAGCTGCCAGAGGGAAGCTGGTGCCGGCAGCCGGGAGAAGGAAGGCCTACTCTTGCATGAATTTTCGTGTATCGGTCCTCTAGTAAAAATATAATGGGCTTACCTCCCACATCAAGGGTTATCTGAGGCTACTGTGGTGTGATGGTCAGGTGCTCTGGTGGGAGGACTCAGGCACCATCAATTCTCTGATGTTTTGACCATCATTGTTTTAGAGGTACTAGGTTCCCTCTGAGCCTAAGACACTCATTGTTCCAATGGCTCTCCTCCTTACAGAGGGGACATGGAGGCAGTCGTGCCAGAGTCAGTTGTGAGCACTCCTTCTTTATGTGCCTTTCTTGTCCACAGGAATAGCATTGCCCCTTCAATGTCCATTGTAGCCTGGGGGCCAGGTAACCCTAAGGTGTCCTGGCCTTAAAGCTAATGAGTGAGCCTTTGTTTCCATTGGGCTGCATTTTGTTTTTCCTCTGCCCTGTCTCCGTTGTTAAAAACACTGAAAGCCATCCATACCAGTTGCTCAATGGGAGTTTGGGGTCCCAAGGCTAGTTTCTGTAATTTTCTCCAGATGTCTGGGGCTGCCTGCTGGATAAAATGCACCCCCAGAAGTGCTGGGCCCTCAGCAGACTTACGGTCAATATTTATATACTTTTGCAAAGCTGCTGTTAATCACCCTGAAAAAGGGAGGAGTTTTCATCCTTTTCTTGAATAACCTCTCTTATTTTATCATAATTAACAGGCTTAATTGTGCATCTTTTCATCCCCTCTATGAGGCACGTAATCATATGGGACCAGCAGTCCCTTCCCTCTTGTCCTTCATCTGACCTGGTTTGATAGACCCAGTTAGGGTCTTGATCTGGGATTGCATCTCCCCCTGGTCAGTATACTAGTATATGATGTTGAATATGATGACCAGCTATTTCATCAGCATAGGCCCTAGCAGCTCCTATTATGCGCTGCTTTTCATCTACAATACAGTAGTGGGAGAGAACAATCTAAATTACTCCGAGTCAGGCCATAAGTCAGTGTCAAGTGATTAAACCCCTTTATGAATTCACTAGGACTATTTTTCTTTACAAAGGGCCAGGTCAGACATAGAGAAGGGAACATATACCTGGCTTATTCTCCCACTAGGCTCCCCATTTGCTACTTCCCTCAGAGGTAACATGTTAGGGTTTGGGTGATATTGAATCTACTCCTGGTAATGGCAGGACTACAAGCACGGGCAGGTGCCAATGGCTCTCTAGTGGAGGAGGGGTTAGGCAGTGGCTGCATTTTGGGAGACAACAGAGAAGTGAGCTGGGGGACAGGCTACTCTATGCTTGGGATGAGTTCTGTGTGATCTGCTTGGGACAGAGACCGGCTTTTTGCTGGCACTGAGCGGAAAGTGTCCTCTAATTCATCTGATCCAGCCATTGTGGCACCACACATCCTACAAGACTTCCTTTATCCTGGTAAAGGGCCATAAACATCAGAATTTAAGGTTTTCCACTCCATTTATCTTCATTTTTGCAAAACAAATAACTGAGAGATCCATTTACAGGCTAGACTTTTTCATCCCTGAGTTTGTATTGGGGCCAGGTGACATTACAAAAGAAAATGAGGCACTGTTTCTTTTAATTATCACCCTTAAAGGTGGCCCAGTTGTTATGGAGACACCCTAGGGGCAATCTTAGAGAATTATTTTGGCACCACTCATTTTGTCTCTTTTTACAGCTGGTGACCAATTATTAGACCCCCAGTACCAGGATGTAGGGCCCAGGATGGAGAGTCAATCCAGTTAAGGGATTGGTCCCAGTGAAAAGTGGCCTGGTTGTCAACAGAGGAAAATATGGAAAGGGTGCAGGAAGTGATTAGGGAGGTAGGTGGTCCAGCAGACAGTGGATAAATAGGGGCTCCGGAGAATTTCCCAGAGGAGTGTGAGTTTCCCCTCTGACCAGGTATAGCTGAGGTGCATAGCATGAGGACTGGAACCAGAAAGAGAAACTTGGTGACAGAAGATAAGGTGTGATGTGACAAGAATGAAGTTTTCAAAGTCAGTGTTATAAACGCCCCAAATAGAGGACCAGGAGTTATAGTATGAGTCACAATAGTAGCATCATCTGGGAGTCTGATTAATGTGCCTAGAACTAAGTCAAGAAAGGCAGGTCCCTAAGAGAGAGACCTGTGTTTATCCTGTGTCCTGAAGGCAGACTTACCAACCATCATGGTGGTGGCCTGATACCCTGAGGTTTGATTTACTCTGTTCAGACAGGGGACTCAACTCCACACAGGCAAAATGGGGAGGGAGAGGGTCCATATGGATATCAGGGGTGATCAGGCCCTGACTCACTGGACCCTATCACCCAGGAGTCACCTGAGGATGGTTGTGTGCGTAGGTTACTCTGGGTCCAGAGGGCAGACTTACCTATGGTCCCAGTGTTGATGAGGAGCCTCTTGATGAAGGATTTACTCCATTGCAGTCAGGCAGATTTACCCCCACACCAATGATGTTAGAAGTGACAGGAAAGATGAATTAAAGGAAGAGTAAAGGAGAGATTACAACTTCAGGTCCCATCTGTGGTGCCAAAAAGTATGTCACTGGGAAGGGACCGGCACCAAGGTGGGTCTGTCTCCATATGGCCTGGACTGTGTAAACCAATCATGTCAAACTTGCGGGCCGCATGCAGCCCACAATAAAAATTTCATAACTTATTTTTTACAATATCCTGTGATACATAATTATTAATAATGAACTACAATGTTCGCTAATGACTGATTACTATAATTGTGTTGCATTCATTTCCCTTACACGCCTTACACACAGGCACATCATTTCTCTCCACTAATACTAGCAGCAAATAGTTTAGCAACTGATTGCTATGTCATTAGTCTTGTACTGACTTGAACAGGAAATATTTCGCTTCCAGAGAACAAGAAAAATAGGTTTATTTGCGTTACGCTTATTAATTTGTGCAGTTATTCAGTGTCTGGTAAGTTAACGTTCAAGAAAAAATAATTTTTATTAAAATGTTCTATTATTTTATGTTAACGATGACTCATTTATTTCAGCCCTTTGTATTCAGCATGTCTCTATCAAAATAAACCTATGTTTCTATGAGAATTGAAGCTTTTGTTTTTTTGCGGCCCACATAAACTTAAACCTTGTTTATTTGTCCCATGTTAGCCTTTGAGTTTGACACGCTTGGTGTAAACCATTTCCTCCTAAGTGTCCTTGCTTAGGGAAGGTAAGTCCTTGTGACTTATTATCTGGCTGTAAATTGTTCAACCAGTTTGTTTGGCTATCTGTCTCAGTTTCCCCAGTCTACTTGCCAAGGAATTTTCATAGCTTCTTATTAACCTGCCTTATCCCCAGTCAAAAATGCAGATGTAATTTTTGACTTCCTCAAAACTTAACTACACTCATCCCTGTCCCTCAGTATCCAGTGGGGATTGGTTCCAGGACTCCTCATGATATAAAAATCCCTGGATGGTCAAGTTTTTTATATAAAACTAGTAGCCCTGTGCATGAATCCATGCGCGAGTAGCTTGCTGCAGCTTGCATCAGCTGGCCACCCGCCCACCACTGCTGGTAGCTCTCCGCTGCTCGTTGCTGGCTGCTCCACCCTCCTGGAGCTCCCCCGCCCCCCACGCCCTCATAGCTTGCTGCCCTGCCCCCTGCTTATAGCTCGCTGCCCCACCCTCCTGCTGATCTGTGATCTGGTTATCATGCAGTTGGTTGTTACACCTCAGGGCGTAATGGATAATTAGCATATTCCTCTCTTATTATAAAGGATGGCAGAGAGCAATGCATACAGTTGGCCCTTTGTATCCACAGATTCCCAAATATGTATTGAAAACTGTTTTCCATCGGGGGTTGCCTGAATCCATATATGCAAAACCTGGGGATACAGAGGGCTGACTGTATTTTTTGAAAAAAATTTGGATATAAGTGAACTTGAGCAGTCCAAACCTGTGTTGTTTAAGAGTCAACTGTACATATAAAATAACCAGCCGAATAC
This sequence comes from Ia io, assembly GCA_025583905.1. NCBI lineage: Eukaryota > Metazoa > Chordata > Mammalia > Chiroptera > Vespertilionidae > Ia > Ia io. The sequence goes on from JAJQQW010000002.1 coordinate 120,704,898, forward strand.
CTGGGACTAGGAAGTATAGCAAATAATGTTTTGTTCAATGTCATTTCATTGTAACATTGATGAGGGAAAAAATTTTATTCCAGCTGGGCCACTGTCTGTGTAGAGTTGGTACATTCTCCCCATGTCTTTGTGGGTTTTCTCCAGGGATTCTGGTTTCCTCCCACATCCCAAAGATGTGAATTTGAGGTGAACTGGTGTGTCTCCATTGTCTCAGTCTGAGTGAGTGTGGGAGGGGGCATGAGTGCCCCTATGATGGAAGGGCATCCTGTTCAGGGTGGGTCCTATCTTTTTTAAAAAATATTTTTATTGATTTCAGAGAGGAAGGGAGAGGGAGAGATAGAAACATCAGTGATGAGAGAGAATCATTGATTCGCTGCCTCCTGCCCATCCCTCACTGGGGATCAAGCCCACAACCCAGGCATATGCCCCTGACCAGAATTGAACCCGGGACCCTTCAGTCCACAGACCGACGCTCTATCCACTAAGCCAAACCAGCCAGGGAAGGGTGGGTCGTATCTTGCACCCTGAGCTGTTGTGAGAGGCTCCAGCCCCCCTTGACCCTGAACTGGAATAAGCAGTTTAGATAATCATACTGTTACTTGTTTTTATTCATCTTTCTTAAATGTATATATAACTCACATTTATATTAATGTCTAATATTAGAAATGGTTGGGGTCTTTATATAGAAGTTTGGTGGTGTTTTGTGACCAGAGATATTCTGATATGAACTTAATTCTTGTCCTACCTAATAATAGACAAATATACAAATTGACCATACCTCCGACACACCCACAAGCCATGCCCACCATCCAATCAGAGCGAGCATGCAAATTAACCCAAACCAAGATGGCTACAGCCACAGAGAGCAAGGTTTCCTAGGTAACAGAGGAAGCCAAGCTTTCTACCTGCCCTTGCCAGGCCTAAGCCTCCACTCAAGCTACAAAGTTTCAATTATAGAAGGTAAACAAATTCAAACAAATGGCGGCAGAATGGAGCTTGAGAGAGCAGGCCAGGGTTGCCACCGGCAATAGGGGAAGCAAAGCTTTCCGCACACGCTGGCCGGGCCCACCCGCTTAAGCTACAAAGTTTCAATTATAACCCCAACAGAAATGGCTGCCGCTAAGGAGGGAGCCCCAGGCTTGGCTCCGCTCCAGGCTACAAAGTTTCAATTGTAGAAGGAAAATAAATTCCAGATACCAGGGTCTCTGTTTGGGTTGCCAGGGGGCGTGGCCGGCCTGCAAACCACCACAGGCCCCTCGCTCAGGCTGCCCCATGCCCCAAGGGAACCCCCACCTGATCCGGGACACCCTTCAGGGCAAACCAGCTGGCCCCCACCCCTGTACCAGGCCTCTATCCTATCTAATAAAAGAGTAATATACAGATTGATCATCACTGCAACACACAATATAGCTGCCCCCATGTGGTCAAAGATCCTGCCCCCATGTGGACACAAGATGGCCACCACAAGATGGCCAGCAGGAGAGGGCAGTTGGGAGGCACCTGGCCTGCAAGGGAGGGCAGTTGAGAAGGACCAGGCCTGCAAGGGAGGGCAGTTGGAGGTGATCAACCCTGCAGGAGAGGGCAGTTAGGGCTGACCAGGCCAGCAGAGGAGGGAAGTTGGGGGCAAACAGGCTGGCAGCAGAGTGGTTAGGGGGTGATCAGGCTGGCAGGCAGAAGCGGTTAGGGGCAATCAGGAAGGCAGGCAGGCAAGCAGTTGGGAGCCAGCAGTCCTGGATTGTGAGAGGGATGTGATTGGGCCTAAACGGGCAGTTGGACATGTCTTGAGGGGTCCCATATTGGAAAGGGTACAGGCTGGGCTGAGGGACAACCCCCCTCCATGCACGAATTTCGTGCACCGGGCCTCTAGTTTATATAAATTAGTCTTTGATAAAATTGGTTTCCTTATATTTTGTTTTGCTTAAAATTGCAGTTTCCAAGAACTTATCAGCGATGTTAAGTGAGGACTTACTGTAGTCCACAAATAGAAGCTGTAACTGTGGTTATTATGGTTATTAACCTTAGACATGGCCAGACCTTCTTTCATCCTTATGAACTGGGTGTCCTGGTTCCTACTTGCTCCTCTTTTCCATCAGCACTAATTGGGAAAGGCTTATCTTGGATGTGTTCTCCTTCCTTACTCCCTCTTTTTAGCTGGACATAGCACATACAAGGAAAACTTTGGCCCTGAGTAATATGAATATGTCATTTCTATCCCTCCTGAGCCAGCCTCAACTAAAATTTCCCCAGAGACTTTGTTACATTGGGATATCCTCAGCATTTCCTTTCTGATTCTGTCTACTTTTTGATGCCCCTTCTTCTCCCCTTGCCACTCAGCGTGGGCCACAACACTGTCTCATGTTTGTTACACCCATTGCTTATAATACTTGAGAAAAGTGAGGGATATAAAATAACAGGACTTACAGCCTTAGTCTCAGAGGGCAGAAATTCAGAATGCTGGGGGAGGAGTTGATTCTGTTCCCTAAAGCAACTCCCCAGCAGGAGCCCCACAGCCGATTGTGAAGAAGCAGAGACTGGAATGGAGACTGTGCTTTGGTTTACGGAAGCTTCCCAGGCTCTTCCTGAGGCCCTTTGGCCTTGTGGCCTCCGAGTCACCTTTGTTACAATAAACTGCTTAAGTTAACTTGTACCAAACACAGAGCTACTACAAATTCAGTCTCCTCCGCTGGGCCCTTGGTGTAACCAGCAGTCTTTCCACACTTCTGCTACCATCTTCCATTCTGCTTCACAGAGAAAATAAACGTTTTGGGGGGAAACTCTCAATTTTGAGCAGCCTCCAAACACGAATCTTTCCCACCCTTTCTTTCTTAGATGTAGAGAGGTCTCCCTTCAAATTCAAGGTTAATCCTTTCACTGTAACATGTATTTCATTCCTTTTCCTCCTTCACTATGACTCTCCTTCATGAATATTCAAATTTTTCTTCTCCTCTACTCTTTTATCTCAGCATATAAACTTGATCAACTACCCAAACCTTTTTTAAAAAATCCAATTTTAATCCCACACACTACTGGTTATTGTATACTTTTTCTTGCCTTCAACCAAGCTTTTAGGGAGTAGTCTACACCCTTCATTTCCATGTCCTCACCTCCCATTTTTTCCTTGGGTCTAGAGCCATCTGACCTCTCCCCAAAATCTATAGTGAACACACTTTCACCAAAGTTTCAAATTACTTCCAAACTCCTAAATTTACTGGAAATATTCTGATTTATTTGACTAATTGATGTCACTTGGCACTGTTGGTCACCCTATCCCTGCATCTCTTTTCTCTGTTATCTCCTATAGGCTATGCTCTTCTTACACCTAATATGGCTTCTTCACAGCATCCTTAATAGACTCCTTTTCTATCATTCACTATTTAAATAAATTAAAAAGACAGTTCAATTCATACTCATTTCTACCCTCATCACTCTTCCCAGTGACCTCATTAGTATCTACCAGAAGCAGACCTTGGCAATTTGGGGATGTCCAGAATCTGAATCTCCTTTCTATGTTACAGGTCTTGAAGGTAAACACAGCCCACCTTCCATGACTGACATTGAAAAGGTTGGGTCTTTGCTTTCCCAGCTTTTTGCAACTAAAACAGAGGTATGTAACCTAGGCCTAGCCAAGTAGCCCCCAGCAATGTAGATTCTGCAGTAAGTGATTAAGAGAACTAGAACAACAGCTAATTCATCCTGGTGGCAGTGGCCACAGTAGGGTCAGCTTTATTCCATGTTGGGGGAAGAGGAAGGCTGTAGTGGTGTGGGTACTGGTCATGGTGATACTCAGTGTCCAGTGATGATGATAGCGGCAGTATTGTCACTAGGTTGGTTCTGGCATCTGATTTTGACTTTTGCTCTGGTGGATTGGCATCCCATTGTTCCTGCTTACTTTCTAAGTTTGTGTCTCCTGCCTGGCAATCCCATGACCCACCCAGTGCCTTTTCAACAAATGGCTTTTCTGCTTAAATCAGCCGATGTAACCACTGATGGTGAGTTTCCAGGACTCCTAAATCTATATATCCATCCTTTCCCACAATCTGGGTATGTGCCCTGACTGGGAATCGAACCCCTGACCCTTCGGTGCATGGGATGATGCTCCAACCAATTGAACTACACCAGCCAAGGTGGATAAGTTGCCTTTTAAGAAAACTCTTCACAGGCAAACTCATCTCCTCAATCTGCATTTTCTTCATGTTCCTAGCTTAGTAAATAACACCTATGACATGTTTAGTCTAAACCTTGAGAGGAAAGCATCTTAGATTTCTCCCACCCTCACTTAAACTGAACCTATTTTACCTCATGAAGATCTCCAATTTTACCTCTTCATACATCTCAAATCAATCCCTCCTTTATATTCCTATTCCTCCTCACTAGAACCATTGTTCTAGCTTTCTAACGAGACCCCTTATCTCGGTATCTACTCCTCTGACCTATTCTCTACTTAGCTGCCCAAGGAAATCTTTCCAAAAACCAAAATTAATCATTTTATTCCTCTACATAAATCAGTGATGGGCAACCTTTTGAGCTTGGTGTGTCAAACTTCACCAAAAAACTGAGCATAACTCGGGTAGTGTGTCACTTTGAGGTAAAAACTAACTCCAAGGCTCTAGTCACAAATGTTTCATCCTCAGGAGCAGCAAATGTTTCATCCTCAGCATGCGGCCGCGTGTCATCAGAAATGGCTACGTGTGTCAGTGCTGACACGCGTGTCATAGGTTCGCCATCACTGACATAAATCCTTCCATGGCTCCCTACTGGCCCCAAGTTAAAACTTACACCCTTTCTTTGGATCTGCCTCCTACTTGACTTTCACCACCTTTTCACCTGCATCCTATACTCCACCCAGGCAAAATTACACGTTTTTCCCAGACCATGAAGTACATGTTTTTGCACTCCAAAAGTACTTGGGCCCAGCTGGCATTGCTCAGTGGTTGAGCATTGACCTATGAACCAGGAGGTCACGGTTCAATTCCCTATCAAGGCACATGCCTAGGTTGCGGGCTAGATTCTCAGTGTGGGGCATGCATCATTGATGTTTTTATATCTCTCTTCCTCTCCCTCCTCTATGAAATCAATAAAAATATATTTTTGAAAAAGTTCTTGGTGGGACTGACAGTCACAATGCCACCTCTACCTCCTCCCCACTTCTACTCCACAGAGATGACCCATCAGGCCAGGCAGGGGACTCTATCACCCTGACCAAAATAATTAGTTTAGATATGGGTTAGTGACCTAAGTAAAGCCAATCATAATCTTCCCCTCAAAGCTCTCTTGCTTTTGGGGACATGATGATAGAAGCATATAAGATTGAAGCAGCTGGCATTTAGTTATCTCTGCCACATAGAGAATGTGTGTCCATGGCAGGAAAGAGAATGAGACCAAGGCACAAAGTAAAGCAGAGCCCTGAGAGATGGAGTGGGAGAGACATGGTGACATTTGTTTGAGCCCTGAATTCAGCTCTACCTGAAGTCAGTAATACCACTACACAGTTCCCTTCTTGCTCAAGCTGGTTTGTGTTGGTTCCTATCACTTGTAATTAAACCAGCCCTCATACAGAAATGGGAATGTAAAAACAATAGACTCCAGAATGTGGAATTGTCAGAACTGAAGTGAAATTTCAGTGGGTATCCGATGGTCCTTGGTTGAGAAGTTGGAAATCCTTGTTATCTGGTATCAAGTCAGCTGGTTAAATGATCTATTTTATCTTGAGATTTGGGTCATGCATCCATCATAGATGGAGATTTCAGGGACACACTGGGAAGATGTCTGGATATTGGAGTATGCTGGCCTCTTCTCAAGATTTTCAGTAAGGTTCTGCAGTTCAGCTTTCTTCTATGCTGGCAGAACCAGAACTGTACACAGCTGTTTAGAGTTGCCTTTTCTGCCCATGGCTAGCAAGCTAAGACTGCCAAGGGTCTAGTAATCATGTGTCTTATAGATGATAAAGCCAGATCCTCCTCCTCCAGCTAAAGTGAGTGAGAACAAAGGTATAGAGATAGGAAATCCAACAGGAGATACTGGAGCTTAGGGCTTGGGAAGTTCAAGAGATAAAGACTGATCCTCCATGCACACCTGAATGATTTTTTTTTCTCCCAAGTTAAACAGTATTTATTTCACTTAGCATCCAGACAGTGCCAAGGATTCTGGTGCCTGGGGACCTTGGCTGTGGATCCTGTGGGAGAGAGTGGGATGTATTGGTCACAAACCTCATACTTCTTCTTGGACTCTCTAGGTTACCTCCTTCTTACTCTGCCTTAGTTGGCACCCTACCCATGCCAAGTAGCCCCTCCACTTCCACATCTATAATAGAAATGCCACATGACAGACTATGGGATCTGAATTCCCAAGCAGATGCCCAGAGGACAATGATGCAACTCAGAGTGAGTTAGTACCCTGTGGAGTGCACCTTGGCCAATGGAAAACAGGAGACACGAAGGGAACAGATAGATCAATTCCCCCTCAATTCTCCTCTTCGTGACCTGCTCCAAGGTGTGGTTTCTCCTTGCAAACACCTTGTGCTTAGCAAACAAACCTGTCAGATCTTCTCTCCCCACCTGGCTCATATGAAATTGTGTCAACACAGTAAAGCATTGTCTTACATTCCTCCACATCTTTCATTGCCTCACAATTCTCTCCTTTCACCATCCTGGGCTTCTATCTTCCAAAAAAATATGAGTACTTTAATCCTCATCCTAGAGTCTGTTTTCTAGAGTGCTTGGGTTAAGACAGGGGGCCACAATCAAAGACCCCATCTCAACATTGGTCCCAATAGTAACAAGAAGGTCCTGAGGACACAACTGATTTTTCCTGCTCAAAAACAGGGAATCTAGCCCAGACTGCTAGCTTTCTGTAAGGGGCCCAGTGCCAAGGTTGCCAGATCAAGCCATTTCTGGCCTACTCTAGGAGAAAGGCTAACAGCTAAAGACTCTGCCTATAGTCCTCAAGTTATATAAGTTCTTGAGGTTCCCCAAATTTGGTGTCCACTGCCATACTCCCTTCAGGAATATTTTGGTGATATGGCCTCAGTGTAATAATGGCCCATGGCCAGAGGGTGAGGAGTAGAGCAACCTGCAGGTTGGCCAGAATGAATGGTGGTGTGGTTGTCTCACTCCTGTGCTAAGCATCTCCTTGGGTTGAAGTTTAGGAGCCAGTGCAACTCAGGGATTGTGACTATCTGCTCAGGGCCACTGGAGCATGAGCCACCCAAATATTGAATAAGGAATCTGTCTCTGGGAGTGTTGAGCAGATTAAGGTTGACTTATTGCCAGACAGGCCCTATGGAAGCCATGACATTAAGAGAGAAGGAAATGGGCAAAGTGTGGCCTGTTGCTAAGAGACAGAAATTCCAAGGGCCAGATCCAGACTCAAGGACAAGGACTCAGCAAGATCTTGCTGATGGTTATTAGCTCACAAGAGCCCTAGAATCAAATCAAACAGTTTGAAAGGAATTGTATCACTAGAAAATCCTCATAACTGGCAAATGAGGTTCTGGGAATGTGTAATCTCCAAGACATTCTTTGGGCTCAAAATTATGTCCAAAGGGAAGAGGGAAGTTTCAGTTCCAGAAGGGGCATCCTCTCAGGGATGTCCATAAAGGAAAATAGGTAAGGGAGATATTTCCCAGTGGAAAGGACAAAGAACAATCAGTTTTGATCAAGAAACTTGCTCCACTGTCCAGAAGGATGTGCTATATGCTATAGATCAGTGACCATTGTTTTCTCTTCTCCCCTATTCCAAATGGAAGGGGTGTTTTTCTTTTTAAAAACTAGTTATCCTATTTTCCTCCCCCATTTTATATTGGTTATATAGAAGTAGCTAAATTTATCTTTTGGATATGGATTGCAAAATCATGAGAAGTTATATCCAGACCTGATCAAGAATTGCACATTACAGAGGGATCCTGGACTGAGGGTTCAATAAAGCAACTGAACATGATCCTGTTTTGTCATTGGGAAGTGAGGATTTTTTTTTTAAATTTAATAAATCTTTATTGTTAAGATTATTACAATTGTTTCTCCTTCCCCCCCCCCTCAATAGCTCCCCTCCACCCGGTTCCCACCCCACCCTCTGCCCTTACCTCCCCGCCACTGTCCTCATCCATAGGTGTACGATTTTTGTCCAGTCTCTTCCTGCACCCCCATACCCCTTTCCCCCTGAGAATTATCAGTCCACTCCCTTTCTATGCCCCTGATTCTATTATATTCACCCATTTATTCTTTTCCTCAGATTTTTAATTCACTTGATTTTTAGGTTCACTTGTTGATAGATATGTATTTGTTGTTCATAATTTTTATCTTTACTTTTTTCTTCTTCCTCTTCTTAAAGAATACCTTTCAGCATTTCATATAATCCTGGTTTGGTGGTGATGAACTCCTTCAGCTTTTTCTTATCTGTGAAGCTCTTTATCTGTCCTTCAATTCTAAATGATAGCTTTGCTGGGTAGAGTAATCTTGGTTGTAGGTTCTTGCTGTTCATCACTTTGAATGTTTCTTGCCACTCCCGTCTGGCCTGCATAGTTTCTGTTGAGAAATCAGCTGACAATTGTATGGGTGGTCCCTTGTAGGTAACTGTTTTTTCTCTTGCTGCTTTTAATATTCTCTCTTTGTCTTTTGCCCTTGGCATTTTAATTATGATGTGTCTTGGTGTGGTCCTCTTTGGATTCCTTTTGTTTGGGGTTCTGTGCGCTTCCTGGACTTGTAAGTCTATTTCTTTCACCAGGTGGGGGAAGTTTTCAGTCATTATTTCTTCAAATAGGTTTTCAGTATCTTGCTCTCTCTCTTCTTCTGACACCCCCATAATTCTGATGTTGGTACACTTGAAGTTGTCCCAGAGGCTTCTTACACTATCTTCAAATTTTGGATTCTTTTTTCTTTTTGCTTTTCCAGTTGAGTGTTTTTTGCTTCTTTGTATTTCAAATCTTTGACTTGATTCTTGCGTTCCTCTAGTCTGCTGTTGGGTCTCTGTATAATATTTTTTATTTCAGTCAGTGTATGTTTAATTTCTAGTTGGTCCTTTTTCATATCCTCGAGGGTCTGGCTAAATTTATCGGCCTTTTCTAGGAAATTCTTGAAAAACCTTATAACCGTGGTTTTGAATTCTATATCCAGTCGTTTGTTTTCCTCCATTTCTTTCATTTGTGATCTGTTACTTTGTCTCTGCATTTTCGCTGCTTCCCTGAGTTGGTAGGGTAGCTGTGTGTGCTAGGTTTCCTATATGGCCCCGTGGGTCAGCCTCCCCAGTTACCTGAGGTGGACACTCTTGGTGCACCCCTTTGTGGTCTGTGTGTACAGCCTTGTTGTAGTTAAGTCTTGATTGTTGTTGGTATCACTGGGAGGAACTGACCTCCAGGCCAATTGCCTATGAGTATCAGCTGTGTCTACTCCAGAAGACCTATGCTGGAGACAGCCTTATTGGACCAGACTTGCAAAACTGCAAAAGCCTCTGTGCACAGCTTGGATGGGGCGGAGTCTCAGGGCTGAGCAGACAGTCTTGGCTTCCCGTCAGCCCTGCTCTTGCGCGTGCACCTCCAGACCTCTGCCTTCCGCGGCTCCCCTGAGTTTCCACCTGACAGTCCAGATTCCCCCCGTAAGAGCCTGAGTCCCCAGGGGCTCGGAACTGGGGTTCAGTGCAGTCGGGAGCTTCCGACTCCCATCCACTAGACCAGGGGTCCTCAAACTTTTTAAACAGGGGGCCAGTTCACTGTCCCTCAGACAGTTGGAGGGCCGGACTATAGTTTAAAAAAAACTATGAACAAATTCCTATGCACACTGCACATATCTTATTTTGAAGTAAAAAAACAAAATGGCAAAAACACCCACATGTGGCCTGCAGGCCGTAGTTTGAGGATGCCTACGCTAGGGAGAGCTAGCGGCAACCTCAGCAGTCAGTCTTCTCTGCATGCATTCGCGCGTGCGCCTCAAGACCCCTGCCCGCCGCAGCTTCTCTGATTCTCCGAGTCTCCGTACGCCTTTCTCTCTATGTGACAGTCAAGACTCCCCCTGTATGAGCCTGGGTTTCACCCAGAACTGGGGTTCAGTGCAGTTGGAACTGGGGTTCAGTGCAGTCAGGGGCTTCCTTCCTCCTCCCGCCAGAGAAAGCCAGCCAGGCACTCAGCCGCCTTTCCTCTCTGCGTGTGTGTCTCTGTACCTCAGCCTTTTGCAGCTCCTCTGATTCTCTGTGAGCTTTTCTCTTTCCTTTTAGTTGTAGAATTTCCACTCAGCCAGCTTTCCTGTAGTTCTGGATGATGTCCATTCTGTCTTTTAGTTGTAGTTTTGAAATTGTTGTGCGAGGCAGCAGTTTAGGTGCTTACCTTTGCCGCCATCTTGGTTTCTCTTGAGGATGTTTTTTTTTGTTGGACTTAGGATCATTGCATTGATAGGCAGGCACACTTTTGAAATTGTATGTTTGTCAAGAAAAGTATAGGTGGATGCTGAGCAATAAAGAAGTGGGATATAGCCGAAACCGGTTTGGCTCAGTGGATAGAGCGTCGGTCTGCGGACTGGAGGGTCCCGGGTTCGATTTCGGTCAAGGGCATGTACATTGGTTGCGGGCGCATCCCCGGTGGGGGGTGTGCAGGAGGCAGCTGGTCGATGTATCTCTCTCATCGATGTTTCTAGCTCTCTATCCCTCTCCCTTTCCTCTGTGAAAAATCAATAAAATATATTAAAAAAAAAAAAGAAGTGGGATATAGTAGATGCATATTGCTTATTTGTCCATCATCCCTTCCTTTGGGGAGCCATTTCTCCCCTCCACACAGTCCTGGTGAAGTTGTCAATTATGGTGGTCTACTCTTCCACCCTAGAGGTGGACACATGCCCATTCTGGCCAAAGTTCTCCCTAGGACTTTAGAGCTAGAACTAGTGAGGCCAAGCCAAAAGATGGAGACATCATTATTTGAATCCCTAGTTCCAGGCATGCCTGAAGGCAGATATATCCTTTGATTTATCAATTATGTAACCCAATTAATTTCCTATTGGCTTAAACATGTTTGAGTTGAGTTTTTGACACTTGTAGCTGAAAGGGTTCAGACTACTAGATGCACAAACAACAGAGACACAAACACCATGTTGTTCAAACTCATTAGACATTTTACAAGTCTTCCATGATCTTATAGGGGTCAACAAACTTTTTATCTAAAAGATCAGATATTTTAGAGTTTGTGGGCCACACATAGTCTCTGTATTATTAAAAAAAAATTTTTACAATCCTTTAAAAATGTAAAACCATACTTAGTTACAAACTAAGGCCTATAGGCCATACAAAAATAGACTGCAGGCCAGATTTGCCCACAGACCATAGTTTGCTTACCCTTTACCTAGACTCTGCCAAACTCTGCAGCCATTAGCACACAATCTGGCAGTTCCTAACTATGAAGCAAAATATTTTTAAATACCATTTTGGTTCAAGTCTCTTGATGTGACTTTGTAATGAGTTAAGGTTCAGGGTAGAGTTAGGAATGAGAAAAGAGTCTTGGTGCCTATTGTCTGCACATAGTAGGCACTGAATAAATGGTAATCATTATTATTTCTTGGTAATTAAGGTAATTTATCAAAATGATCACTGTCCAAATGTCTTTGTCCAAAAGTCCCAGTTCATCCTCAAAGACCCTTTCCTTTTTTCCCCCTCTTTTTTATCTCCTTCAGGAAACCTTTTTCTGATCTATCAAGTCTGAATTACCAATCAAGTTTGAATTAGGTACTCTTCTTGTTATCATAGACCCTATGTGGTCCTCCATTATAACTACATTATTGGTCTGTCTTTCCTCCTAACTTGAGTACTTAGAACATGCCTGAGCACAGGCTCCTAGCACAGTGCTTAGCACCTAGTACTGAGGGGGCTTCTATACCTCTATGTGGACATCTGTTTGAATATGCAGGTGCTACCTATCTCCATCAGTGTCTAGGGTGGTCAGTCTATGTGTCAGCATTGTGCTGATGTACAGGTGCCCTTAACACTGGTTCCTCTCTCAGTTGGAAATTATTAGTTATATATACCACACCTTACCTGGTAATGTTATTACTGGATCTATTTTTTCATACCATTCCTTCCAAAAATGAGTCAAGGACAGAGGACAAGGTAGGAATAAGTTTTCTTAAAAACTGTTATAAAGGATGAACCCTCTGATCCCACCTTCACATCCTTTACTATCTGATTTATTATCAGATAAAAGGCCTCCAGCCTCATCAACATCTGGGGATCAGAGTGCCCACCACACAGCTGAGCCACAGACCAGTTTGATCCATGTCTATGGGGTGGAGAGGAAATTATCCTTCTGAGAAAAATACGTGCAAGTCCCTGCAGGCCCAGAAAGGCTGGCAAAGGCAAGATGAATCATGGTGTTCTAAGCTGAAATCTTTTGCCCATCTCATAGACGCAGGCAGGAAGTACCACCATTGATCAGCTTTATATGGCACCCACTGTATACAACAGACAGACAAAAACAGACAGACAAAGCACACACCACTACTAAGCTGAACACTGCTCACCATCGAGAAGCACCTTGGATAAGCACGTGAAACACTATTGCATAAGAAAGATATACTTTTTAAAGGAATGAAGAAGTATTTTGGCAAAACATCTACTCTCCCAGGTCCTGGGTAAAGAGGGACTTTAAATTCTGAAGCTTCTACATATTGAAAATTGTTCCCTTCTTAATGGCAGAATATACAGCAGCAAACTTCCAAGTCTGTTGTCACGGCCCTCTACATGTATCCTGAATCTACTTTACAGGTGGTCAAACTTAGAAACAGAAGGTGGCCAGGAGCAAGGGGACACTGGGGCTGGCTCAAGGTGAGGGCAAATAGGAGGTGTCTCGGCTCAGCCAAAGGCAGGGCCTCTGTCTATATGGAGAGGAAAGGGAAAAGCTGGGGTGGCCAAAACTCCCTATTTCTTCCAGCCCAGAGAAGTAGTGGTTCCACAGGAAAGGCTGTCAGGAAAGAAAGGCAGGTTCCCACTCTTGGTGGTAAAGGCCAGGGCAGGCCAGAGTTCCACCTGAGGCCTCTTCGGTGATGCTCTCTGTGTTTGGGTGCTGTTGGCTCACTGCTTCCATAACTCTGTCACCTGCATCTGAGCCTAGACTTCAAGTCCTTAATTATTTTAAAAAGGCAGGATGGGGAGATGGTTTAAGAGAATAGGTGACACAGAACAATCTCTCTACAGCCTCCCTTTGAATAGGCTTGGGCTTTTAAAAGTCTCCTTCACCCTGTCTCCTAGGGATATTTAAAGGCAGCTTTTATGAGACTCTATACTGTCTTTCGTGTTTCTCTTGTATGTGTTTTGTTTTGATATATACATATTCTTTAAAAAGCATAGTCCTTTGGTCCTCAAACTCTAAGGGATGAATGATTTTGAACAAAGTAAGTCTGGGCTTCCCTTGCAGAGAAGCCCCTGGCACCCCGAGGCCCTCTGCTGGTTCCCTTTGACAGTCGTCTTCAGCCAGCCCCAGCTGCCTTTCCAGTCTGAGCTTTATGCCACAGGCATAGAACAACCCACTTGATGAAGACAATCCTTAAAGTGGACTGAGCCCCAGGCACTGGCCTTGGGTCCAATCCACCTCCGTCTGCGCCTGCTCCTTCAAGAAGGGCTGCTTAAGCGCTTCTGTGCTTTTCCTCTCTTTTCTTCTTCTTACTCTTCCGAATCTGTTGTTGGTATTAATTGATAAGGGGCAGGGAGGTAGGGGGTGGGAGGCAAAAATCAGTCTGGAGGGCAAGATAAGAATAGCAGCTTGCCCCATCAGCTACATCTTAGGTGAGTGCCTGGGCCTCTCTTCCAGAGGAGCACAGCTACAGCAGGGCCCTAGTCAGCACCCCAGCCCAGCACCCAACCCAGAGGGGCTCCCTAGGGTAGTAAGTGAGGCAGGGCCATGAGGACCTTCTGAGATAGCGAATCTCTAAAAGGTTCAGGCAACTAGCCCTGCCAGAAACCTAACAGAGCCTGTCATCTCCCTCCCCATCACCCACCAAGCCCCACAGGTCCTTCTTCTTCAGCGTACTTGCTTCTCTCCTCATCTCCATATTAACTGCCATTTCCCCAGCTCTTACATCATGTTCCCTTTTTGCTTAAATTCCTCATGATTTTCCATCATCTTCAGGATAAAGTTCAAACTCATGGCCATTAAGACCCTTCATAAACTTGCCCAAACCTACTTTTCTAGTCTCATTCTCCATCCCCCTGCCCTCCTTCAATTCGAGTTCTCTACTCCCATGGCCCACTGTGGCTATCTCTGGAGTAAAAATAACTGGTTGGATCTGGCTCTTAATTGTCTCTCCCGGAATATGGGGACAGGAAATGTTGTCTAATTTATCTCAGTTCTTGAATTGAAAGAAAATCACAAAGTCTCAAACTAAGGATTCCTCCTAACTCCTGGATCTTCTCTTCCAGACTTTTTCATAAATAAATGCCCCAACATCCCAAAAAGAACAAAAAGCTGACAGGGTCTCCATCACTCAGACCCCATTTGCCTGGGGTCTACCAAGGACTCACCTTTCTGTGACTGGTCAGTGAGAGCATATCAGTAAGGCCTGTTGGCATCCTTGGGCCTCTTTAGCTGGACCTTGAGCCTCTTCATGCCAATTTGAAAGCCATTCATGGCCTGAATAGCTGTCTGGGCACTGGTTGGATTGTCAAAGCTAACAAACCCTGGGGATTTGGGCACAGAGGTTAGCTGGGAACTCTGCTTGGCAGAGCCTCCTTTCTCTCTGACCAGCCTTATCTTCTCCCTCCCCCTCAGGCCAGTTCCATCAAACATATACCACATCCACCCTCCATTGTTTGCATGTACGTGTACACACACTCATACTTACATGGTCAAATGGTTTGAATTTCATAAAAGTGTGATTTTTGGAAGGACTGGAAGCAATTCTGAGTATGTGGGTGTTGGTTGGGGTGTTTCCCTGTGTTTCCCTAGCATGGGTTGACTCTTTCCCTCCTCAACTCCCATTCTGGTCCTCTGAACTGCAGTTGGAGTTGGAAGGGAGCTCTGGTCCAGACCCAGACACCTCCTGTCCTGGCTAGACTCTAACAAACTTCTTCCAGATACCTGATCTTCCCAGATAAACCTGAATTAGACTTGTTCCTGGTCTGGGCTTAGCTCTACCACTGGTCTGTAACTCTGCTTTGTGCTATATGCTCAGTGTTTGGGAATCATTGACTTATGGAGGAACAATCTTAGGCTCCATAAGGAATGTTAAAGTTGGCAGTGGGGGAGGCTCAGGGGTTGGGCTCAGCTTACCAAAACACTTGCTCTGGTTGGTGGCTCGATCCACAAAGACTTTGGCAGAGATGACAGCTCCAAAGGGCAGGAATGTCTGAATGAGCTCTGCATCACCCAACTCCTGAGGCAGGTGATAGATGAAGAGGTTACAGCCTTCGGGTCCTGCGGAACAGCAGCAGGCTGGGTCAGGGAAGGGACTCTGAGTCCAGCCCCACCAGGTCCTGATGTCCAGCCCTGTCCCTCACCTTCTCTTTGTTGCTGGGGCAGGGCTGAAGGCTGCTGAGGGAAAGCTGTGCTCACTGGGGCATAGGCTGATGGGTAAGCTGGTGAAAACAGAGGTGGGAGTGGGCACTGAACCTCAGGAGCCATCCCCTAAGCAAGGCCCCATCTGCCTGGCCAACTTTGACCAATTCAGCCCAGTCCACGGTAACCCTCACCCTTAGAGAGGCCATTCTGGGCCCAGGGGTTGGGGGAATGGGAGGGTTGACTCCTCAGAAAAGAGCATAATCCCCCCACACCTCGCCCCCAATTCCTTATTCCTTTCCGGGACCTTTCAAACCCTCCCAGGCTGCGTAGAGCCCAGTGAAACGTGTGTAGTGGTGCCTCCCAGCGTAGGCTGCTGCAGCGGGGCTGCCACCTGGGCGCTGGGCTGGGGAGAGGAGGGCACAAAGCCACAGGGAAGGCCACAGGGAAGGCCTGCCGGCGGGCAGGATCCGGTGAAAGGCCACAGGGAAGGCCACAGGGAAGGCCTGCCGGCGGGCAGGATCCAGTGAAAGGCCACAGGGAAGGCCACAGGGAAGGCCTGCCGGCGGGCAGGATCGGGTGAAAGGCCACAGGGAAGGCCACAGGGAAGGCCTGCCGGCGGGCAGGATCCGGGGAAAGGCCACAGGGAAGGCCACAGGGAAGGCCTGCCGGCGGGCAGGATCCAGTGAAAGGCCACAGGGAAGGCCACAGGGAAGGCCTGCCGGCGGGCAGGATCCGGGGAAAGGCCACAGGGAAGGCCACAGGGAAGGCCACAGGGAAGGCCACAGGGAAGGCCTGCCGGCGGGCAGGATCCGGGGAAAGGCCACAGGGAGAGAGAAATCCCTTCCAGGGAGCCACCCCACCCCACACACTCTGCTCCCCCAACTCCCCCGTATCCCCTCACCCTTGGCCCCGCTCCTCACTCCATTTCGGGGAGCTTTTGGCGGAGCGGGGGCGGGAGGGGGCCCACCGGGGTAAGGGGAGAGCCCGTCATCGTAGAGAGCGTCGGGCCCGGTTGCCCGTTGGTCTGAGGGGTCAAGGAGCTGAATCCATGGACTCCGAAAGGTGCCCGGAGGGGAGCTGGCTGCAGGTGGCGGAGGAGGTGGCAGAGTCAGGCCGAAGCCGCCCCGCCCCGCCCCGCCCCCCAGCTCAGCACCTGCGGCGGGGGGCAGCGGCGTGGCCACCAGGCTGAAGGCCGCCACGTGCGGCCACTGCGGCCACCGGGCCCAGCCCCGGGCCCGACTGCCAGCAGGGCCGCCTGCTGCTGCAGAACCTTTGGGAGGAAGAGGGGCTGTGGGTGGCCCAGCGGGGGCAGCTGCTCCAGCTCCCGCCCGGCCTGCCCACCCCAGTCCCTCCGCTGTGCTGTGGGCTCCGCAGGCCGCAGCGGCCGCGGCGCAGGGCCCGCTCCCGGGGCGTCGGCTAGCTTGACCACGAGGCTGGATGAGGCGCCCTGGGCAGGGCAGGGGAGGCCACGGTGACCGGGCCAGACCCCGGCCTCGGCCCTGGGCTGAGCGCCTTGCACATGAGGCCCTTTCCCAGGGCACCGATCGCAGGTGGGGAGGAGGAGCCGCTCCCCACCCCACGGGCCTCACCCTTGGCCCCTGTGCCCGCCCTCACCGCCATGGTCCGGCTGCCGTGCAGGCTCTGGATGGCCGCCTGAGCTCCCCCGACTCCCAAACTTCACAAAGGCACAGCCTGGGGCAGGACAGAGGGATTGGGGGGCTCAGGCCACAGGGAGAGGCAGGATCACCAGGAAATCCTGGGGTCAGCTCAAGTCACCTTTACTGGTGCCACCCGGGCTCCGCAAGACGGTGCACTCCTCCATGTGGCCGAAGGGCTGGAACAGGCGTCTGACCTCATCCTCACCCCGCTGCTTCCCCAGCATCCCCACAAACAGCTTTCCGTCTTCTGGGGACAAATTCAGGAGTGACTCAGGGACCCTAAGTCCTCTTGGACTCCCCAGAGTAGCCAGAGGAACTTAGGGAGGTAGCCCACCACAGTCTCGCACAGAAGAGATGTAGGGAGTGAGAAGGCCCGGCTGGAGGCTGGGTTTCTTTGAGGGGCAGGATGATCTACAGACAGATCTAGAGTAAAGGAATTCAACCCAGATTTCCATCAGGAAACCATGGGTCTTAGAAAAAACAGAGAGACTCACTGCTGCTCTTGTGGAAATGGATTAGTTGATATAGTTGGTTGGGTGGAGCCCTGTATTCATCTTTTATATGTGTGACCTTTCTGTTCTTAAAGTTTGGAAAAGGCCATTTTTGGACCATTTCTGCCCTATTAAGGGAGGAGGTCCTTAGAGAAGGTCTTTGTATTCATACTGGGTTTGGAATTGTACCTTTGTGGGTTAGCCCAGTGGTCGGCAAAACACGGCTCGCGAGCCACATGCGGCTCTTTGGCCCCTGAGTGTGGCTCTTCCACAAAATACCACGTGCGGGCGCGCACATACAGTGTGACTGAAACTTCGTGGCCCATGCGCAGAAGTCGGTTTTCGGCCTGGGCGAGTCTATTTTGAAGAAGTGGCGTTAGAAGTGGGGGTGTCAGTCGGTCGGGCGACGGGAGACGCGGCACAGGTGGGCCACGGGATACGCAGCGCGGGGGAGGCGCGCGATTCGTGCACGAGTTGAGTGAGCCAGTCAGTCAGCGTCTCACGTGCAGTGGTTAGTGCTGGTCGCGCCCGCAAAGCGCGCGGGTGACAAAAGTACCTACTCGAAGCATAAAGTTACCTGTATTTTTCCAACCAGCTGCAAATCCTACAGGTATTTTTGTCATCAATTTAAGAATTGTAATTATTTTGTGTTGGTGGCTTTATTATTATAAAATGAAACTTTTTTTTTAGGTGCCCTGTTTGACATGGCTACAAGAAGAAGCAAAGAAAAACAGAAGACGAAAACCGTGAATTTAAAGTTGAATGGACCGAGACTTGCGCGTTTATTCAAAACTTAAATGGCCTTCCGACCTGTCTTATTTGTCAGGAAAAAATGGCGCATAACAAGAAATCAAATTTGGAGACACACTTTACAACTAAACACGTGTCATTTATTACTGAATATCCTGTCGCTGATGCAAGGAAGAAAGCAGTTGAGGAACTTCAGAAGAGTCAAGAAAAATCAAGTTCTGGATTTAATTTTTGGCTGCAATCTTCCAACAATGTTAATATTGCAAGTTTTGTGGTTAGTCAAGAGATTGCTAAGAGAAGAAAACCATATACAGACGGTGAATACATAAAAAGTTGTTTTATAAATGCATCTGAAGAGCTATTTTGGGATTTTAAGAACAAAGCAAATATTCTAAAAAAAATTAAAGAGTTACCATTGTCTGCTAAAACAGTGAAAGATAGAACAGTCAAAATGTCTTCGAATATAACCGACCAGCAAGTTGAAGATCTTAAGTTGGTTTCAGCTTTATCAATAGCAGTTGACGAGGCTTGTGACATAAATGATACAGCGCAAGTTTCACTTTTTGTACGATTTATTTCATCTACAGATCCTAAAGAACTTTTAGGATTATTGCCACTCAAAGGTCAAACACATGGAGAGGATATAGCAAATGCTGTAACTGAGTACATTGAAAAACATCATGTTCCACTCGATAAAATTGTCTCAATTTCAACAGATGGGGTGAAAAGTATGACCGGCGTAAGAAATGAGTTTGTTGCTATTTTGAAAGAAAAAATTAATCACGAGATACTTACTTACCATCGCATCATTCATCAAGAAGCTCTTTGTGTGCAGACATTTCCAGACGAAATTTGCAAAGTTACGGAATTGGTGATTAACATTATCAACTCCATTATAGCTAAAGCTCTTAATCATCGCCAATTTAAAGAATTTTTAGTTGAAATGGTGAGTACGCAGATCTGCTGCTGCATAACAAGGTACGTTGGTTATCAAGAGGAAACATTTTGAAATGTTTTGCTTCCTTATTAACAGAAATTAAAGCATTTCTCCTTGAGAAGTGTGTTCACTCTCCAGAACTAACAAACCATCAGTGGATCCAAAAATTTTATTTCATGGTAGACGTTACGTCTCATCTAAATCAGCTTAATCGTAAACTACAGGGGAAAGGAAACACAATTTTTTCGATGTTAGAAGAAGTTATCTCATTCGAAAACAAATTATCTCTTTTTGCTCAAGATTTTGAAAGTGAAACTTGGGTTCACTTTCCAAGCCTGTTGAAACATCGCCAAGAAAATAATTCTGATATTGACATTTGCTATTTCAAAACAACACTTTTAAATATGAGGGAAGCTTTTCTCAACAGGTTTCAGGAATTCAGAAACAGCAAAGCAACTTTAGCCTTTGTTAAAAAACCTCTTAATGCTACTGTAACAGAATTAAATTTTTCTCCCTTTAATATTGACATTGGCAACTTTGAAATGCAATTGCTGGATTTAAAAAACAAAGAATTGTGGAGCTCAAAATGTGAACGTCTTTGTGCTGATATAGAAATATTGGAGAAAAACAAATGTGAACTTAGTTTACAGCACAAGTGGTCTGCTTTGAAAGACCTGGAGAAGGAAGATACGTTGATTTTTAACACCTGGAATAGTATTCCTGACTCATATAATCAACTGAAAAAAACTAGCGTTTGCTGTTCTTTCCTTATTCGGGTCTACGTATTTGTGCAAACAATCATTTTCAAGCATGAACCTTACCAAGAGTAAACTGAGAAGTCGTCTTATTGATGAGAACCTGGAATCGTGCCTAAAATTAAAAACAACAACATACAAACCTGACTTACCCAAACTTTCCAAGGAGATGCAAGGCCATTGTTCACATTAGTGTTTGTCAGTCATTGTCATGATTTAATTTTATGGATATTATAAGGTAAATTGTAAGGAATTTAATTTTATCAATAAATAATATCATTAAGTATGATATCAAGTTTTATTCAACGTACTTATAGTTTAACTAAGACTTAAAACTTTAAGTAAAGTTTATTAAGTTAATTTTAGGGAACGATGTGGAGTGAAAGAAGATGTAGTGTCGAGGACTGAGAAAGGTATGTTGAGATGGTTTGGACGTATAGAGAGGATGAACGAAAGGAGATAGACAAAACAAGTATACAAGACGAGTGTGGATGGGAGAGTTGGAAGGGGTCGACCTCAGCGAACGTACCTCAATCAGACTGAGGGCAATTTTAGCAAAGGCCAGCTTAGGAGTACCCTAATTAAGTTAATAATAATGTACCTACCTATATAGTTTAAGTTTAAAAAATTAGGCTCTCCAAAAAAAATTTCAATCGTTGTACTGTTGATATTTGGCTCTGTTGACTAATGAGTTTGCCGACCACTGGGTTAGCCTGATGGCAGTGGATAGAATCAATGGAATCAATGTCCCTTCCTGCTCAAATCGAGGGTTCTGGGTCAAAAAGCAGCACCAGAAGCAGTTAACTCATCATTCTGTCTCATCCCCAGACACTGAGCTCTGGAATGATGACTCCCAAACCCCAGCACCAAATTCAACTTGAGTGCTCCCAGAGACCTAAAGAAAACAGGAATCTTGGGTTCCTAAGCCTCCAGCATTATCATTTCCCCCACTACATTTGCTAAACCCCTGACCCCCCCTTTTTTTTTTTTTACCTCCCACATCCACCCTTCCTTCCCTCACTGAGCTGCCAGAGCCCTCACTGAGCCCTGCTCCCTCCTTTCTGACTTTCTCTGTTTTCCTGTCCTGATGCCTCTCCAGGAGGAACAAGTTCTGTGCTACCTGAGAACAAGTCTGATCCCTCCCCATGTCCACCCTTCCTCTGGGAGTGGCAGAGATACCAGAAAAGGGACTGTAAGCTGGGCTGTGTTCCTTGGAGAAAGCTGGAGAGCTGGGGCTGGAGACCAGGGCTTAGCTGCACATCCAGTAAATCAGGCTTCAGGAGCACTATCCAGGAGCCTGGGGTAGAGAGGTCTAATCCACAGGGCCTGCTGTCAAAGCCCCGCTTCTTTCTACATCTAGGTAAGTCTCTGAATTTGGGATGGGGCTTTCTCCAGGTGATGCAAGTTGGGAGAGAAGAAGTGGGTGGGAATCTGGCTTCAGGTTTCACCTTCAAGATCCTGGAGCCCAAGAAAACCCATCCCAAAGTCCTTTACTCCTTCACAAGCATGGCTAGGCTCATGGGGGTCCTTGGATCTCGGGCGCAACGGAGCAAGGCTGGTGAGAGTCAAAAGGAAGAACAGACTATCTGAAGTTAGCAGTGGAGGTTATCTCCAACAAGGTTATATGTGTGTCCATATTTCACCGCATGGTATGGGATTCAGCCCAGGCTTTCCTGGGTACCCAGAGGTATCTGTCAGTCAATGCCATGTCTGTGTGGAGGATGGGGGCTGCAGTTTATGTGAGACAGGCATAGTGTGTTTCAGAAGAATCTGTCCAGAGGATTACTGCCCAGCCATCCTGAGGGAGAAGAGATGGATAACGTACTTGTGGCCAGAATTCTAGAGGAGGTGCTGACCTTCTGTAGTGAGAGTACAATCTGGTGGGTGTGCTTCACTTCTGGGAGTGTTAGCCACAAAACAGTGCCATTGGAACATACCACTGGTTTCTCAACCTTTAAAAAGAGCAGTGGAATCCATTGTTCTAACAAAATATTAGGATGAAGTTCAAAATTTAGGAGAAAAGCAAAACTGCTCTGAGGTCAGAGAAGTGCGTGCGTGTGTGTGTGTGTGTGTGTGTGTGTGTGTGTGTGTGTGTGTGTGTGCGTGCGTGCGCTGGAGTTCCTCTTGCTTCTTTTCCCCCTAATACCCCCTAGATGGGGCTCCAAGGAAACTTCTTTGAAAACCACTGACCTAAAAGAGAATAGAGTTCCAGAGGGTGTATGAAGAGGGATCTGTGATCATCCCATTCAGGAACCTGA
The DNA here is from genome assembly GCA_025583905.1 of Ia io. Classification (NCBI taxonomy): domain Eukaryota; kingdom Metazoa; phylum Chordata; class Mammalia; order Chiroptera; family Vespertilionidae; genus Ia; species Ia io. The sequence goes on from JAJQQW010000002.1 coordinate 120,727,204, forward strand.
GAAGACAGGAAAGGTCTTTCATCAATCTCTTGACCAATCTTTGCCTTGCCATTGGAGGATAAGCCTCATCTGGTCAGGGAATTAAACCCCAGAAAACTGTGTCATTGGTCTGAGGTTGAACATTTAAATATGTCCATGGGGTTGCAATAAGGCCCAGGAGGGGCTGGAGAAAATCCTAGGCCCTCCAGAGTCCCAAGCTTAAAGGGCCTTCATGATGCCCTAATTTATAGTGCAGCTGTGTCATTGGGAAGGGTCTACAAGATAGTGCTTGTACCTAGGTAAGATGTCATGCCATATGGACCAGCATTCAGATAGGTAGGAAAAGAGATGTCAAGGCTACGATAACACCCCTAGGATGGAAAAGAGAGTTCTGTGGATAGTAGTCTTATCTTTTATCTGCTCTTCTTCTTATCTTTTCTGCAGATGGTTGTCAGTTCAAGGTCATATTACAGACCATGAAATTCTTTTTTTCCAGTTAGAGTCTCCCAAGTTTCAAATTGCCATTTCCATTACAAGACATGGACCCTGTGGCTCTGGGCTACTGTACTGTACAGAATTTGAAATTGAAATGAGGCCAGGTTATAGGCTGGGCTCTGTGCTGCCTGTTTCCCAGGTATTACCTTGAATCTGGATATTCTCTGCCATTTTACAGGGATCTGAACGGTGTTTGGCAGGTGACAGTGACTGTAAGTCTTAGATGATCCACAGCCCTCAAGATTTGGAGGGCTGATCAATGCCCCAACGGAGAGATAATGATGTGATTTAGTCCAGATAATTCAATTTCCTTCAGGTCAAACTTTACCAATTTGGTAAAAAAGAAAAAAAAAAAAAAAAGGAGTAAGACTTAGGTCAGAAATGGCTGAATAAAAGCATTCCTTGGGTGGTGGGTGGGTCCCTAGAAAGATGGGAGTATCAGACAGGGAGGTTTAACCTTCCTGAAGTGAAAGAAATTGAAAGATAGCATCAGTGTGGAGTGGAGACATAGTGCTGGAAAGTTAAATGGTATACATTTTCCTGTTGGCAAACAATGTGTACTCCTTGTTCTTCTATCAAATACATTTTTGAAATTGAACCAAGTTGTTTGGGTCCAAGAGGCCCATCTCCATGAAGCTGGTCATATAGGTCAGGGACTCTAATATTGCAAATTATGGTGTTGAAAATCCAGAGTCAGTCCACTCCATCTTCCTCAGGAATGGCACCAAGATGCTATTCAAGAAGGGAGGCCTTGCCTCAAGTTGTCCCAGAGGAATTCCTGAGGTACTTTCAAGTTTCTGGCCTCTAGGTCCCTCATACCCACTCACCTCCATATAGGATGTCATGATTGTACAAACTGTGTAGGGGCAAGGTTTCAGCATCGAGATACCAACCACCAACCACCAAACACATCCTAAAAATACTGGTCCACCTTTCCTTCCAAATACCAACACAGGAGTTTCTGCTGGTGGCAGCATTTGGAGCAAAGCATCTCTCCCTGTGTTCTTAGGGATAACTGAAGCTTAAGGAGCCAAGGAAGACTGGGAATTAGCACGAAGGAAATATCCAGGGCAAACAGTCTTCTGGAAAGATCTGATGAGCATCAAGAAGGGCTTTAATTGCACACACACACACATGCACATCCCTCTTAGAACTAATAAACAAATTAAGCAAAGTTGCAGAATACAAAATTAACAAACAAAAGTCAGTTGTGGCCCTAGTCAGGTGTTGCTCAAAGTGCTAACACCATAAAAGTCTTAGAAGTAAACATAGGGGGAAAGCTTCATGACCTTGTACTTGGCAGTGATTTCTTGGACATGACACTAAAAGCATAGGCAACAAAAGTAAAAATAGATAAATTGTATGACAACAAAATTAAAAACTTCTGTGCATCAAAGGACACAATCAGAAAGGTGTTGGTGGTATAGTGGTCAGCATAGCTGCCTTCCAAAGGACATAATCAGAGTGAAAAAGCAATCTAAAAAATGGGAGAAAATATTTGCAAATCATATCTGATAAGGGTTTATATCCAGAATATATAGAAAGCTCCTGACAACAATAAACCAAATAATCTAATTTAAAAATGAGCAAAGGACTTTAACAGACATTTCTCCAAAGAGGATATGCAAATGACCAAGAAGCATATGAAAAGATGCTCAACAACATTAAGCATTAAGGAAATGCAAATCAAAACCACAATGAGCTACCACCTTACACCCATTAGGATGATTGTTATAAAAAACAAAAACAAAAACCACTAGTGTTGTGGCAAAGATGTAGAGAAATTGTAACCCTTGTGTATTGTTGCTGGGAATGTAAAATGATATTACCACTATGAAAACCAGTATGGTGGTTCCTCAAAAAAAATAAATACGGAATTATCATGTGATCTAGCAATACCAGTTCTGGGTATATATCCAAAAGAATTGAAAACAGGGTCTCAAGGAGATATTTGTGCATTCATGTTCACAGTAGCATTATCCATAATAGGAAGCAACCCAAATGTCTATCAACCAATGAATGCATAAAATGTGGTATATACATACAATGAAGTATTATTCAGCCTTTAAAAGGAAGGAAATTCTGCCGAAACCGGTTTGGCTCAGTGGATAGAGCGTCGGCCTGCGGACTCAAGGGTCCCAGGTTCGATTCCGAACATGTACCTTGGTTGCGGGCACATCCCCAGTGGGGGGTGTGCAAGAGGCAGCTGATCGATGCTCTCATCGATGTGAAAAAAAAATCAATCAATAAAATATATATTATTAAAAGAAGGAAATTCTGAGTCAACACAGATGAACTTTGAGGACAATATGCCAAGTGAAATAAGCCAGTCACAAAGACAAATACTGCATGATTCCACTTATATAAGGTATCCAGAGTAGCCACTCATAAAAACAGAAGGTAGAATGATGGTTATCAGGGGCTTGAGGGAGGATGAAGGGGGAATTACTGTTTAATAGGTACAAAGCTCGAGTTTTGTAAGATGAAAGAGTTCTGGAGATAGGTTGCACACAATGTGAATATAGTTAACACTACTGAACTGTGCACTTAAAAATGGTAAAGATGGTAAAGTTTGTTATCTCTAATTTACCACAATAATAATAATAAAAAAAAGTAAAGAAGGGCTTTAAGGATGGCCGAAAATTAGGGACTTAGACCAAAAAAGAACTGTGTCATCATCCTAATCCAGGAGGGGAATAAGAAAGGTAAACCCAGCATGACTTCCAGATTCCCTTAAAAGAGAAGACTTTCAGCCTCCCATGACGCCTTTTCCTTTTGCAGGCTGTGCAACTGTACCTGATGGGCTTGTAAGACATTTCGCCATGTCCATGGCCTAAAAGTGTTACAACAATCAGCTTTGGGCAATCCACTCTGAGCTAAGCTGAAGGAAAGCATTTTCTTTCTCTCTCTCTCTTTCTTTCTTTCTTTCTTTCTTTCTTTCTTTCTTTCTTTCTTTCTTTCTTTCTTTCTTTCTTTCTTTCTCTCTTTCTTTCTTTCTTTCTTTCTTTCTTTCTTTCTTTCTTTCTTTCTTTCTTTCTTTCTTTCTTTCTTTCTCTCTCTCTCTCTCTTTTTCTCTTTCTCTCTTTTTCTCTTTCTTTCTTTCTTTCTTTCTTTCTTTCTTTCTTTCTTCCTTTCTTTCTTCTTCCTTCCTTCCTTTTTTTTTTAAAATATATTTTATTGATTTTTTACAGAGAGGAAAGGAGAGGGACTGAGAGCTAGAAACATCGATGAGAGAGAAACATCGACCAGCTGCCTCCTGCACACCCCCTACCGGGGATGTGCCTGCAACCAATGTACATGCCCTTGACCGGAATCGAACCCGGGACCTTTTAGTCCGCAGACCGACGCTCTATCCACTGAGCCAAACCGGTTTTGGCCTTCCTTTCTTTTTTAAGTATATTTTTATTGATTTCTGAGAGGAGGGGAGAGGGAGAGATAAATAGAAACATCAATGATGACAGAATCATTGATCAGCTGCCTCCTGCACACCCCACAACCTGGATCGAGCCCGCAACCCTGACCAGGAATTGAACTGTGACCTCCTGGTTCATAGGTCGATGCTCAACCACTGAGCCACGCCAGCTGGGCAGAAAGCATTTCCTTTTACCTTTGGAAGTAGGATGCATTTCAGGAAGTGAAATGTTAACTTGAGTAAGGTCTTAAGCAGTACTATGAAACTTATCCAGCCAGGTCTTAGTCAGAAGAATACTTTTTAGAATTAAATAAGTATAAGGATCAAAGACAGATATGACTGCCAACTGACAGAATAGTTGTTGCTAAGGTTCATATTTTATTTTAGTCAGAGGACATGTCCCACTATTATGAAATTCTAAAAATTCTAGCTTAAAGTTTAACTGGAACTCAACATTTAGTTGTTATTAAATACTGAATTAAGTAAATATTAGAAAAATTTGGGAAAGAGGGCTCACCTGGATAATAATATATGTCTATTACTCAAAATCTAGGCTGATATTTAAACAAGCCCTTGCAAATTCAGGCAGAAATTACTTAATTATAGGATAGGGATAGGAGGGTTGATATGAAGACAAATGATTGGATTTTGAGTTAAATCAAGTTTCAAGATTAAAAAAGAGATGCTCACCTCAGAGAATGCTTAAAATTTTAGTTAAAAAAATAAAGTGGCCCTGGCTGGTGTGGTTCAGTTGGTTGAGCACTGTCCTGTGCGCCGAGGGTTGCTGGTTCCATTCTGGGTCAGGGCACATTCAGGCTCAATCTCTGGTGGAGGCAGCTGATTGATGTCTCACTACTCTCACATTGATGTTTCTCTCTCTCCCTCTCCTTTTCTCTTTCTCTAAAAATTAATAAAAAATAAAGTGAAAAGAGTGCATGAATTGACTACTTAACCTATTTCTGTACCTTAGGAATCTTGGATACAGAAATATTTGCTGAGTAAAAAAGAGAGCAAAGTTGGGGAATGGAACAAGCAGAGCAATCACTATTGTGATTTATGACTTTATTGATTTTATGCTATGAAATTTGAAAGAGAGGAGAGAATATACAGTTCAATGATTTTGTAGATTTTGCCTTAGGACTGAAAAATGCTTTTCCTATAAGATTGGTACTTATAATTTAACGTTTTTTTCTTAGTGCTTTCATAGTAGAAATACCATAAGTTAGGAAAAATCAACCACAGTCTTCATGCTGAAGAGCAAAATAAAATAGACCTATTCAGTTACCATTGTCCAAGAGATTTGGGGATCTCTAGCTCTGACCTCATATAATTTGAGGTTAACATTTTGAAAAGTATGAACCTTGAATTTTTATGCAGGCCAACATCTTAATGTTTACATTTAAGTAAATCCAAATGCTACAGGGAAAGTTTTTGGCACTATGTGTGTTTACTGTAGAAGTGGGTACCTTTAGTATATTAGAAGATAATTTTATTTAAGAAAATTAGAATAATCTTCCTTTGAGAGTATACTGCTCAAGCCCCAGGATATAAAATATAGGCATGGAGTATATGAACAGCGTGAATTTAGCTACAAAATTTATGGGAACTGGTTGGGATACATTAAAAGGCTGCTATAATATAGTCATGAAGACCTGGATGACCATCTGGCACTCTAACTGTTACCAAGGCTGTAAGGGATGGCCTTGGAAGAAGAGGACCCCAGCACCTCTTATCAGGCAGATCCTGTTGTGTTGCTGCTATTATTGTGTTGCAAGCATTGAATGTGCATGTTACCAATATCTTCTATAAGTAATACAATATACAATGTGCTTAAAATGCAGGATATTTCAATCACACACCTCATGTCTCTTCATTAAAAACAAGAGAAAGACTACTGTTGATTGGCATCAAAACTCAAGAGACAGAATGTAAAGTAAGCATTTTTGTGTAGAAGGTAAATGGGGAAAAAAAGGAGTCTTTGGGCCAAAGAAGCAAACCTGATAGGTTTGGTTAGACTCTCATAGTGCTGGTCCACTTTAAAAATTGAGTTAGTTGGCAACATTTAATATAATTAAAATGTATTTTTTTTAAAATTAAATTATGACAGTCTCATCCACTTAGGGTTACTTACCTGACTCCTGTAGCATTTGAATTGGTGACACCAATTTTATGGAAAGAAATATCTAATAATCCCTTGAAGAAAAAAATAACAGAGTTTTGGATGATTATATTTGCCTTGATACCCCTTGGATTATGCCTGATTTGATACCAGTATTTTTTTAAAAATATATTTTTATTGAATTCAGAGAGAAAGGGAGAGTAAGAGAGTGAAACATCAATGATGAGAATCATTGATTGGCTGCCTCTTGCACGCCCCCTACTGGGGATTAAGCCTTCAACCTGGCATGTACCCCTGACTGGAATTGAACCTGGGACCCTTCAGTCCAAAGGCCTGCACTCTATACACTGAGCCAAACCAGCTAGAGCTTATCAGATATAAAAAATCACTGTTAGGCAATCATTGTTAGGGATTTAATTTAGGAATAATTAAAAAAACGCAGGTGCACAGGCTGTGACCATTAACTATGATGATTTATAGAATGTTTGAGATCACAGAGATAAGATTTGAATGAGACAAGATGTCCCACATTGGTGTCAAATGTTATATTTCAAAAGCAAAATCCAATACCATTTTAAAAGTTGAGTTTCTAGAACTTTGGAAGAGATATGTGATAACACTGAAGAAAATGAACACATTTTGAGGAGGGGAAGATGGCTGCCGATGGGGAAAAAAGACCGCAAGATAGTGTGTGAGTGAGAAAAAAAAGGGAGAGTATGTGGTCACACGGGGAGTGTTTGTTGGTGAGTTGAGTGACAGGAGAAGGTGGGGGACTGCCGTACGAGGCTCCCCTAACTGGGCAGCCCCCACTGCTGCTGGGTTCCCTCCCAGAGCTACCGGCTCGGACGCGGAGACCATGCCATCTTGAAGGGGAAAGTGGATGTTATCGGAAGCTTGAAAAGCCCGGGGACTCTACGGCACCCACCGAACAGCTGTGAACCCAGAAACACCGGTCCCAAGTGGCGCAAGCATGCGGATTCAGAGGAGCTCTACACTCCCTCACTGAAAGGAGAGAGAGAACTACATAACCAGACACTCGGAGAAGAGAGACCATGGGGAGACAAAGAAACAGCCTGCATATGAAAGAAAAGCAGGCATCACCAGAAAAGGAAGTAAACGAAATGGAAGCAAGCAACCTGTCAGAGAAAGAATTCATAGAAATGGTCATAAGGTGGATGAAAAGAATGGAAGACAAATTCGACAATATGTGTAAGAACCAAGAGGAAATGAAGAAGAACCAAGAAGAAATGAAAAATGACATTGTTGCTGTAAAGAACTCAATAGAAAGCATCAAGAGTAGACTAGAAGAAGCAGAGGACCGCATCAGTGAGCTAGAAGACAAGGTAGAAAAAATACCGAAGTAGAGCAGCTTCTAGAAAAAAAAAATTAAAAAGCAGGAGGAGAGCCTAAGGCAGTGATGGGCAACCTTTTGAGCTTGGTGTGTCAAACTTCGCCAAAAAACTGAGCATAACTCGGGTAGTGTGTCACTTTGAGGAAAAAACATTATTTCGCGATATTTACAGTTTAAATAACATAAATGTATAATTGTTATATATAATTGTATTTAATAAACCAAAAACTAAATATTTAACTTACCTGCTTAGTGACTTCTTTGTCCATCCGTCAGTCGGTTTCTTTTGTTGGTCTTGATATTATTTAGCTTGTGTGGGGTGCCGTGAACTAAGATAAGTGAGGGGGAGGGGGAATTCTTCAACTAACCTGCCTATTAGTGACTTTTTTCTTGCTGAATTTCATTGGCTAAATCTTCAATTGAAGGTTGGTATTTTGTACACTTCAGGCCCAAGCAAGCGCTACTAACTTCATCTGACAATCTGTTTCTTTTGTTCGTTTTGATATTATTTAACGCTGAGAATAAGGCCTCACAAAAGTATGTAGAGGGAAAAATTGTGAGTAAAGCTATTGCTATATTTTTCAGGGTGCTAAAAGTGTCTGGTAGTCGGTTCCAGGCACTCCAAATTTTCTGTTCGTAGTGGCACTCCTCTTGATTCTCCAAGCGGCACCTTTCCAGATTCTCAAGCTTTGACCTCAAGTCGACAAACACCTGAGCCCAGATACTGTCTTGAAATTCTGCAAGTTGCATCTCCAAATCATCAATTTGCATCCATTGGAAACCATTTAACTCCAAACTACTGTAGACTACTACATCAGGATACTTAATTATTTTCATGGTCTATTCTAGACTTCTAAATTGACTAAATCTATCACTAAACTGGTCAAGTAACGAGTCTAAAACATGCTGGTACTTCATATGCAAGAGTTCTATTTCATTTTGTACAGCTGCACTGGCCTTCTCAAAATACTTTGTTACTCGAGGAAAATACTTATAAGTTTTAGTTTCTACATCTCGCTTGAAAATTTTAACTTTACTTTCAAAAGCTTTTATGTATCCAAACATAACGTCAATACTTTTGCCAAAACCTTGTAACTTTAAGTTCAGTTCATTAATATGAACAGAGAGATCTGTAAAAAACATCAGGGTGTTGACCCACTTATCATCATTAAGCTGAGGAAAGTTTCCCAGATCCTTATTGTCAAGAAATACCTTTATTTCTTCAAAGCACTCCACAAAGCGCTCAAGAACTTAGCCTCGGCTCAGCCATCTTACATTATTGTACATCAGCAGTCCACTGTAGGTAGAATCAACCTCCAGTAAAAGTGCCGAAAATTCTCGCTAGCGAAGGGGGCAAGCAGCTATTAAATTAACTATTTTTGTAACAACTGACATTAAGTCGTTTAAGTCGGTGAATCCTGCCTTGGCACATAAAGCCTCCTGATGGACAATCCAATGAAAAGGCACAATCGGATGTCCAATAGCTTCTGTAAACAATTTGACAAATCCGACTTTTTCCCCCACCATATTTGGTGCCCCATCTGTCGTCACTGACACAACTTTAGAGATATCAATGCTTAGGTCACGAAATGTTTGTATAACAACCTTACATGTTTTGCTTCCTGATTTACTTGTTGACACTGATACTAACTTTATCAACTCTTCTCTCATTGTGAGACCATCAGAATATCGACCAATAATGGCCAACTGAGCATGTGATGTGACATCAGTAGTTTCATCAAGAGAGATCAAAAAATATTTACACTTCCTTATGTCTCTCTTTAATTGATGTTGTACATTTGTGTTCAGTCTCATTATTCGGTCTTTTATGATATTTCTACTGAGTGGTAACTCAGATATTCTCTTAATAATTGCATCTTTATTCTGCATATCGTGAAATAGAACTGGTGCACATCTTAGGAGAGTTTCTTTAATAAATTCTCCCTCACTGAGCGCTTTTCCATGCTGAGCTATAGAGTGAGCAATGCTCAAACTTGCAGATGTTAAATTTGTAGAGCCTTTCATAAATTTAAGGATGGAATTAGATTGGCTCTTATAAAGGTGTAGCTGCCTGGAAATGTATTCCTTCCTTTCATCCTCACTTTTTTTCCAAGAGCTGGGAATGATTAGTTTCAAAATGTCTATTTATATTCCACGTTCTGCTTACTACCGTTTCAGTACATAGAACACAAAATGATCTGCCATTTTTTTCTATAAAGCCATACATCTCGGTCCATGTGTCTTGAAAGGGTCAGCCACTGCTACTACCACTTCCTTTCCTTAACCTTAGTTTTTTATTTTTTGGGTTCTCCATCAGGGGGGCAGTGACAGAAGATAGAATTAATGATAGCTTGTTAGGCCTGAAGGCAATTAGGGGTTAACTAGCCTAACTAACCACAAAATGTTTTTTAGGAAAGGGCAGGGTTAATAAGCAGAAATAGGGGTTAATAAGGATGCACAAAAGTAATAGTGGTGAAATGGAGTCTGCACTCTGGAGCAAGATGGTGTTCCTTTTGTGAATTAAAATGGCTGCCGCTATTTCTAATGGCGGGAAACGGCACCCATAGCACGCCACAAACCCTCGCCTCTCCCAGCCTCCCCCTCACTTATCTCAGTACTGATGGATTAGAAATCCATGACACCCCAGAACAGTAGATAATGGTTGCTGTGGTTAACTGTTATTTGGTTACTGGTAATGGCAGGGCCCCCAGAGATGCATCCCCCGCTGCATTCCGCTGCTCCCTGCTCTGCCAGTGGAAGTGAGGGCAAAGATCCTGGCTTAACTGGAAGTCCCATAACTAGATGCTCTGTGCCGGAATTCTGTTGTTTTGGCCTACAGACCTCCGGCACAGAGTATCTAATAGGGGAGGATGAAACATTTGCGACTAGAGTCTTGGAGTAACTCCAAGACTCTAGTCACATGTCATCAGAAATGGCTAATCATGTCAGTGCTGACACGTGTGTCACAGGTTCGCCATCACTGGCCTAAGGGAACTATGGGACAACACGAAACAAAACAAAGTCTGCCTAATAGGGGTGCCAGAAGGAAAGGAAACTGAGCAAGGAATAGAAAACCTGTTTGAAGAAATAATGACAGAAAACTTCCCTGATATAGGGAAGAAAAACCCCACACAAATCCAAGAAGCTCACAGAGTCCCAAGCAAAATGAACCCCAAAAGACTGACACCAAGGTACATTATAATTAAACTGGCAAACACCAACGGCAAAATAAGAATCTTAAAAGCGGCAAGAGAGAGACAGAAAGTTACCTACAAAGGATCCCCCATCAGACTAGTGACTGATTTCTCAACAGAAACACATCAGGCCAAAAGGGAATGGAATGAAATATACAAAGTCCTGCAAAGGAAGGGTCTGAATCCAAGAATACTGTATCCAGCAAGGCTATCAATCAAAATTGAAGGTGAAATCAGGAGCTTCACAGACAATAAAAGACTGGGAGTTTATTACCACCAAACCAGCAATGCAAGAAATGCTAGCGGGTCTGCTGTAAAAAGAAGAAATAGGAAGCGAAGAAGGAACACAGGGGTAAAGAATAAAAATGGCGACAAACAAGTACCTATCAATAATAACTTTAATGTAAATGGATTAAATGCCCCAATCAAAAGACATAGGGTAACGGATTGGATAAGAAAACATGACCCATATACCTGCTGTCTACAAGAAACCCACCTCAGTAAAAAAGACGCACACAGACTGAGGGTGAAGGGATGGAAAAAGGTTTTTCAGGAGAATAGAAATAAAAAAAAAAAAGCTGGGGTGGCAATACTTATATCTGACAAATTAGATCTCAAAGTGAAGGACATAACAAGAGATAAGGAAGGCCACTTCATAATACTAAAAGGAGCAATCCAACAAGAAGAAATAACTCTGGTAAACATATATGCACCCAATACAGGAGCACCCAAATACATAAAAAAAACTCCTGGAAGATATCAAGGGAGAAATTGACAGGAATACAATCATAGTAGGGGACTTTAGTACCCCACTATCACCATTGGACAAATCCTCTAAACAAAAAATCAGCAAAGAAACATCAATTCTAAATGACTCACTAGACCAGATGGAATTAATTGACATCTTCAGAACATTTCACCCCAAAGCCACAGAATATACATTCTTCTCAGTGCACATAGGTCATTTTCAAAGGTAGACCATATATTGGGTCACAGGCAAAGTCTCTTCAAATTCAAGAAGATAGAAATCATATCAAGCATCTTCTCAGATCACAGTGGCATAAAACTGGAAATCACCTACAATAAAAGCAATCCAAAAAATCAAACACATGAAGACTAAATAGCATGCTATTAAACAATGATTGGGTTACCAGAAAGATCAAAGAAGAAATAAAAAAACATCATGGCAACAAACGACAATGAAAACACAACAATCCAAAATCTATGGGACACAGCGAAAGCAGTCTTGAGAGGGAAGTTCATAGCTCTACAAGCCTACTGCAAAAAACAAGAAACAATGGTAATAAATTACCTAACTCTACAACTCAAAGAGTTAGAAAGAGAGCAACAAGAAAAGCCCAGTGTAAGCAGAAGGAAGGAAATAATAAAGATCAGAGCAGAGATAAATGACATAGAGACCAAAAAAACAATACAAAAGATCAACAAAATCAAGAGCTGGTTCTTTGAAAGGGTAAACAAAATTGGTGAACCTCTAGCCAGGCTCACCAAGAATCAAAGTGAGAGGACCCAAATAAACAAAATCAGAAATGAAAGAGGATAAATAACAACAAACCCCACCAAAATACAAAGGATTGTTAAAAAATACTATGAAAAACTCTATTCCAACAAACTGGACAACCTGGAGGAAATGGACATATTCCTAGAAAAATACAACCTTCCAAAACTCAATCAGGAAGAATCTAAACATCTCAATAGGCCAATAAGTATGGAAGAAATTGAAGCAGTCATCAAAAAGCTTCCAGCAAACAAAAGCCTGGGGCCAGACGGCTTCACAGGGGAGTTTTACCAAATATTCAAGGAAGAACTGAAACCTATGCTCCTCAGACTATTCCAAAAAATTCAAGAGGCAGGAACACTTCCAAGCTCCTCCTATGAAGCCAGCATCACCCTAATACCAAAACCAGGTAAAGACAACACAATGAAAGAGAATTACAGGCCAATATCCCTCATGAACATAGATGCCAAAATCCTCAACAAAATTCTAGCAAATCGGCTCCAGCAGTACATCAGAAAGATCATACACCATGACCAAGTAGGATTTATCCCAGGAATGCAAGGATGGTACAATATCCGCAAATCAATAAACGTGATACATCACATAAACAAATTGAGAGATAAAAATCACATAGTCATATCAATTGAGGCAGAAAAAGCATTTGACAAAGTCCAACACCCTTTCTTGATAAAAACTCTCAACAAGGTGGGACTAGAAGGATCATACCTCAACATCATAAAAGCTATATATGATAAACCCACAGCCAACATCATACTCAATGGGCAAAAACTAAAACCATTTCCCTTAAGAATAGGAACAATACAGGGATGCCCACTCTCACCACTCCTGTTCGACATAGTACTGGAAGTATTAGCCATTGCAATTAGACAAGAAGAAGAAATAAAAGGCATCCAAATTGGAAAAGAAGAAGTAAAGCTGTCCTTATTTGCAGATGACATGATATTGTACATAAAAACCCGAAAGACTCCATCAAAAAACTATTGTACTTAATAAATGAATTCGGCAATGTAGCAGAATACAAAATTAATGCCAAGAAATCTATGGCATTTCTATACACCAATAGTGAACTTACAGAAAGAGAGACTAAAAAAACAATCCCCTTTACCATAGCACCAAAAAAATTAAGATACCTAGGAATAAACTTAACCAAGGAGGTAAAAGACTTATACACGGAAAACTACAGGACACTGAAAAAAGAGATAGAGGAAGACGTAAACAGATGGAAGAACATACCATGTTCATGGATTGGTAGAAGCAACATCATTAAAATGTCCATACTACCCAAAGCAATCTATAGATTCAATGCACTCCCCATCAAAATACCAACGGCATATTTCACAGACCTAGAAAAAACTCTCCAAAAATTCATCTGGAATAAAAAAAGACCCCGAATAGCCACAGCAATCCTGAGAAAGAAGAATAAAGTAGGAGGGATCTCAATACCAGATTTCAAGCTGTATTACAAAGCCACTGTTCTCAAAACAGCCTGGTACTGGCACAAGAACAGACATATAGACCCGTGGTCAGCAAACTGTGGCTCGCGAGCCACCTGCAGCTCTTTGGCCTCTTGAGTGTGGCTCTTCCACAAAATACCATGGCCTGGGCGAGTCTATTTTGAAGAAGTGGCGATAGAAGAAGTTTAAGTTTAAAAAATTTGGCCCTCAAAAGAAATTTCAATCATTGTACTGTTGATATTTGGCTCTGTTGACTAATGAGTTTGCCGACCACTGATATAGACCAATGGAATAGAATAGAGAACCCAGATATCGACCCAAACCACTATGCTCAATTAATATTTGACAAAGGAGGCATGAATATACAATGGAGTCAAGACAGTCTCTTCAATAAATGGTGTTGGGAAAATTGGACAGATACATGCAAAAAAATGAAACTAGACCACCAACTTACACCATACACAAAAATAAACTCAAGATGGATAAAGGACCTAAACATAAGACGGGAAACCATAAAAATACTAGAGAAATCCACAGGCAGAGAAATCTCAGACATATGCAGAAGCAATTTCTTCACTGATACTGCCCCTAGGGCAATGGAAACTAAAGAGAAAATATACAAATGGGACTACATCATAATAAAAAGCTTTTGCACAGCAAAAGATACCATCAACAAAACAACAAGAAAGCCCACTGTATGGGAGAACATATTTGCAAATGGCATCACTGATAAAGGTTTAATCTCCAACATCTACAGGGAACTTATACACTTTAATAAAAGGAAGATAAATGATCCAATGAAAAAATGGGCAACGGACCTAAATAGAATCTTTTCGAAAGAAGACAGAAGGAAGGCCAAGAAACATATGAAAACATGCTCAAAGTCACTAATTATCTGAGAGATGCAAATCAGAACGACAATGCGGTACCATCTCACACCTGTCAGAATGGCAATCATCAACAAATCAACAAATGACAAGTGCTAAGGAGGATGCAGAGGAAAAGGAAGGCTTCTGCACTGCTGGTGGGAATGCAGACTGGTGCAGCCACTGTGGAGAACAGTATGGAGTTTTTTCAAAAAACTAAAAATGGAACTCCCATTTGACCCAGTAATCCCAGTTCTAGGAATATATCCCAGGAAACTAGAAACACCAATCAGAAAGGATATATACACCCCTATGTTCATAGCAGCACAATTTACAATAGCTAAGATTTGGAAATAGCCTAAATGCCCATCAGCAGATGAGTGGATTAGAAAACTATGGTACATCTATGCAATGGAATACTATGCTGCTATAAAAAAGAAGGAATTCTTACATTTGCAGCAGCATGGATGGACCTGGAGAGCATTATGTTAAGTGAAATAATCCAGGCAATGAAAGAAAAATACCCCATGATCTCACTCATCTATGGAAAATAAAGAACATTATAACCTGATGAACAAAAAGATGGATACAGAGGCAGTAAAGCACCGAACAGACTGTCAAATTACAGCTGGAAGTCTGGGGAGTGTTGGGGAGGAGGGGAAAGAGATCAACCAAAGGACTTGTATGCATGCTTATAAGCACAACCAATGGACACAAGACACTGAGCGGGGGTAGGGGGGGCGGGGGTTGGATGAGGACATGTGACAGTGGGTAGGGGAGGCTGGGGGAAGGTCAATGGGAAAAAAGAAGAGATATATGTACTACTATATGTAATACTTTAAACAATAAAAAAAGAATGCCAAAAAAATGAACACATTTTGATTAGTAAGAAGATTATCTAACACAGATCAGTTGGTAGTAAAATACTTAGAAATTGTAAAGGCCCAAGACTTAGTACACATGCCTCCTCTCTCTCAAATATGTGGCAGAGAACATTTAGAAACTAGGAGTGAGAGCAGGGAGGAATTGAAAGATCTTGTCATCAAAACCTGCAAGAAGGATTATCCATGGATGCATTTGGAGTATATATTCCTTAAGACCCATCACTTGTCAAGAAATAGCTGTGTAACATGTAACTACTAACATTATGAATTCTACTGCCAGACGGACCTATTTCCAGCCAGATTTGCTTTTCTTGATCTCTTGAGCTGATCTGAATATAAAGAGGTATTGAGGTGGGATGCCACATGCACAGAATTTATCAATGATGTGATACTTGAAAAACTTGTACAAAAAGGAAGAGAAAAATGATAAAACTCAGGCTGGTGTCACTGGTTGGGGCCCAGATGACCAGGACATACGGACCGGAACAAGCAGAAGTATTATTGGCATGGAGGCTTCCTTTGTGCAACTGCCCTCAACCTGACAAAAAGTGTTGGATTCCAAACAACAGCAGAGCCCCCAGCACTGTGAACTTAGTTCCTGAACCAGACTCCAAGTTGCATCATGTTCTGAGCTCTGGGCATGCTATCCTCTTTGACTGAAATGCCTGCCCACCCATTCCTCCTTTTTCTATTGACTGCTTCTTGTTCATCCTTGACATTTCAGCTTAAACATTTCTACCTCTGGGAGTCCACCTTGACCTCCCTAACTAATTATGTGCCTTTTGTTTATGTCCCCACAGTTTTCCCAGGACTTGAAAAGAACTGATCACGCTGAATTATACATCGTTTAGAGCTCCATGAGGCCAAGTGCCAGGTCTGCCTTGCTCACATCTGTATTTCTAATATGGAGTAGAAGATACTGGTTGGATGGTTGAATAAACTGCATCCCAGCCTGTCTGCTTCTTAGCTCATTGGATACGCTCAGCTGTGGGACTATAGTGTTTGTAGGTAGGGCATAGAAGCTGGCTAACAATGACCTTGATGCCTAATAGAATTTCAAGCAGAAATTTTTGGGACAAGTAAACCAGAGGTTTGGTATGTGGCCTGGAACTTCTCGAAGACCAGTCTGGAAAGAATGAGGTGGGAAAGGAGGATATGTGTGTGGAGGGGAGGAAGGAAACTTAGTAATATCTTTTTAGGCAAAGAATGCGTGATACCATCTTGACCAGAAACTGAGAATTGGAGACCAGAGGTCAGAGAATCTAAAAGGATGAAAGAAGAATTTCCTAGAGGAACTAACTCTACAATAGAACCATGGAGCTACCAGAGCCCCTTGTTCTGAGCATGAAGTCTGAGAGGGTATGCAGAATGAGTGGAGGTCAATAAATGTCTGTCATTTGGATGCCATTCTCTCCCTGACCTTGGAAAGCTTCTTTCTCTTAACAAAGCCATGGCTGATCTTGGGTAAGGCAGGCAGAGGCTTATCTAAGGGATATAGTCAGTAGACATCAGGAAGGGCTAAGGTGAATGAAGAGGGAGAAAGACATCAAGAACTGACACCAATGTTAGCATTGCTTTTCCAGCATGGAAGCTGATCAGAATACAGCTGGTTGTCAAAAAGCACAGGTTTCAACCGCTCCTGTTCTTAAGGAGCATTGGTCTTCCTGCACCAGGAAATAGTGCAGCTAAAAACCTTTCAAAGTCATCCCATGGTCTTCAGCATAGAGTCAAATTCCTTAATGTGGCCTACAAAGTCTATTATATCAGTCTCACCTTTGACCATGAATAGCCAGGCAATTACAGTGAAGTAATGAGTGGCCCAACCTAGAGTGGACTGGGTTCTCTGCAATCAGAAGAATCTAGAAAAGGAGACTAACTCTAGCCTTATTCTTCAAACAAAGAAGAACCTGGAAAAACAGGAATAAACCCTCTCTAGGGGAAAGGTGACAAGAGCCTCCTTCCTCTATCTCCAGCATCTGCTTAGGCTCTTCCAGCCTCTTTTGGGTCTGGGGACCCTGGGGCCTCATCCCTTCTTTATTTTTAAGATTTTAAAATTGATTTTTAGAGAGAGAGGAAAGAGAGAAACATCAGTCAGCTGCTTCTTGCACACCCCCTATCAGGGATGGAGCCCACAATCCCTGGCATGTGCTCTGACTAGAAATGAACTGGCAACCTTTTGGTACACAGGATGATGCCCAACCAACTGAGCCACACCAACCAGGTCTCATCCCTTATTAGTCTGAGCTGGGATGGCAAGCTGTTTCTAGAATGGAGCAACTCTGGACCCCACTTGTCCCCTTACCCAAGGAGGTTCTAGTAATAAACCATGGGTAGAACTGACTCCAGGAGTGGATCCATCATCCCCTACATGGGTGATACCCCGAGGTTTGTCAGGCAGGGAAGTTACCTCCTCGGCCCTCACTGGCAGCTGGCTTCACTTGGATTGGACGGTTCATCTGAAAGACATCGGACCAACATACCCAGTCAGCATGACTGCCTGGCCCTTGGGCCTTCCGGCTTCTCCATCCCTGGCTGCTCAGGATCTAAGCTCTGGCACCTTTGAACTCTGCACTCTACCTGTCTCACTTGGGATTATAGATTTTCTCCAAGATTCCTTCCTTAAAAATGGGAATTTACAAGATGCTTAAAACCTGAAGGGTTGGGTGTTAGGAAGCTCAGTGGCAAGTGCAGGACAGACTGTGGAGACTAATGAGATTCTCTTGCCTTGGGCTCTGGGCAGGGACCATGTGAGGCCTGTCCTTCTGGCTCCTGGACTTCCTTGAAGGCTTTGGGTGGGAAAGTAGAACTGATATTGCAGATTGTGGCCTCAAATAGAATATAATTCTGTGTCATTTAGATTAAACAATCTGGAACCAGACAGACTTAGTGCTGTCTATTCCCAACTCTACCATTTAATGGCTGTATGATTTCCAGTAAGCTACTTTCTTATTCAACTTGTTAAATGGGGGAGAACCTTTACCACGCTTTTGTGTCACCATAGTTTCTACACCTCAGTCCCCTCCTGGGTCCCCCTTCCCCTGAGGATGTTGGAGTTCTTCAGGGCATCATCTTCAGCCCTGCTCATTCTGCTCCTCTCATTCTTCCTGGATAATCTCATCCAGCCCAGACCTGAGCTTCAGACCTGAGCTTCCTCTGAGCTTCAGACCCACATGCCCAGCTGATTGCTGACATCCACTACAAAGTCTCACTGGCACCTTCCACTTGACACATCAAAACCAGAGTTCCTCTTTGTGCCCAAACCTGATTCTTCCAGTCATCTAAGCTATAAACCCAAAAAACAGCTTGATCCTTCCTCCGCTGCCCCCCCAACCAATTTTACCTTCTAATTCAGGTGTTCCCTGATCAGGGGTGGATAAGAATCACTTGGGAACCAAATCAGACTCTTAAGCTGGGGGATTTGTACAAGTTCTTAGGTGATGTAAATAGCTCAACCACTCCACACATTCCCATTCCCCAATCAACCTGAGAGAATTCATGACTGAATCCCAATCTCACTTTCCTCTCATGAGTGTTGTGGATCACATGAAATAATGGGGGCACAAAAGACCTTTGTAAATGGCCAAGAGCTGGGTGCATAGGGTGTGAGGAATTATTGTTGGGACAGACAGCTGATTGCCAGGAGGAAAGAATAGTGGCCTTCCAAGTCATGGAGAAGGAGTACTGATGTCCATATGGCCTGAGAAGGTTATGATCTGGCTCCTTCCTCTCAGGACATGCCCTATTTTTGCACCAATCAAGAGTCATTCCATCCTCTACCAATGTGCTTGTTGCCCAGACAGCGGGCAGTTTCCTGTTACCATAGCCACAAGTGCTACCCAGTAACCATGGTAATGCCCTGGCAGTCACAGCTGAGGAATTTCCTCGGGATAAAATTTGAAGATGGGGAGTGAGGAGGGCTTATTTAAAAAAAAAAAAAAAAAAGGAAAGGAAAGGAAAACAGGCCAAGCCTCAATCAGTGCTATTACCCTCTCACCCAAAGCTCATGTTCTTATCTGCTCTGACACGCCCATCACTGGTGGTGGAGCTCCTGCAGTGCACCACTATGAGTGGGGACCAAGACACCAGCAGGACTCAGGCTGCAGTCTAGAGAGGGTGACAGATCAATCCAAGCAGATCAGGGTGAGCTGGACAGGTCTGGACTGGCCTGGACCAGAGACCAGGAGGAATGGACCTGTCCCTTGGCATGGCCACCTGTGATTGTGGAGGAAAGACCAAGAGATAGAAGAGTGGAGACACAAGGTGAAGAGAAATGAGAAGACAGAAATCATGAGAGAGAGAGTAAGAGACAGACCTAGAAAGGGGCAAGGGAAGAGAGAAATACTGGTGGAGATGAGAAGGAAATGAGGGGACAAGGGGTCAGGAAGGAAAGGCAGGGAAGAGAGTGGTGGGGGGGCGGGAAGGAAAGAGGAGAAGACGCTTAAATAAATATTGAGCATTTCTCTCTGGAGCCTAGAGTAATGAGCACATGTGACAGCAGTGGTTTCCACAGCAGCTGCCTCCGCAGGCTGGATTTCTGGGGACATAGAGCTCATTGGTGTTCTGGGGGATGCCCCTGTCCTCCTCTCCAGTTTTCCCACTCTTTGATGGAGAGTGGGCATTAGGTGGTATGTATGTGTCCCACATGGACCAGGAGTGAGAAGCTGGGCAGCTAGGCTTTCCACCACTTGGGCATGCTACTAGCATTTTCTGAACTCTGTGAAGATCCCCAGGCTGGGGCCTTTAGGGGAGACAGTGATGACCACAGGAACCCTATCCTCAAAGTCTCACAGAGGGGAACATAATGCCACCATTTGCTGAGAGCCTAGTGTGTGCCAGGCCCTTCCTGGGGCACTTAACATATATTGTCTCTAAATTTCTTTCAACCACTATGCAAGGTAATACCATTGTCTCCATACTATAGAGGAGAAAGCTGAAGGTGAGGGAGGATAATCACATGTTTAAGATCACATGGTGGGCAAGTAGTTGAGCTAAAATTTGCACCCAGTTCTGTCTGACACTGAAGTCAATGATTTTTGCATTGAGCTGCTGGACTCTGTTTTTAAGACATGAACACAAGAAAAGGGGCACAGAGGGACTGAAGCCTTAGGAGGAGTGCAAGGTAATGTGCTCTGGGAGAAGCTGACTCCAGGTGGAGAGGTTGACTCAGGGAAAACTTCATAGAGGAGGCAGATTTGACCTGGGGGTTCATTTGCAGAACTGGAGTCATTGGGTCATGTGGAGATAATGGGAGAGGTAGGGCTGCAAGCTGAGCACTCCAGATGCCTTGGGCATGGAGAGGGAGCTGCTAGTCTGAATAAGGAGCAAGGGTTCTTGTGGGCATGGAAGTAGCCAGCATAGAACAAATTACTTTAGAGTCAGATAGACATAGATTTAAATCCTAGCTCAACCACTGTCAACTAAGTTCTCTGAGCCACATTAGTAAAAAGGAAAATCATGACCCTACTTTGCAGGGTTGTGGTGAAAATGACAATAGCTAGGTCTTAGTAGGTGCATCAAATGTAATACGGGCTTCTTCTTCTTTTCTTTTTTTAGTGGGAGGGTATGAAACAAAGATAGGCAGGGGCCAGAACAGGACAGGTTTTGAAAACCATGACAAAGAATTTTGACTTTGTTGTATTTCAAAGGCAATAAGGATCCAGGGAAGGATTTTAACTGGGGGAATAATTTTATGAAAGATCCCATGAGCTGTCACCATGCAGAGAAAAGATTTGAAAGGGGAAGATTAGAGTTAGAAAAACCAGGGTGATACAGGTAGGGGGGAGGGTAATCCAGAGAGGGCAGAGAGAAATGGACAGGTTCAAGAGATGCTTCAGGAGAATTAACTGGACTAAAGTTCTAGTGGATGTGGGGATTGAGGGAAAGGAGAAAATGTTGGCTGACTCTCAGTTTATAGCTTAGGTTTTGGGGAAGTTGGCAGTTTGTAAGTGCAGGGAAAATCTGCAGGAGAGTAACCCAAGAGGATGAGGACAAAATTGAGCTCTGGGCCTTCGGTTTCCACAGTGAAGTGGTTAGGGAGGACACCCACGATTTGGGTGCACTGCGTGTGACTGAAGGAGAAAAAGGGTTGCCCACATGAATTTCCTGGGCAACCCTTCCCTGCCTTGTTCCTGCCACAACCAGGGGACAGACTTGGGAGTGGGATGAGATAATCATGGTTCCCTTTTGGGAACCTTTGCCTCCTTGGCCAAGAACTTGTCATGAGAATTCAAGTGAGCTCTTGAGCTTGGCTGAGCACCTATTCCCTTGATAGTTTCTTAGGTAGAGTCCAGGCTCATGTGTTCTGCAAAACCAGCCTTGGATGGGAAATCAAGAGAGAGAACATCAGAAAGAGAAGAGAACAACCTACTCCAGGCAGTGAAGTGGGAAAGGTTGGAGGCAGTATAGATAGGCACGAGACTCTGGTCCTTCTGCCCCATCAACAGAAGGAAGGCAATACTCTACCCCTTCTCTCTCCTTGATTTGCCTAAAATCCCTGCCTTTGGTCTCAGCACTGCTCTCTTCAGACTCTTCTGCTCTGATGCCAACTCCTCCCTCCACTCAGCACTCATGCCCTCAGTCCCTTCCCCTACCATGGAAAGAGTGTTTATCAGAACTTTCCTGAAGAAGGAAATGGTGATTCTCAGAGAGGTGTCATGGGTGCAGGGAAGGGTAATGCAGAGAAAAAGCACATGTCAGTATTTTCAGTACATTGTTCTATCTTACCCCTCTTCTCTAATTCAATCTACTACCAAGTCTCATTGGTTCTAGAATCTATATAGAGATCCTCAAGTTCCTCCTCTTCTCACATTCCTGCCCTATCCCCAGCTCCAGGTTAATGTCATCATTCATTTGCACTCAAGCAACAGTGTTTTAAAGGGTCACCCTGCCTCCAATGTTGCTTCCTTTCCAAACCAACCTTCACACTGTAGCCTGAGTGATCTTTTAAAACCAGTTCCTCACTCTTCCATGCTTAAAATCTTCCAATGGTTCTCCATTGCAAGCCTCCCAGTAAAGTCCGAGATCCCAATCCCAAGACTGGCAGTCAAAATGTGTGAGTCCTGCCTGCCCTGCTGCCCAAGATACACAATATTCTCCATTCATATAGAGCCTTAGCCATCTTTGCTGGACACCTTCCCTACCAGTTCTCACACTGACCCCAGAATTCCAGAAGTGGCCTTTGTCTTTAGGTTTCTAGATCCTCAAATATGATGATACTAGAGGCCCAGTGCACGAATTTGTGCACGGGTGGGGTCTGGCTGGCCCACCCTGATTGGGCCTATTGGGCCAGGCTGGCCAGAGGGAGGAGCCACGGGCAGTTGGCAGGCCGGCCCCACTCCCTGGCCAAACTCCCAGTTGAACTCCCGGTCGAGGGGACAATTTGCATATTAGCCTTTTATTAAATAGGATCTGATCACTATTCAGCTCTGATAGCATCTCCTCTGTGAAGCTTCTCCCTCTTCATTCCTGATGCTTCTTTTACACACTTAGATATGAACCCCCCTGAGATGCAATGAGTTAATTCTAGGCTTGAAGCTTTTTGAGGACAAAGGCTCTGACTCACTGGGTGGCTGCTAGCACATAAATGCCTCTATGTGACTAAGAAAAAATGTGTCCCATTCTCTGGATGACACATTTCTGTGCTAATGCACATGGCTTGGTCAGTAGAGCATGACTGGATTTTAGCCCCTATCTGCCCTTTCCACTCAAGCTGTTTTGTGCAGGGCACAACCTGCAAAAGCAAATGTGCTCAGTTATATCCGTCTCCTTCACAGTGTTTTAAGGGTTGGATGCCCAAGGGAAAGAAGGTCATAAGCAAGGAGAGAGACAAATAAGAGGGCAGCTTCTGAAGGTGGGGCTGAGGTTGGGCTTCACCTTCCTTAGGTAGATTCTGGAACCTAAAGTGAGACTGAAAGAAGTGTTTCTAGCTTCATGGAGAAGGAGCTGCAGAAGATGGAACAGATGACTGAAGTCTGAAGGAAGCCAAGCTTTGATAGGTGACAAAAATTAGCAGGTGGAAGGGATCCAAGGAGAGGTCCCAGATCAGCAGTTACCCTAGGGCCGTGGTCGGCAAACTGCGGCTCGTGAGCCACATGCGGCTCTTTGGCCCCTTGAGTGTGGCTCTTCCACAAAATACCATGGCCTGGGCGAGTCTATTTTGAAGAAGTGGCGATAGAAGAAGTTTAAGTTTAAAAAATTTGGCTCTCAAAAGAAATTTCAGTCGTTGTACTGTTTATATTTGGCTCTGTTGACTAACGAGTTTGCTGACCACTGCCTTAGGGGTTTCTCTTTGGAGCTGACACAACATTTCCTGGGCCCAATGATAGTCCTGCCTGTCTCTAGGAGCCCAGATTGATATTATTCCTGCTCTCCAGCAGATGGCAGCTACGCCCAAGACCTAGTGCTTGCAGAGAGCTGGGCACCTCCCTCCCTCCATGCTGGTGTGGGTGTGAGGCCAGGTGACTAAAGCTGCCACTGCCCCTGGCAGGCCCAGAGAAAAGATTGATGGCACAGACATTGCTGGGGCTGGCCAACAAAGCCACTGATTTTCATTTAGGAGAATTAAATATTAATTTTCACTTTGTTAAACTACAGAGGGTGAATAAAGCCAATTCCTGCAGTACCAAAGGAAGCCAGGCTATGTTGGAAGACTGCAGATGAAATGGTCAGAGGGGGGCAGATGTATTCAGTCACCAACCCTTCCAGAATCTTAGACTTCTGTCTGTCACCACATTGGCTCAGGTAACTGTGAATGAATTCTGGAGCCAGACTAGCTGGCCTCAATGCCCAGATCTTCCCATTAGTAGCTACAAGACCTTGGGCAAGTCACTTAATTTCTATGTGCAATTTCTTCACCTGTAAAATGGGAATGCCAATAACAAAACCTTCTTCATAGAATATTAAATGACTTCGAACATGTAAAGTTCTGGAATCAATAAATATTGCCTTCTTTATTTCTCTTTTCTCCCCCAGAAATTATCACAGTAGTCTTATATCCGGTGCCCTCAGCCTCATAGAGCCCTCTAGGTATTCCTTATCTTTTGGAGTCCTATGGCTTGTTGAGGAGGGGTTTTATTCTCCCAAAGGTCATCTTAATTCTTTCCAGGGGCTTTCACTTGCTTTCAGGATAAAATCCAAACTCCTCAGCCTAGCATCCAAAGTTTCCTCTTCAACCACTGCCCCCTATGGATCTTCTCTGTGGCCAGGCCCATGCTCCCATAGGCCCTCCTCCATGCTTCCAGCCTCATTTATACCCATCCTGTTCCTTTTATCTCTGCACTTTTACCATGCTGTTTCCTACATGAAATGTTACAGTTCGCCTCAGTGATAATTCTGATTTGGGCAGCAGAAGTCATTTACTCCTATGGTTGGATGAATGACTTCTACTACTCCTATGACTAATGCTGCCATTTTACTACTACTACCACCAGCTAACTATTGACTGCTTACTGTCTACCAAGTACTGTGTTAAGCACTTTACATGACTTAGTTTATTTAATTATTATAACATCCCTATGAGTTCAGTTTTACAGAGAGGAAGGTTAGGCTTAGAGAGATAAAGACTTGCTCCGTGTCACAGAGTTAGTGAGTGGTGGGGCCTGGATCCACACCCAGGTCTGTCTGACTCCAGAGCCTGCGTACAGAGGGTGATATGTTGGCGTTACTTGACACTGAATCTTCAAAAGTGAGGCTCAAGTTGCTTCAATCACTAAGATAGATTCTAGGATCTGATACCTCATTAACAGTTTGATCACCTCTAGGCAAAGCTTGTCTCATTTCTTGGCATATGCAATTCAAAGGGATGACTTCTTTATACTGAACTGAAATTATTGTGTCTGTTCTTTATACCCACTGATCCTGATCCTGGCCCCTGGGGCTACCCATAAAAACCAAATCCCTCTTTAGAATCTGAAAGTGGTTATTCCCCACCCCTAACAGTAATGTTTATCAAGATCCTACTCTGTGATAGGCTCTTGCTAAACCTCAGTTAATCCTCATGAGAGCCTAGTGAACTAAGTGTTAGTATAACCCACTCCTTATACCTAAGGAAATTGAAGTTCAAGAAGCTATGTAATGTATTTGGAGACACCAAACTGGTAAATGGCAGAGCTGGGATTCAAATCCAGGTCTTTGAGACTAGAAAACTAGTACTCTTAATTATTACGTTATGATGCCTCCCTATTAAAGCTCCCTGACTAAACGCTATCTTCTCAGCTAAATATCTCCAATTTCTTCAAACTATAATTCCATATATTAGTATATTTTATGTCCTATCATGGTCTCTTTAGGGTAGGCTAATGACTCTCTTAAATCTGAAGCCTAGAACTGGATATAGTCCCAGGTTTGACCTGACTAGGGGCATTTCATTGTGCTTTTGTTTTAGACACATCACTCCTTGGACAAGAGAAAATGAGGATGGGTACTATGACTACTGGATCTTGGTGAACCTATGCTAATTCCTAACAATCACCACTTTGTTCCTGCCACATGGTCAATAGATCCCACTTTGCCTTTTGGCCAGTGATTAGCCATTAGCCAAGGTCATATTAGGTGCCACTGATATATAATGTCCCAGCTGCCTGTAGAATCATGTCTCTCTTAACTTTAGCCAACTGTTTAAGGCAGGCGTCCTCAAACTATGGCCCACGGGCCACATGCGGGTGTTTTTGCCATTTTGTTTTTTTACTTCAAAATAAGATATGTGCAGTATGCATAGGAATTTGTTCATAGTTTTTTTTTAAACTATAGTCCGGCCCTCCAACGGTCTGAGGGACAGTGAACTGGCCCCCTGTTTAAAAAGTTTGAGGACCCCTGGTTTAAGGTACAGAGGGAAGGCAATCTTGGTGAGTCAAAGTATCCCCAAAAAATTACAGGAAGAGGACCAGAGGGACCTGCCATTAAGGATCCTAGTACTGGAGGACATGGAATACCAGCCCAGCAGAGCCTCTAAACTATGTATCTGCATCCATGCTCACACCAGTGACAAATGTCACTAGAAGCCATGATTTCAGCCAAGGTGGACAAATTGTATGGCCCACAACACTGATGCCTCTCCTAAAAGATGGGGTGGGACACTTGAGCCAAGGGTCTTGAGCCCATTATTTTGAGCCATAAGACTGAATATAAAAAAGAACCTGTAGCTGTTCAGGGCACAAGCAAGCCCTCTTCTACAAAGATGCTGCTGCTGCTAGTTTCTGGTTCCAATCCAGCTCCTACATGCTGCTTTGGTATGCATGTAGGGCATGTCCCAAGTCTGAGGTAACTCCCATCCCCACCCCCAAATGCTGGTGGACTTACCCCTGGCAGGGTCTTCTGTTCGTGCAGTGCACTCTGAGCCTTGAGAGCAGAGTCCCGGGCGCAGTAGGTGAGGAAGGCACAACCTGGGGAGGAAGAGGCTGGCTCAGGGGATTTCCTGAAACCCCCAAATACTCTTCCTATAAAGACCCCATTAAATTGACAAACTCAAGGTCACTTTCCTTTAACCAAAGACACTGCTTCTTCTCTGCCTCCTACCTTCTCTGAAGGGAGGGACTTCATGTGCCTCTGACTCTTTTTCATTTTCTCTTGGCCTTCTGCCTAGGGAACATGTGTACTCACACCCAGTCACATGCTTATACAATCCCACATCTCTCCTCACCACTCCAGCCATAATCGTGCTGAGGTTAAACCTCACTAAGCCACTTTGCCTTCAGCTTTAACCCCAGCTTTCCCTTTCCTTTTTGGAATCATACGGAGTCTCCCAACTCATTTTCAATGAGAGGAGGCAGAAGAAGAGGAGGAGGGTTGGGGTCCAAGCCCAGAACCCCACAACTTCTTAATACTTCCTTCCTCCAAGTTTGAAGCCGAGGAATGGTTTAATTTGAGGCTTGGAAGATGAGGCTGATTTAAGGGCTTCCTGTAGGTAAGAACTTCCAGTGCTCTCCCATCCTATCCAAGGAGCTTGATCTTGTTAGTTCTCCCAAGTCTTCAAGATAGGGCCTCTTAAAGGCTTATTGTGCCTCAAATCTGACTTCTTTAAAACAGCCAGTAGAAATAGGACAGAGGAGGAGTCTGAATTGAACCAAAGGGTCAGTCCTAACCCTCTTTGTTCAGCCTCAGAACCTTAGCCTGCTAGGAAGCATTGGGTCAGGGATCTCTTCCTTTCCAACAGGCATTGAGCACTCACTCACTTATTTTGATGGGGCATTATGATGGGCTTGGGGATAAAGTGGCAACAAGACAGACACATTCTCCGCCCTCATGGGAATAATGTAAAGGATCATGAGGAGCATGCATCTGAGTCCAAAGAATTGAGAAGTGTCTCAGAGTACATCGAGTTCTCAATAATAAATAGAGTTTAACCAGGTGACAAGAAGGGTGGTGATTATTTCAGACAGAGGAAATATGAAGACTCAGTTGAGAATTCAGTGTGTTGGGGAAATGGATGGAAGGCTAGTATGGTTGAAGATTGGTAATGGGGGCAGAGTGGCCAGTTAGGTATTCAGGGATCAGGTCATCTATAATCTTGTCTGGATTTTGAACTTTTTTTCCTAGGAGCAGTGGAGAGCTGCTAAAGGGTTTTAAGCTGTGTTGTGACATAAGATATGTTTCTAAAGAGAGTCTTGAGTGTAGGAAGGAGAAAGACTGAAGGAAGAGAAAGTAGATGTGGGAAGGAACTTGGTGCAATTTTTCACTTAGATCTCAGCAGACTAGAAAGGCAAATGGGAACATTTTCTTCTATGTCTTCTATTTGGGTGCCCCCTTAAGGTGGGTGGATATCTGCCATTTGTTGCATGAAAGGAACCTTAGAGAACTCCTGGGACAAACACTTATTGTATCAATAGGGAAACTGAAGCCCAGAGGGTGTGTCAGTGGCAGGATTGGATTTGGAGTCTCTTAACTCCTAGGCTAAGGTTGTTTTCAAAGCACTGTGGCTGCCTCCCTTTGTACCCAGCCACCAAAAGGAAAATGAGTCACTCTTGCTTTTGGACGTCACTGTTGCTGGGGAGGGGGTGGGGGAAGATGCTGACTTGGAGACCCTTCCTGATCATCTTGTAAGGCAACCCTGCCTTGGAGAGTTGCAGGTTGGTTTGGAGCTAAATCACCAAACACCTGATTCTGCTTACATCTCTGCTCCATCTTCTACCAACATGCCATATCAGCTGACATCGGAACTGGGCAGGGCTGGGGCCCTGTCTGAAAGGTTCAGGGGCCCAGTTGTGGCCTAAAGGAGCCTGTATGGACTACTGGGATGGGGATGGGAGAATGAGGGATGGAAAGACAGGAAAGCATGTAAAGACAGATGAATGAAAAACAGGAAGAATTAGAGTTAAATAAAGAAAGGGGGAGGGAGGGAGAGAGAGGATAAGGAAATAGTCAGAGACTCTGATGGTGAAAAGAGTGAGAATTAAAGGTATTCTATACACTGCCCTTATTGTAAAGATGGCCTTAAAAGATTAGCTTGAACTTACATACTGAAATAAGTGTCTAGAAAATAAGAAAATAAATTGCTATGGATATGGACAGCCAGGCAGCTGGACTGAATTAGAATAAATCTGGGTGGTATAGTCTTGTCCTTTTATGCCCCATTTAATATAACCTCAGCCCAAAAGGTAGAAGATACACTGCTACCTAGCTGGTCCTAGATCTTCTATGGGCATTTATTTTACTGAAGCCGCTATATTAGTGGCCTAGGAACTCCCCAAGGTGTCCCAGTGGAAAAAAGGTGGCAGCCTGATTACAGCTCTCAGCCCTTAGGAAAGTACATTTAGCTGTTACCCAGGGCCCACAACTTCTTTCCTAAAAAGATCATAGAGGATAGTAGGTAAAATTGCCTTCTTCACCAAATCCTGAAACCACAATATGGTGAAGGTAAGGAGAGATAAAGGTGTTTCTCCTCATATCATGTCCTTCCCCCACCCATGTAAGACATGTGACTCTGGCTCTCTTACTCCAGCTAGCTTGGACAGACTTGTCTGCATGTAAACAGCCTCCTCCTTCTCTCTACAGGAAGAAAGGGGTGTGGCTGCACAAGACTATGTTGTCTCTGTCTCTCTAGCAAGGGCAGGGAAAAGACCCCTTTCTGCCTCTTCAACCTGACCCAACCTAAGGCTCTGATCCACAGGCTGTGGTCCAGGACTAGACTGTGGGGAGGGAAAGCAGAAAGCTGTAGGAGGATTGCGGAGAGACAAAGGTGAGATACAGGATTGGGGAGATTAGAGCATGAAAGTAGTGTGGGTTCAGCTGAGAGAAAACCTGAGATGAGGGAGCACAAGGTGGCAGGAGTTCCAAGCTGAGGTCAGGGTTCTGAACTCAAATCAGAAGCAGAACACTATGTTGTGATTCTGGCAGGGGTAGGAGAGATTTACTATGAAACATGAGGGTGGAATTTGGAGCTAGGAGGAGGATTGAATTTTGTGAGTTAACTAGGCCTGGGTTCTGAAGAAGGGTCGAGTTTGGACCTGTGGCATTTCAGGTTGTCAGTCTAAGAGTCAAAACAAGGCTCTGGAGGTTGGCTGGGCTTGGAGGCCAAAATGAGTGGTGCAAGTCCAAGATATGTGTATGGATTGTTGGGTCTAAGTAGGGTGGCACCAGATAGGGATATTCAGGAATGATTTGGTGCAGCATTTGGGAGATTGAGGTTATTAGAGACCAAGAAGGTGGAATAAGTTTCCAAATTCCAGGATTTGGGATGTCTGATGAGAGGGATGCAGGGCGGTCCAGCTGAAAGGCGGGGACTGTTGGGATGTAAGAAGCTGGAGGTGAGAGTACAGAACATGTCAGGGAATCAAAGGGATGATGAAAGGGAGCATGTCAGAGAAAATTCTGGGTTTGGGGCTGTGTGAACTGGGGAGGGTACTGGGTTGAAGTGAGGCTGGTATTAGACTGGTGTAGGACTGGATCTAGGTAGGGCTAAGGTTGGGGCTGCAGTTGAGGCTGGGGTTTGGGCTGGGCCGAACTCTAATCGGATTGGGGCTGGGCAGGGCTGGGCTGGGCTGACCCCCGCACCTTTATGGAGGCCGGTGAGCCGGTCCTTCAGCACCGTCAGCTCGTAGATGCGGCCGAACTGCTCAAACAGCGGCTTGAGGTCCTGCTCATCCAAGCCCCGCGGGATCTGCCCCACGAAGAGCTTGATGGCGTCGTGGTCCTTCCTGGGCGCGGCAGGACCTGGGTTTAGCCCGCTCAAGCCGACGCCGCTGTCCGCGGTGCTGAAACCCAAGCGCGGGATGGGGCCGGTGGGCGGCGCTGACCCTCCGGGCGCCGCGGCCACCTGCCTGCCCGGTCCTCCCTCCCTCGGTCCCGCGGGTCCCGCCGGTCCCGCCAGGAGAGAGGGGGCGGGGCCAGGGAGGCGAGGGCGGGGACGCCGCCCAGGGAGCGGGGTCCCGGGAGGAGGGGGCGTAAGGAGGGCGGGGAGGGGCGGGGCAGGCCTGCCGAGCGGGCGGGACCGGGGTCTGGCCTGAGGTCCCCGTCGGGAGCTCTCCGGGCTCCCGCCCGAGCTGTCGCGGAGCCGAGCCCTAAGCTCCACACTCGTGATTGGTGACGTCAGGCAGCGGTCCCTGGAGTCTACGCAAAGAATTTGCATAATAAGGAAGCAGCGGCCAATCAGAGCTGGAGTTGACGAGGCTCCGCTGGGGACCAAGGGGCGGCGGGACTCCCGCGCTCCTGCTCGCCATGGCAACCGGACCTTCAGACTCCCTGCGAGTGTGAGCGGCGTGGGCGTGGGCGGCGAGGCCGTGGGCGGCGTGGCCGTGGGCGGCGAGGCCGTGGGCGGCGAGGCCGTGGGCGGCGTGGCCGTGGGCGGCGAGGCCGTGGGCGGCGAGGCCGTGGGCGTGGGCGGCGAGGCCGTGGGCGGCGAGGCCGTGGGCGGCGAGGCCGTGGGCGGCGAGGCCGTGGGCGGCGAGGCCGTGGGCGGCGGGCCGTGGGCGTGGGCGGCGAGGGCCGTGGGCGGCGAGGCGGCGAGGCCGTGGGCGGCGTGGCCGTGGGCGGCGAGGCCGTGGGCGGCGAGGCCGTGGGCGG
Organism: Ia io; assembly: GCA_025583905.1. NCBI lineage: Eukaryota > Metazoa > Chordata > Mammalia > Chiroptera > Vespertilionidae > Ia > Ia io. The sequence goes on from JAJQQW010000002.1 coordinate 120,758,488, forward strand.
CGAGGCCGTGGGCGTGGGCGGCGAGGCCGTGGGCGTGGGCGGCGAGGCCGTGGGCGGCGTGGGCGTGGGCGGCGAGGCCGTGGGCGGCGAGGCCGTGGGCGGCGAGGCCGTGGGCGGCGTGGGCGTGGGCGTGGGCGGCGAGGCCGTGGGCGGCGTGGGCGTGGGCGGCGTGGGCGGCGAGGCCGTGGGCGGCGTGGCGTGGGCGTGGGCGTGGGCGTGGGCGGCGGCCGTGGGCGGCGAGGCCGTGGGCGGCGAGGCCGTGGGCGGCGTGGGCGTGGGGCGGGCGTGGCGTGGGCGGCGTGGGCGTGGGCGGGGCGGCGAGGCCGTGGGCGGCGTGGGCGTGGGCGGCGAGGCCGTGGGCGTGGGCGGCGAGGCCGTGGGCGGCGTGGGCGTGGGCGGCGAGGCCGTGGCCGTGGGCGGCGAGGCCGTGGGCGGCGTGGCCGTGGGCGGCGTGGCCGTGGGCGTGGGCGGCGAGGCCGTGGGCGGCGAGGCCGTGGGCGTGGGCGGCGAGGCCGTGGGCGGCGTGGCCGTGGGCGGCGAGGGTGCGCCTTGGACCGCACGAGGGCAGGAGCTTCGTCATGCGTGGCGATGGCTGTGGGAGTGTCGGCTACCTCTCCGTCACACTCGGCGCGCGGGGCACACAAACCTCAGATCTCAGCGCCTTTCCTGAGGGGTGGTGGTTATGGCTCTTCTCCATTCCCACTGCCAAGTCCGATTCCTCGGAGCCATCCTGCTCCACCCCCTCACACCTCTCTCACTTGGTGTCTTCAGCCATTTCCTTACCCACAAGCGTCAAACACGTTTGTCTTCCCTGCATCACCCCCCCCCCCCTTTTTTTAATTGTAAAGAAAAATTTGAATAAAATGAAAACTGCCAAAACACTCCTTGAACACCGATTTCTCCTCAGGAGAGTGAGGGAACTTACATTAGCCATATGCCCCAATTTTGTGAACTAAAGAGTGCTATCTACCTTTTCTAGACAAGAAAGCTGAGGGTCTGAGCGTGAAGGAGATCTAGGTCAGGCCCACCCCTAACCTGCTGAGACCAGGGCAAGAGAAGAAGGGAAGGAGACAAACTGTTTACGTATTTGAAAGTTGTCACCCTGCCTGGGTGGCTCCGTTGGTTGACGAGCACACCACGACGCCCAAGCTGGCTTGGCTCGGTGGACAGAGCCTCGGCCTGCGGGTGGAAGGGTCCCGGGTTCCATTCTGGTCCTCCCCGCCTGGACTCTGGTGGGGGCGTGCAGGAGGCAACCGATGGTATGTCTCTCTCACCCCTCCCACTCTCTCTAAAAAAAAAAATCAATGGAAAAATATCCTCGGGGTGAGGATTAAAAAAAGAGTACACCAAGATGTTTCTCTCTGACCTCTCTCTCTCTTAAATCAATAAACATATCCTCAGGTGAGGATTTTAAAAAGTTGTAAATCAAGTTAAAATGTTTGTCTCCCATTTTTACAAATACGCATTCATAATAAAAATGAAAAAATATATAAAGCTGTTTTTTATATGACAAAGTTGGCAAAATATTCGAGCTGATGGAATATTATTACTCTTGCTCACGTCTGAGTATTCTCTTGATGGGCCAGTGATGTTTGGACAGAGGAGTAATACGATAAAGATAAACAACTTATACATTATATACATTTATTTTAGAAAATGTTTTTGTGCCTTTTTTTCTTTTTTTAAAATTTCTTTATTGATTAAAGTATCACATATTTGTCCTCATCCCCCCATCCCCATCCCACACCCCTCCCCACAGATGCCCCCACCCCCCTTTTGTCCTTAACCGCTTGTTAGTTTGTGCCTTTTTTTCAAGTAAAATTTCTAACCTGTGTCCACTGATTATTTTAGGAAACTTCTCAAGAGCAGCAGTAGAATTGTAATCAACAAAGTATTATCACAACAAAATTCAAACTCAGAAATAAATTGTGATTTCAAAAATATATTTTTAGTGATTTCAGAAAGGAAGGGATAGGGAGAGAGAGAGATGAACATCAATGATGAATAAGAACCATTGATCAGCGCCACACACCCCACACTGTGGATCAAACCTGCAACCCGGATATTTGCCCTGACCAGGAATCAACCATGACCTCCTGGTTCATAGGTCAATGCTCAACCACTGACTCACACCGACTGGGCTAAATTGTGATGTTAAAAAAGTTATTTTAAACTTTTAATAAAAGTTCTTATTTAACTTTCATTGAGTTCATCATGTTTTGAAATTTCCTTTGACCCACAGATTATTTATAAATGTATTTGTAGTTTTCAAACATTTAGAGATTTTCCTGTTATCTTTCTGTTACTGATTTCCAGTTTGAGTCCATGATGGTCAGAGAACATACTCTGTATGATTTCAATTAAGTTTTTGAGGTTTTACGACCTTCAGAATATGATCTATCTTGGGTAATGTTTTGTTGTTACTTAAAAAGAATGTATATTCTGTTGTTGAGAGGAGTGTTCTTACTAGTAAATGCTAATTAGATCTGTTGGTTGATGGTGTTGTTGAGGTTTATATTCTTGCTGACTTTATGTTTAGTTGTTTTGTCAACTGTTGAGGGAGGGATTTTGAAGTCTATAATTGTGAATTTATCTATTTCTCTTTTCAGTTATATTAGTTTTTGCTTTATATGTTTTTCAACTGTTGGTTAGTGCATACACATTTAGGATTGCTATGTCTTCTTTTATCATCTATAATAATAAAAGCATTATATGCTAATTAGACTGGACAGCTGAATAACCTTCCGGACATAATTCCGGACGTCCTTCCGGATAAAGCTGCCCCAGTGGGGGCCGAGGCAGAGGCAGTTAGGGGAGATCAGGCAGGCAGGCAGAGGAGTTAGGAGCGATCAGGCAGGCAAGCAGAGTGGTTAGGGGTGATTAGACAGACAGGCGAGTGGTTAGGGGTGATCAGACAGGCAGGCAGAGTGGTTAGGGGTGATCAGGCAGGCAGGCAGGTGAGTGATTAGGAGCCAGCAGTCCCAGATTGCAAGAGGGAACCCAAATTGCGAGAGGGTGCAGGCCAGGCTGAGGTACCTGCCCCCCTGTGCATGAATTTCGTGCACTGGGCCTCTAGTTATACTACATCACTCTGAATTTGTGATCAATTTTTTGCTCTGAGATCTATTTTACCTAATAGCCAGTCCTGACTTCTTTTGGTTAACGTTTGCATAGTATATTTTTTCCATCCTTTTATTTCCAACCTACCTATACTGTTATATTTGAAATGAGTTTTTTTTTTTAATCTTTATTGTTCAGATTATTACAGATGTTCCACTTTTTCCCCTGATAGCTCCCCTCCAACCAGTTCCCACCCCACTCCAGGCCTTCCCCTGCCCCCACTGACCTCGTCCATAGGTGTAAGCTCTTTGTCCAATCTCTTCCCGCACCCCACAACCTCTTCCCCCTGAGAATTGTCAGTCCATTCCCTTTCTATGCCCCTGATTCTATTATATTCACCAGTTTATTCTGTTCATCAGGTTTTTTATTCACTTGATTTTTATTTATTATTATTATTATTATTTAAATTTAATAAATCTTTATTGTTCAGATTATTACAATTGTTTCTCCTTTTTTCCCCCCATACCTCCCCTCCACCCGGTTCCCACCCCCCCCCGCCCTTACCTCCCCCCCGCTGTCCTCATCCATAGGTGTATGATTTTTGTCCAGTCTCTTCCTGTATCCCCCACACAGACACCCCTTTCCCCCTGAGAATTATCAATCCACTCCCATTCTATGCCCCTGATTCTATTATGTTCATCAGTTTATTCTGTTCCTCAGATTTTTAATTCACTTGTTGATAGATATGTATTTGTTGTTCATAATTTTTATCTTTACTTTTTTCTTCTTTTTCCTCTTTTTAAAGAATACCTTTCAGCATTTCATATAATACCGGTTTGGTGTTGATGAACACCTTTAGCTTTTTCTTATCTGTGAAGCTCTTTATCTGACCTTCAATTCTGAATGATAACTTTGCTGGGTAGAGTAATCTTGGTTGTAGGTTCTTGCTATTCATCACTTTGAATATTTGTTGCCACTCCCGTCTGGCCTGCATAGTTTCTGTTGAGAAATCAGCTGACAGTCGTATGGGTGCTCCCTTGTAGGTAGGTAACTGTTTTTCTCTTGCTGCTTTTAATATTCTCTCTTTGTCTTTTGCTCTTGGCATTTTAATTATGATGTGTCTTGGTGTGGTCCTCTTTGGATTCCTTTTGTTTGGGGTTCTGTGCGCTTCCTGGACTTGTAAGTCTATTTCTTTCACTAGGTGGGTGAAGTTTTTGGTCATTATTTCTTCAAATAGGTTTTCAGTGTCTTGCTCTCTCTCTTCTTCTGACACCCCCATAATTCTGATGTTGGTATGCTTGAAGTTGTCCCAGAGGCTTCTTACACTATCTTCAACTTTCTAAATTCTCTTCTCTTCTTGCTTCTCTGGAGGAGTGTCCTTTGCCTCTTTGTATTCCAAATCTTTGACTTGATTCTTGCGTTCCTCTAGTCTGCTGTTGGGTCTCTGTATAAGATTTTTTATTTCAATCAGTGTATGTTTAATTTCTAGTTGGTCCTTTTTCATATCCTCGAGGGTCTCATTAAATTTATCGGCCTTTTCCATGAAATTCTTGAAAAACCTTATAACGATGGTTTTGAACTCTATATCCATTCATTTGTTCTCCTCCATTTCTTTCATTTGTTATCTGTTTCCTTGTCTCCTCATTTTCGCTGCTTCCCTGAGTTGGTAGGGTAGCTTTGTGTACTAGGTGTCCTATATGGTTCAACGGGTTAGCCTCCCAGATACCTGAGGAGGACACTCTTGGTGCACACCTTTGTGGACTGTGTGTACAGCCTTGTTGTAGTTAAGTATTTTTTTTTCTCCAATTTTTTTTATTAAGGTATTATATGTGTACATATCTTACCATTGCCCCCCCCACCCCACTCCCATATATGCCCTCACCCCCCAGAGTTTTGCGTCCATTGGTTATGCTTATATGCATGCATACAAGTCCTTTGATTGATCTATCTTCCCCACCTCTCCATAACCTTCCTGCTGTAATTTGACAGACAGTTTGATGCTTTACTGCCTCTGTATCTATCTTTTTGTTCAAGTTTTTAATGTTCTTTATTATCCATAAATGAGTGAGATCATGTGGTATTTTTCTTTCATTGACTGGCTTATTTCACTTAACATAATGTTCTCCAATTCCATCCAGGTTGCTGCAAATGGTAAGAATTCCTTCTTTTTTATGGCAGCATAATATTCCATTGTGTAGATGTACCATAGTTTTCTGATCCAGTCATCTGCTGATGGGCACCTAGGCTGTTTCCAGATCTTAGCTATTGTAAATTGTGCTGCTATGAACATAGGGGTGCATATATCTTTTCTTATTGGTGTTCCCAGTTTCTTTGGATATATTCCTAGGAGTGGGATTACTGGGTCAAATGGGAGTTCCATTTTCAGTTTTTTGAGGAAACTCCATACTGTTCTCCACAGTGGCTGCACCAGTCTGCATTCCCACCAGCAGTGCACGAGGGTTCCTTTTTCTCCGCATCCTCGCCAACACTTGTCGTTGGTTGATTTGTTGATGATAGCCATTCTGACAGGTGTGAGATGATACCGCATTGTTGTTTTGATTTGCATCTCTCGGATAATTAGTGACGTTGAGCATGTTTTCATGTGTCTCTTGGCCTTCCTTCTGTCTTCTTTGGAAAAGATTCTATTTAGGTCTGTTGCCCATTTTTTTATTGGATCATTTATCTTCCTTTTATTAAGTTGTATAAGCTGCCTGTAGATGTTGGAGATTAAACCTTTATCAGTGATGCCATTTGCAAATATGTTCTCCCATGCAGTGGGCTTTCTTGTTGTTTTGTTGATAGTTTCTTTTGCTGTAAAAAAGCTTTTTATTTTGATGTAGTCCCATTTGTTTATTTTCTCTTTAGCTTCCATTGCCCTAGGGGAAGTATCGGTGAAGAAGTTCTTTTGACATATGTCTGAGATTTTGCTGCCTGTGGATTCCTCTAGTATTTTTATGGATTCCCGTCTTATGTTTAAGTCCTGTATCCATTTTGAGTTTATTTTTGTGTATGGCGTAAGTTGGTGATCTAGCTTCATTTTTTTGCATGTGTCTGTCCAATTTTCCCAACACCATTTATTGAAGAGACTGTCTTTATTCCATTGTATGTTCATGCCTCCTTTGTCAAATATTAATTGAGCATAGTGGTTTGGATCAATATCTGGATTCTCTATTCTGTTCCATTGATCTATATGTCTGTTCTTGTGCCAGTACCAGGCTGTTTTGAGAACAGTGGCTTTGTATTACAGCTTGAAATCTGGTATTGAGATCCCTCCTACTTTATTCTTCTTTCTCAGGATTGCTGTGGCTATTCGGGATCTTTTTTTATTCCAGATGAATTTTTGGAGAGTTCTTTCAAGGTCTGTGAAATATGCCGTTGGTATTTTAATGGGAAGTGCATTGAATCTATAGATTGCTTTGGGTAGTATGGACATTTTAATGATGTTGATTCTACCAATCCATGAACATGGTATGTTCTTCCATCTGTTTACATCTTCCTCTATCTCTTTTTTCAGTGTCCTGTAGTTTTCCGTGTATAGGCCTTTTACCTCCTTAGTTAAGTTTATTCCTAGGTATCTTAATTTGTTTGGTGCGATGGTAAATGGGATTGCTTTTTTAGTGTCTCTGTCTGTAAGTTCACTATTAGTGTATAGAAAGGCCATAGATTTCTTGGCGTTAATTTTGTATCCTGCTACATTGCCAAATTCATTTATTAAGTCTATTAGTTTTTTGACAGAGTCTTTTGGATTTTTTATGTACAATATCATGTCATCTGCGAATAAGGACACTTATACTTCTTCTTTTCCAATTTGGATGCCTTTTATTTCTTCTTCTTGTCTAATTGCAATGGCTAATACTTCCAGTACTATGTCAAACAGGAGTGGTGAGAGTGGACATCCCTGTGTTATTCCTGTTCATAGGGGAAATGGTTTTAGTTTTTGCCCATTGAGTATGATGTTGGCTGTGTGTTTATCATATATGGCTTTTATGATGTTGAGGTATGATCCTTCTATTCCCACCTTGTTGAGAGTTTTTATCAAGAAAGGGTGTTGGACTTTGTCAAATGCTTTTTCTGCATCAATTGATATGACTATGTGATTTTTATCTCTCAATTTGTTTATGTGATGTATCACGATTATTGATTTGCGGATATTGTACTATCCTTGCATCCCTGGGATAAATCCTGCTTGGTCATGGTGTATGATCTTTCTGATGTACTGCTGGAGCTGATTTGCTAAAATTTTGTTGAGGATTTTGGCATCTGTGTTCATGAGGGATATTGGCCTGTAATTCTCCTTCATTGTGTTGTCTTTATCTGGTTTTGGTATTAGGGTGATGCTGGCTTCATAGGAGGAGCTTGGAAGTGTTCCTGCCTCTTGAATTTTTTGGACTAGTCTGAGGAGGATAGGTTTTACTTCTTCCTTGAATGTTTGGTAAAACTCCCCTGTGAAGCCGTCTGGCCCCATGCTTTTGTTTGCTGGAAGCTTTTTGATGACTGCTTCAATTTCCTCCATAGTTATTGGCCTATTGAGATATTTAGATTCTTCCTGATTGAGTTTTGGAAGGTTGTATTTTTCTAGGAATATGTCCATTTCCTCCAGGTTGTCCAGTTTGTTGGAATAGAGTTGTTCATAGTATTTTTTAACAATCCTTTGTATTTCTGTGGGTCTGTTGTTATTTGTCCTTTTTCATTTCTGATTTTATTTGGGTCTTCTCTCTTTGTTTCTTGGTGAGCCTGGCTAGAGATTCATCAATCTTGTTTATCCTTTCAAAGTACCAGCTCTTGGTTTTGTTGATCTTTTGTATTATTATTATTATTATTATTATTTTTGGTCTCTATTTCAGCTATCTCTGCTCTGATCTTTATTATTTTCTTCCTTCTGCTTACACTGGGCTTTTCTTGTTCCTCTCTTTCTAACTCTTTGAGTTGTAGGGTTAGGTGATTTATTATCATAGTTTCTTGTTTTTTATAGTAGGCTTGTAGAGCTATGAACTTCCCTCTCAAGACTGCTTTCGCTGTGTCCCATAGATTTTGGATTGTTGTGTTTTCATTGTTGTTTGTTGCCATCTTGTTTTTTATTTCTTCTTTCATCTATCTGGTAACCCAGTCATTGTGTAATAGCATGCTATTTAGTCTCCATGTGTTTGATTTTTTTAGATTATTTTTATTGTAGTTGATTTCCAGTTTTATGCCACTGTGATCTGAGGAGATGCTTGATATGATTTCTACCTTCTTGAATTTGAAGAGACTTTGACTGTGACCCAATATATGGTCTATCTTTGAAAATTACCCATGTGCACTGGAGAAGAATGTATATTCTGTGGCTTTTGAGTGAAATGTTCTGAAGATGTCAATTAATTCCATCTGGTCTAGTGAGTCATTTCCCCAGCCTTACAAAGGGTTCAGTATTCTTGAGAAAGGGGCTGATGCGTACATGATTAAAGAGTCTGTAGATGAAAGATAATTTTGAAAGGCATTGTGGGTCAGAGGAACTGAAGACTATTCCTCGACTCAGGGCCCTGTTTTTATTAACACAATTTGTCCTAAGGCAAGGTGGAGATAATACACTTCAAAGGGTAAGGTTACAGAAGCATTATCAGTTTGGGGAATAGCCTCCAGCCGTTCAGGTGTTTGGCCAACAGGAGGCAATAAAATGCCCTGAGTTGTCTCGCAGCAGACAATCCTATTCACGTTTGGGGAAGTGCCATTTAGCCATTTCCAACAGGTAAACTACATATGTGGCTCACCCTTGTTGAGCTGCCCAAGCTTCACCAACCTTTTGGTGAAACTCTTGTAATTATGACATGCTGGAATTGGTTCCCGGCAATTTAGGATTCATGTTTCTTTGCTGATTTTTTGTTTAGAGGATTTGTCCAATGGTGATAGTGGGGTATTAAAGTCCCCTACTATGATTGTATTGCTGTCAATCTCTCCCTTGATATCCTCCAGGAGTTTTTTTTATGTATTTGGGTGCTCCTGTATTGGGTGCATATATGTTTACCAGAGTTATTTCTTCTTGTTGGATTGCTCCCTTTAGTATTATGAAGTGGCCTTCCTTATCTCTTTTTATGTCCTTCACTTTGAGATCTAATTTGTCAGATATAAGTATTGCTACCCCAGCTTTTTTTTTCCATTTCCATTCGCCTGAAAAACCTTTTTCCAGCCCTTCACCCTCAGTCTGTGTGCGTCTTTTTTTCTGAGGTGGGTTTCTTGTAGACAGCAGGTATATGGGTCATGTTTTCTTATCCAATCTGTTACCTTATGTCTTTTGATTGGGGCATTTAATCCATTTACATTGAAGTTATTATTGATATGTACTTGTTTGTCGCCATTTTTATTCTTTACCCCTGTGTTCCTTCTTCGCTTCATATTTCTTTTTTTTTTTTTACAGAAGATCCTTTAGCATTTCTTGCATTGCTGGTTTGGTGGTAATAAACTCCCTTAGTCCTTTTTTTTTTCTGTGAAGCTCCTGATTTCACCTTCAATTTTGATTGATAGCTTTGCTGGGTACAGTATTCTTGGATTCAGACCCTTCCTTTGCAGGACTTTGTATATTTCATTCCATTCCCTTTTGGCCTGATGTGTTTCTGTTGACAAATCAGTCTCTAGTCTGATGGGGGATCCTTTGTAGGTAACTTTCTGTCTCTCTCTGGCCGCTTTTAAGATTCTTACTTTGAGCAATCTATAGATTCAATGCACTCCCCATTAAAATTACAATGGCATATTTCACAGACCTTGAAAGAACTCTCCAAAAATTCATCTGGAATAAAAAAAGACCCTGAATAGCCACAGCAATCCTGAGAAAGAAGAATAAAGTAGGAGGGATCTCAATACCAGATTTCAAGCTATATTACAAAGCCACTGTTCTCAAAACAGCCTGGTGATGGCACAAGAACAGACATATAGATCAATGGAACAGAATAGAGAATCCAGATATTGACCCAAACCACTATGCTCAATTAATATTTGACAAAGGAGGCATGAACATACAATGGAATAAAGACAGTCTCTTCAATAAATGGTGTTGGGAAAATTGGATAGATACATGCAAAAAAATGAAGCTAGATCACCAACTTACGCCATACACAAAAATAAACTCAAAATGGATACAAGACTTAAACATAAGACGGGAAACCATAAAAATACTAGAGGAATCCACAGGCAGAGAAATCTCAGACATATGCCAAAAGAACTTCTTCAGCGATACTGCCCCTAGGGCAATGGAAGCTAAAGAGAAAATAAACAAATGGGACTACATCAAAATAAAAAGCTTTTTTACAGCAAAAGAAACTATCAACAAAACAACAAGAAAGCCCACTGCATGGGAGAACATATTTGCAAATGGCATCACTGATAAAGGTTTAATCTCCAACATCTACAGGCAGCTTATACAACTTAATAAAAGGAAGATAAATGATCCAATAAAAAAATGGGCAACAGACCTAAATAGAATCTTTTCCAAAGAAGACAGAAGGAAGGCCAAGAGGCACATGAAACATGCTCAACGTCACTAATTATCCGAGAGATGCAAATCAAAACAACAATGCGGTATCATCTCACACCTGTCAGAATGGCTATCATCAACAAATCAACCAACGACAAGTGTTGGCGAGGATGCGGAGAAAAAGGAACCCTCGTGCACTGCTGGTGGGAATGCAGACTGGTGCAGCCACTGTGGAGAACAGTATGGAGTTTCCTCATAAAACTGAAAATGGAACTCCCATTTGACCCAGTAATCCCACTCCTAGGAATATATCCAAAGAAACTGGGAACACCAATGAGAAAGGATATATGCACCCCTATGTTCATAGCAGCACAATTTACAATAGCTAAGATCTGGAAACAGCCTAGGTGCCCATCAGCAGATGACTGGATCAGAAAACTATGGTACATCTACACAATGGAATATTATGCTGCCATTAAAAAGAAGGAATTCTTACCATTTGCAGCAATCTGGATGGAATTGGAGAACATTATGCTGAGTGAAATAAGCCAGTCAATGAAAGAAAAATACCACATGATCTCACTCATTTATGGATAATAAAGAACATTATAAACTTGAACAAAAAGAGATACAGAGGCAGTAAAGCATCAAACAGTCTGTCAAATTACAGCAGGAAGGTTAGGGAGAGGTGGGGAAGATAAGAGATCAACCAAAGGGCTTGTATGCATGCATATAAACATAACCAATGGACGCAAAACTCTGGGGGGTGAGGGCATATATGGGAGTGGGGTGGGGGGGCAATGGTAAGATATGTACACATATAATACATTAATGAAAAAAATTGGGGAAAAAAAAGATTCTTACTTTGTCACTGGTGTTTGCCAATTTAATTATATTGTGCCTTGGCATCGGTCTTTTGGGGTTCATTTTGCTTGGGACTCAGTGAGCTTCTTGGATTTGTGTGGTTTTTTCTTCCCTGTATCAGGGAAGTTTTTTGTCATTATTTCTTCAAACAGGTTTTCTATTCCTTGCTCAGTTTCCTTTCCTTCTGGAACCCCTATTATGCGGATGTTGTTTCGTTTTGTGTTGTCCCAAAGTTCCCTTAGGCTCTCCTCCTGCTTTTTAATTTTTTTTTCTAGAAGCTGCTCTACTTCGGTATTTTTTCCTACCTTGTCTTCTAGCTCACTGATGCAGTCCTCTGCTTCTTTTAGTCTACTCTTGTTGCTTTCTATTGAGTTCTTTACAGCAGCAATGTCATTTTTCATTTCTTCTTGGTTCTTCTTCATTTCCTCTTGGTTCTTACACATATTGTCGAATTTGTCTTCCATTCTTTTCATCCACCTTATGACCATTTTTCTGAATTCTTTTTCTGACAGGTTGCTTGCCTCTATTTCGTTTACTTCCTTTTCTGGTGATGTCTGCTTTTCTTTCATATGCAGGCTCTTTCTTTGTCTCCCCATGGTCTCTCTTCTCTGGGAGTCTGGTTATGTAGTTCTCCCTCTCCTTTCCGTGAGGGAGTGTAGAACTCCTCTGAATCCGCGTGCTTGCTCCACTTGGGGACCAGTGTTCTCAGGTTCGCAGCATTTGGTGGGTGCCGTAGTTGTAGATTCCCTGGGCTTTTCAGGCTTCCAATAACATCCACTTTCCCCTTCAAGATGGCATGGTCTCCGCGTCCGAGCTGGTCCCTCCGGGAGGGAACCCAGCAGCAGTGGGGGCTGCCCGGTCAGGGGAGCCCCGTACGGCAGTCCCCCACAGTCTCCTGGAGTATAGCTGTCCCTCAACTCACCAACAAACACTCCCTATGTGACCACACACTCTCCCTTTTTTTCCTCACTCACACACTATCTTGCAGTCTTCCTTCCCATCGGCAGCCATCTTCTTTCTCATGTTTTACACTCTTATTAAGAAACGTACCTTGATTGGCAACATGTCAGTTATTGTTGGACTGAGTGAGTGCCTTCATGAAGACTGGATGGGAAATGGGACACAAATTTGAAATTGTTCAGGCAACCTGACTGAGAAAAAGCAGGACTGTGTTTTTAATTTATTTGAATATAGGGGAGATTTGCCTATTTGTGTGCTGAGAAAAAAGAAGCCATTCACAAGGAAGTGTTTTGAGAGGAAATGGACACGAGCTCAGATATAGCTGAGAATCCAGCTTCATTCCATGTATGAGTGCAATGTCTGAGAGCAAGATGTCTGGTGCAGAGTGGGAAATGGCTGATGGCCCAGTGAGGTACAGGGCAGAATTAACTAGATGAGCTTTGTCAACGTAAGACATATTCAACCCCGTTTTGTGAGTTTGAGTCAAACTGTCAACAGTTGCCAGGAAGCAAAATCTCAATGGATTGAGATAATGTTATGGAGAATGGCAGTTTTTCACCTTATTTTATGCATTACAATTAAAAGAGGAGATATATGTTGGTTACATGAAACCCCTTGGTAATAGATTAGGGAGTCAGGAGAGAGCAAAGCAGGGAAATCGCTGGGATTGGATTAAAAGTAAAATGATGGACACATACTTCTGCTCTGGAGAGACCACAAATCCCCTCATGTTATTGAGTTAATTGTTAACTATCCAGGATAGTTAACAATTAACTCAATAACATGAGGGGATTTGTGGTCTCTCCAGAGCAGTGCTTGTGCTTTGAGGGGTTTAGAAAAAGGTAAATTACTTTGACATTACAACAATATGTTATCATAGACAACATAGACAGGCTCAGTTAAGGTAAAGATTGACTTTTGTCAAGAAAGATATAAGCCTAGGACATGACTGCCACCATAAACTGCTTTTAGTTAAAAAAGTTTTAATTTCATTTTTTGTGGTTACTTTAGGTCTCTGAGCTAGTCAATTTAGCATGTGGCCTCTTTTCATCCACAGCTTGATTCCATATTCCCTGAGTACCAATTCTGACTCAGCCTAGCTGTGTAACCATGAACAAGTCATTTAACCTTTCTATATCCGTTTACTTATATGTCAAATGAAGAAAATACTGATACCTATATCAGTGGTTGGGATGAAGATTAAAGAAGTTAATGTCAAATAAAGTGCTTATAACAGTGCCTGAAAGAGCAAGCACATAAAAATGTCAGTTTTCATTCCCCTGGATGTATCTCCACAAATATCTTCATTCAAATTTCTGACTTACATAGTTTTTGCTGAATTTTCATGTTTGAATATCTTATCATAATGGACTAGAGACTTGGAGCACGAAATTTGTGTGGGGGGCGGATCCCTCAGCCCAACCTGCACCCACTCCCAATCTGGGACCCCTCAGGGGATGTCTGACTGCCAGTTTAGGCCTGATCCCAAGATTGGACCTAAACTGGCAGTCAGACATCCCTCTTGCAACCCGGGACTGCTGGCTCCTAACTGCTCACCTGCCTGCCTGATCATCCCTAACTACCTCTGCCTGCCTGCCTGATTGCCCCTAACCACTCACCTGCCTGCCGGATCACCCCTAACCACTCGCCTTGCCTGATCTCCCCTAACTACTTGCCTGCCTGATTCCCCCTAACCATTTCTGCCCCAGCCCCCGTCATGGCAGCTTCATCTGGAAGGACGTCCAGAATGACGTCCGGGAGGTCTTTGGCTGTCTGGTCATATTAGCATATTACACTTTTATTATTATAGATTACACAGATACCCCCATTATGTCCCTTCTCATGATCAGCAGCACACCAACACAGCACAGACATGCCCCATTTCCCAGCCCCTGTCTGCCTGCCAGCTGGTCTGTCTCCTCTCACAAACACAATTTTTGAGTTGATTCTAAAACATCCCTTTGTAATTTGCTATATAGTGAGTCATAAAGAATTTATTAACAATGAATAAAAAGTACAGCTAAGTATCGGACAGCCTGAGGAAATGAAAATTAAAATAAATTCTTATTTTGGGAAGGGACTGGGGGCATATATAATGTTTCAGCTAAATAATATCTGAAGAAATATGACTATTAAGATGTGATAAAGCTGGGTGGTGGTTATACTGTGTACATTATTTTATTCTGTACCTTTTTGTTTGAAATATCTGAACTAATTAAAGATAAAATTACTTACTGTGGTAGGGAAGACATAACATGATTGTGGTTAGAGTACAATGATTGCTGTGAAAGTAGGCAAGGTTCATGGGCATTTTTATTTTACTTTTATTTTTTTTAAGGTTTAAACATTTTTTAAATCTTTATTGTTCAGATTATTACAGATGTCCCTCTTTTTCCCCCCATAGCTCCCTTCCACCCAGTTCCCACCCCACCCCAGGCCCTCGCCACCACACTGTTCATGTCCATAGGTACTGCATATACCAGTGATGGGCAACATTTTGAGCTTGGTGTGTCAAACTTCGCAAAAAAACTGAGCATAACTCGGGTAGTGTGTCACTTTGAGGAAAAACATTATTTCACAAATGTTTCATCCTTGGCACGCGGCCGCGTGTCATCAGAAATGGCTATGCGTGTCAGTGCTGACACACGTGTCATAGGTTCGCCATCACTGGCATATACACATATAAGATCTTTGTCCAATCTCTTCCCACACTCCCCATACCCCCTTCCCCCAAGAATTGTCCGCTTCATTTCCATGATCCTGATTCTCTTACATTCACCAGTTTATCCTGTTCATCAGGTTTTTTATTCATTTGATTTTTAGATTCACTTGTTGATAGATATGTATTTGTTGTTCATAATTTTTTATCTTTGCCTTTTTCTTCTTCCTCTTCTTAAAGAATACCTTTCAGCATTTCATATAATACTGGCTTGGTGGTGATGAACTCCTTTAGCTTTTTCTTGTCTGTAAAGCTCTTTATCTGACCTTCAAATCTAAATGATAGCTTTGCTGGGTAACCTTGGTTTTAGGTTCTTGCTATTCATCACTTTGAATATTTCTTGCCACTCCCTTCTGGCCTGCATAGTTTCTGTTGAGAAATCAGCTGACAGTTGTATGGGTGCTCCCTTGTAGGTAACTGTTTTCCTCTTGCTGCTTTTAACCCTTTGCACTCGCTTGCTTTTTTCTCGATTCCTTTATTCTAATGCTAACCTTGTTGAGTCACACTCGACATCTGAGTGCAAAAGGTTAAGATTCTCTTTTTGTCTTTTGCCCTTGGCATTTTAAATATGAAGTGTCTTGGTGTGGTCCCCTTTGGATTCCTCTTGTTTGGGGTTCTCTGCACTGCCTGGACTTTCACCAGGTAGGGGAAGTTTTCTGGCATTATTTCTTCAAATAGGTTTTCAATATCTTGCTCTCTGTCTTCTTCTGGCACCCCCATAATTCGGATGTTGGTACACCTGAAGTTGTCCCAGAGGCTCCTTACACTATCTTCATATTTTTGGATTCTTTTTCCTTCTTTGCTCTTCTGGTTGGGTGTTTTTTGCTTGCTCGTATTTCAAATCTTTGACTTGTTTCTTAGGATCTTCTAGTCTACTGTTGAATCTCTGTATGTTCTTTATTTCAGTCAGTGTATGCTTAATTTCTGACTGGTCCTTTTCCATTTTTTTGGCATTCTCACTAAGATCCTTGAAGGTCTAAGTTCCTCGGAGGTTTCTAGAAGGTTCTTGAGTAACCTTGTAACTGTGGTTTTGAACTCTATATCCAGTATTTTGCTTTCTTCCATTTCTTTCATTTGTGACATGTTTGTCTCCACATTTTGGCTGCTTCCCTGTGTCTGTTTCTATGTATTGGGTAGCTGCAAAGTCTCCTTGAGTTGATAGACTGGCCTTGTGTAGTAGGTGTCCTAGAGGGCCCAGTGGATCAGCCTCCCCAGTCACCTGAGGTGGACACTCTTGGTGCACCCCTTTGTGGGCTGTGTGCACAGGGTTTTTGTAGTTGAGCCTTGATTGCTATTGGTATCACTGGGAGGAATTGACCTCCAGGCCAATTGGCTGTGAGGACCAGCTGTGTCTACAGTGGGAGAGCTGCTGTGCAGGAGACACCCTTATGGGGCAGGACTTGCTTCAGTGGGGCTTTGGTGCTCACTGAGTCTGCCCCCTGAGTGTGTCACTTATGGATGTGAAGAGTTGTAATCTGGTGTGGTCTCACTCTGACCACAGGCTACATTGGCTCTTGGATCTCCAAGGAAATGCAAAGTCAGCCACTGACTGGGGCCACCCAGCAGGAGCTACAGAGGGATCTGCAGATTCCTCCTCTTTGTAACATGTTTGAAATTATCCAGATGAGGCCCAACTGTGAAGCAAGGCAGGCTGCTGCTGGTGCCAGCCTTGGGCCTTCTTTTGATAGCTTTGAGGCTCCCTGACCCAGCTGCAGCTTGTTTGACAAGTTTTAGGCTGAGAAAGGACAGGCCATTCATACGCAAAAGCTGCTGTGCACAGCTTGGGTGGGGTTGTAAATTGGATGGGGGTGGGGGTTGGGGGGTCTCAGGGAATCTCCAGGGTGGAGCAAACAGCAATAGCTGCCAGTCATCCCTGCACCAGGGAGGTCCCAGCACAGGAACAATGACCGTTGCGAGCACCTCTGTCTGAAAGAAAGCTGCCCCCGTGTTCCTGCCCTGATGCCAGACAGTCCAGTTTCTTCCTGTATGTGTCTGGGTCCCTGAGAGTCTTGCCCGGCACTGGAGTTCAGAGCAAGCGGGAGCTTGTATCTCCCTCCAATTAAAAAGCAGCACACCCAGGTGCCAACCTGTTTTGTGCCTCTGCACCTCCTACCAGTCTCAATGTGCTTTCTTCTTTACATTTCTAGTTGTAGTGCTTCCACTCAGCTAGCTTTCCCATGGTTGTGGACAATAGTTCTGTATTTTAGTTGTAATTTTGATGTGGTTGTGGGAGGCAGCAAGTACAGGTGTTTACCTATGCTGCCATTTTCAAGCTGAACCTTTATTAAGATTTTAAATTTGATTTTTAGAGAGGGAGAGGGAGAGAAACACTGATCAGCTGCCTCCTGCATGCCCTCTACTGGGGATACAGCCAGCAAACTGGGCATGTGCCCTGTGGGGTACTGAACCAACAACCTTTTTGTGCAAGGGATGTTGCCCAAACTGAGCCACAGGAGCAGGGTGATAGTTTCATTTTAAAGGTCTCATTGAAAAATGCAGGAACATACACACACAACACACAAGGACTGCTTTAAAAAGGATTTTTAAAAACAACTGTCAGGACTGAAGGGTGTCCCCTCAAAATACGCGCGCGCACACACACACACACACACACACACAGACACACACTTTATGTATTTATTTTAATAAACATCACCTTTATAATTATTCAAAGTGTGTGTATACATTTTTGGGGACTATATATATCTAGAAAACATTTCACTAAAACTAGTTAATATGGATTTATGTTGTACATATATTAAAAGGACAGTAATTTTCAAACTTTCAGAGTTTATTTATTTACAAAGAAAAACATACAGAACGATTCTAATAAACAAAGCACCCAATTCCTACTTAAAAAAAAAATTTAAATGATTTCAGAGAGGGAGAGGGAGAGACAGACAGAAACATCAATGATGAGAATCACTGACTGAGCCCGCAATCTGGGCATGTGCCCTGACCAGGAATTGAACTGTGACCTCCTGGTTCGTAAGTCAACACTCAACCACTGAACCACACTGGCTGGGTCCAATTCCTACTTTTGTAGTGGGGAAAAAAAAGGAAAATGTATATGATACACAATTGTCATGGCCTGTATTGATTAATTTTGCAAATTAAATTGACAAAACTATAAAAATCTAAACTTTAGAGTGCTAATGTTGTCAACAGACATGTATGTCTACATTTATATAAATTTAGTCTATAACCATATAATTTCTTTTGCACCCTTTCCTAGTACATTTGACTTTCATCACCCCCTTGCTGCCCCATCTCTAGTGTTGTGGAGCACCTGTGCCCTAGTCCTTTGCCCCCCATATATGTGCTAATCCACTGAGATGTACCTGAAAATACCAGATTCCAAGAAGGGGTGGGTACCTGGCACATGGCCTCAACTTCTACCAAGGAGAGGGGGCCTGGATGTGTTCCCAGCCTCCATTCACTCCTTTACTTGTATTCCCACTAGGCCTGCTTTGCATCCTTAGGAGATTCACAGGAAAGAGAAGGGCAGACTCTTTGTGCCACAAGATGACTGGAACCAGCAAATAAGTCTGGGCATTTCCCCATCCCTGGTGGTGCCCAGAGAACACAGGCAGGTTGGGCAGGGTGGGGCACTAAATCCACAGCCCAGGTGGAAGAAGCTGAGGTGGGGAAGCATTGCGAGCAACTGGGTGGTTGCTGTGGTCAGCAGTTTGAGGTCTGATGACCTTCTGATAAATGCCCTCATGATCATTGGGCCCAACAGCACGTCCCACCACTGAAAGTCTTGACTGAACCACCCCACAGGATTCTTGGGTAATGGACCTAAGGGGGCCCCCTGGTGGGTGCACGTGGCGTTCTTCTAGGCCAGAGCCCTGGGCATGGCTCCACTGGGCTGCGTGAAAACCCCATCCCCAAAGGGCTCTGCAGGTAAAAGGTGCCTACCCTGTCCTTACAGAAATAGTACAAGAAGGCAGGGCTGGTGTACCTCCAACCAGGTCCCCAAAGAAAAATGATTGAGGGACTGAAGGATGCTGTTTAAGGACCAAATCTTACTCAGATCCCTTCTCAGTCCTGCCTTCCCCAAGCTTCTGAGTCCACCAGACTGGAAACTTTCTGAAAGAAATGCCTGGGAACCTCTCAGGACTGGAAACTTTCTGGAAGAAATGCCTGGGAACCTCTCAGGACCAGGTAAAAGAATGTCAGTAATGGTCAAAGAAATCATTACCTAAAACTGTTGCTGTGCACTATTGCCCCTACCTCTGGGCTGCACTGTCACTTCTGAACATGAACCCCTCCAGGGGACAGACTGGGTCCCCCATGAGCCACTTCCTCCTCCAGAAAACTGGTCACTTGCTCAAAGACCTTCTTCCAGAGTAATATGCCCACCTCCTGGACCCCTGAGGCTTTCTTCTCCTGGTCTCAGCTGTGCCATAAATTCTCTAAACGATGTAGTTGGGCCGAAAATGAGTGGGAGGATGAAAGTTGTTGGCTTTGGGGGCCTCTTGGGACCAAGTCCTTCATATTCAATACCTACCACAGTGCCAAGACCATAATATGTGTTCTATAACATTTAAATAATGGTTGCATAAAATTGAAGTAACAAGAAACTCAAAGCAGAAGAAAAGCTTTAGGAGAGAGAAGTATGTGAGCATGCATGGGGCAGGGCTATTCTGTAGCCAGGTTGGGTCTGGAGCCCTCACTACTGCCAGAATTTCTTTGAACCCCTATATGTCTTTATATACAGAAGCCTTGGAGGTCTAAGTGACCTCCCCACTTGGAGGGAAGTATCTAGAGGTATGGGGATATGTATCTGGACTACGTGTGAGCGTGGAGAGGCAGGACAGCACAAAGGCTATGGGTTTCATTCTCAGTCTTCAACTTACAAGATCCCTCCAGTGGCAGATACTGAGCCCAACCTGGCTGGGCCCTACTGAGTCCCACCACTCAGGAGCAGACTCCAGTCCTGGCAGCTCCCCTCCCCCAGGGCCACTCACATTTTTTTACACAGAGAGTCCACGTTCATGGTTGAAAAAGTCACCATCACGCTTTATTGAAAGCCAGCACAGCACCAGCCCTGTTCTCTCCAGGCAGCGGCACGTGGGCAAGGGGCTCCGACCCCGTCCAGGAGACAGTGGGAGCCTGGCCCCGCCATCACTCTTCTAGGGCCAGCACCCTCCTCAGTGCCCGGGTTGCTCGCTCAGGTTTGTTCAAACTCCTGTTCACAGTAGCCTACACTGAGGGGCTGGGCCTGAACACCTCGTCTGCAAGAGGACATGTAGAAACAGGATGAGATGAGCCATTCAGAAGGGGATCAGTCTTAGGCCCCAGCAACACCTCACCACAATAAAGTATTCCTTTCCCACATTTCAGTGTGCCACAAACTGTCACTGTCTACCAGTATTACTTGGATTCTCACTTGGGGTGGGGCCAAGTGCTGGCAAGAATCTGCATTCTGAACAGGTGCTCCAGATGATTCTGATACAGGGACACCCAGGAACTTTGGGGAGCACCTCCATATTTCTTTTAAAATTTATTTTATTATTTTACAAATAATTAAAGACCATTTTATTACTCTGTGAAGATTAATAGTCCTAATCAAACATTTCATTTTCAACAATAATCTGTTCCATCTGTAGAATCTAAAATGTATACATGCTTTTGCTATAATAACGATGTGAACTAATGCGCACTCTGCCGTGGTCTATAAGATACTGTTGATTTTCAAATGGATGTGAATTAATATTAATTTGGTAGCAAAGTTTTGTTAGATACTGAGCTTTTTTTTTATTAAAAAATTTTAATGTTGACATAATTGCAGGTGTCCCCATTCCTCCCCTTTTGCCCACCTCCACCCACCCTTAAGTCCCCCTCCCTTGGCCTTTGGGGAATGCCTATTTCTTTTTAAATTTATTTTATTTAAAATTTTTTATTGATTGATTGATTTTAGAGAGAAAGGGAGAGAGAGAGAGAAAGAAACACTGACTTGTTGTTCTACTTATTTATGTATTCATAGGTTGATTCTTATATGTGCCCTGACCAGGGATTGAACCCACAACCTTGGCGTACCGGGACGACGCTCTAACCAACTGAGCTAACTGGCCAGGGCAGCACCTCCCTACTTCTGACCTGTCTTGGTACCCCAGTCCTTAATACTCAGTTCCTTTAGAAAAAAAGTAGATGCCTGATGGGTATGCAGTATTCCTGGCCCACTGAGTCCCTCTTTAAGGGTTCTAAAATACTGTGAATGTGCTGTAGGTAGGGAACTGAGATGCTACCCAATCTATACAGGCATGAAAATCTGTCCTTAGTTCTCAGCCTCACCTCTAGGCATGACTCCTTCATTATCCAAATAAGCAATGTGCTTAGAGATGGTAGGGAACTAGCTCAGAGTCACCCAGTGAATTACAGACAGTTGGGATGCTTTGGCTCTCAGCCTGCGCCTCTGCTCTGCACTAGGCTGAATCCCTTAGGTCCTCAACACCTAATCAATAAATCGATCAGGGAAATAACCATCTTATATAGTCTTATCCCCAAGAGGGGCAAAGGGGTCATGAGAACCCAGTAAAGCATAGTTTAGTCTCTAAAGTTGGCCTGGTTCAAACCCTGATTCTAAGCGACTTTGGGCAAGTTCCTTAACCTTTCTGTGCCTCAGATGCCTGTCTCTAAAATGAGATAAAATTATGTCTGCTATATGGAGTTGTGGTGAAGACTCAACAAAATAATGCCTGTAAAAGGTTAAGCACAGTGTTTACCACCAGTTAGCCTCTACCAGTGTAAGTGTTAGCGATTATTGTGTTCTTTTCCTGTCAGTAAGGGGTCCCAACCCCCTGACCTGCTCCCCTCCTTGGGAAGGCCCCATAGCCTGCTTACCTCAGCAGCTCACAGCGGAAGTGTGCCAAACGTTTAAAGGCAAAGTCTGGGTCAGTCACCACCTTGTTGCTCCACAGCCTTTCAGCAACAGCCCCTGCTCTGGGCCTGGAGGAAAGGGGATATGCACCAGGTTTCCCGGGATTCCCTGTAAGGAGGTGGGACACCCATAGGCTGTTGCCTCTTGTTTAGCCTCAGGGCCAAGGGATGTGACCAACACCTATTCAGAGCGACAACCTGGTTGAAGGGCTCCCAGGGACCTCAAGGTTCAGCTCTATCTTCATTAAATGTGATAAGTGATCCCACTCTTCTCTCCCACAGACAGGAGAACCAGAGCAAGTCTTAAAGGCATCATGTTACTGACAGTAGCGGCAGTGGCAGGTGTTGTGAGAATATCAACTCCATACCCTCCCTGGCTTGGTGAGGCCACTGAGGCAGCCTAGGAAAGTCTTGCTATAGGAATCATGGACTCCCGTGCTGGATCCTGAGCAAATCATCTGTGCTCACCAGGCCTCAGTATCTCTTTCTGTCCTACATGCCTAACTGGTGTTGGAGAAGCATAGGTGGAAGTCAGGTGAGAGGTGGATATTACTACAAACCGAAGGATCACTGCAATGCCCCTCTCTCAGGCCTGAAAGAAGGATACTAGTCTGGGGGTGGCTAGACAGGATTGAGTCTGTACGGGAGACCCTATACCCACAAATCCCAACTTCCATGTCCTCAGAAAACCCTTACCAGAGCCTGGGGACCAGGTTTGTGCTGTCCACATACTCTCCCCACATACAGGCCTCTCCACCAATCACCAGAGCCTTCTGCTCGGGACCACCTATGGGAAAACAAGCAACAACAGATAACTCTAAGGTTCCCCTTCAACCACCTTCTCCTCAGATAGGTTGTTTCATCTCCTAACCTCAAATACCCAGCCCAGGCCCTTCTGCCTTCCACCCTATACCCAAGCCCAGCCTCCTTTGGTCAGTAAGGAGAACACCCTGCTTTCACCTTCAAATGACAGGGGATCCACCCTGTAAAAGTCCTCCCAGTCAGGGCCATAACTTATGCGGTTCAGGTACCAGGGGGCAGAAAGCAGAGCGCGGAAGCCAGCTTCGGTGATCAGTGCCAGCTCCTTCAAATAGCTTACTGGTACTTCTTCTCGCCATACCTGGATGATTGTGTCTGGCCTAACCTGTCACAAAGGTCAAAGGGTGGTAATGGTATGAAGCTGAGGGGATTCCTGGGCCACATTGTTATACAGGCAACAGGCCAAGGGGTGTGTACTCCCTCTGCTTTCCAGCCGCAAAGTACTTCTCTGTGACTCTGAACCACTGAGCTCCTAGCCCAGTGCAGAAGTCAAGGATTCCACATGCCATAGGAGAGCTCCCTGTTGCTTCATCCCTGTCTTTCTCTACACTGAGACAGTAATACTGGCTGTGAGCTAAGGGAGGCAAACAGTGAGGCCCAGCAGAATCATCGGAAGCTACCATGTCCGAGTCTCTAGATATTTCTGAGGATGGGACAAGGTTCCTGGGGAACCCTGGCATGTGGAAGGAAGCTGGGATCTCATTGACCAACAATGAAGGAGAGGGAAACCCTGCTTTTGCAGACCTGTAAGACCTTAGTCTATGACTCAGGGAGAAAAACCCAACCCATTAAGCCAGTCTTGGGAATCCAAGTAACCTAGCAGCAGAAATAACTCTTGATCAATCTGTAGTGAGGGAAGCTAGAGAGAGGCTCCAAACCCACACCCAGATCTCTGCAACCTTTCTAGAGGGGAAAGAAGAGATGGCTCCTAGTATTCTGAACATTAAAGCCTACCAAATCAGGAGGACAAGGCTATGAAGGGAAGGGCTGGGAGACCTAAGGGAGGCACTGAAGGTGGTTCATTCTCCCGCTGCCGCTGGCTCACCTTTACTTTATTATCAAACACCTCCTGCCACACCACGTAGCCCTTGCCATAGGCAGAGACGATGTCAAGCAGCCTGAAGGGTAAAGAAAGTGTCTGCTCAACTCAGATAGGCTCTAGGCTATTGGTGCCAGTGATCTGGGGGTTGAGCCTGGCTAGGGGCCCATTCCTGATTAAACAGTGTCTTCCCCACTTTGGAAATGACCACGCTAAGACAAGAGACTCTTTTCAGGGGCTCAGAGAGTTTGTCAAGAAGGACCTGGCCCTGGTATGGTCACCCATATGAGGTGACCTAAGGGACCCTGCCCGCCCTCCTTCCTTCCTCACGTCTGGATGTAGAAGGACTCCAGCTGTTTGAAGTCATTACCAAAGCCTTTCTTCTTCATAAAGGCCTGGACATCTGGGTTGGACTTCCTAAATCCCAAGAGAAAATGAAGATTAATTCTTTCACCATCCTAAAAGCCTTCCAAAGCTTGGGGATTAGTCACCTGGCTTCCCACAACTTCCTTTACACCTGAAATAATAATCAACTGAGGATCTCAGAGACCCCAAATATGGAAGGTATGGCTGAACAAAGCTGTATGAAGGGGGCCATTGATATAGGCTGAGAAAGTTTGAGCCCAGACCTGACAGCTTTAAGTTCAAATTCTCTAAGAGAACACATATTGATCTCTCTGGACAGTGGCATGTAGCTCTGAGGTCTTGACCTGGGGCTCTGGCACACTGGATTCTGGCTTCCCTCTCTAACCCCCACCCTGGGCATATTTTGTTTTTCTCTTACTATTTATTCTCTGTTCCAGTTGGATACAAGTGTTGTTGCTACTCCCTTGCCCCACAAGTCTGTATTTTGCTCACATTTTCTCCTGGAACGTTTTTCTCCTCTTCCATGCCTTGAAAAAAACAAAACTACTTCCCCAGATCCAGCTCTAGTGCCCACTTCTCAGAGAAGCCCTTCAACCTCTTTGAGCTAAGTAGATATGAGGATTTGGAACTTACAACTTAACGCTGTCATCTATTAGTCTCAAATTCATCCGTGTCTTGCCTCTTCAACCAGACTATTTTAAGCCTTCAAAGGCATAAATTATTTTTCCCCATCCTGGATCTTAACAAAACAATTCTGTGCCTAGAGCTGGTTTTCCCATAAATATCTCAAGGATATGACAAGAGGAAGGGAAAGTTTCACATTCACAGCCTTGCCAAAACCAGGCAGGGCCCCTCTGTAGCTGGAGAGGGGAAAGGCCCAAGACCTGAGCCATCTAGATTGAGAAAGAATGCTGTCTCAGAGGTTAGTCCCTGAGCAGCACCTGAGACAGGTAGCCTGTCAGGGCCTAATCTCTATACTGAGCAAGTAATTCATCAGGCTGAGAGGGGAATATCAAAGGGCTCATACCAGCAGGAGAAATCAACCTCATCTCCTCCAAGGTGAAGATAAAAATCCGGGAAGACAGAGCTGACCTCCAAGAAGAATGTGTTCATGAACTCATAGGTACTGTTGAGAATGGGATTCACTGGTCCAAAGGTACCAGAGGGCTGAGACCCAGAGTAGCAAGGAGTCAATAATCCAGAGACACCTAAGCCGGTGGAGAACCCCACACAAGTATCACAAATACATAGACCCCCTTGCCCAGCCATATATATAAGAAATTAAGTCACACTAAGTATAATAAACATTATACTCACACAGGTAGAAACACCCAGGGACTCAAAGACACTGGTAATCATGAGTGTTTAGTCACAATCAAAGAAATACATCTATATCCACAATCACAGACAGATAGAGGGTGGCAGGTAGTCAAACTGTCAGCACACACACTCTTGCCTTGACACACTGCTTCCAGCAGGGGTCACCCTCGCTCCCAATGGCAGCTCTCAAACTGCCTTTAGGAAAAGCAGAGAGCCAATTCAGCCAAATTGGCAAAATCTTTCCTCCCACTCTAGGGCACGACAACCTACAAGGGATTCATTAAGGACACCTGAGAAGAATTTGCCCATGTTTTAATAGTAAGAAGTGGTCTCCTTCGCCCAAAGTAAGTTCTGCCTATCTAATTCCCAGGTGGAAGAGGTTGACAGAAAACGTTCTTCTAGGACAGCGATGGGCAACCTTTTGAGCTTGGTGTGTCAAACTTCGCCAAAAAACTGAGCATAACTCGGGTAGTGTGTCACTTTGAGGAAAAAACATTATTTCGCAAATGTTTCATCCTCAGGAGCAGCAAATGTTTCATCCTCGGCATGCGGCCGCCTCAGCGGCCGCGTGTCATCAGAAATGGCTACACGTGTCAGTGCTGACACACGTGTCATAGGTTCGCCATCACTGTTCTAGGAGAAGGTATGGCGCATCCAAGCACTAATGCCCTAAAGCCCCAAGCGGGGGAGGACGAGTAGACTTCCTCCAACCCCTGACATTCTTCTTACCTCGTCCCCAGGAAAGAGTGTGGCCAGGAGTGTCAAATTCTGCCAATACACGGATCCCCCGAAGCCGTGCATATTCAATCACCTCCTTCACATCCTGTGCTGTGTAGATGTGGGTGGCAGGGTTATAGGACCCCTGAAAGGCACAAGACATCCTTAAGGATCTTATTTCCTGAAGGCTTATATATTAGTAGATACTAACAATGCCTCCAGGACTCCCTGGATATCAGAAAATCTACCCATAGCCCTTTGGTATCAGGGACTATCTTTATAGAACTTATTCATAACTTCCCACAAGTTATCACATATATTATTTTATTTGTGTACCACAACACCAGTGGAGTGAACAAGGTAGGTATTATGCCCAGCTGACAGAATATAAACAAACAAACAAACAAACAAAAAAATGAGACCAGAAGAGATTATCTCCTGAAGGTTACAGAGCAAATTAATGGCACAGCTTGGACTCGAACTCAGGTCTCCTGATTTCAAATCCAGTGCCCTTCCCATGTCAGTGTGTCCCTAAAACTGGCTGGGTAGGAGGAGAGCTAGTGTCCTTGCCATCAGCTCCACAGCTAGGTTCAAACATCATCCCATAAACTTGGTCAGGGTGAAATCAAGACATACCTTTCTGGTGAGCTCTGGAAAAGCGAAGCTCTCGTATGGGAAGGAAGAGTCGTCGACCAGATGCCAGTGGAACACATTGAATTTATTGTATGCCATGGCATCCTGTAAGTTAGAGCATGCACTGTGAACTCACCACAGATTTTCCAGGCTCAGCCTCTAGCCTGGGAAGCTGGGCAGACTCCAGGCTGCTCCACACACCCTCAGCCAGCCCCAGCGTCCGGCTAAGTGTTAACAGGATCTAGCAAGCCTTCCCACCGGGGAGTGCCTGGCACGGAGGGAAGCCCCGGCATACTTCTCCTTTCCCCAGGGCACAACCAGAAACAGTGCCTCCTCTTTTTGAGGTAAGTTGTAGCCACACTAAGAGGAGGGTTGTAGCTATGTGGTCCCCTGGAGCCTTCTAAAAGCTCCCAAACACCCCGAAGACTAACACCTCCCACTGCCATTTGTTCAGGGTAATAAAAAATAAACACGCAAGTAAATAAACAAATTGCTCCCAAACTGACTAGTATTTACCCAAATTGTGCAGTCTATTGTGAATTT
Source organism: Ia io (assembly GCA_025583905.1). Lineage (NCBI taxonomy): Eukaryota > Metazoa > Chordata > Mammalia > Chiroptera > Vespertilionidae > Ia > Ia io. Next base: position 120,785,857 of record JAJQQW010000002.1, read on the forward strand.
AGTAGCCCCATAACCCATAAATCTCAGAAGCCAAGACTGATGGATGCCTCCACTCCTATGATTCCACCAGAGGAGCAAATGAAAAGGCAGGCACCTGAGTTGGATCAGCAACTGTCAGATAAGACTGCCCATCAAACTCAAGATAGTGAGAAAAGTCCCCAGGTAAGGCTTTGGCACATCTCCTTCCTACAACCTTGTCCTAACTAAACTAAAGTTGGCTCAGCTGGTCAAAGAAGCCAATCCCAGAAGACAGGCTGGACACTGGTCCATAGTAACCAGTGGGGTCAATTTAAATCACCCTTGTTATGTTTTTGAGTTTTAGAGCACACCATCCTTCACATTTTTCCTAGGAGCCCATAAAATTACTTATACTCTCTAACTCTTGAGGAATATGGCACCTGGGCTATCTCCTGACCCATCACCCCAAAGAAGGCCTTAAGGCCTGGGTACCAGAGTGTCCAGGATGCTATGCAGTGGGAGATAGTGCCGAGATGTGTCCAACAACAAGCCCCGGTGAGGGAAGCGAGGGAAGTCCTCAATCTCCGTCTTGTTGATAAAGAACTGTGTGGATCAAACAGTAAACATGTCAGGATTCAAAGGGAACTCACTATGAGGGTGGGGTGGGGGTGGGGGATGAGGAAAAGTCTCCCAAGATCTCTGAAAAGCCACCCTGGGACCATGCTGCAGGGTAAGTGTCTCCCCAAACGTCCCACACCTCTACCCCAATGACAATAAGCAGGAACCTGACCAGAGAGCAACTGTCCCAGGCTAGCCAAATACAGTTGTCCCACAACCTCAGCCTATAGAGTCTACATTTTCACTATTAATACGCTGTTTTCTTCAGAGTGATGTGTAAGTCTCAAGTCATTACTAAATAATGACTCAGGGGAACTAAATTACAGTGACTCCAAACAGGCCAAATCTACCAAACCAGTTTCCACGCTGTACACTCTTGCTGAGGCCATTTCAAGCCTCCAGGACTTTCACTTAAAGCAAAATAAGATTTCCAGGACTATGGACATTGGGAGCAAACCCAAGTTTTAAAAGGAGCCCTTTTTTGAGGGCCCACACTTACTGTGCCCTCAGGAGATCTCCAAACAAGCTGGCTAAAAGTCTCCAGACCTACAGGAAGTAGAGGCAAAATAAAGACTCCAGGAGGTGGGAAAAGATGGATCCATGTGGGAGGTGCCCCATGTGGCAGAGGATGACATCGGGGCATAAAGTTAAAGTGGGTGTAATGGAGGCTTGATGATTCTCAACACTATGAAAGGGGGATATTAGGGTGCCAGTATCAATTTTTACTCTATTTTATTTTGGAAGGTGGCTGTATAAGGGGTTTTAGTACCCCTTCTAGAAACACATTAAGCCTAAAAACCTACACACTTCCTACCCATATTTCCAAAGGTGTGAACTCACAAGAATATTAAAAAGATGTGTGCTTGTAAGGACAGATGCAGGGACAGTCAGCCTGCAAGAGGTTAAGGCTTTCTAAAGATAATACTCAGAAGAGCTAAGGGAGCTGAGAAAAAGAATACCCAGTTTGCTGCCCCTTCACATCTCCTAGACTGAATTGTGAAAACATGATCATAAGATTGATTTCCAAAGTATCTGGGTCCACATCTGGACCTACAAAAATCATCCCCCTTTCCTCCTCAGGGATTGAGAAGAGACCCAGCAAAATGGGTCTAAGGTGTAGCAGGCAGCAGCCACCCCAGGCCACAGGACACAGACTCCTAGATTCTGGCTAGGCCCAAGGGCAGGCAAGTTGAGTCCAGAGCATTGTATATTCTCAACAGCTAGAGGCCCCACGAAGGAATCCCAGAGTCTCAAATTTTCAGAATGAGAGAATCCATGGTCACTCAGCACCTAATTTGAGGCAGACTGCTAGGATACTGTTTGGCTTTTCTCCACTCTCTGATGCCCAGCGCTCTGGAGTCACAGATTTCCCCTATCTGACCAAAGTAATCATTAGCACTTGCACAAAAGGTACAAGAGGGCAGAAAGGGAGTTGGCATGCTGTTTCTCCAAAACACAGGAGAGGGGAGAGGAGAGTCAAAGGAATAAAGACAAACCAAACCCAGGTTTGGAATTCTCTAAGAATGTCCTTCATCCTTTACTAGCAGATGTTTTAACAAAAGTAGAGGTATTTGGCTAAGTCTGTATCTAGGGACCAAATTCCTTTTCAGTAAACCAAGAGGAAGGGCTTTTTTTTTTTTTTTTTTTTTTTTTAAATATATTTCTTTGATATAGTTTTCCTTTTTATAAAACCTGGCCAGCTGAGTATCTTTAATGAGAGCTGGACAGGCAGTGTTTGTGGCAGATTCGCCCCTCTCCTCAGCTACCTATTCCCCACTGGCACCCTGAACAGCAGCCCGCAGGGTCTCCCATTGTTTCCCCAGAGCACCCGCCCAGGGGAGCTGCTGCCACTCACAGGTAAAACCTGTCAACTTCCAGGGAAAGCTGTAAGAACACTCTGGGGGGCTGGGGAGGTGGGTAGAGAATATTCTACTTGGCCTCTACAAAGAAAGCTTCTTAAAATGCGAGTATGCAGGTAGTCGCTGGGTCCCCAGTCCTGTCCTCCCACCCCACCAATGCCAACTGTCCCACATCACCGCTGATCTCTCTCCCAGCATCAGCTCCACCTTGTTACCTCGAAGAGCTCCCCAGACGGTCTCAGACAGAAGGAAACACTGCTCATTGTTTATGGTCAGGGTGTCTGGAATGACAGAAATGACCCAACGTGGTTAAAGAATTCTACTCTCAGATTACATACCACATGTTCTGTATTGGACAACAGCAAGATCACTTTCTTTTTTTCTTTCAAAGAGGAGACACCCCAGCGCAGGCAATGCAGGGTGGTTACCCAGGGTTCCGTAGGCCCTAGGAGATGACACATGACGAGGTCAGGCTACAGCAGAGCCCTCTACAAGCCACCAAGAAACATGAACTCCTGCCATCATTTAGCTGGAAGTATGAAGTCTCCTGCTTGGCAAAGGGACAGTGATGCTCGGAGGGGTGAGTCCAGGTTCTGATGTTCACAAAGACTTTGTAACCACCCTCCTTTCTCCAAGCTTCAGCTACCTCATCCAAGAATGTAAGGAAGAAGCCAAGACTTGAATTTCACTTTGGAGACTGAGAAGTGCCCAAATGCTGCTGATCAGGAAAGACAGGAGGCAATTACAGGACTTGACCTCATCTCAATTCAAATGACCAAAGTCCTCCTCTTTTCTGTGTAAGATCTCTTAGACAATATCAGCAAAGTATACACACATTCCTAAAATGGCAAAAGAATTATGCTCAGTCCCGAAGGTAGGCGTACTCTGGGACTCAGTGAACAGCCAGTGTGACAGTCCAGTCAGCCCGCAGACACTGGTTAGAGGGCATAGGAAAAACTCACCGTTTATGGCTCTTGGCATTTAGTGGCCCCTTAGTCCCCACAGTCACGGATGGCTCCAGGCCTAGCCTCAGCAACTTAAGCCAGGCCATCCAGAGCTCCAGCTCCAGACAAGTGCTTGCTCTTCTAGAATGGGAACAGGGTACTTACAATTCTCTACTGACTCCAAAGAAGGAAGCTGGTCACATCCAGGAGTGACCACAAGGATAACCAGTGAATCCTTCTCCAAAGTATGCTGTTCTCCTGCAAGGACAGTGTGAGCTTAATGTGGCTGACCTGCTACCTGAGGCAGCAGGCAAAACCAAACCCCAAAGGAGGGTCCCTATCTCTAGTCCCTTCAGTTTGCCTGCCTGTGGCAAGAGGGGAGGCAGGGCAGGGCATGCATCCTTGGCACATGCGCTGTCTAGTCATCTGTGCAACTTTTTCATTTGGTTGTGCTCCCCTCTCACTACGTATGAATGATCTAGTGTCAGCCCTTTTAACAAGGACTGTATATTTCTGGCTTGACACAGTCTAAATACGCATTTTTAAGGCCCTAGCAACTGCTTTGAAACTAGAGGCAGCTCTAGAGCACTGCTCCTCAAAGTGTGGTCTGTGGGTTAGCTGCTGATCCGTACACTGTGTTACTGGTTGGTCACCAGACAGGAAGCTTATATGGTGCCAGAATGTAAATCAATTATGTCAGAACAAACACACTGTTAGTTCTAACATTTTTTTCACAGCAAGGTCTTGATGAAGGGAACAGTTTCACATTCTGGTATGTATGCTTCCCATCTCATTGCAGACTGGCACTTGATGTAGCACTGCTCTTGAAGGCTCCAAATGAAGACTTTCCAACCTTGTAAAATGGGAGCTAATGTGAGCAGATGAAGACAGGGGGATCTCCTATGCAAAGGAGGCCTGAGATGATCCAGCTGGTGTCCTAGCAAAAGTGTATGGTCATCAGCCCATTCTGCTTCCTTCCCTCCACTTCTCTATCCAGGTTCTCTCCCATCAGTGGAAAGCCACCTAGTCTGAGCCCAACAGGCTACCATATAGAGTCTTACAAACCCAGTATACAGTGAAAAAATGACAAAATACCAATGCTGTCTCTTCTCACCCTCCTACTAGTTCTTCTCTGTGACCTTCAGGGTGGTTGTGATTGTACTGTCCCAAGCCTGAGCCTCAACCAGTGAACTGCCACGCGTCCAAAATGGAAACCATCCTTGCGTCTATAGAGGCTTATGTCATACAAAGGGTCAATGATATCTCTCTCTCTCCCTCTCTCTCTCTCTCTCTCCCTCTCTCTCTCTCTCTCTCTCTCTCTCTCTCTCTCTCTCTCTCTCTCTCTCTCTCTCTCTCTCTCTCTCTCTCTCTCTCTCTCTCTCTCTCTCTCTCTCTCTCTCTCTCTCTCTCTCTCCTTTCTGGAGCCACATGCTTTGGCACTGGCACCACAATATCTATGATTCCTATGGGACTACAAAGTCAGGGGCAGAATGGCCTGGCAGAAGGCAGGGAGAGAGAATCCAGAACCAAGTTGGAATAGCAAATGTTATTTGTCTCTAGGCAGAAGGAACCCAAGAGCCTTGAACCATCTCAAGGAAAGCTTGCTCACCCCTCCAGAGCATGACTACCCGGCTGCATCTGAGCTCTCTGGTCTGCCAAGAAGGAACAATAAGGGCCCTTTCCAACTATCCTGAACAAAAAGGTTCTTTTCCCTCCCAATGAACAGCCTGTATCCTCACTTTAATACCTACCTAAACTCTGCGGGGAAAAGGAATTTGAGGTTACTCTGGGCCAGGCCAACTCACAACTCCATTTTAAATCCTAAAAACTCAACCCCATAAACACAGAAGGACAATCAGGCTTTCAGGGCCGGGACCAATCTCAAAGGAGGACTCAACTGAGAGGTGGTGGTGAAGAAACTATAAAAGAATATCCCTCCTTAAACTATGCCTTCATCCTGTACCTCCTTGATTCCACTCGGTCACATATCTCAGAGCCTCAATATCACTATGTGGAGAGTGCATCTGCATATCTATCCAGGCAGCCTTCCCAAAGAGGGCAAAGTCATTAGCTTTAGTATTAATCCTCTGGATCTCACTCAAGCTATCAAACAGGAGAAATCACAAATAATCTGTATGCAACTGCCATGGTCACTGTCCCAGGGACAAGAGAGACTATACAAACACCAAGTTTATCTGAATTATTACTTGAAGACAAGAAAACAACTAATTTTTGTTGTTGTTGCTCTATCTTATTTTTCTAAAACACATCTACACTCTACTCTCTAAATCCATAGTCATTCAGGAAGAGGGTCACAGATTCTTTTGAAGATCTAATGAAAATTAAGGGCTCATCCCTCCATCCGTGCCACTAATCTCACGGTAAATAATCCCTGTCCTAAGTGCCCTCAGTGACTCATCTGGATTTGGGCTGCTGCTTAAACAAGCTGAGGGGGGAATCTGGGGGAGATGGTGGTGTGAGAGCTGCAAAACAGGAGGGACACTGGTCACTTTAAAAGGAAGTAAATAGAGTATCATTGTGGTTTTCCACCTCCAACTTGCTATTCCGAGAGAAGAAAATAGGCAGGGAATAGGCTAGCCACCTCTACACATACCCACAGACTGCACAGAGAAGCACCCAAGTGTGGGAGGCACAGGACAGGAAACAGCCCATCAGCAGCAATCTCATGGGCACATTTGCAGTAAGCCCAGAGGGGACAGCAGGAAATCCTGAGGCCTCAAGTGCTCAGGAAGCAGCCTGGAAAACAGAACAAGGAGCTGGGAAATCAGGAAAGGTAGGTTCTGGTTCTGGTTCTATTGGTGCCAAGCTGAGTGAATCTCAGGCTCCCATTTCCTCCCATGGAAAAAATGACAGGGCGGGACCACATCATGTCTTCCAGGCCTCATTTCATGATGTAAGAAATATGGTGAGCCCCCCAAGTCGGGGGTCCTGGTAGAACACAAAACATACTCAGGAGCCAGGCAGCAAGGCAAAATCTTTACTTCTACATAGAAGGGTACACACACATGGTCTGGGAGCCCGCACACACCGAGCAGGCGGTCTGCTCAGGATTTATAACCCCTGACGCATGTGACCGGTCTCTTGCTCTTGATTGGAGCTCAGGCACACAGTCTTCTGCGATTGGCTAATTCAAAGGGAGGGGTTGGCCTTTGCTGTTTCAAGATGGAGACCCCAGGGGAGCTGCAAGCCATGCGGCCAACATAGCGGCTGCCAAGTCACGCAGTCCAAAATGGCGGCTGTTTAAACTGTTCTTTGACAGAAAAGATGACTTGTTTATTCTCACAACTAGAGGCCTGGTGCATGAAATTCGTGCACGGGGTGGGGGTGTCCCTTAGCCCAGCCTGCACCCTCTCCAATCTGGAACCCCTCGAGGGATTGTCTGACTGCCTGTTTAGGCCTGATCCCACTGGGATCAGGCCTAAACGGGCAGTCGGACATCCCTCTCACAATCCAGGACTGCTGGATCTCACAATCCAGGCAGTCGGACATCCCTCTCACAATCCAGGACTGCTGGATCTCACAATCCAGGCAGTCGGACATCCCTCTCACAATCCAGGACTGCTTTATCTCACAGTCGGACATCCCTGTCACAATCCAGGACTGCGGGCTCCCAACTGCTTCCCAGCCTGCCTTCCTGATTGCCCCTAACCGCTTCTGCCTGCCAGCCTGATCACCCCCTAACCACTCCCTGTCAGCCTGATTGATGCCTAACTGTTCCCCTGCCAGCCTGTTTGCCCCTAATTGCCCTCCCCTGCAGGCCTGGTCACCCCTAACTGCCCTCCCCTGCAGGCCTGGTTGCCCCCAACTTCCCTCCCTTGCAGGCGTGGTCCCTCCCAACTGCCCTCCCCTGCTGGCCATCTTGTGGCAGCCATCTTGTGTCCACATGGGGGCAGCTGTAGGAAGCGGTTATAGAGTTAAGCCTCGGACTGACCTGCTGGCAAAGTTGCAAACAATTCCCAGCTTGGAGGGCACAGTCCTCTAAGCATAATTAAGCTTGATCTTGAAACTGCTCCCTAGATCTTTCCTGGGTAGCTAATGGGCTGTGGGAGGAGCAGCAAGTGCTGCCAAAACAAGTGAAACTTACAACAACATTGTAGATTACTTTGTTTGTCCCTGACTATAAATAAAGCCTCAGCTTTGCAGTCTGGATCTGTTCTGTGGCCTCAGCCAGGCACAGAAGATCCACCTAGACCCAGCTTTTTCTCTTTGTCTATCATTTCTCCATCCTTCACCGCCTCCCTCAGGCTCGCCGAACCCTTGGCTGTGCTGGTGCAGCACAGGCAGCCATCTTGTGGATTGGAGTGATGGTCAATCTGCATATTACTGTTATTAGATAAGATAGAGGCCTGGTGCACCGGTGGGGGCCGGCTGGTTTGCCCTGAAGGATGTCCCAGATCAGGGTGGGGGTTCCCTTGGGGTGTGGGGCGGCCTGGGCGAGGGGCCTGTGGTGGTTTGCACGCCAGCCACGCCCTCTGGCGACCCAAGTGGAGACCCTGGTATCTGAGATTTATGTATCTTCTACAATTGAAACTTTGTAGCCTGGAGTGGAGCCAAGCCTTCTGCTTGCTCGTTGGTGGCAGCCACATCTGTTGGGATTGATGTATCTTCTATAATTGAAACTTTGTAGCCCTAAGCGGAGGCCTGGGCCATCCAGGGTGTGTGGAAAGCTTGGCTTCCTCCATTGCTGGGGGCAACCCTAGCCTCCAGCTCTTTCCTGCTCCGTGGCTGCCACCATTTCTGTTTGGATTTATGTATCTTCTATCATTGAAACTTTGTAGCCTTGAGTGGAGGCCTAGGCCAGCAAGGGCAGGCGGAAAGCTTGGCTTCCTCCATTGCTGGGGAAACCCAAGCCTCCCTCCTGCTCCCTGTGGCTGTAGCCATCTTGGTTGGGTTTATTTGCATACTTGCTCCTGATTGGCTGGTGGGCATGGCTTGTGGGTGTAGAGGAGTGATGGTTAATTTGCATATTACTCTTTTATTAGATAGGATGACCACTGCCTCCTATCTCCACAGCTCCCTCATCTCTCTGCTTTCATGTGAACTTGCTCTTTTAGGGTTCACTGAGAAGTTCGTTTTTTTTTGTTTTTTTTTAATTAAAAAATGTGAAAAAATATTTGAGCAGTACAGAGTGTTTAAAACAAACTGTCTTTGATACCCCATCCTTTGTCACTCTCTCTGAAGAGATAACCACTGTTAGTTTTCTACCCTTGTGTCCCGTTTTTAAACATAATTTTGCTTTATTCATCACAGACAGATCCATTGGACATGAAACTCTGAGCTCCTTTTATCCCCAAAGTGCCAGTGGCGAACCATCTCCAGATGCCAACACTAGGAACCTTCCATCTGCTCTCTGTTGCAATCCTCTCCCACCTTCACTTCCTTACATCCTGCCCTAGAAGTGGTGGGCCATCACCTCACCAGTCTAGCCAGTTCTCTCAACAACGTGTCTCTTTTATCTTCTGTTGCATTCACTGGGAAATACTCTCAACCCTAAAAATATGTATCAGCGGGATTGGGCCACTGGTAAAATCATGGTCTCTCATCTTGGCTGGGCCCTGGATGCTGCCCTGAAAATCTTCTGTCTCTGCCATTGCTATTTTTTCTATTTCCTGTAACAGCTATTTCAAATATATACTGATATAGTAGGCAGTTAGATAGGCATGAGCAGAGCAGGATAGGCCAGGTACAGAGATCACCAGGGCAGAAAGCTGGTATGGACAATTGTAGGGTGGGACCTTGCCCTCAGGGTGACCTTTTCTCCTATAGCATATATCTGGTTATTCCTCTTAGACTCCCTAACCTTTCATACCACTGGTCATGTGATTCAGACCCTCCCCTGGCATGTCACTCGTCTTGTGGCAGACTCCTTTACAGGAGGAACAAGGGGCCAGAAAATAGCCTCATATGACTCCCATACAACTTTCTTAAGCATTAAGCCCTCAGGACAATGAGGTTCTGGCCCTCATCAAATAATCTCAGGAACAAAGCCTCTGTCTGTTGACCAGAGACAGAGTTTTGGCCACACTAGAGATACCATCTATACCTCAGTTGTGTTTCAGCTCCAGGCCCAGAAAAGCAGCAAGGCCAACAGGGGTGGCCATCATGGCTGACAGCAGGATCAGCTGTGATGACTAATAACCCCCTGTCCTGGTACTGACCAATCAGTGGAGACCATGACCCTAAAAGAACACACCTAGAAAAATTGATGAATGTTCCCTTGAGATCCTCCCTTGAGACTTTGCCTACACTTCCTGCCTTCATTTTTTTAAAAAAATATATATTTTATTGATTTTTTACAGAGAGGAAGGGAGAGGGATAGAGTTAGAAACATTGATGAGAGAGAAACATCGATCAGCTGCCTCCTGCACACCCTCTACTGGGGATGTGCCTGCAACCAAGGTACATGCCCTTGACCGGAATCGAACCTGGGACCCTTCAGTCCCCAGGCAGATGCTCTATCCACTGAGCCAAACCAGTTAGAGGCAATTCCTGCCTTTAAACCCTTCATATTAAGAACCCAGCATTGCCTTGGCCAGTATGGCTCAGTTGTTAAGAGTGTCAGCCTGCTCATCCAAGGGTCACAGATTCAGTTCCTGGTCAATGTTTCTCTCTCTCCTCCCCCCCCCCCCCCCCCCCCGCTCCTTTTTTTTTTTTTTTTTTTTAACCTTTCTACTCTCTTTGAAATTCAATGGGGGAAAAATACCCTTAGATAAAAAAAAAAAAAAAAAAAGAACCCAGCATGTCTTTCTCCACCCCCTTCTTTCCCCAACATTCTGTTCCCCTCTCTCCCTCTCTCGATCCCATCTGCCTTTCCTCCCCCTTTCTTCCCTCAAGGTGTATACCTTTGCTTTCTTTCTCCTAAGGTCCAAGGGCCCTTCTTTTGCCTCTGTAATTTGTTTCCTGAGCCCATGGACCTCACTTCTTCCACAGCTCACTTCTACCTGTGTGACTTTCTAAATAAACTTTTGCTTATATTTGAGTCTTGGCCTTGAATTCTTTCTTGGCCAAAACTCAAGGACTGTGGTCTAACATCTGGCGTCATTCACTATTAACAATACAACCTTCTTCAAGTATATAGCTTGATCACCACCTCTGTTACTCTCAGGGGACAATTAGAAGAACTCTCATCCATCCCTACCTTCCTCTCTCCTCCCTGACAAAAATACGGTACAACACACACTTGGTCTTTACCTTCTCCTCTTCCTACCCTGGTAGAAGGGATTTCCTTTCACCTGCACTCTAGATTTCTCCTTAGGCTCCTCTTGTATAAATTATTTCCCTTTCCCCCAAAAATCTTTACATTATTTCTTTCGGGTGATTCTTTCCCATTAGCATTAAAATATTTGCAAGTCTCAACTGTATGTCATCTCAAACAGTCACTCTTTCACTTGCCTTTCAGTCACAAAGAAACTCTGCAGGAAATGTAGCCTGAGCAGTCAGGTGCTGACAAAGTCAGACAGATCTGGGTGGAAGTCTTGGTTTTACATTTTGTTCTAGCTGTGGGACCATGGGCAAGTAATTTTCCCTCTCTGAGCTATAGTTTCCTCGTATGTAAAATGGGGATTGTAGCAATACCTACTTTAGTGGGCTGTTGGGAAGATTAAAAGAGTGCATGTAAAGTGCTTAGCTCAGTGTCTAGTACATGATAAGTGCTCATGGAGATGGCCATCCTAAGTCTTCTTTTCATAGCCACTTCCTGGCATCCTATCTACTCCTCAGTCTACTATAATCTGGCTTCCTTCCACCACTACTATGAAAATGCCTTAACCAAGGTTCTGTGATTCTGTGACTAAATCCATTTTTCAATTCATTCATTTAACAGTTATTTATTGAGTGTATATGTGCCAGGTTGTTCTAAGTGCTGGGGATAGTGTAGTGACCAAAACAACAAAAATCCCTACTGTCATAGAACTAGTATTTTAGTAACCACTCACTCCCTCTGAGATCTCATGGCAGCATCAAGCATCCCAGACCTTCTTAAAACTAAACTCCCTTGGCTTAGGAAACACTGCTCTCTCTTCGTTTTCCTTCTAACTTCTTGAATATGCTTCATCATTCTTCTTTTTTTCACCAATGTCTATGTGCTGGTGTTCCCCAAATCACAGACTATACTCTTTTTCTCCTCACTTATGCTCTCCCTGGACGATCCCATCCACTTCCACGTAGGCTGATGACTCTTAACCTTACTTTCTATGCTAAACCTCTTGAAGCTCTAGACTCATACACCTCTGCTCAAATGTCTCAAAAGCACCTTGAAGTGAATCAACTCTTCATTCCTTTTCTTGGCTGATCATCTCAGTTTGATAACAGCACCATCTATTAAATCAATAGATCATAAACCCAGACCATAAATCTCCTCTTCCTCCTCCCACCTTTTTAAGTAGATCTCAAGTTAATTCATTCAATATTTACTGTTTACTATGTGTCAAACACCGTCTTAAGCACTGAGATTACAACAGTGGAAAAGAAAGATCAAATTAAGTCTTATAACTACAAATCCTTATTATCACAACATCATCATCATCTTCCCACTTCTATGGGTCAATGCCTTAATTCAGCCTCTCATAAATTCTCACCTGGATGACTATAAAAAAATCTCCCAGGTGGTCTCTCCCTGCCTCCATATATACCCCATTTCAATCTACTATCCTTTGTGATCTTTTAATATGAAAATCAGATTATGACAATCTTTGCTCAAAGTCCTCCAATGGCTCCCATAGTGTTCAGGATAAAGTCCGGAATCCACTGGATAACAATAAACTCCAGCGGTGTCTTTTCCTGTTGTAGAAACTCTGTATAGAAACTCTCCCAGTAGCACAATGAACTCTTTACAGAACCCTGAATACCCCCAATTTTCTCCATACTTTTCTTTGCACACATTGCTTCTTCCAAGTAAAACAAATTTGCATTGCTTCCACATCTCACCTGATTAAGAAACAGCGCTGGTTTTCCTTTTATAAAGCTTTGCTATTAGGCCCCCACCCTATCCTAAGAAACCTTCCTATGTGATCATGAATCAATACATACATACATCTTTCATGACATTTATCTTAATATACATTTATCTTAATATACGCTGTTTGTCCATTTCCTCACTGAGGCTGTGAGTTCCTCAACAGCAGGGACTAATCTCAGTGTCTTTGTATTCCCAGCACCTGACACAATACATATTTCCTGAAAATAATGAATGATGCTAGAATTTAAAAATGCATACTTAATGTTATATATGCATAATGATTAGGCTACATGATAATCAGGTATAAATGACAACAGTTAATGTAGAGATTACTTTTATACACCCAAACCTAGTATTTTGGGGACTGGGGTGGGAGATGGTAAGAAGATATACAGGCATACAGAAAGTACTTTAGACACTTCTCTGAAAAGGGGTCCATAAATCTAAAGATTCATGACTTTTCACTTTTCTAGACAGGACAACTCATTGCTACATTAAGGTATCAAGAAACTCTGTCTTTACCTCAATGCACAATAGCCTATCCCTCCACCAGCCCTTCTCCTCCCTCAATCAAAACATTTCTATCATATTAATGTGTTTAATTCACAGAATCTTAGCAGCATGGAGAAAACACATTCATTTTGGTTATAAATTGGCATTTGGTTTGGTTTCTGGAGCGGAAACTAGGAAAGTCAACCCACCCTTTGGCACCTTCCCACTCTTTCAGGTCTACCCTGCCCTATATCTCCTTGTACTTGCCTAGGTTGGTGCCAATGTTATTGGTTCTCCACGCACACTTTGTTCCCCTCCCCCAACCCCTTTATATACGTAATATCCAGGCTTCCTTTCCGGATACTCAACCTAATAAAAACCCTTGAAATAATTCATTTCCCACTCATTTTTTCATTCCAACCAAAATATGTTGAGCACTTGCTGTGCATCAGGAACTGTGCTAGGTGCTGGGGCCGTTAAAAAGAGAAACAAGCCTGGTCCCTGCCCTTGAGGAGCTCACAGTCCAGTGGGAGAGACAAAGACAAATAACAATTACAAAACAGTGCGATAAGGACTGCAGCAGATATTATAGCTAGCTCCAAAAAGCGAAGCAGGCTTAACCTTGGAAGGAACGTCTGACCAGGAACCTTGAACCCCAAGTTGGTGTTTGCCAGGCCATCAAGAGGGGATGAGAAACTCCAAAGCCTGGGAAGCAGTTAGTGTGAAAGTACACTGGCGTGGTTGGGGAAAAAGGCAAGGCCACCCCTGTCCAACTTCATATCCCAGTAAAGCAGGAGTCTGAGAAACCAGCTGCCCTGAGCCCAGAGTCCCTCCATAGTGCTGCTGAATTCAGTTTGGACCATGGTGCATCCTCCTGAGTCCCAAGATTGTGCATCCTCCAGAGACATCTAATTACTACTCAGAAGTGCAACTGGTCCAGACCACAGATGAATCTTGGATGCTCTTCCTTCCATCTTCTTTTGTACAAGTTGTAGTTAAAAGTTTTCTTTTCCCCTCTACTTTTAAAACGATGTATTCTCCTCCTCTTCCCCTATGACCCCATTGAAAACATCTCCCTGTAATTATACATTCCAAGAGATAACCTGGTTAACATTTTGCAGTCTTTCAATTTTTGAAAAGACACAGATTATTAATTTTTAAAACAAAAAGAGAGCCTAATACATATTAGTAACTTTTTTCCACTTACCAAAATGATCGGCAGATCTTTTAATATCAACATATATAAACCTACATCACTTTTAGATGCTGAATAGAATCCCATTTTTGAGATATACTTTAAAGATTTAAAGTCCTAACTTCTCTCCTCTTTGTTGACATCTGGACATACTTCTAAGTTTTTGACATAATAAACAATATCTAGTAAATAGTTGTGTGTATCCTTTTTAAAAAGCGGCTGTGACGCACGCACCTGGGTCCAGGTGAGGCCGTGTGCCCCTGGATCCGGGTGAGGCTGGGTCCCGGGTCCGGGTGAGGCCACGCGCCTCCTGGGTCCAGGTGAGGCCACGCGCCCCCTGGGTCCGGGTGAGGCCATGTGCCCGAGTCCAGGTGAAGCCGTGCCCCTGGGTCCGGCCGAGACCAAACCAGAGGGTGTCGGACCTGCATTACCACCATTTGTCCACCATCCAGAGCTGAGGGGTCAGTGCCGACATGTACACATAAGGAACTGGTGGACATTGAAATTGGGTCTCAAAAGAACTGTTGGTCCAGAAAGAAACTCACTACAGACTGATTCATTTGCCTGTCAGCATAACTATTATTGCTCGTCTCACATTCAGTTCTTATAAGTATATCTCTAGTGACACATGATCTCGCTCATCTAGGGGAAATGATGAACAACATAGACTGATGAACAAGAACAGAACCAGAAACAAGGAGGCATCGATCGGACTGTCGGGCCTCAGAGGGAGGATAGGGGAAGGTGGGGGAGGGGGGAGAGATCAACCAAAGGACTTGTGTGCATGCATATGAGCCTAACCAATGGTTAAGTTCAACAGGGGGTTGGGGCATCCGTGGGGAGGGGTGTGGGATGGGAATGGGGGGATGAGGACAAATATGTGACACCTTAATCAATAAAGAAATTAAAAATAAATAAATAAATAAACAAAAAAAAATAAAAAAAAAATAAAAAGCGGTTGTGAGAGATTTCTGTAGGAAAATTCCTAGAAGTGAAAATGTTAAGCCAAAGATATGAAATATTTTTGTTTTGATACTGCCAAATTACTCTTCCTAAATTATTGCACTGATTTACATCTGAACCAACATATGTGGTCCCATCTCTTCACATCCTTCCTAAACTAGACTGTCTCAATGCTTTTTCATTAATGCCAGACTGATAAACATATCATTTTAAAATTTGTATTTCTTTAATAATGAATAAATTTGAGCACTGCTTTGCATTTACTGTCCGTATTCTTTGTACTTTTTTTGGTTAATTTTCTTTTGATTTGTAAAGGTCTTTCTAGATTTTAAACTTGTCTTCTAAGGTTACAAATATTCACTCTATTTTGACTTTCATTCTATCATTCATTCATTCATTCATGTTCCTTTTCACCTGAGGATATTTTTCCATTCGTTTTCAGAGAGAATGGGAAAGAGGGAGAGAGGGAAGAGGAAAGACAAGGAGAAACATCAATGTGAGAGAGACACACAGATTGGCTGCCTCCCACCCGTGCCCTAACCAGGGCCGGGGACAAACCCACAACCCAGGTAATCAAACCCAGGATCCTTCTGTGCACCGGCCAACACTCTATCACTGAGCCACACCGGCCAGGGCATGACTTTTATTTTTTGATCTTATGGGTTATTTTGCTTTACTTTTATGCAGTGAAATCTGTTCATTTCTTCCTTTATGGTTTCCTTTATTTGCTGGCTTAGCAAGTCCTCCTCTACCCTTAGGAGTATATGAATAGTCTCCTTTATTTCCTTCTAATATTTTTATGGCATACCTTTTATCTTTAGATCTTTAATCTACCTGGAATTTCTTTTTGTGATTGATATGACGTAAAGATTTAATTTTTTTCCAAATGGATAATAGGCTACCCCTACCCATTTATTGACTAATCTATCTTTTCACTTTTAATTGGACATTCATTCTTTATCACATATTAAGTTCTCATGTATATATGAACTCTTACTTATTTCTGGAACTTATTTTCTTGGCAATCTTACAGGCAGGGAAGTCATATTTCTATCACCTTTTGTCACTCTGCCCAATATATAATTGCCTCTGCTCATTTTTGAACCACACTCCCATTCCTGTTTAAGTGTTTGCTCTCCTCCACAAACCACCTGTGCTACATGTCACCCACTCCTCAGTCTTTTCTACTTCCTCCTTAATGGAAGCTGGCTCTCCTAGGAATGCTACCTCTCCTACAAGTCATTCTGAGGTGGCTCCTTCTCACATCCTCAGGTTGGGATCTGGGGTTGCTGTCAGGCCCTTTAGCATCAAGTGAAAATAAAATAAAAACGCACCTGACTGGTGTGGCTCAGTAGTTGAGCATCGACCTATGAACCAGGAGGTGACGGTTCACTTCCGGGTCTGGGCATATGCCTGGGTTTTGGGTTCGATCCCCAGTAGAGGGTGTGCAGGAGGCAGCCGATCAATGATTCACTCTCATCATTAATGTTCCTATATCTCCCTCTCCCTTCCTTTTTGAAATCAATAATATATGTTAAAAAAAACACACAAAAAAATGCTCTTCTGTGGCTCATGCCATCCAGCTGTAAAATCTTGAGCTTCTCCTTGTCACAACAGCCTGCAACTTCCTGGTTACTTCTTTATTTACCCAAGACTTTGGATCTTCCTCCCCATCCTAAAGCTTGCTATTATCCCAGATGATTTTAATACTCAAGAAGAAGAACTAACCCACATTCTGGCTTAGCAGTTATCCAACACCTTTTTCCTCCTCACCCCACCCACATGGTCACCTTTTGGAAATTCTTGTCCCCTGGAAGTGCTCCAACTCATTCTCTCAAGCTTCAGTACCATGTAGCTGTTTGCTAGAAACTAGACACTTCACACTTAACAGGTCCAAAATCAAACTTATTTTTTATTATTCTCACCCCACTTCTAACCTCTTAATCAGAATCTGTCTCTTTTCATTCCATCCTCCCTCCCTTCCCTTCCTCTCCTGTTGTTTTCCATGTCCTTGTAAATGGCAGCAGAAGACATTCAAATTGCTACATCATAAATCTGGAGTGTTTCTCAGATGATTTGGGTCTACTTCTCTAGCTTCAGAAATTGCTGGCTCACCCTGGAACTGTTTGCTTCAACCATACTGACCTCGAGTTCCTTGAATATGGCATGAAAGCTTCTTTCCTGAAGGCTTTTCCCACATGCAGTTCTTTTTATGTGGATTACTACCTCCATCTCCACCAACTCCTACTTTCAGATCTCATTAGACAAGTCTTTATGGAAGCCTCTCAAAATGTACCTACAAATGCACACACACACTTGGGTCAGGTGCTCCCAAAGCACATTATACTTCAATTATTAGCAAAAATCACACTTCTTTGAATGCCTGAATTCCCACTTCCAGAGACTGTAAATTCTTTAAGGATGGGGGCAGTTCAATCAATATTCTTTGCACCAGAGCTACTGACAAACTATAGTTGCTTAAAATCCTACTGGTACTAAAAACTATAGTTGCTTACAATCCTAATGGATGGAGGGAAAGAAGTCAGCCAGAAATACTCCTGGAATATTTATCTTGATGGGCCAGGTATCAAAATATTCATAGCCTGAGTGCTAGCGATTAAATAATTAGATGTTAGAAGTGTGATTCAAATCTCTAATTGGTAAAATACTTGATGAAGATACTTATGAGTTGATTACCCCACGATTGCACAGTAAAAAGAGCACAATATCTGTAGACAGACAGACCTGACTGGAATTTTTGCTCCACTACTGCCAGCTGTGTAACCCTGGACATATCATTTAGCCTCTGTGAGTCTCAGTTTTGAAGTTGGAGATAATACCAATCTCATAGAATTGTTATAAGGGCATAATATACAGCAAGTGCCAAACATTCAATAAATGCTAGTTTCTTTCCATTTTCTACTTCCATTTTCCCCATAAGTCAGGGACTGGGGGCCTTGTGGGATAACCATACCATTAGCAGCAACTTCCCCAAGAGTGTTTCATGAACTTCTTTCAGAAGCCTGAAGGCTCCATGGCTGTGTGATGCCACCTTGTATGACAAACAGGCTGATACTCCAACATCTAAGAGGAACATAACCTTGGTACTCTGAATCTGCCTCAAACTAGGACTGTGGCCCCAATCAAAAGATCAAAGCTACTAATGTGGGATCCCAGTACTAGTTACCATCAGAACAAAGTCAAACAGGACAGAATTTAAAAATTTTCGGTGTTCCTGGTAAGCCATTTCCCTTGTTCCCATTCTAAAGCTTTACAATAGAAGAGGAGACTGCTTACTGACACCTGAGCTGGCAAATGCCCAAATTTCTACATCTGAGCACACATGTCCAAAGCAAAGAGCTCTACACTATAGCCAAACCCCAACCAACCTCAAATGTGGCCACAATGATAGCACACCACTATTGGCTGGAGATCAGGATAGAGTGCATGGCCAGGAAGCTTCCAGCGGTCACCAACCTGTGGTCCGCAGACCACTGGTGATCCATGAGGTCTGAAAGGTTGGCGACTGCTGGTTAAGCAATAACTGAAGCTTAAAACAGAAGCAAAGGAAATGAAAGAGAGAAGTTCCTGACCCAATAACAGATCTTATTAGCTAGAACCAGGAATAGAGAAGAGAAGCAAATTCATTTCTCTATGACAATGAACTACAGATCATAAACCTTGAGGCAGATCACAGAAAACCATTCCACAAAAGCCTATCTCACGTCTACAGACACAACCTCCTCTCTTCAGCTGACCTTGCTGTCGGTGCCTCCACAAAGTGGGAGAAAGATCCTACTTAATCCAACTGGTTAAACCTCTTGATGGTGCACACTGACTCTTATCACTTATTTCCAGGGCCAGCAAGGGAAATTTACAAAAATGCAGAAACATAACAGTGACCTCCTTCATTTCTAAAAGAAGCATTGGTTAGGCAGTAAAACTTTCCTTTTGTATAATCAACAGGAAAAGGATTAGTTTTATGCCTTTAACAGGCTAATATATTGACAACAAGCCCCAGAAAGAGGCTGTACAGCTGTAAGAAAAAAAGCAAAAAAGCCTATACCTGCAATTAGAAACAAAAACAAACCAAAAAAAGAAGGTACCAACAGGCAAAACTCTACAATGCCCTGCTTCACTCGTTTGGTGGAGAGGAAGTGGGGTGAAAGACGAGCAGGAGGGACGCCACTAGGACTGACTTGTTATTTTTGTTTTATTTTACAATCACTGAGTTCTTCCTTCTACTTACATGTAAAGACATTCATCACTATCTCCTTGTTATCTTCAGAAATGTTTGGAATACAGGCAGATTATTTTTTTAAACGCAGCAGTAGCTGCTTGGAAATTAGGCAGGTTGCCTGTGGGCACATCCTATATAATAAAAACCTAATATGCAAATCACCGAACAGTGGAATGACCAGTAGCTATGACGTGCACTGATCACCAGGGGGCAGATGCTCAACACGGGAGCTGCCCCCAGCCCACAGGCCCCAGGCCAGCGAAGGTGGGTGCCAGCAGCGGGGCGGGGAGGGGGCCCAATCGCCCTGCAGGTTGCCCCACAGATTGGTCCTGATCACCAGCCAGGCCTAGGGACCCTACCCGTGCACGAATTTCATGCACCGGGCCTCTAGTAGTTAAATAAGTGACTAGTAAACATTCTCTGGCAGATTCCTGAATAAATCATGCTCCAGACCAAGTACTCCACTGTATACAGTCTTCAAGCAGAAAATACAAGGCAGGGGGAGCAACAATGGCTCAGGGAAATAAGACTTAATTTTTCATTAACCAGGTCCAGACTACCACACACATCTTGATCAAGCAGAGCTCCTTGGGCTCAGTACCATCCAGGGTTATCGAAAAAGCATCACAAATTAGTACCAAAGGAAAAAACAGAGGAGAGGCTGACTGAGGCACAACAATTATTTTGCTCCTAAAAACTAGATCCTTCTACCTATCTCCTTTCCAAATCTTATTATTTCTCCTCCTTTATGTGTCCCTCTATTCTCCTTCACAAGAAAAATAATTCTACTATAGAATTCTATGTTGTTTTCTTTCTCTTTAGCTTTTAAAAGAAGAAACTTAGTGGAAATCAAGTTAATGATTATTAACTTGGCCTTGGCCTTGTTATAGGAAAGGTTAAAGTGTACACAGCTACTAGCCCAATTAGAGTGGAGAAAACTAATCAGCATTATTCTTTCTCTCCAGCCATTAAATACTATGGCTTCAATCAACTAGTTTCAGGGAAAGCAAAGAAGGCAGCAGGCAATGACATAATCAGATTTAGCCACTTATCCTGAGAAATTAGGGCTTTATCAGCTCCATTAATCACCCAAAAAAGTATTTGGGCAACATTAGATGGGTGCCATCCCAAATGATCAGATCTTTGATTTGCAAACAGGATGTGGCTTAATAACCAAAACACAGAAATAGATATCTACAGCCTAAAATAATTCCATTTAACAGGTTTAACAATATGTAGCACACACTCTCCAGTTGACAGAAACACCTCTCAATGACAGGTAGCAAATCCTCAACATCTCCACAGATCACTTAGCAGCTGGAGGGCTATGGCTAACCCTTGAAGGTGAATTCAGAATAGAATGGAAACTCAGTACTAGACTTGTTTTTCAGAAAAGGGAAGTATTAATCTCACTGAATTCGAGGTTCAGATCAAAACCAGAAGTTGTGCTGCATTAAGAAAAACACTGGCCTACAACTATAGGGAAGTTATTTGGAGGAATGGGATGAAAAGCAGTTAGCTAAGATTTAACTTGCCTATGTTGTTTTCTTTACTAAAATCAGCCCCGAGGAGAAATATACCCTTGTTTGGGCCTTGTTGATGGTACTTTCCCCTCCATCAATTCATCTCTTCCTACCCCCTCCCCAGAAATAGGATTATAGCTCAAGTCATCTGAAAGCCTCCCCAGAAAACTGTGTTTCAAAGGGAAGGCTCCATGGGAAGAACAACAGAGAAAGAAGTTACTCATATGTCTTTGGTAATGTTCATCCAAACCAGTTTTTATTATCTTTCAATGGATAAGAATTCCTCAACTAGCAGAGTAAATTCATTCACAAAAAGGTAATAAAATGAAATAAACACTTTATTTAATTTCTTATCTGCCTCCAAATCTATTTCATTAGGAATTTATAGCATCCTATTGTCACATAACCATGGTTTCTATTTTCTTGATTAAACTGTAGCTCTACTGTAATGGAGGTAAAGGCTTAATTTAGAAGTACAGGATTGCCAAAACTGGTTTGGCTCAGTGGATAGAGCATCGGCCTGCAGTCTCAAGGGTCCCAGGTTCGATTCCTGTCAAGGGCATGTACCTTGGTTGCGGGCACATCCCCAGTAGGGGGTGTGCAAGAGGCAGCTGATCGATGTTTCTCTCTCATCGATGTTTCTAACTCTCTATCCCTCTCTCTTCCTCTCTGTAAAAAATCAGTAAAATATATTTAAAAAAAAAAAAGAAGTACAGGATTATCCTAATTTATACAATAGTAGTAAACATCCCAATTACCACATTTTGAGCATTTTATAATACATTGTGTCCTTTTGCTTCATATTTCCCCACTTGGACTGCAAAGCTTGAACCTAGGTCTTCTACTTTTCTTATAACATCCATAGTGCCCACCACTGGGATAGGCACAAAGCAATTACATAACAGATCTATGTTTTTTTGCACAAGCCAGGCCCTAACTGTTCTATATAAAACTAAACATATTTTGAGTGCCAATCCTGTGTTAAGGCATTCTAATATTTGTCACAAAGTAATAAGAGAAATATGTGCTATATACCACACAACAATAGCAGGCCTTTTATCCTCCCAGCCTAACGCATTTCACCTTGAGGCCAAGACTCTCTGTCATTCTCTAACTGCCAACTGTTTAATTACATGCTTTTAATTCTATATCAAATGAAATTTTTTGTGAAAGTAATTTAAGCACAGTTGAAGTATCACTCAAAATGATGTTGCCATATGGCCCAACCATAAATATGGTTTCCACTCGTCAACACCTACAAGTCACAACCAGAGAACTAGATTCCAGATTTTCAAAACTCTAAATTTTACACGCATAAAATAGAATTTGATTCCTTTGTGTTGATGACTGCACTCATTAATTTGCTTTAAAATAATAATCCTCAAACACATTTTCAGCAGCTGCCTTAAAGAAAATTGCTCACCCCTGCTAATTTTGATAAAAACAATATCCAAAGCACTCCTGACTTTTCATTTAATCCCCCTTTATCTCCACCCCGGAACCCCATCCCTCACAGCTCCCCAGCCCCCACCTCATCACACATACCAGCCCAGCACTTTTGAGATCAATCATAACCCTTTGTGACTGTTCAAGCCTTGCACCCTTCCTGGAACACCCTCCTTTCAGTCCAGGCCCATTATATTCACCACCTCACCCCAGGTGGTTGCTCAAAACTCATTTTCTTACGGAAGTGTTCTATGATTTCTCTCACCGTTTAAACATTTCCCGAACATGCTATGTGTCGGGCACTGTCAGGTAATTTTGCGTAGATCAATACATTTCTCACGTTTTGTTATACGAATTTTGGATGTCAGCTCTGGTCTCTACCCAGCGCTGGCCACAGCTTCACTCGGACCCTGCGACTCTTGGACACTTTAAGGGGGATCTCCTTAGATGGCTGTTGGCACCGTGTTTGCAGTGATTTGGTGCCCTGCTGGACCTGCAGTCCTACAGCAGGCACCGCGGGCCAAACACAGTCCGCGCGAAGGAGTCCAGCGAAGTGCACGGCGTTCGTGGCCCAGGCCTCGGGGCGGAGGGCCGGAGGGAGAGGGCGGGAAGTGGGGGCCGCAGAGCAGGGTCAAGCCCGGGAAGTGGGGGCCGCAGAGCAGGGTCAAGCCCGGGAAGGGCGTCCCGGGAAGCCTGGGGGCCGCAGAGCAGGGTCAAGCCCGGGAAGGGCGTCCCGGGAAGCCTGGGGGCCGCCCCAAGGCAGCAGGCTCGGAGCCCAGCGCGGGCGGGCGGGCAGACCGGCTCACCTGTGCGGGCAGGACGCTGCCAGGACTCGGAACCGAAGAGCAGGTCACGGTAGCGCGGGAAAGCCTCGTCGAGGACGGAGCAGCCCGCCTGCGCGGCCGACCTGACGTGGTACCGGAACTGGAAGCTGTGCGGGGAGATGGCGTAGTGCCAGTCGGAGGTCTGGACGTGCTGGGGCCAAGGCCACAGGGCCGCGGCCGGCCCCGCGAACGCTGCCGCCAGCAGCAGCGAGAGCCCGCACCTGGAGCCTGCCATGGGCCGCCAGTCTCCTCGCTCCCGGCGGGCCGGGCCACGTGACCGCCGGGTCCGGTGAGCGGCGCCGCGTGACAACCGGCGTGTCACGTGACCGGGTGCGGCTCCTCACCCGCGATTCCGGAACGCGACCTTCTGGCGGCCCCGGGCCTCCAGCGACGCGGGCCGCCGCGGACGGTGGGCCTCGGCCGCGGCCTGGCTCCGCCTGCTCGAGGGCCCGGGGTCGAGTTGCCGGTGTTACCGCCGACGCCAGCCCGCCCTCCTCGCGGAGCGGGGCGCGCCCCAGGCTGTGGCGGAGCCGCGAAGGCAGGGCAAGGGACGTCCTCAGACTGGGACTTGTAGGCTGAATCCCGGAGGAGGAACAAGAGTTCGCCAGGAAGCAGAAGAGAGGATGGAAGCCACAGACTGTGATTCGAAATGCTGTGGGGCTGGGATTAGGCAGTAGGAATGGCCCTTCCAGAGAGAGGATCGTAAGATCACAAAAATATGATCTACTTATGCTGGGGTGGGGTGGGGGCATGTGTTTTCAGGGCAAGCTTGAGGTGTTGCAACTCCTGCTTCTCGTGGCTCTTCTCTGGATGGTTGATAATCTCCAAGGAACTTCCCCCAAAGCCCTCCCTCCAGCCCAAACTTCACAAACTACTGCAAGTAGTAAGACAGTGGTTGAACTTGAGGTTCAATATGGAGAATGCCCAGAGATAAGACAGGGGCCTGGTCCTACAGGAGCTTATATACAAGTCCAAGGCCAGGACTTTATTCTGTGTGCAATCGAAAACCACCCCTGATATCTGCATTTTAGAAATCTCATGTTCAGTAGTTGGATGAATAAGAATCCAGTTAGGTTTTTTTTAAACTTGTAGATGGAGAGCTTGAATTATAGCAGTGGGGAAGAGAGCTATAGATCCAGGAAATAGTGGGTATTCAGAAGCACAGGGCTTAATATAAGAGAGGTTTGAGGGCTGATCAATGAGAACCCTCAGATACTTGAGTCAGGGGCACTGTCTTCCTTTTTCACCATTATATTATCAGAGCTTCGTTGAATCACAGACTAAAAAAGGAGAATAAAATAATGCTATTGTGTGGCATTATTTGGTTGGTACATAAGTTTTTTAAATCATAAAATTTTATTTTAGTATTAGAAAAAGTGTGAAGATCAGGAAAATGAACTTTTCAAAATAAAGGGCTCAAATGAACAACTATATGCCAACAAGCTGGACAATCTGGAGGAAATGGACAAATTACTAGCAAAATACAGTCTTCCAAAACTGAATCAGGAAGAATCAGAAAACCTGAATAGTCAATAACAAATAATGAAATTGAAGCAGTAATAAAACAAAACAAAAAACTTCCAGCAAACAAAAGCCTGATCCAGATGGCTTCACAGTGGAGTTTTACCAAACATTCAAAGAAGAACTAACAGCCCTGACCAGTTTGGCTCAGTGGATAGAGCATCGGCTTGCAGACTCAAGGGTCCCAGGTTCGATTCCAGTCAAGGGCATGTACCTTGGTTGCGGGCACATCCCCGGTAGGGCGTGTGCAGGAGGCAGCTGGTCGATGTTTCTCTCTCATCAATGTTTCTGACTCTCTCTCCCTCTCCCTCCTTCCTCTCTGTAAAAAAACAAAAAAACAAAAAAACAACAACAACAAAGAAGAACTAACAGCTACACTCCTCAAACTATTCCAAAAAAAAAAAAAAAAATCCAAGAGGGAGGAACACTTCCCAGCTCTTTTTATGAGGCCAGCATTATCCTAATTCCAAAACCAGATAAAGACACAACCAAGAGAATTACAGCCCAATATCCCTGATGAACATAGATGCTAAAATCCTCAATAAGCCCGTCAGAGAAAGACAAGTATCACATGATCCCACTCATATGTGGAATCTAATGAACAAAATAAACTGATGAATAAAATAGATCCGAAATAGAAGCATGGGACAGATGGTCAAATCTCAGAGGGAAGGCAGGAGTGGGTTGGAAGAAATTAACCAAAGAACTTTTATGAATATATGCATAACTCATGGACACAGACAATAGTGTGGTGAAGGCCTCAGGCGGGGGTGGGGGGGGGCTGGTGCAGGCTAGTAAGGGTCAATGGGGAAAAAAAGAGGACATATGCAATACCTTTAACAATAAAGATAGATAGATAGATAGATAAATAGATAAATGGCTCAGCCCAGCTGGTGTAGCACAATGGTTGAGTGACAATCTATTAAGCAGGAGGTCACTATGTGAATCCTGGTCAAGGCACATGCCTGGGTTTTGGGCCCGATATCCAGAAGGAGGTGTGCAGGAGGCAGCTAATCAATGATTCTCTCTTATCATTGATGTTTCTATCTCTCTCTCCCTCTCCCTCTCTAAAATCAATAAAAATATCTTCTATAATAATAATAAAAGCATAATATGCTAATTAGACTGGACATCCTTCTGGATGAAGCTGGGGCTGTGAGGGAAGCCTGGGTCCCAGGTGCCTGCGAAGGGCCAGAGGGAAGCCCGGGTCCCAGGTGCGGGAGGGAAGCCAGTGCCAGCAGCTGGGGGGAAAAAAGGCTTACTCTTGCATGAATTTCATGCATTGGGCCTCTAGTATTTAATAAAATTAAAAAAAAAAACCAAAGGGCTTACCTACACTAATAAGTGTCTGGGTACTCCACCAGTTGTTTTTGCTGTGGTTAGAGCGTTGGCCTGCAGACTGAAGGGTCCTGGGTTCAATTCCATTCCCAGTCAAGAGCATGTACCTAGGTTGCAGGCTCAGTCCCCAGCCCTGGTTAGGTTATGTGTGGGAGGTAACCAATCTATGTGTCTCACATCTATGTTTCTCTCTCTCTCTCTCTCTCTCTCTCTCTCTCTCTCTCTCTCCTGTCTCCCTCCCCTCAACTCTCTCTAAAAAAATCAATGGGAAAAATATCCTCGGGTGAGGAATAATAATCCTATATAATAAAGAGGTAATATGCAAATTGACCCTCACATCCTGACAAGATGTCTGCCTATAGCCAGGCCATCAGGGGGGTTAGTGAGGGACGACCAAACGACTGAACAGCAGGCTGCATGGGGCGACCAGGCTGGAAGGGGGGGTAGGTGGGGGCAACCAGGCCAGCAGGGGGGCAGTTGAGGGTGACCAGGTCAGCAGGGGGGGCAGTTAGGGGCAACCAGGCTGGCACAGGGGGGCAGTTGGGGGCAACCAGACCAGCAGGGGGGCAGTTGGGGGTGATTAAGCTGGCAGGGGCGGCAGTGAGGGGCAACTAAGCCAGCGGGGGTGCAGTTGGGAGTGACCAGACTGGCAGGGGGGACAGTTAGGGGTAACCAGGCTGGCAGGGAGGGGGCAGTTGGGGGATACCTGGCCAGCAGTGGGGGGAAGATAGGGGCAACCAGGCCAGCAGTGGGGGGCAGTTAGGGGCAATCAGGCCAGCACACAGAGGCAGTGAGGGACAATCAGGCCGGCAGGGGGCGGGCAGTTAGGGGCAACCAGGCAGGCAGGCAGGTGAGCAATTAGGAGCCAGCGGTCCAGGATTGTGAGAGGGATGTCCGACTGCCGGTTTAGGCCTGAGCCTAAACCGGCAGTCGGACATCTCCCAAGGGGTCCCGGATTGGAGAGGGTGAAGGCTGGGCTGAGGGGACTCCCCCATGCATGAATTTCATGAACCGGGCCTCTAGTAATAGTAATAATAATAAAATAAAGGGCTCTTTAAAATTATGATAATTTGCCCTAGCCAGTTTGGCTCAGCAGATAGAGTGGTGGCCCACAGACTGAAGAGTCCCAGGTTCCATTCCGGTCAAAAGCATATACCTTGGTTGCAGGCTCCATTCCCAGCCCTGGTTGTGGCATGTGCGGGAGGCAACCAATCAATGTGTGTCTCTCACATCGATGTCTCTTCCCCTCCCTTCCACTTGCTTTAAAAATCAATAGAAAAAGATCATTGGGTGAGGATTAATGAACAAACAAACAAAATCATGGTAATTTATATAGGGTGGGGCAAAAGTAGGCTTACATTGTTTGTATGGAAAATAATACAACAGTCTATATACACTGAGTGACCAGATTATTATGAATGCATAATAATCTGGCCACTCAGTGTGTGTATGTGTGTATATATATATATATATATATATATATATATACACATACACACACACACACACACACACACACACACACATATATATATATATATATATATATATATATATATATATGTGTGTGTGTATATATATATATATATATATATATATATATATATATATATATGTGTGTGTGTGTGTGTGTGTGTGTGTGTTAGAGGCCTGGTGCATGAATTCGTGCATGGGTGGGATCCGGCCCGCCTGGCCAAGGGGAGGGGACATAGGCGGTTGGCCGGCCTGCCTGCTGGTCGAACTCCTGGTTGAGGGGACAATATGCATATTAGCCTTTTATTATATAGGATATACACTGAGTGGCCATATTATTATGTTTTCAGAGATCATAATAATCTGGCCACTCAGTATATATAAAAGCCTAAGTGACCGAACAACTGAATGACTGAATGACCAGTTGACTGGTAACTCTGATGTGCACTGACCACCAGGGGGCAGACGCTCAATGCAGGAGCTGCCCCCTGGTGGTCAGTGCGCTCCCACAGCCAACCTCCTGCGGCCCCTCCCCCCCAGCCAACCTCCCACTACCCCGATTGGCCCCAATTGCTGGCCAGGCTGAGGGACACCACCCATGCACAAATTCGTGCACCGGCCTCTAGTTAGTAAATAATAATACAAGAATAAACTCTCGGATCCGGAGAAAGATGGCGACTGGCAGGAAGGTAGGGAGAGAGAGAGTGTGAGTGAGGAACCCATAGAGGAGAGTGTAGACGTGTGTGGTGTGTGTGTGTGTATGAGCTAGGGTCAGTTAGATTCTGCAGGTCTTCCAAGGGGCTGCCTAACCGGGCAGTCCTAGATGGCGGAGCCCCGTGCACAAAGCGGACACTTCTCGGCGGCTGGTGCGGACGCGGAGACCACGCCATCCTGAGAAACAGGACTGCCTGAGACTCGCATCCTGGCTTCTGACACAAACCAGGACCCTGCAGCCACTGGGGACAGAGAACTGCTATCACAGCTTCAGACCAACAAACAACAAGAATCCAGACTTCCAAGCAGATTTCCATGAGTCAAAGAGCCTATCCCTCCTCCCCGCAGGCGCCCGGAGAGTGCCATAGTAACTAATAGACCCGCCCCTCGCCCAAGCTGCAGAGCTTCGCGCAGGGACGCGCTCCCCCTTAGGGAATTTGGCGTGCAGGACAGAAGCAGCTCACCTTCGGGGAAATCTGTCAGTGCGCACAGAGGGCTCCCCTTCGGGGAAGTTGGGGGAATTTGGCTTGCAGGTCATAGCTCCTCTTCGGGGAATCTTAGAGCGTGCACAGAGGGGCTTCCCTTTGGGGAATTTGGCGCACAGGACGGACTCCGCCCCCCTTCGGGGAATCTGGGAGAGTGCACAGAGGCAGCTCACCTTCAGGGATTTGAGAGTGTGCGCCCTAGCCGGTTTGGCTCAGTAGAGAGAGCACACACAGGACGCAGCTCCACTTCAGGGAATTTGGCACGCCGGACACAGCTGCCTGGGATCCCTGACTCACAGCGCATTCACACTAAGAGCCAGCGACCCCAATTGTTGGTGCATGCACACACACGGACCCTGATTCTCAACGAGAAATCGCACAAGGCAACAGAGACTCTGACACTTGATTCTTGGTGCAGACACAGGGAAACTCTGACTCCTGGCACATGCTAAGGATCTCATTTTTGGCACATACTAACAGTGCAGTGCAGACAGGGCCCCTGATTCTAAGTGTGCACACGAGACCACACGGAACACTGGGGACACTGGCCCTGGGCAAATCTGGTTCCCACCAACCAAAGGCAGCCACACGTCCTAGTGTCAGAGCACTTCAGTGAAACTCGGGTGGAGCGAAGTCCCCACAGCACATGGCCCAGGTCCATGCAAACGGAAGCCTGAGCTTTCTGGTGATAGCCAGAATGGGGAAATGAAACAACTCACAGAGGAAAGAAAATGTGGAGTCGCCAAGAAAGGAAATTAGTGAAACTGAAGCTTGCAACATGACTGAAAAGGAGTTCAGAGTAATGGTCGTGGAATTTATACATCGGATGGATGAGAAAATCAACAACTTATGCAAGAATCAGGAAGAAATGAAAAGTGATATAGCTACAATCAAAAACACCATGGAAAGTTTCAACAGTAGACTACAAGAAGCAGAGGACCGAATTAGTGAGTTAGAAGATCAGGTACAGAAACAAGCTCAATCTGAACAGCAATTGGAGAAAAAAGTTAAAAAGCAGGAGGAAAGCCTAAGGGAGCTTCGGGACAACATGAAACGAAGTAACATGCGTATAATGGGGCTGCCAGAAGGACAAGAAGAGCAGCAGGGATTAGAAAGTCTATTTGAAGAAATAATGACAGAAAACTTCCCGGATATGGGAAAGATAAAAGTTACGCAAGTACAGAGAGTCCCAAGCAGGATCAACCCCAAAAGACCCACATCAAGACATGTCATAATTTCAATGGCAAATGTAAATGATAAAGAGAGAATCTTAAAGGCTGCAAGAGAGAGACAGAGAGTTACCTACAAAGGAACACCCATCAGATTGTCAAATGATTACTCAACAGAAACACAACAAGCTAGAAGTGAGTGGAAGGAGGTATACAAAGTGTTGCAAAGCAAAGGACTGAATCCAAGAATACTATATCCAGCAAGACTATCAATCAAAATTGAAGGGGAAATCAGGAGCTTCGCAGACAAAAAAAGACTCAGGGAGTTTATCACCACCAAACCAGCAATGCAAGAATTGCTAAAGGGAATACTGTAAAAAGAAGAAATAAACAGGTAAGATGGAATACAGACACAAAAATAGATATGACTACAAACAAATACCTTTCAGAAATAACTTTAAATGTAAACGGACTAAATGCTCCAATTAAAAGACATCGAGTGGCTGAATGGATAAAAAAAACATGACCCATATATATGCTGTCTACAAGAGACCCACCTCAGAACAAGAGACTCACACAGATTGAAAGTGAAGGGATGGAAAAATATCTTCCAGGCAAATGGAAATGAAAAAAAAAAGCTGGGGTAGCAATACTTATATCTGACAAAATAGACCTCAAAGTAAATGC
Source organism: Ia io (assembly GCA_025583905.1). Taxonomy (NCBI): domain Eukaryota; kingdom Metazoa; phylum Chordata; class Mammalia; order Chiroptera; family Vespertilionidae; genus Ia; species Ia io. Next base: position 120,816,283 of record JAJQQW010000002.1, read on the forward strand.
CATAACAAGAGATAAGGAAGGCCACTTCATAATACTAAAGGGAGAAATCCAACAAGAAGAAATAATTCTGTTAAACATATACGCTCCCAATATAGGAGCACCCAAATACATAAAAAACCTCCTGTAGGATATCAAGGGAGAGATTAATAGCAATACAATCATAGTAGGAGACTTTAATACCCCACTATCACCATTGGACAAATCCTCTAAACAAAAAATCAGCAAAGAAACAGCAATCCTAAATGACTCACTAGACCAGATGGAATTAATTGACATCTTCAGAACATTTCACCCCAGAGCCACAGAATATACATTCTTCTCAAGTGCACATGGGTCATTTTCAAAGATAGACCATATGCTGAGTCACAGGCAAAGTCTCTTCAAATTCAAGAAGATAGAAATTATATCAAGCATCTTCTCAGATCACAGTGGCATAAAACTGGAAATCAACTACAATAAATACAATCCAAAGAAATCAAACACATGGAGACTAAACAGCATGCTATTAAAAAAGGACTGGGTCACCAGAGAGATCAAGGAAGAAATAAAAAACATCATGGCAACAAATGACAATGAAAACACAACAATCCAAAATCTATGGGACACAGCGAAAGCAGTCTTGACAGGGAAGTTCATAGCTCTACAAGCCTACTGCACAAAACAAGACACAATGGTAATAAATTACCTAACCCTACAACTCAAAGAGCTAGAAAAAGAGCAGCAAGAAAAGCCCAGTGTAACCAGAAGGAAGGAAATAACAAAGATCAGAGCGGAGATAAATGACATAGAGACCAAAGAAACAGTACAAAAGATCAACAAAACCAAGAGCTGGTTCTTTGAAAGGATAAACAAGATTGATGGACCTCTAGACAGGCTCACCAAGAAGCAAAGAGAGAGGACCCAAATAAACAAAATCAGAAATGAAAGAGGTGAAATCACAACAGACCCCACTGAGATACAAAGGATTGTTATGAAATACTACGAACAGCTCTATTCCAACAAACTGGACAACCTGGAGGAAATGGACATATTCCTAGAAAAATACAACCTTCCAAAAATCAATCAAGAAGAATGTCAACAGCTCAATAGGCCAATAACTATGGACGAAATTGAAGCAGTCATCAAAAAGCTTCCGGCAAACAAAAGCCCGGGGCCTGACGGCTTCACAGGAGGGTTTTACCAAACATTCAAGGAAGAACTAAAACCTATCCTCCTCAGACTAATCCAAAAAATTCAAGAGGAAGGAACACTTCCAAACTCCTCCTATGAAGCCAGCATCACCCTAATACCAAAACCAGATAAAGACAACACAATGAAAGAGAATTGCAGACCAATATCCCTCATGAACATAGATGCCAAAATCCTCAACAAAATTCTAGCAAATCGGCTCCAGCAGTACATCAGAAAGATCATACACCATGACCAAGTAGGATTTATCCCAGGAATGCAAGGATGGTACAATATCCGCAAATCAATAAACGTGATACATCACATAAACAAATTGAGAGATAAAAATCACACAGTCATATCAATTGATGCAGAAAAAGCATTTGACAAAATCCAACACCCTTTCTTGATAAAAACTCTCAACAAGGTGGGAATAGAAGGATCATACCTCAATATAATAAAAGCTATATATGATAAACCCACAGCAAACATCATACTCAATGGACAAAAACTAAAAACATTTCCCCTAAGAACAGGAACAAGACAGGGATGCCCACTCTCACCACTCCTGTTTTACATAGTACTGGAAGTATTAGCCATTGCAATTAGACAAGAAGAAGAAATAAAAGGCATCCAAATTGGAAAAGAACAAGTAAAGCTGTCTTTATTTGCAGACGACATGATATTGTACATAAAAAATCTGAAAGACTCCGTCAAAAAACTAATAGACTTAATAAATGAATTCGGCAATGTAGCAGGATACAAAATTAATGCCAATAAATCTATGGCCTTTCTATACACCAACAGTGAACTTACAGACAGAGAGACTAAAAAGGCAATCCCATTTACCATCGCACCAAAAAAATCAAGATACCTAGGAATAAACTTAACTAAGGAGGTAAAAGACCTATACACGGAAAACTACAGGACACTGAAAAAAGAGATAGAGGAAGATGTAAACAGATGGAAGAACATACCATGTTCATGGATTGGTAGAAGCAACATCATTAAAATGTCCATACTACCCAAAGCAATCTATAGATTCAATGCACTTCCCATTAAAATACCAACGGCATATTTCACAGACCTTGAAAGAACTCTCCAAAAATTCATCTGGAATAAAAAAAGACCCCGAATAGCCACAGCAATCCTGAGAAAGAAGAATAAAGTAGGAGGGATCTCAATACCAGATTTCAAGCTATATTACAAAGCCACTGTACTCAAAACAGCCTGGTACTGGCACAAGAACAGACATATAGATCAATGGAACAGAATAGAGAATCCAGATATTGATCCAAACCACTATGCTCAATTAATATTTGACAAAGGAGGCATGAACATACATTGGAATAAAGACAGTTTCTTCAATAAATGGTGTTGGGAAAATTGGACAGATACATGCAAAAAAATGAAACTAGATCACCAACTTACGCCATACACAAAAATAAACTCAAAATGGATACAGGACTTAAACATAAGACGGGAAACCATAAAAATACTAGAGGAATCCACAGGCAGCAAAATCTCAGACATATGCCAAAAGAACTTCTTCACCGATACTGCCCCTAGGGCAATGGAAGCTAAAGAGAAAATAAACAAATGGGACTACATCAAAATAAAAAGCTTTTTTACAGCAAAAGAAACTATCAACAAAACAACAAGAAAGCCCACTGCATGGGAGAACATATTTGCAAATGGCATCACTGATAAAGGTTTAATCTCCAACATCTACCGACAGCTTATGCAACTTAATATAAGGAAGATAAATGATCCAATAAAAAAATGGGCAATGGACCTAAATAGAATCTTTTCCAAAGAAGACAGAAGGAAGGCCAAGAGACACATGAAAACATGCTCAACGTCACTAATTATCCGAGAGATGCAAATCAAAACAACAATGCGGTGTCATTTCACACCTGTCAGAATGGCTATCATCAACAAATCAACCAACGACAAGTGTTGGCGAGGATGCGGAGAAAAAGGAACCCTCGTGCACTGCTGGTGGGAATGCAGACTGGTGCAGCCACTGTGGAGAACAGTATGGAGTTTCCTCAAAAAACTGAAAATGGAACTCCCATTTGACCCAGTAATCCCACTCCTAGGAATATATCCTAAGAAACTGGGAACACCAATCAGAAAGGATATATGCACCCCTATGTTCATAGCAGCACAATTTACAATAGCTAAGATTTGGAAACAGCCTAGGTGCCCATCAGCAGATGACTGGATCAGAAAACTATGGTACATCTACATAATGGAATATTATGCTGCCATAAAAAAGAAGGAATTCTTACCATTTGCAGCAACCTGGATGGAATTGGAGAACATTATGTTAAGTGAAATAAGCCAGTCAATGATAGAAAAATGCCAAATGATCTCACTCATTTATGGATAATAAAGAACATTAAAAACTTGAACAAAAAGATAGATACAGAGGCAGTAAAGCATCAAACAGTCTGTCAAATTACAGCAGGAAGGTTACGGAGAGGTGGGGAAGATAAGAGATCAATCAAAGGACTTGTATGCATGCATATAAGCATAACCAATGGACACAAAACTCTGGGAGGTGAGGGCATATATGGAGTGGGGTTGGGGGGGGAAATGGTAAGATATATACACATATAATACCTTAATAAAAAATTGAAAAAAAAAAAAGAATAAACTCTCTCTTTCACATATTCACAACTGTAAACCCATTTTCCCCTTACCCTGTATTTAGATATTTAGCTACTCAATTTAATAGTTATATGTACACTAGAGGCCCGGTGCACAAAATTCGTGCATGGTGGTGGTGGGGGGGTGTCCCTCAGCCCAGCTTGCACCCTCTCCAATCTGGGACCCCTCGAGGGATGTCCGAATGCCTGTTTAGGCCCGATCCCAGTGGCATCGGGCCTAAACGGGCATTCGGACATCCCTCTCACAATCCAGGACTGCTGGCTCCCAACCACTCGCCTGCCTGCTTGCCTGATTGCACCTAACCACTTCTGCCTGCCAGCCTGATCACCCCCTTACCACTCCCCTGCCAGCCTGATGGACACCTAACTGCTCCCTTGCCGGCCCCATTGCCCCTAACTGCCCTCCCCTGCTGGCCCGGTCACCCCTAACTGCCCTACCTTTCCAGCCTGGTCCCCCTCAACTGCCCTCCCCTGCAGGCCTGGTCCCCTCCACAACTGCCCTCCCCTGCAGGCCTTGTCCCTCCCAACTGCCCTCCCCTGCAGGCCTGGTCACTCCCAATTGCCCTCCCCTGCAGGCCTGGTCACTCCCAACTGCCCTCCCCTGCATGCCTGGTTGCCCCTAACTGCCCTCCCCTGCTGGCCCAGTCACCCCTAACTGTCCTCCCCTGAAGGCTTGGTTGCCCACAACTGCCCTCCCCTGCTGGCCAGGTCATCCCTAACTGTCCTCCCCTGCTGGCCCAGTTGCCCCTAACTGTCCTCCCCTGATGGCCTGGTTGCCCCCAACTGCCCTCCCCTGCTGGCCCGATTGCCCCTAACTGTCCTCCCCTGCAGGCCTGGTTCCCCCCAACTGCCCTCCCCTGAAGGCCTGGTCGCCCACAACTGCCCTCCCCTACCGGCCATCTTGTGGTGGCCATCTTGTGTCCACATGGGGGTGGCCATCTTGTATGTTGGAGTGATGGTCAATTTGCATATTATCTCTTTATTATATAGGATGACTCATAATGGGAAATCAGATAAAGAAATATCATCTCTCACTGCTGTAGATTCCAAGAATTCATCAAATTTCTCTTAGAGGGTTGATTATACTAAGATGGAGCTTATAACAACAACAAAAAAAAGGAAATTCAATCTCACAATCATAGTTTCAATGCTCAGATTGCATATTTACACTAGTCCCTACCTTGCTTAAACCTAAATTTTCATCAGAACTAATAAGTGTCTGGGTAGTCTGCCAGTCAGTGAAGCAGGATAGATAGTAAGAAGCTAGGGAAATTCCTTGACATGTGGAATAAGGGAAACTGATACAAAATAATTAGATAAGGCCAAACAATTTGAATAATTTACTGCCAGGTAACGAATCACAAGGTTTTATCTTCCCTAACCAAGAACACAGGAGCAAATGGTTTACAACATTCCAGATCATTCAGGGGAAGACTGGTCCCTCTTCAATGACATTCTTTAAAAATAAAACCAACCAGAAAATAATTCTGACCTCCCCCCCCCCCCCCATTACACACATTTTGATGGGTGCCTACTGGATTACAACCAGGGGAGCAGTGGATAGCATCAGCTTGTTCCCAGATTATCCCCTGAACCTGTCTCCAAGGCCCTCCATTTTCTCTGACTTTCCAGAGAGCTAACAGAAGCCGTCTTGGCTTACTTCTTTTACTGAGACTTCTATTTCTCAGTGAGTCAAAACAGCCCCACATAGACTCTCTCTCCTTTCCTATTATGTTTCTAGGAAGCCAAAGTAGCTCTAACTATACTCTCCTGTTGCTTCTTCTACCTTAAGCCCTTCCTTTGTTTCACTATACCCAGCTTTAATAAGCATACTCTACCCATGCACGCACTCTTGCTAGAGCATAGCCACGCCTTTCATCTCTGCTGTCTTTCTCCTAAACTCCCCACAAATCTTGCAACCATGGGAGGAACAGATAGTTGCAGTTCGTCCTGGGCTTACTCCCTGAACCTGTCTCCAAGGCCCCTTTCTCTCTGACTTTCTCTTTCCCGTTGCTTCTTCTACCTTAAGCCCTTCCTTTGTTTCACTGTCTCCAGCTTTAATAAACGTACTCTCAAAATCACATGGACTCATATTTTGAACTCTTTCCTGCATAAAGTCATGAACCGCCACACTACCTGCCAACCTGAGGCAGACCCACTCTGTGCCTGGTCCCCATCTGGTAATATCAGGAGGTACATTATTCAAGGAACCAAGGGAGAAGATACCAGAATCATTGTCAGCAGAACCAAGTTCATAATCAGGCTTCTGTCCCACAAGACCAGTAGTTTGGGGAGTGTTCAGGGCATGTTCAAAGGTTAGAACAGTAGGTCAAGATAGGGTTTCAGGACTGTGTGCTAAGGCACCCCTTCATATGATACCAGGGGAGGGAAGTCATTTACATAAGTCACAAAATAAAAGATCTGAGCCTAAATAAAGAGATTGTAAAAATTACTAATGAAAATCCTTAGAGATTTTGATGAGGGAATATTCCAAACATATCATTCCAATTATCCTGTCTCTGACCAGTATATCTGATAATCAGAAAAATAATGAATGACCATTAAAAGTTTAATATTTTTTCAGAATCTGGGAGGAGGTCGCTGGGAACAGCCTTACCACCACTGCAATCTGAGCCAGGCCGGACAACATGGCCCTGCCCTCAGAAGTCAGGGTCCGGGAACTGTGGTGTTTGCCATAGGAAGGACTGTTACCTCCCCAGTCCCAGGCACCACTGGAACCATGTACCTGGAGTGCTTGGGGTAAGCTGGTTGAGGTAGCACTGGTTGTAGAGCCTGCATTGGGAGCACAGCAGTGGGAGTTCAGGGCTGAGACTTGCTGGAGAAAGCAAAGTCAATGCCCTGCCATAGTTCTGCCTGGGAGGTTAGCTCAAATCTGTGTCTGTGGGAGGGGCCATGCAGAAGAGTTCAAGGCCAGCCAAGGGATCAGATGGACATGTCCACCAGTGAATCTGAGAGACCCTTTACATTCTGGAGGAACTTTTGGTCAAGAGCCAGTTCGGGACTGGACAGTGGGGCCCAGGAAGGAGGATAAGTCCTGCCTACCTCAAGTGAAGGGAAGGACCTCTTCCCCAACCTGTGGAACAGCTGGTGGTGCCCTGTCCTGCAATGATCTGAGATAAGGGAGAAGGGCTCTGGGCTGGAAAATATGTGCCCCCTGTGACTGTCAGGGACTTGGACATTTGGCTTAGTCAGAGTCTTGGCAGAGGTCCTGCCCAGCAGGGACCATCAGTGCTGAAAAATTGGAGTCCCAATTGGGGCTGCTATATTTTTATCCCCTACTGCTTGATGTGGCAGTGGGGGTGTCCCTAACCCTGGCACAGCTAAGGTATTGGAAGGAAAGAAATACCCACCATTTCTCCTACAATCTACGGGAACCACCCCTAACCAAGTCTGTTCAAACCATCCTGGAAAAGACCATGATTCCCCTGCAGAGTCCAGTTCCATGGGGGGAAAGGGAAGCAAGCTCAGAACAGGGACATTCAAGGTGTGAGACCCAAAGCAGACCCAGCCTCTGGGCAATGGAGCTACCCCTTCCCCCGCCAGACTATATGGGACTTCACCCTGCCATGCTTCAGTCAAGTTGTCCAGGACTAGGCAGGGATGGGACTCACATTGACCTCCACCAGAGAACCTCCCAGGAGGATTAGAACTGACATACCAAGGGGCCAGATTCAACATCAGAGCAAAATCCAAAGTTGCACAAATAGCAGAGAGAAAGTTCTTTTCTTCCATATTCTTTTTTCCATTCTCTCTCCTAATTCTTTTGTTCTTGTGTCTCTTAGCATTTTTTTCTTTCTTTCCTTTTCCAGAATTTTTGTTGTTGTTTTGTTTTTTTGTGTTCTTTTTGATTTTGTCTTGTTTTGTCTTGTTTGTTCTGTCAGCAACTGTATAACAGCTGGCACAATGTGTTTGGGGTTAAGCCTCAGTCAGCAAGCCTGAGGGATGAGCCCACCCATGAATGAGACAAAAGCAATCAAAATCCAAATACAATAGGAGGGCCCAAATAACCCACACAAGGGACATTCCTAGAGCACCCAGCTCAGAAGATCAAGGAGACTACACCACTGGGTCCCACAAGAAGTCCCCTTCATCATAACTGGGAGGCATAACAGTCTTATCCAAAGACACAAACACAAAGAAACAGCAAAAATGGAGAAACAGAAACAGGCCACGAATGAAAAAAACAGGAGGAATCTCCAGAGAAAAAGAGCTAAATGAGATGAAGGCAAACAATTTATCAGAGTGTAAAGTAATGGTTTTTAGAATGCTCAACAGCATGAAAAGGAACATAGAAACCATGAAAAATAATCATCCGGAAATGAAGAATGACATATCTGAAGTAAAGAACACACTGGTAGGAATTAACAGTAGGTTAGAAGAAGCAGAGGATCAAATCAGTGGATTAGAAGACAAGGTAGACAAAAAAAATGACTCAATCAGAGCAGCTAAATTAATTAATTAATCAAAAAGCCTGAGAACAGTTTAAGGGAATTTTGGTACAATATGAAATGTAATAACATCTTCATCATAGGAGCATGAGAGGGAGAAGAAAGTGAGCATGGGATAGAGAAATTGTTTCAAGAAATAATGACAGAAAACTTCCCTACCCTGGTGAAGGAAAAAGTTATACAAGTTCAGGAACCTCAGAGAGTCCCAAACAATATGAACACAAAGACACATCATAATTAAAATGGCAAAGGTTAAAGACAAAGAGAGAATCTTAAGGGCAGCAGGAGAGAGACAATTAGTTACCTACAAGGAAGCTCCCATATGCTGTCAGCTGATTTCTCAACAGAAACAAGACAGGGAAGAAGAGGATGATGTGAAATATTCAAAGTAATGAAAAGCAAGGATCTAAAATGAAGACTACTCTATCCGGCAAGGCTATCATTCAAAACTGAGGGTGAAATAAAGATATTTCCAGACAAAAAAAAAAGACTAAGGAAGTTTATTAGCACCAAACCAGCATTGCAAGCAATGTTAAAGAGACTGCTCACACAGGATGAAAGTGAAGGGATGGAAAATATGTTTCCATGCAAATGGAAAAAAGAGCAGGGGTATCTCTACTTATATCTGACAAAATAGACTTCAAAGCAAAAGCCATAACAAGAGACAAAGAAGGTCACTACATACTGCTAACAGGGTGGTTCTGACAAGAGGATATAACTCTGGTAAACATATATGCACCCAATATAGAAGCAACGATATATATATATATATATATATATATATATATATATATATATATATATATATATATATATATATATATATATATATATATATATATATATATATATATATATATATATATATATATATATATATATATATATATATATAAAGTATAATATGCTAATTAGACCAGGCATCCTTCTGGATGACCTTCCAGACAAAGCCAGGTGCCTGCCAGTGGCTGAAGGGAAGGCCAGGTCCCGGGTGCCAGAGGGAAGCTGTTGCTGGCAGCTGGGGGAGGAAAGATCTACTCTTGCATGAATTTCGTGCATCGGGCCTCTAATATATATATATCCTCTTACAGGTATTCAAGGGAGAGATTGACAGTAATACAGTCATAGTAAGGAACTTTAACATCCTATTGATATCACTGCATAGATCTTCAACAAGGAAACAATGACCTTAAACAACACATTCCATCAGATGCATTTAATTAACATTTACAGAACATTTCACCCCAAAGCTGTAGAAGTGTACATCAGACATTCTCAAAGTGTACATCAGACATTCTCAAGTGTACATCAGACATTCTCAAAGATAGACCATATGTCAGGACACAAAATAAGTCTCTACAAGTTCAAGAAGATTGAAATCATATCAAGCATCTTCTCAGATCACAATGGCATGAAGATAGAAATCAACTACAGTAAAAACTCCCCAATACATTCAAACACATGGAGGCTAAATAGCATGTTATTAAACAACTAGTAGCCCTGTGCACGAATCTATGTGCCAGTAGCTCGCCAATAGCTCACTGCCACCCTCCAGTAGCTCTCCGCCTGCTGCCCCACCCTCCTGTGGCTCCCTCTGCCCCCGCCTCCCCCACATAGCTTGCTGCCCTGCCCCCTCCTGTAGCTCTCCCCTGCCTGCTTGTAGCTCACTGCTCCACCATCCTGCTGATCCGTGATCCGGTCGTTATGTGGTCTGTTGTTACGCTTCACGGTGTAATGACCATTTGCATATTATGTCTTTATTATATAGGATGAATGGGTTACCAATGAGATTAAGAAGAAATAAAAGAGTGCCTGGGAACAAATGAAAATGAACACATAACAACCCAAAAAAAATGGGACATAGCAAAAGCAGTCCTGAGAGGGAAGTTCATAGCATTACAGGCCTACCTGAGGAAACAAGAAAAGTCTCAAATAAACTATCTAACCCTAAAACTAAAACAACTACAAAAAGAACAACAAGAAAAGCCCAAATGAAGTAGAGGGAGGAAATAATGACATAGAGACTAAAAGAGTAATACAAAAGATCAATGAAACCAAGAACTGATTGTTTGAAAGGATAAACAAGATTGATGAACCTTTAGCCAGACTTATCAAGAAACAAAGAGAGAGGAACCAACTAAATAAATGAAAGAGGTGAAGTAACAACTGACACCACAGAAATACAAAGAATTGTAAGAAGATACTATGATCAATTAAATGCCTACAAATTGGACAACCTGGGCAAAATGGATTCTTAGAAACATACAATCTTCCAAAAACTCAATCAGGAAGAATCATAAAACCAGAGCAGATCAATAAAAACTACTGAATTTGAAGCAGTAGTAAAAAATACTTCCAGCAAACAAAAGTCCTGGGCAGGATGGCTTCACAGTCAAATTTTACCAAACATTCAAAGAAGAACTAACACCTATCCTCCTCAAGACTTCCAGGCCCTTTTTATGAGACCAGAATTATCCTAATTCCACAATGAGATAAAGACACTACAAAGAAAGAAAATTGTAGGTTAATATCTCTGATGAACATAGATGCCAAATCCTCAGCTAAATTAGCAGGTCAGAATTAAAAATACATTAAAAAGGTCTTACACTATGATCAAGTGGGATTTATTCCAGGGATACAAGGCTGATACAATATTTGCAAATCAATAAATATGATACATCACATAAACAAAATAAAGGAGAAAATCACATGGTCATATCAATAGATGCAGAAACAGCATTCAACAAAATCCAGCACCCATCTATAATAATAAAAGCGTGTTATGCTAATTAGACTGGACAGCCGAACGACCTTCCGAAGTCCTTCCAGACAACACCAGGGCTGGGAGGGCTGAGCTAAGCCACTGTGGCTGCAAGGGCTGAGGCAAGGCAAGCTGCTGTGGCTGCGAGGGTCAAGCACCTTGCATGAATTTCACGCATTGGGCCTCTAGTCTATACTAATAAAAGCCTAGGTGGCCCTCGCACCCTCACATTATCACAATATGGCTGCCCCCATGTTGTCACAAGATGGCCACCCCACGTCATCACAAGATGGCCACCATAAGATGGCCTGCAGAGGAGGGCAGTTAGGGTTGACCAGGCCTGCAGGGGAGGGCAGTTAGGGGTGACCAGGCTGGCAGGGGAGGGCAGTTAGAGGTGACCAGGCTGGCAGGGGAGGGCATTTCAGGGCAACCAGGCCTGCAGAGAGGGGACCCCACCAGTGCATGAATTCATGCACTGGGACTCTAGTTTTTTATAAAAAACTCTCAGGAAAGTAGGAGTAGAGGGGGCATACCTCAACATGATAAAGGCCATATATGACACCCCTACAGCAAACATCATACTCAATGGGCAAAAACTAAAACCATTTCCCTTAAGATCGGGAACAAAACAGTGATATCTGCTTTCATGACTCTTATTCACTATAGTACTATTGGAAGTCCTAGCCACAGCAATCAGACAAGAAGAAAAAAATAAAAGGCATCCAAATTGGAATGGAGGAAGTAAAAATGTCATTACTCATAGATGACATGATATTATATGCATCCAAAACTACTAGATTTAAAAAATGAATTCAGCAAAGAAGCAGGATATAAAATTAACATCCAGAAATTGATGGCATTTTTATACACCAATAATGAACTCTCAGAAAATAAAACTAAAGAAAATCCCATTTATCATTGTAATACAAAAAATAAGATACCTAGGAGTAAACTTAACCAAGGAGGGAAAAGACTTATACTCAGGAAAACTATAGGACATTGAAAAAGAAATAGAGGAAGATAGAAACAAGTGGAAGCATATACTGTGCTCATGGACTGGTAGAATCAACATCATTAAAATGTCTATACTACCCAAAGCAATCTATAGATTCAACACAATTCCTATCAAGATACCAACAGCATATATCACAGATCTAGAACAAATATTTCAAAATTTATATGGAACCAAAAAAAGATCCCAAATAGCCACAACAATCTTTAGAAAGAATAACAAAGTTGGAGAGATCACAATACCTGATTTCAAAATATGCTACAAAGCCATTGCAATCAAAACAGCCTGATACTGGCACAAGAACAGGTATATAGATAAATGGAACAGGAGAGAGACCCAGAAATCAACCCACGCCATTACTGTCTATTAATATTTGACAAAGGAGGCAAGAGCATACAATGGAGTAAAGACAGTCTCTTCAAATAAATGGTATTGTGAAAATTGGATACATTCATGCAAAAAATGAAACTAGACCACCATCTTACACCATACACAAGAATAAACTCAAAATGTATAAAAGACTTAAATGTAAGCTACAAAACCATAAAAATCCTAGAAGAAAACATAGGCAGTAAAATCCCAGACATCTCATGTAGCAGAATTTTCACTGATACATCTCCTAGGGCAAGAGAAACAAAGGAAAAAATAAAAAATGGGACTACATCAAGCTAAAAACTTTCTGCACAGCAAAAGAAACCATCATCAAAATGAAAAGAGAACAGCCCTAACCGGTTTGGCTCAGTGGATAGAGCGTTGGCCTGTAGACTCAAGGGTCCCAGGTTCGATTCCAGTCAAGGGCATGTACCTTGGTTGTGGGCACATACCCAGTAGGGAGTGTGCAGGAGGCAGCTGATCGATGTTTCTAACTCTCTATCCCTCTCCCTTCCTCTCTGTAAAAAATCAATAAAATATACTTTTAAAAAATGAAAAGAGAACATACTTTATGGAAGAACATATCTTCCAATGATACATCTGATAAGGGGTTAATTTCCAAAACATATAGAGAACTCATACAACTTAACAAAAGGAATATAAACAATCCAAATAAAAAATGGTCAAAGGACCAGAATAGACATTTCTCCAAAGAGGACATGTAGATGACCAAGAGACATATGAAAAAATGTTCAATGTAACTAGTCATCATAGAGATGTAAATTAAAATTACAATGATATCTCACCTGCCAGAATGGCTACCATCAATAAATCAACAAATTACAAATGTTGACGAGTATGTGGAGAAAAAGGAACACTAGTTCACTGCTAATGAGAATGCTGACTGGTGCAGCCATATGGAAAAACAGTATGGGGTTTCCTCAAAAAATTTAAAAAATGAAACTGCTGTTTGACCAAGTGATTCTACTTCTAGAAATATATCCTAAGAATCAAAAAACACCAATCAGAAAGAATACATGCACGCCTTTGTTCATAGAAGCATTATTTACAATAGTTGAGATCTGGTAACAGCCCAAGTACCCATCAGTAGCTGAGTGAATGAAAAAGCTGCAGTACATTTACACAATGGAATTCAATGCAGCTGTAGAAAAAGAGGATCTCTTACCCAGCATGGATGGACCTGGAGATTATTATGCTAAGTGAAATAAGCCAGTCAAAGAAAGACAAATGTCATATGATCTCACTTATATGTGGAATATGATGAACAAAATAAACTGACAAAAAAAATGGGTCTAGATGCATGGATACATGGAACAGACTGAGATTGCTCAGAGGGGGCGGGGGAAGCAACTAAAAGCAAATAAGCAAAGAACTTGTATGCATATATACATAGCCCATGGACACAGACACTAGTGTGGTTAAGGCTTGGGGTGGGACCAGGTTTGGTTGTAGTGGGGCAAAGGGGTTGGAAATGGGGGACATCTGTAATATAGTCAACAATTTTAAAATTTCATTAAAATTTTTTTAAATTATCATAATCCAAATAAATGTTCAGAGACTACCATACAGACAGTAGCAAAATTTGTAAATAGTTATTTAACAGTATGATACTGAAAGTAATCTGTAATTAAAAAATTAAAAAATAAATTAAAGTGGTAAAATACCCCAAATGAATTCTTTAAATTTGTATATATACCACATTACCATCAATTTTGAAAGGAGATAAATAATAAGAGATTAAAAATGGCAGTGGCATAAGAGGACATGCTCCCTGGACCAAACTGAAATTACAACTAAAATACAGAAAAACTTCTTGAATAATCAACAGAAGACTCACTGGAGAGAACCCTGATAACTGAGGACTGAAAGTGGAGACTTCATAGAGACCAACAGGATGGGCAGAGGCATGAAAGGGCTGGCTGGGCTCCCACAGACAGCAGCTGAAGTTCTGGAGAGATATCTCAGCTATGGGGGGTTGCCACTGAGAACTCTGGAGTCTAATCCCCAAGCTGGACCTTCCAGCAGAGAGCGCCAGAACTGTGAAGGGTATGCACATAACATCTGTCTGTGAAAAGCAGCAGGGTTGCTGTCTGCCAGGGAGAAATGGCTGGAAATTCAGGCACCCTATTAAAGGGCCAATGCAAAAATTCCTTGTGAAGCCACTCACCTGGAGCTCTGGCAGAGGGAAGGCAGAGTGGACTGGAGCTATGTGAGCAGAAACCGGGATTGGGGTTCTGGAGTTAGAGCTCAGAAGACAGACACCCTGGTATTCTGTGCTTAGTCATTTCTTCATGCTGTGGAGATCATCTTTCTCACCCAGATATTTGCTATATAGGCGGCCTTGCCTGGGGGAAAGACAGTTGACCCACCCTATTGGAAAACACCTTACCCCACAGTGTGGTGGGGAGTTGCTGAGGCCCAGTAAGAGACTGAGAATAGCAATTAGCCTCCAGGCAGAAGAAATTGCCCCACCCTGTTGATAAAACTCTTGTCACGCTGCTAGACAATTGCTTGAGAGCAATTTGAGATGGAATCCTTTGTCTGTAGACAAAGGTGGTCTCTGGAGACTTTCAATCTTTTCCTGATCTAATTAGCAAGAAACAGCATTTGACACTGTCCTGCACTAGAGATTGACAGGTATAGCAGATCTACCTAATACATAGACACAAACCAAGCAGGCAGCCAAAATGAGGAGACAAAAAAACAACCCCCAAATGAAAGAACAAGAGAATTCTCCAGAAAAAGAGGTAAGTGAAATAGAGATAAGTTCAGGAGGCACTCAAGTTCAGGAGGCGCAGAGAACCCCAAGCAAGAAGCACCCAAACAGGCCCATGCCCAGACACATCATAATTAAAATGCCAAAAATTAAAGACAAAGAGAGAATCTTAAAGGCAGCAAGAGAAAAGCAAACTGTTACCTACAAAGGAGCTCCCATAAGGCTGACACCTGATTACTCATCAGAAACTCTACAGGTCTAAAGGAAATGGCATGAAGTACTCAAGGTAATGGAAAGCAAGGATCTGAAACCAAGATTACTATATACAGCAAGGCTATCATCCAGAATAGAAGGTCAAATAAAGAGCTTCGCAGTCCAAAATAAAAGGCTAAAGGTGTACACCACCACCAAACCAGCATTACAAGAAATGCTAAAGGGACTGCTGTAATGAGAAGAAAAGAGAGAAACCTAGGCATACAGATTTAAAGTGATAATAAATCAGTACCTAGCAATAATAACCCTAAATGTAAATGGATTAAATGCTCCAATCAAAAGGCATAGGGTAGCTGGATGGGCACAAAAACATGACCCAACTATATGCTGTCTACAAGAGACCCACCTCAGAACAAAAGACACACACAGAATGAGAGTGAAGAGCTGGAAAAAAAATTGCCCATGCAAATAGAAAAGTAAAAAAAGCTGGAGTGGCATACTCATATCCTACAAAATAGACTTCAAAATGAAGACCATCACAACAGACAACAGGTCATTACATAATACTAAAGGGATCAATCCAACAAGAGGATATAACCCCAAATATAGGAGCACCTAAATATATAAAAATACTTCTAGAGGACTTTAAGGGAGAGATCGACAACAATACAGTCATAGTAGGGGACTTTAACACCCCGCTGAATTCACTGGATAGATCTTCCAGACAAAAAATTAACAAGGAAACAGTGACTCTACAGGACACACTGGATCAGATAGATTTAATTGACATTTATAGAACATTTCACCCCAAAGCTGCGAATATACATTCTTCTCAAGTGTACATGGATCATTCACAAAGATTGACCACATGTTACGACACAAAACAAGTCTTTACAAGTTCAAGAAGATTGAAATCATATCAGTCTTCTCAGATCACAATGGCACAAAGATAGAAATCAACCACAGTAAAAACAACCAAAAACATTCAAATACATGGAGGCTAATAGCATGTTATTAAACAATGAATGGGTTACCAATGAAGTCAAGAAAGAAATAAAAAACTTTCTGGATACAAGTGAAAATGAACACACAATGACCCAAAATCTCTGGTACACAGCCAAAGCAGGCCTACCTCAAAAAACAAGAAAAATTAATAATATACTATTTAACTCTACAACTTAAAGAACTAGAAAGAGGACAATAAGAAAAGCCCGGAGTAAGTTGAAGGAAGGATTAGAACTGAAATAAGTGACATAGAGACAAAAAAAAAATAAAAATCCGTGAGTTGGTTCTTTGAAAGGATAAACAAAATTGATGAACAATTAGCCAGACTCATCAAGAAACAGAGAGGACTCAGATAAATTAAATCAGAAATGAAAGCAGAGAAGTAACCACCAACACCACAGAAATATAAAGGGTTGTAAGAAAATACTATGAACAACTTTATGCCAACTAGCTGGACAATGTGGATGAAGTGGACTAGAAAATTCCTAGAAAAATACAATCTCCCAAAACTAAACCAGGAAGAATCAGAAAACATGAATAGGCCAGTAGCAACTGATGAAATTGAAGCAGTAATCCTATCTAATAAAAGAGTAATATGTAAATTAACCATCACTCTGCAACAAAAATGGCGGCGCCCATAGCAGACACTGGCGGGTTGGCCCGGCAACGGGAGCCTGGCATCTGCTCCTTGGCCCTGGAGGGAGGGGAGGGTCCTCTGGCCAGAGGACAGGGAGCGGGATGCTGAGCTCGCGTCGCCAGTGGTGGTGCGAGCCCAGCGTCTGTGCCCTGGCCGGCCACGCGGAGTGAAGAGAAGGGGCCTGTGGGGCCGTGAGCCCAGCGTCCGCACCCTGGCCGGCCGCAGAGGGAGGGGAGGAACCAGAAAAATGAATCTTTCCAGTTCCTGATGCTGACGGAGCCCTATGGGTGCCGGGGTCCTCCACCTGCAGCCTCCAGTTGCAGCCCAGCCGCAGACTGGAAGCCCCCTGCCCACAGTCCAGACACGACCAGCGTGGCACGGAGGTGCAGAGGTGTCCAGTGGGCACGCTACAGACATCAAATCACTGCCTCCAAGGCCGCCCCCCACCCACACTTGCAAGTAGTATGGTCCAAGGGGGCGACTCCTGAAGCAAGGCTCCCATGGCAGCTGATACGCACCACGCCAGGCGGGGAAGCCGGACCTGAAGCCCAAGCACCCGAGTACCCGAGCGCCAGGGTGTCATGGGCCGGGGACATGAGGAGGCCCCAGGACAAGCATCTTCCCAGAGGATGTGTGGAAGGAGGGGAGGAACCTCTGGCTAAAGGCCGGGGTGAGGGATGCTGGCATCTTTGCAGGCCAGGCTGAGGGACACCCCCCCTCCTCACCCCCATGCACGAATTTCGTGCACTGGGCCTCTAGTAACATAAAATAAAAACTCTCAGCAAACAAAAGCCCGATCCAGATGGCTTCACAGGGGAGTTTTTCCAAACATTCAAAGAAGAACTAACACCTGTATTCCTCTATTCCAAAAAATCCAAGAGAAAGAAACACTTTCAAGCTCTTTTTATGAGGCCAGCATTATCCTAATTCCAAAACCAGATAAAGACACTACAAAGAAAGAGAATTACAAGCCAATATCCCTGATGAACATAGATCCTAAAATCCTCAACAAAATATTAGCAAATCACATCCAGCAATATATTAAAAAGATCATACCCCATGATCAAGTGGAATTTATTCCAGGGATGTGAGGTTGGTACAATAACTGCAAATCAATAAATGTGATACATCACATAAACAAATTGAAAGCCAAAAATCACATGATCATATCAATAGACACAGAAAAAGCATTCAACAAAATCCCACAACCATTTTTGAAAGTAGATAAATAACAAAAATAATGACAGGTAATATAATATTTGGTTGTTATATCTATTTTTCCTTTTATTAAAGACAAGTTATTAAATGAATAAAACATGCTTTAATTTCCATATCTATAGCTTCTAGTAAAATAGTTACATAACAGAAAAAGTATTCACCGTCAGATAATCTGCCCAGATTTTTGGTCATCACTCTAGATGCAGAAAGGAGGAATGGCTAATTTTGCCTGGGGGAGTCTTTCACAAAGGATGTGACTTTTGAGCTAAATCCCAAGGCATGAGTTAGCCAATCAGGGAAGGGGAGTATAGGGAAAGCACAGGGGTGTGAAAGAAAATGCCACACTGATCACAGGGCTTATGGGATAGCAGAAGAAGATACTAGTACATGTGCCATGATTATCTCACTTTTACCATACTCCCTTCTCCCTGTAATCCCTTTCCCACCTCCCACTTCTATTCCCACCACCTACCTGAAAGTTTAAGCTTATATTTTACCACCTTGTAAATCTTCTCTGATTCCTCAAAGTTGGGTAAAATCCCATAACCCTTTGAACTTATCTTCATCAGAGCACTTATCTCATAGTATTGTAATTGCCTGTCCATTTGTCTGTCTTCTCCACTAGAGTAAAAGGTCCTCAAACACCAGATTCTGTGTTCAGTGTCTATCATGTAGTAGATGCTCAATGAAGATTTGTTAAGTGAATGGCTGAAGGGCCCTGAATATCTCTTTCATTAGTTAGCAGCTTCTACATATCCTTCAGGTCTTAGCCTAAACCAGACCAACAAGTATGCTGTGAATGGAGTACATGTGGGCTGAGTCAGTGATCCCCTCAGTCCTTGGGTAGCCAGGCAGAGCCTTGGACTGCTAGATATCCAGCCTAGAGCAATCTCCTAACTATGCTGTAATGTGAGAAACTTTGAGAAGCACTTTGGCATCCCCTCCTTTTGGGTTCTTCATTATTTTATAGCACCCTCATTTTAGCCTCTTTACTTGTCTGTGTTCCCCCATAGACTACATGCTGAATGAGTGATATCTTTTTCCACTGTCCTGAACCAGGAGTCTGAACACAGTAAGAGTTCAACGAGTATTTGTTGAACAAATGCATGGATGAGGAAGCATTTGTATTACAATTTTAAAGACAGAATTTTAAGGTATAGAGGCAAAGAGCAGTCCATAGAAAAGGACTACAAATCAGAATGAAAACTCTAACTTGTTTGCTTTAGGATCCACAGGTCCTAGAACAGTGTCTGGTACTCAGACACTTAATGAATCTTTTAAAATGAGTTGAATTAAATGGCAAACAAACCTAGGCAGGTATCTTTGAAGAATCTAGAGCAATTCTGTTTGTCTAGAACCAATAGTGTATAAAGAAAAATACTGATAAAATGTTAGTATCCCCTTTACCATTGGAGCCATTTAATTAAGTCTCTTACTCACCTTAAGATTATATCTAAGTCAGATAAATTCATTTTAAAATATCAGAAATCCTATCCACAGTTAGACCATCAGTCCAGGGACTCTGATGTTAGGATTTTTAGACCCAAATAGAGCAAATTTATATAGTTAAGATAATTATGTGGTATTTAAGGCTCTTTGAATAGGAGCTCCTTTTGTTTAAACTACATCTTGCTTCAGGTATCCTGATGGCTGCTCTAAACTATAATTATCTTGTCTCTAGTCTAAACTCTTAGACTTTCCTGCCTATAGCCTTAATGGTTATAGATGCTCATGCTGGCCAAATCCAAAGGAATAATCTGAAACCCCTAAGGGAGGTGGAAGGTTAATTAAACCTTAATCTGAGTATGTAAGTCCTTTACAGAAAATCATTCAGACCCTATATTATTGCCCACTGGAATTCCACAGATTGCCCTGAAAGATTTATCACTCACTTCTTGCCTTCCTCCCATTCTCCTCCTGTCTTCCATAATTATCTTCTATCCTTAGCTAATAGCCAGACTACAGTCTCCAGGAACTCTAGAGCACAGATACCTTCAACTTTTCTCTCCCTAGCTGTCTGTAATCATTTGGCTTTAGAAACGTTAGTGCCATATTACTGTGGTACAGACTTCCAAAACGCCCAATTTCACTGATGCTCCAGGTGGACTTCTTAGTGCTAAGAGCACCATGATAAAAAATCTTTCTTCGATTGGGAACAGCTTTTGGATCTTTCTCTTGGATGCCTTTTCTTCACGTTGGGATTGATTATCCCTCTTAAAATTTGTCTCCAATGTGTGTCACGGAAAATGCCCTGGGTCTGGATTGGAGCAGGATGTAGTCTAGGCCGAAGGTGCCAGGCTGGTGATGCCTAGATCATCTATACAGAGTATTCATTAGAGATCTGGGTCAAGGCCCCAGCTATAGTGGTCCTTGGCCTAGAGCTGTGGTCGGCAAACTGAGGCTTGCGAGACACATGCAGCTCTTTGGCCCCTTGAGTGTGGCTCTTCCACAAAATACCATGGCCTGGGAGAGTCTATTTTGAAGAAGTGGCGTTAGAAGAAGTTTAAGTTTAAAAAATTTGGCTCTCAAAAGAAATTTCAATCGTTGTACTGTTGATATTTGGCTCTGTTGACTAATGAGTTTGCCGACCACTGGCCTGGAGTATCCTGAGCATGTTTATCCCATAGAGATCTGGCAGGGTTATAGCCACATTAGGCAGTTGGTCAGAATTTTATGATTTGAAGATTGTGATTCTGGCCTCATACTATCTTGAATAAAGACCAAGCATCCAGCTCTAGCTGGGTGGGTTCAGTGGATAGAGTGTCAGCCTGTGGACTAAAGGGTCCTGAGTTTGATTCTGGTCAAGGGCACATGCCCAGATTGCAGCTCCATCCCCAGTAGGGGGTGTGCAGGAGGCAGCTAATCATTGATGTTTCTATCTTTCTCTCCCTCTTCCTTCCTCTCTGAAATCTATAAAGATATATTCTTTAAAAAGACCAAGCATCCATAAAATTCCATAGAGAAAGAATTAACCTCTAACAGAGAAGCATTGTACTACTGAACGCTTTGTGATACAGATTTTCAAAATATCCAATTTTTGTAATGTATATTGAAAATTTTGTTTAAGCCTCTATTGTACTAGTAAACTTCTTCTTGAACTAAAACAACAACAACTTCCCCACACACACCAAAAAGAAGTACAAATATCTAGGGGAAATTTTTGAGAATCAAAAAGTATAGACCTAGATGTGATCTTAGAAATGATCTATTTCACTTCTCTCATTTAAGACAAACTGAGAACCAGGGTAGTGAAGTGCTGTTCCTCAAAAGCAAGACTAGGATATTAATGATAGTGCTACTTCCAGCACTGAGCAAAGTGTCAAGTACATAGTGGGTACTCGATAAATGCTTTTCAAATTACTAAATTCATTCGTTGTTATACACAGTACAGTGTTTGCATGCAGTAGGAACACCAATAAATTTGTATATTGAAATTATTCAACCAAATGTGACCACACACAGAGAGAGTTATGGCTGGGAAGAGACCATAGATGTGCGGCCTTCTAACTAGGGCTCGCCCACCTCACTGGATTGTGCCTCTGAGAATGCCTGCAGTCACCTAGTCTCCTTAAAATTGAGTGCAGTTTGATAATGGAGCCTGCTGTGCCTACATCCTGATCTTAGCCCACTGTTTTATTCTAGAGAGAAATGATTATTGGATTTAAATGTGCATGGGGCAACTTTCAATTAACTTTAGAACTACAAAGAAGCAATGATGCAAATGTTCTACAAGTCATTGTGTTTGGCCAATGCTTTTCTCCCTTGGCAGTAGCTGATTTATCTTCCTAAGGAAAGCTTGCTTAGGTAAATATTAAAATCTGCTAACCTTTCTTGTGAACCAGATAGTGGTAGGAGGCCAGTAGAAGGATAAAGAATCGCTCAGAGCCAACAAGTGAACACATGGAGCTCTAACCATGGAGACAAAGGTAAAAGAAACAGTGGTCTTTCCCAATGGGATATGTAATAGAAGAATGCTTCAGAAATTAAAAGGATCTTTCATGTTAAAAGCTTGATCTGAGACCTAGTTGATAGGAAGAGAACTCCAACTAGCTCAACAATGGGGAATTTATTATCTTCACCAGCATCTAAAGCTAATTATAGCCAGGGTCAAATGGGCTGAAATATCTATTAGGAATCAATGTTATCCTTTCGTCTCTCAGGACCCATCCTGTCTGTCATCTCCATCCCTGCATCTGCTTCATTCTCTTGCTCTTCCTAATTTATTCCCTTAGTCTTCCAGTTTCAAACTCTCCAGAGTGAACCAGCTAAGAACTGGTGCTAGGAAGAGAATGGATTCACTTAAAAGAGGATGTGTGGGAAGGCAATGATGACCATTTCTTTATTATAAAAACAGCACATATTTGGTTTTAAAAATTAAAACAGGCGGCGGCGGCGGCGGGCT
The DNA here is from genome assembly GCA_025583905.1 of Ia io. Taxonomy (NCBI): domain Eukaryota; kingdom Metazoa; phylum Chordata; class Mammalia; order Chiroptera; family Vespertilionidae; genus Ia; species Ia io. The sequence goes on from JAJQQW010000002.1 coordinate 120,838,951, forward strand.
GTTTCCTGGGTGGGCGCCCCAGCCTGGCCCCGCAGCCCCCGACCACCCGCTCTCAGCCAGCGTTTCCACTGCTAGAGAGTGAAACAGGGCTGAGCCGAGCGGAACGGGATCCCTGCTTTGGTGCTCAAGTGTAAATTAGATAGATGATGAAAATATTACAATTAAAACAACATAGTTTTGGGTGCAGAACCTTGGCCATATAGGAATTACAACTTTGTTTTCCAGAATAGTTCACTTTCTACCTTCATGACCCATGCCCCTGATCTGCGGGCTTTATAAGGAGAGGTCACCACAGTCCTGCCTGATGTTTACGCCTTTCCTGGGCTTACCTCCCACCTTTGATCCCTTTATAGTGCCAATGGACACATAAAACCAGAGAGATAATGAATGTTGGCACTTTAGCACGTATTTCTATGCATATATATGTATGGCATAGTTCCTATGGTCATTTCTGTGTGTGGCTACTTTTGGCATAATCTTTAATCTTTAACAACAAAATATTAGAGCATGAAGTAACCAGTATTCTGCAAATTTTTCCGTTAATAATATATTATGTAAAAGAGCTAATATTCTGTACGCCCCCCCAATTTTCATAGAGACATAATTCACATACAACACTGTATAAGTTTAGGTTGTATAGCATATCGATTTGATTTACTGATAGCATGCAGTGACTACCACAATAAGTTTAGGTAACACCCATCACCTCATATACACACAAAAATACATGCATGTTTTTTTCTGTGTGATGGGCATTGTTAGGACCTACTTTTTTTAACAACTTTCCCACATCATACAACAGTGTTAGCTACAGTCACCGTGCTGTACACTACATTCCTAGTACATGCTTCTTTTATAACTGCAAGTTTGTGCCTTTTAACCATTTTCTTCTATTCCCCCTCTCCAGCACCATAATATTTTTTTAAAGCTGAATAATAATAACAATAATGATAAATAAAATTTATTGTGTACTTAGCATGTGCCAGACTCTATTATAAGCTAATTTATTTAAGCCTTACTACCCTACCTAATAAAAGAGTAATATGCAAATTGACCACACCTTTGCTATGCCCAAGCCACACCCACCAGCCAATCAGGGCGAGTATGCAAATTAACCCAACAAAGATGGCGGTTAATTTGCATACATACCTGGGTCCGGGGAACCTCCTCGGCACCCAGGTCACTCCCAGCCGGCCATCAGGCAGAGGCTTTAGGCTTGGGAAGGGGCTGAGCGTGGGATCAGAGGGAAGGGGAAAAAAATCAATGGAAACATATTCTCAGGTGAGGATAAAAAAGAAAAATAAAGAAATGTCGTATTCTATGAAAGACACATCTTGAAAATGCTTAAAGAAAGTTGTCATTTTTTCATGGTGAAGGGACTGGGGTCTGTGTTGATGAAAATACCTGAGCGGCTGCAGTGACTGGCAGTGGCTGCAGCAGAGGGGTGATGGGGCAGGCGCCTTCCCCTGATCAGCCCGGTTGCCTCCCACAAAGGGAGGCCAGACTGCGGCTTAGGTCCGCTCCCAATGGGGAGTGGGCTTAAGCCATCCATAGGACATCCCCTGAGGGCTCCCAGTATGTGACAGGGGGCAGGCTGGGCTGAGGGACCCCCCCCCAGTGCACAAATTTCATGCACTGGACCCCTAATAACTTTATGATTACTCTTATTATTTCAATTTTATGGATAAGGAAATCAGAATTGAGAGGTTAAATAACTCACCCAAGATTATATAGAGAGTTGGAAGACTGTAGATGTTCCATTTTCTATTTGCCCAGTTCCCTATTAATGCACATTTACATTGATTCACATTTTTTCAGTGATAAACAATACTACAATGACAATTATAGACGATATCGGTTGTTGTGACAGCATCTATTTTTATCCTGTCTCACCAAAAATACCTCATTTTTCACTTGGAAATTTCATCCTTTAGTTTTGCAGCTTAGATGAAATTGACCACATCCCTAGGCCCTCCCTGGCTTAAACCATATAATCAGGGATACTTTCCTCATCCCTTCACTATAAACACTTAGAAACACAGGATAAAAAATTTACATTTCCACCAATAATGTGTGAAAAATATCAGTTTCATTACTCTCCTCCAACTTTAGTGTTATCTCTTCATTGCTACTATTGATGCCTTGGATTTAATTTTTTTTATTAAGGTATTATATGTGTACATATCTTACCATTGCCACCTCCCACCCCACTCCCATACATGCCCTCACCCCACAGAGTTTTGTGTCCATTGGTTATGCTTATATGCATGCATACAAGTCCTTCGGTTGAACTCTTATCTCCCCCACCTCTCCTTAACCTTCCCGCTGTAATTTGACAGTCTGTTTGATGCTTTACTGTCTCTGTATCTATCTTTTGTTCATCAGTTTATAATGCTCTTTATTATCCATAAATGAGTGAGATCATGTGGCATTTTTCTATCGACTGGCTTATTTCACTTAGCATAACGTTCTCCAATTCCATCCAGGTTGAGCAAATGGTAAGAAGTCCTTCTTTTTTATGGCAGCATAGTATTCCATTGTGTAGATGTACCATAGTTTTATGATCCAGTCATCTGCTGATGGGCACCTAGGCTGTTTCCAAATCTTAGCTATTGTAAATTGTGCTGCTATGAACATAGGGGTGCATATATCCTTTCTGATTGGTGTTCCCAGTTTCTTAGGATATATTCCTAGGAGTGGGATTACTGGGTCAAATGGGAGTTCCATTTTCAGTTTTTTGAGGAAACTCCATACTGTTCTCCACAGTGGCTGCACCAGTCTGCATTCCCACCAGCAGTGCATGGGGGTTCCTTTTTCTCCGCATCCTCGCCAGCACTTGTCATTTGTTGATTTGTTGATGACAGCCATTCTGACAGGTGTGAGATGGTACCGCATTGTTGTTTTGATTTGCATCTCTCGGATAACTAGTGACTTTGAGCATGTTTTCATGCATCTCTTGGCCTTCCTTCTGTCTTCTTTGGAAAAGATTCTATTTAGGTCCGTTGTCCATTTTTTTGTTGGATCATTTATCTTCCTTTTATTAAGTTGCATAAGCTGTCGGTAGATGTTGGAGATTAAACCTTTATCAGTGATAGCATTTGCAAATATGTTCTCCCATAGAGTGGGCTTTCTTGTTGTTTTGTTGATAGTTTCTTTTGCTGTAAAAAAGCTTTTTATTTTGATGTAGTCCCATTTGTTTATTTTCTCTTTACCTTCCATTGCCCTAGGGGCAGTGTCAGTGAAGAAGTTCTTTTGGCATATGTCTGAGATTTTGCTGCCAGTGGATTCCTCTAGTATTTTTATAGTTTCCCGTCTTATGTTTAAGTCCTGTATCCATTTTGAGTTTATTTTTGTGTATGGTGAGGGTTGGTGATCTACTTTCATTTTTTTGCATGTATCTGTCCAATTTTCCCAACACCATTTACTGAAGAGACTGTCTTGACTCCATTGTATGTTCATGCCTCCATTGTCAAATATTAATTGAGCATAGTGGTTTGGGTCGATATCTGGATTCTCTATTCTATTCCATTGATCTATATGTCTGTTCTTGTGCCAGTACCAGGCTGTTTTGAGAACAGTGGCTTTGTATTACAGCTTGAAATCTGGTATTGAGATCCCTCCTACTTTATTCTTCTTTCTCAGGATTGCTGTGGCTATTCGGGGTCTTTTTTTATTCCAGATGAATTTTTGGAGAGTTCTTTCTAGGTCTGTGAAATATGCTGTTGGTATTTTAATGGGGAGTGCATTGAATCTGTAGATTGCTTTGGGTAGTATGGACATTTTAATGGTGTTGATTCTACTAATCCATGAACATGGTATGTTCCTCCATCTGTTTATGTCTTCCTCTATCGCTTTTTTTAGTGTCCTATAGTTTTCCGTGTATAGGTCTTTTACCTCCTTAATTAAGTTAATTCCTAGGTATCTTAATTTTTTTGGTGTGATGGTAAATGGGATGGCTTTTTTAGTCTCTCTTTCTGTTAGTTCACTATTGGTGTATAGATATGCCATAGATTTCTTGGTGTGAATTTTGTATTCTGCTACATTGCCGAATTCATTTATTAAGTCTATTAGTTTTTTGATGGAGTCTTTTGGGTTTTTTATGTACAATATCATGTCATCTGCAAATAAGGACAGCTTTACTTCTTCTTTTCCAATTTGGATGCCTTTTATTTCTTCTTCTTGTCTAATTGCAATGGCTAATACTTCCAGTGCTATGTCGAACAGGAGTGGTGAGAGTGGGCATCCCTGTCTTGTTCCTGTTCTTAGGGGAAATGGTTTTAGTTTTTTCCCATTGAGTATGATGTTGGCTGTGGGTTTGTCATATATGGCTTTTATGATGTTGAGGTATGATCCTTCCATTCCCAACTTGTTGAGAGTTTTTATCAAGAAAGGGTGTTGGATTTTGTTAAATGCTTTTTCTGCATCAATTGATATGAATATGTGATTTTTATCTCTCAATTTGTTTATGCGGTGAATCATGTTTATTGATTTGCGGATATTGTACCCTCCTTTGCATTCCTGGGATAAATCCTAATTGGTCATGGTGTATGATCTTTCTGATGTACTGCTGGAGCCGATTTGCTAGAATTTTGTTGAGGATTTTGGCATCTGTGTTCATGAGGGATATTGGCCTGTAATTCTCTTTCATTGTGTTGTCTTTATCTGGTTTTGGTATTAGGGTGATGCTGGCTTCATAGGAGGAGCTTGGAAGTGTTCCTTCCTCTTGAATTTTTCGGAATACTCTGAGGAGGATAGGTTTCAGTTCTTCCTTGAATGTTTGGTAAAACTCTCCTGTGAAGCCGTCTGTCCCCAGGCTTTTGTTTCCGGTAGCTTTTTGATGACTGCTTCAATTTCTTCCATAGTTACTGGCCTGTCGAGCTGTTTAGATTCTTCCTGATTGAGTTTTGGAAGGTTATATTTTTCTAGGAATATGTCCATTTCCTCCAGGTTGTCCAGTTTGTTGGAATAGAGTTGTTCATAGTATTTTTTAACAATCCTTTGTATTTCTGTGAGTCTGTTGTTATTTCAACGCTATCATTTCTAATTTTGTTTATTTGGGTCCTTTCACTTTGATTCTTGGTGAGCCTGGCTAGAGGTTCATCAATCTTGTTTATCCTTTCAAAGAACCAGCTCTTGGTTTTGTTGATCTTTTGTATTATTTCTTTGGTCTCTATGTTGTTTATCTCTGCTCTGATCTTTGTTATTTCCTTCCTTCTGCTTACACTGGGCTTTTCTTGTTGCTCTTTCTCTAACTCTTTGAGTTGTAGGGTTAGGTAATTTATTACTATTGTGTCTTGTTTTGTGCAGTAGGCTTGTAGAGCTATGAACTTCCCTCTCAAGACTGCTTTCGCTGTGTCCCATAGATTTTGGATTGTTGTGTTTTCATTGTCATTTGTTGCCATGATGTTTTTTATTTCTTCCTTGATTTCTCTGGTAACCCAGTCATTATTTATTAGCATGCTGTTTAGTCTCCATGTGTTTGATTTCTTTGGATTGTTTTTATTGTAGTTGATTTCCAGTTTTATGCCACTGTGATCTGAGAAGATGCTTGATATAATTTCTATCTTCTTGAATTTGAAGAGACTTTGCCTATGTCCCAACATATGGTCTACCTTTGAAAATGACCCATGTGCACTTTAGACGAATGTGTATTCTGTGGCTTTGGGGTGAAATGTTCTAAAGATGTCAATTAATTCCATCTAGTCTAGTGAGTCATTTAGGATTGAAGTTTCTTTGCTGATTTTTTGTTTAGAGGATTTGTCCAATGGTGACAGTGGGGTATGTAAGTCTTCTACTATGATTGTATTGCTGTCATTCTCTCCTTTGATATCCTCCAGGAGTTTTTTTTTTTTATGCATTTGGGTGCTCCTATATTGGGTGCGTATATGTTTACCAGAGTTATTTCTTCTTGTTGGATTGCTCCCTTTAGTATTATGAAGTGGCTTTCGTTATCTCTTGTTATGTCCTTCACTTTGAGATCTAATTTGTCAGATATGAGTATTGCTACCCCACCCCACTTTTTTTTTCATTTCCATTCGCCTGAAAAACCTTTTTCCATCCCTTTACTCTCAGTCTGTATGCATCTTTTTTCTGAGGTGGGTTTCTTGTAGACAGCAGATATATGGGTTTTGTTTTCTTATCCAATCTGTTAACCTATGTCTTTTGATTGGGGCATTCAATCCATTTACATTTAAAGTTATTATTGATAGGTACTTATTTGTTGCCATTTTTATTCTATACCCCTGTGTTACTTCTTCACTTCCTATTTCTTTTTTTTTACAGCAGACCCTTTAGCATTTCTTGCATTGCTGGTTTGGTGGTGTTAAATTCCTTTAATCCTTTTTTGTCTGCAAAACTCCTGATTTCACCTTCAATTTTGATTGATAGCCTTGCTGGGTACAGTATTCTTGGATTCAGACCCTTCCTTTGCATGACTCTGTGTATTTCATTCCATTCCCTTCTGGCCTGATAAGTTTCTGTTGAGAAATCAGTTGCTAGTCTGATGAGGGTTCCTTTGTATGTAACTTTCTGTCTCTCTCTGACGGCTTTTAAGATTCTTACTTTGTCGTTGGTGTTTGCCAATTTAATTGTAATGTGCCTTGGCATCATTCTTTTGGGGTTTGTTTTGCTTGGAAGTCTGTGAGCTTCTTGTATTTGCGTGGGTTTTTCTTCCCTATATCAGGGAAGTTTTCTGTCATTATTTCTTCAAACAGGTTTTATATTCCTTGCTCAGTTTCCTTTCCTTCTGGAACCCCTATTATGCGGATGTTGTTTTGTTTCAGGTTGTCCCAAAGTTCCCTTAGGCTCTCCTCCTGCTTTGTAATTTTTTTTTTTTATAGAAGCTGCTCTACTTGGGTATTTTTTTTCCATCTTGTCTTCTAGCTCACTTATGCGGTCCTCTGCTTCTTCTAGTCTACTCTTGTTGCTTTCTATTCAGTTCTTTACCACAGCGATGTCATTTTTCATTTCTTCTTGGTTCTTCTTCATTTCCTCTTGGTTCTTACTCATATTGTCGAATTTGTCTTCCATTCTTTTCATCCACCTTATGACCATTTCTCTGAATTCTTTCTCTGACAGGTTGCTGGCCTCTAATTCGTTTGCTTCCTTTTCTGGTGATGCCTGCTTTTCTTTCCTATGTGGACTGTTTCTTTGTCTCCCCATGGTCTCTCTTCTCCGGATGTCTGGTTATGTAGTTCTCTCTCTCCTGTGTTGATTTAAATGCACAAAATACAACACAACCAGGTACAACACACAAGGCACTGAACACAATTGTATTCACGATATTAGTAACCTCCAATAAAGGTGACCACCAGAGAAAGACAAATTAGGGGATAGGAGAGGAAGAGGAAGAGTAAAAAGAAAGAACAAAAAAAGGAGTGTGAAAATAAACTTCAGAAAAGGAAAAAAATAAATAAGAGAGGCTAGAATGAGACTAAGAGAGAAAAGGGGAACAAACTATATATATGGGGAGTAAACTCCAATAGAACAACCACTAATCCCAGCAAATGCCAGCAACACAAACCTGAAGATTAATACAAACTACAACACCAACTAATATCAAGCGAGGCAAGGGAAAACAGAAGTAAAAAACAAACAAAAACAAAGCTAACCAAAAAAAAAACAAACAAATAAAGAATAAGCAAAACAATCTCACAAAAAAGCATAAAAATTCGATCTAATCAACATTCAAGCAAACAACAACAAAGGGACAGAGATAAAAACAAATTTTTTTGTTTTGTTAAGATAGCGTAGAGAGGTGTGTATGGACTTGGAGCAGGGGATTGTAAATTAGATATATAAGTAGGGTGAAATTTTAGTAGAGGGTAAACAGAAAAATAGGGAAAATCTAAAGCCAGAAAGGGTTAAGATAAACAGGAGACCAAAAGGGAAAGGTTAGGAAGAGAATGATGGCATAAAGGTAGCGTTGAGATAGGGTAAAACGATGCTAAAGGAAAGATGCAAATAGAATGTAGGACACTAATCCCAAAGTAAAACAAAGAGAAAATCAAATGACACTTAAAAAAAAAAAGGTAAAATAGTAGTAATAATAATTCTGATTGAAAATAAAAATGTAATAATTAAAAAGGTGAAAATCGAGTGAGGAAAAAAGAAAAAAATTTAGTTTCTTAAGTAAAAGATGCAAAAAATGAAAATAAAAAATAAAAAAAAAAAAAATAAAAAAATGAAATGTGTAGTAGTGACGGTCATTCACTTCCTCTATTGTTCTGTTTGGTACGCCTGTTTCCCAGTCTGGACAGTATTGCAGTTCCCTGTGTTCCACTGCACCTCAGTGTTGTAAGCCAGTCCTGATTTTTAAGCAGGCAGTGTCTTAATTTCTCGTATTTATTTTTTATTACACAAGAGACAATTTGTGCTTCAGCCCCTGGGTGGCAGTGTTTCTGGATTGACTTCCGGGCCTCTCTAGGCTTTTTTCCCTGTGGCACTCAATACCGGTTTGTGGAGGTGTGTGCCTCAGAGGTGGCTCTCCGATGGTCACTCCCAGTTCCGATCCCCAGGTTCCAGAAAAACCACTTCCCCCTGCATTCTCTCAGGGTATCCCCACCTGGGTTTTCCTATGTATTGGGCTTAGTAATCAGAATCGGAAAAAGCCCAAGTGTGCGGACAGTGGGTCTGCGCACAAGACTAAGCAGCCTGCACTCCCTTGAAATTCTTAGTCTGACCCTCCTTGTCAGATCAAAATGGGTTGCTTTTTAGAGATCCATTCTGTTAGCAGCTCTGAGGACTCCCTTCCACATTCACGGATTACAGCAGCCCCAACAGCCAGGGATTTTTCTAGGCACAGACTTCCCTGGTCCTCCAGCTCCTGCAGCTCGCGCATTTCTCTCTTCCGCCGGGAAGAGAAACCTCACCTTATCCCCGGCGAAATCTGACCTTTCCATGGTGGAGTGAAGAGCTCCTTTGAATCCGCGTGTTTGCGCCGATTGGGGGCTGGTGTTCAGGGGCTCACAGCTGTTCGGCGGTCGCCGCAGCTGTGGGTTTTCAGGCCTCCGATAAAATCCTCTTTCCCTTGCAAGATGGCGAGGTTTCCCCCTCGGAGCCTGCAGCTCCGGGAGTGGACCCAGCCGCTGTGGGTGCTGCCCGGTCAGGGGAACCCCGCCTAGCACTCCCCCACCTTCTTCTGGAGTTTAGCTGTCTCTTAGCTTGCTAACAAACACTCTCCGTGCGAACCTCAGCTGCTCTTTCTTTCTGCTCCGGGACAAGGCTCGGAACACATCTCTATTCTGTCGCCATTTTTTCAGACCTTGGATTTAATTTTTAAAAAGGTATAACTAATAAAATTGATAAATATGCTCTTGAAAAACAGAAACAGAGCATATGACTTTACATCATTATAGGAAGAGAAAAAGACCAAAGAAAACTGGTTCATTCTGGCAAAATAAGGGGGAAAGGAAAGGAACCAACAAGACATATAATTAACAGAAAATACAAAGATTAAGAAGATAGCATAAGCCCAATCTATCTAAATATCACACTAATGTAAAGAGGTTAAATTTCCTCATTAAGAGACAAAGTCTTAGATTGAGCAAAGCACAGTCTAAATGTTGTTGTTATTGTTTTTTGTTTTTTGGTACTAGATGCACAATTCTGTCAATTTATAAAAAAATTTAAACTATACATTTAAATGGGTACTTTTAAACAAATTAATTGTTGAAAGTATTACATATGTCCTCTTTTCCCCCCATTGTCCTCTCCCAGCCTGCCCCCACTCCCCAGCCAGGCCTTCACCCCTCCCCCATTGTCTGTGTCTATTGGTTATGCTTATATGCATACAAATTCTTTGGTTGATCTCTTACCCCTCCTCCATCCTCCTACCCGGCCACCTTCCCCTGACTTCCCTCTGAGATTTGACAGTCTGTTTGATGATTCTGTGTTTCTGGAACTATTTTTGTTCATCAGTTTATGTTGTTCATTATATTCCACAAATGAGTGAGATCATGTGATACTTACCTTTCTCCAACTGGCTTATTTCACTTAGCATAATGTTCTCCAGGGCCATCCATGCTGTCGCAAATAGTAATACTTCTTTCTTTTTTACAGCAGCGTGGTATTCCATTGTGTAGATGTACCACCCTTTTTTAATTCCATCATCTGCTGATGGGCACTTGGGCTGTTTCCAAATCTTAGCTATTATAAATTGTGCTGCTATGAACATAGGGGTGCATATATTCTTTCTGATGAATGTTTCAGGTTTCTTAGGATGTATTCCTGAAAGTGGGATCATTGGTCAAATGGGAGTCTCATTTTTAATTTTTTGAGAAAACTCCATACTGTTTTCCATGGTGGCTGCACCAGCAGTGTACAAGGGTTCCTTTCTCTCCACATCCTCACCAGCATTGTCGTTTGTTGATTTGTTGATAATAGCCATTCTGACACTTGTGAGATGGTACCTCATTGTCGATTTGCTTTGCATCTCTCAGATGATTAGTGACTTTGAATATTTTTTTCATATGCCTCTAGGCCTTCTGTATGTTCACTTTAGAGAAGTGTCTATTTAGGTCTTTTGCCCATTTTTAATTGGATTTTTTATCTTTCTTTTGTTAAGTTGTATGAGTTACCTATAAATTTAGGAGATTAACCCTTTAGCAGATGTATCATTGGCAAATATGTTCTCTCATGCAGTGGGCAAAACATGTTTTCTTATGTCTTTGTATTTGCTTCTATGTATTAGATAGAACTGCTATGCCTCCCAGTCTTTGTGGGACGACCTTATGTAGAAAGTGTCTTGAGGGGTCCAGTGGTGTAGTCTCTTTGTTCACCTGAGCTGGATGATCTAGGAATGCACCTGATGTGCATTGTTTGTGCTCTCCTTTGTCATTAGAACTTGTTTGTTGATATCCCATGCATGGGAGGGATCTCCGCTCTGATGTGCTTCCAGTGAGGTTCAACCCCAATGTTGTTGTACCAGCTGTCCAGTGGTTGGGAACCCCTTAGCCCAGAGGCTGAGTCTGCCTTGAGTCTCACACCTTGATTGACCCTGTTCTGAGCTGTACTTCCTTCCTCCATGGAACTAGTCCTGCAGGTGTCAGCTTCAGGTGCTTGGAGTCCCACTGGCTTTTTCCTCATTGAGCAGTCCTGGATGGTGTCTGTGGCAAGGACCCAAACTGATCTTTCTCACCGAAGTATTCTTGTGAAAGCAGTTTCTGCATGTTTTTCCAGTGGGACTTGTGGCATCATCTGCGTGAAGATCCTTTATATCCAATATTTATAGTATTAAATAAAGAAGAAATTTCTGTGTATTTTTCAGCATAAATGTTCAGTTCCTGGATATTATATGCTTTGTCATCCAATTTTTTTTCTCCTCCATCAGTGATTTTCATAAGCCATCTTTTAGTCAGATTATCTTTTGACAGCTTCTTCCTATCCACTTCTTCTCAGTCCACAGTGTGGGAAGCTTGGCTTTCCATCCTCCTTGGGGACCACTGAAGTCAATATGGGGCCCAGAAACAAGGCCAGCCTCTGGTGGTGTGCAGGCCTCCCATAGTTCAATGGTCACAGGCTGATGAGGTATGCTATTACAATATATATTGTCTAAATTTTTTTTCCGAACACTGCAATCACATCGGTTCAGTTGTTTTCTCAGAGACCAAGTCCTTAACCTGCCTGAGCCAAGTCCCACATTGAAGGGCCTCAAGCTCTGGTATTCTGCCAGAATCAGAAGGGATCATAAATAGCCTTCACAATATCTTTTCTGCAGCAGCTCCGGGTATTGTGAAGAGAGTTCTGGAGGCACTGGGTCTGCTGATAGCTATGCTCTGCCATACCCCATGGGCTCTAGGGGCCACTGTGCTTACCCATAGGCTCTGGGGCAATGGCTTCCACACAGGGTGTGGAACCCAAGTGGGTGAATGGCTTGGCTGGTATTGCTCAGTTGTTGACCGTGGACTCATGAACCAAGAGGTCACTGGTTGGCTTCCTGGTCAGAGCACATGCCAGAGTTGTGGGCTTAATTCCCAGTAGGGGATGTGCAGGAGGCAGCCTATTGATGTTTCTCTCTCATCTGTATTTCCATCTCCCTCTCCCTCTTCCTTCCTCTCTCTCTCTCTCTCTCTCAAATCAATAAAAATATTTATTTTAAAAGAAAGTGGGTGAATACCAATATACACAGCTACCAGGTATGAATATGCATGAAAGACCCTAGAAAGTTCCCAACTGGCCAAACATTTTTCCTACCTTGTGATAGGCCTGAAGGAGGCCTGAGAGTTGAATGGTGCCTGACCTATTCCTTTAATAGAGACTTGCATCATTTACCAAATCAGATGCTGTGCACAAAACAGTATTACCCCACCTTACAACAAAATCATCTCTTTGGTAATGTACTTGTTTAGTGCCACTAGTGAAGGGTTAAAGGGTGACACATCTTTTCCATTAGCTTTAATATTTTATCTGTCTCAGGATAGCTTGTGCCAAAGACATGATCAAGCAAACTTGTAAATACAGTTTAAAAATAAGAATAGCATTTACTGAGCACTATTAATTGCTTGATATAGATAATGTATTTATCAATAATAACAATAATAGAATTGATTGAGTACTTAAGGCACTGTGTAAAGATCTTTATGTACATTATTTCATTTAATCTTCACAACACTTCTATGAGGTAGGAATGATTATTATCCCAGTTTTGGAGTGAAGAAACTGAGAGTCAGTGAGATTAAGGAAATTTCCCAAAGGAACCTCGCCAGTAAGTGCTGGAACTAAGTATTAGAACCAGGATTAAAATACAGGCCTGCCTATTCAAACTCCTATCTAGCTCCATAGCCAGCATGTGTTTCTAACAGTTAAGCTGTACAAACCAGTTTGTTGCAGATGGAAAAGTCTTTCCTAAAATCATGCCAATAAGGCTAGAGTATTCCAGCAATTGAGACTTCACAATATAATCACATAGTGAGGTATAAAAGACTGTGATCTAGCACTTTATCTACAACCCTCAACACTTACCTTTGATTTTGTGCCTAGCAGAACCACATTGCTTTTAGTACCCTTGAACCTCATGCTGTTCATGGATTGCTGATTTGAAGCCTACTGTTCTCTTTGCCTCAAATGTCATTCTACCTCCATTAACTGGTAAATTCCTTTAAAGTCTAGCTAAAGATATCACCTCTCCCAGTAAACCTTCCTTAACTTTCTCCTGATCGTGTTAACCATTCTGCCCTCTGTATTAACCTTTGTACTTTATATAAATATGTATTGTTGACTCATTGATTCAACATTAAACACTATTTTTTCCAGGTACTAGGCTAAGTATGAAGAGACAGAGAGTCAAAGAACACTGTTACAGAATGAGGACTGCATACTAAAGCATGGAACTACTAAAGTAGTTTCCACCACCTGGGGAAGGGAGGAATAAGGGTATACTAGCAAAGTGTGAAAGGGCATTCTGATTCAGCACAAACTTAGGAATCAAAGTTGATCTGTTTGTGGAAAACAAGAGCTGGTGATCCAGCGGAGTATTTATTTGAATCAACGTTTATGCTGTGGAACAGGATGGTATCTGTTCAGCATCTTGGATAGATTTTGAGTCCTTATAGGGAGAGGAGTTAGGACCAACTCTGAGTTGTTTGAAAAGGAGACTTTGAGATACTCTGGGCACAAGTTGTACTGGCTGTGGACCCAGGGAGGCCATTCTGCTCACTTCCACATAGAACCCACCACTGTGGCGGTACCTTGAGTGGCAGCTTTTAGCACATTGGCTGGTAGCCCCCTGGGGTAGGAATACTGGCATTTTCACAGTGGGCCCTATCAGCAGTAGCAGTGGCGGGGAGTAGTGAGGGGATAGCACCCTTAAATGACTTCATGAGCAGAGACCGTTAAAGAAAGGGAACCAGAGCAAGAAGGGAAGAAAAGGGTTGATACTGCATGAAGGACTATGGCTGACAGACGGATTCATGAGCCTATTGAGATACACTTGGGCCTTTCCACTTAGAGCTGGGCAAGAGTATGGATTCTGGATTACTAGTATGTATGTCAGTATGCTAAATTATAAGCACACTAGAAGCCCGGTGCACGAAATTTGTGCATGGGGGTCCCTCAGCCCAACCTGCACCCTCTACAATCCAGGAGCTCTCAGGGGATGTCCTACTGATGGCTTAGGCCCACGCCCCGTGGTTCTCTGCTCTCTGTGGGCCTGGAGGTTTCGCTGCAGCCATGGAGATGAAGCCCCCATGCCCTGCTCTCCGCTTTCGGCCAGCCTCTCCATGCGCCATGTGAAGGAAGCCCCAATGCCCTGCAGTGTGCTCTGTCTGCCAGGCCTGGGGGCTTTGAGGACAGAGACACACTAAGGAAGTCCCCATGCCCTGCTGTCCAGGCTCTGTGTGCAGGGCCTGGGGCTTCCCCACTGCCTCGGAAGCCGCCATTCCCTGCAGTCCCGGCCCGGCTCTGTTTGCAGGGCCTGGGGCTTCCCCACTGCTGTGGAAGCCACCATGCCCTGCTGTCCTGGCCCGGCTCTGTCTGCAGGGCCTGGGGCTTCCCCGCTGTCACAGAAGCCGCCATGCCCTGCAGTCCCGGCCCGGCTCTGTTTGCAGGGCCTGGGGCTTCCATGCTGCCAGGGAAGCCTCCATGCCCTGCTGTCCTGGCTCTGACTGCCATGTCTGGGGGCAGATCAAAAACCCCTCCGGAGGTGGATCCAGCTTCGCTGTTCCTGCCCACAGGCTGGACACTCCAGCAGTGGAGCTGAGCGTATTGGGTGCCGCCATCTTGTGGCTATGGGGGCTGCCATTTTTGTCACAGAGGTACGGTTAATTTGCATATTACTCTATTATTAGATAGGATGTTGAGTCCTGGAGACATCTAAGTTACACTTTTTAATTTCCTATTAGATAACTATGTCTTATTCATCTTTATGTCCCAGGACTAAACACAAAGCCTGACACAAAATAACTGCGGACAAAATATTTGTGGATTTATTTAATACGGGTGTTGGGAGGAGTCAAAGAAGGGAGGGTGGGGAGCATCATACATACATGGGATATGTGCCATGGGTTCTGGCCCCTTTTGATTCTGCCAGCATGTGTGCGGAGGTGCTAAGACAAATTCCGTGGCAGTTAGAAAGTGATCTGGCTGCCAAGATGGAGAGGAGGGAACATTTAGTGTTGACTTTCTACAGTCCTGAAGTCCCCAAACTTAAGGGGAACCGGAAATACCAAAGGGTGAGGAGGTACCTAATTACAGGTCAGATGGGAGGAAGAGGACTTTCTTAAAGGTGGACCTAGACAGAGTATCCTAAGGACAGAGAAAAGATCACCCTTTTTATAGAAGGGGTAGGGATAGATATCTACAAATCAAACCCACATGGGGATATTCAAGGTAGAGAAGAGTAGGCAACCCTGGGGATCAAAAGTTATCTTTTTGGGTAGGCAATATTTTCCTCATCCTTGTAGCCTACCCTCCCCACCAACAAACATCCGAGTGCCTCCATGCCACCCCAGAGGCGGCAGCAGCATGTGGATCAGACACACACCTACATCCGAATGTTCTGTGGCAGCCTCTGTGGTTTTAGCCTCCTAATGCTGATCTGCGTGTCCCCACTGAACTGGGTGCAGTTCCTGGTGATCAAGAATGGCCTTGAGCTCTACGCAGGACTCTGGATCTCATGCCACCATGAGCTGTGCTGGAGCCACACACCAAAGCCACCCTGTGAGTGCCACTAAATTAAATGCCACAGGCCCCACAGTTTCAGAGCTTTCTGCCACATTAGCCTTCATCTTTCTTTCTCCAAGATCTTTTGGCTCTCACATCTCTAAGTCTAGTGTAGATCTCGCCAGATTGTGGATATAGCCATCCTTTTCTTTGGTAGCCTCAGTGTACACTTTCTCCTTCCTATTGCAGGTTGTTTCCTCTCCCAAATAATGAGTTGATACTCTCTGGGAAGAATCCTTTTGTCTTTTACAAGATGTTACTGTGATTGGTGTTCTAATGTGGCTTGTATAAATAGAAGAGAAGTGATTGCCTGTAGCTGGGAGGTAATGAAAAGTGTCTCAAACTCTGTCAGACTTAACATTCAAAGTTAACTTGTTTTTCTGCTAAGAGTAGAAGAGAACTTAAATTCATGTCAGATATGTAGTATAACAAATGCCAGCTATTTAGAGTACATTATTAATGTCAAATTTTATATGAATTTAAGTAAATCTGAAAATGCAATATAAAATATTTTAAAATAAGCTTCTAGGGCTAAAAATTTTCCAGTCAGAACCAAGACTTATAGGAAAGACATAACTACACTACTAATTTACCCATCATCCATAAGAGACATTTACACAAAGAAACAGGTATTGTGAAAGAAAACATGCATGTGTAAAGCATTTATTTCTCCTCAGGGGAGGAGAGGCCCCAAATGCTGGGACTGGGGGTGCACCTAGGCCCAACCCTGAGGAGGAGCATAAGTTACTTGGCCATGGGCTTGGGCATTTGAAACTAAGGGGAAGACCTTGGGAGGAAACTAAAATCAAAGGCAGGCAGACAATCCAGGTGCATCTTCAACTAAAAAGAAAAACTAGAAATATATTTGCACTAAGTATGAAAGATAAAAGATTAATGGCCTCAATATATTAAAAAATATAAAATCATTATTAAGAAAAAGATAAATACTCAAATAAATAAATTTTCTGTAAACAAACAATTCACAAAACAGAAAGTACAAAGTGTGTCTAATAAATATAGGAAAAAATATTTTAACCTTAATGAATCATTAAAGAAAGGCAAATCAAATGGACAATGAGATATTTAAATAGTAAAATACAGCCCTGGCCACTGTGGCTCAGTTTGTTGGATCATCACTCTGTACACCAAAAGTTGGCAGGTTTGATTCCCGGTCAGGGCACATACCTACCAGGTTGTGAGTTTAATCCTGAATGGGAGCACTTTTGGGAAGCAACCAATCGATGTTTCAATGTTTCTCTCTCACATAGATCTCTCACTCTCAATCTCTCTCTCTCTCTCTAATTTTTAAAAAAGGTAAAATACAATACTTCACACTTTCACACACACTGTGAACCATGTAAATGGGTATAACCAAAGTAATACGATTAGATGTATCCATAGATTTAAACTCACTAATTCCATTTCTAGAAAAATGGAGTAAAAGATATTTAGGCATAAAAATTAAGTTGCAATTATATTTTTGTAACTGTGTTTCTAGATTAAAACTCAGGACTTTAGACTATTATTTTAACTAGAGGCCTGGTGCACAAAATTCATGCACAGGTAGGGTCCCTAGAGCTGGCTGGTGATCAGGGCTGACCTGTGGAGTAACTGGTGGGGTTATTGGGGCCCCCACTCACACCTGCCTTGGCCTGGCGCCGCCCGCTCACCTGCTACACCATCGCACCGTAGTCCCGCTCTCGTTGGGGCCCATCAGGGCTGGCAGTGCCTCCACTACTGTCTGCTGCCAGTGCCACATCGCTGACACCCACCATGTTCCACATTGCCCCCCAGTGGTCAGTGCACATCTAACTCCCGGTCAGTCGAACTCCCGCCCATGGGGATATTTTGCATATTAGCCTTTTATTACATAGGATTTTTAATGAATCAGAATCTTGATATTTTGTCACTTAAAATAGTAAAAGGTTCAATTTTCAGAGCCTTGAATTCACCTAAGTCCAAATATTAATGGTTTAGAGAAAGTCAACTGAGCTCTTTATGTACACAATTACAAGTACCCACCCTCCCTATTTCCACTGTTAACTAGTCCTAATTCTAGGTTCAGTCTGTAACACAGTTCTCAAAAGGGATTCCCAACATGTAATCTGTATGTCCAAGCTTTTGATGAAGACATTCTTAGACCCAGGGCCCCAGGAATTGCCGCACATCAGCCTGTGACAATATGTTATTATTGCCCTAATACATTATTATCCAAATTCAAGAACTTTAAACTTTTATTTACTGGATTGCAAGAATTTAATCCCCACACCCATGGTATCCTCAGTCATTTCTTTTTTTTTTAAAATATATTTTATTGATTTTTTACAGAGAGGAAGAGAGAGGGACAGAGAGTTAGAAACATCGATGAGAGAGAAACATCTATCAGCTGCCTCTTGCCCACCCCTTACTGGGGATGTGCCCGCAACCAAGGTACATGCCCTTGACCGGAATCGAACCTGGGACCCTTGAGTCCGCAGGCTGACGCTCTATCCACTGAGCCAAACCGGTTTCTGAGAGTTCTTCAGGGGCTGTCTCACGTGGGCTCAAGAATGTTTGTGGGCTCAGGAATTGCCACACATTAAACATCCCTAAGTTGTGGGAGAAGTTTTATTCTGGTGCTCCTAACTTGGTTATCAGAGAACCCAAATACTAAGCAGAGTTCACAGCTTCCTCTCCAGGGTGTCAGATCCTCCATCCAGGATGTTTTCAAAACCACTTCCTGTGTGCATTTCCTCTGAGTCTGGGGAACTGTTGTCTTGGCCTTGTATGCCTGGGATGAGGGCACAATGGCAGTAATGTGGAGGTTTAGATTTGGCTAAATAAGTGGGCTAATTCCCCAGCTTGTCTCCAGCAATATCATCTTCATCCTCAATATCCACACCCAACATCCCCCCACTCAGTCTAGCTCAAGCATATCAGATTCGTGGCCCACAACAAATATTTTTGCAGCCCAGCTAATATAACAGTATGTAAGAAACGTTTTAATAAAAATTTCATAACTTAATTTTTACAATATCCTGTTATGCATAATTATTAATAATGAACTACAACATTCGCTAATGATTGATTACTATAGTCATGTTGCATTCATTTTCCTTACCCACCTTATGCGCAGGCACACCATTTCTCTCCACTAATACTAGCAGCAAATATTCTAGCAGCCGATTGCCACGTCACTAGTCTTGGACTGACTTGTTTGGTGTGTGCAACAGGAAATATTTCACTTTTGGAGAACAAGAAAAATAGGCTTATTTGTGTTACGCTTATTAATTTGTGCAGTTATTCAGTGTCTGGTAAGTTAATGTTCAAGAAAAAAATAATTTTTATTAAAATGTTCTATTATTTTATGTTAATGATTACTCATTTATTTCAGCCCTTTGTATTCAGCATATCTGTATCGAAATAAACCTATGTTTCTATGAAAATTGAAGCTTTTGTTTTTTTGCAGCCCAAATAAACTTAAACCTTGTTTATTTGGCCCGTGTTAGCCTTTGAGTTTGACATGCTTGGGCTCCTTTATAGTTAAAAAGGGCTAGATTTTTTTTGGAACACTGCATCTCTAGCCTGGCTTTGATTTTTGCTGAAGGACATAGGGTGTGGTGAGCGAGTCCACTACCAAATCTCTTTGGAATCACTGAATAAGCAGGTGCTGGCTTCTCTCTTCTGCTTCTTTCTTCTAATGACATTTTGGCTTCCCCACTGCTTCCTTTCAGGGAGTCAATAGCTATAAAGGAAAACAACATTTACTGTTAACGGAGCCTATTTGTTCATAAGAGCAGGTGACTTATAATCCTGCCTGTATCACTTTCTAAAACCTCAGGGCAAAGTTTTACTTTCACAACAGTAGAAAGATCCTGCCCATCAGTTACAAACCGCCAAATGGTGAGTTTCCAATTCGCTGAGAAACACTACTGTTTTTTGGTTGGGCAGTGTCCCTTCCAGACTTGATAGCTTTTACATCCTACCTGATGGTGCCCTGAAGTATAGATTCACTGATTAGGATGATCCCAAGAACATCAGCAAGGATCCTAACAAGTTTTAAAAATATTTTGAATTCTTTCTCTTCAAATTAAAAGTGACATTCCCTCTCTTCCAAGGGTATTAGCTTCATTGCCTTCAGTAAACTGAGAGGCTTGCCTTGTTATTCCTGTAACCAAAGTCCACATCACAGCATATCATTAATGAAAGCTTCAGAAATGTTTGGATACAGGTGACCTAAATGGTGTTCCTTGTATCTAGAGCATTTCTTTCTCCCTGGACCAAGGCTTCTTACTGTGATGTACAAGTAGGGCCTTTTGTAACTTAGGTTCTAAGATTTTTGAAACTTTGATGGGTAAGCTGCTGTGAAAACTGTCATTTAAACACTGAAATAGGTTTTGGTCTTACAGGAGGTTGAGGTTTACATTCAGCTTTGGGACCTTTGTTTTGTTTTGTTTTGTTAAATGAATTTTAAAAATAACTAATGCAGTTGTTTTAAACTCTGAATGTAAGTGTTTTGTTTGATTAGGTAATTTGTTGTGTATGGCTATGACTAGTAGACTTGAGTCCTTTGAGCAGTTAGACTGTTCTATGACAAAATCTTTAGTTATTCCTTTGGAGTTGTGAGTGATTTTGTTTATGTAGTTTTCAGGAGATGAGGAGCTAAGACAGAGAAGATTGTAAGAAGAACATGAAGGCACAGTCTTCCCCTCATGGTAGAAGAAAGGCTGAACTGTAACATATCTTAGACAGGAGCTGGGCTGGATATTTTATACAGTGTGCTTTTGCATTTTAAATATCAGAACCAGTTTGACCTAGCATAAGCTAAAGAGTAACTTATTTATGAAGACTCAAAGGCAGGAAGTTTTCTGGACCTTGGGGATTTCAGAGAAGACTGGGATCAAGCCCACCAGTCACTTGTTATCTCTAGAGTTGCTTTGTCACTCATCTTTGTTTATGCTTTGTTTTATCTCTAATTTTTTTTCTCATTTCTCGGGAATGTGTAAGTGCCCAAAAAGTATATTCTAGGCTAGCTTTATATATTCTTGGTTGAAGCAAACAAAATATAAAATTAGCATTAATCAGTCCCAAATCCAAATTTTGAACCATAAAAATCAAATTGGTCCAACATGGGTCAGATCCCCTTCCTTGATATAATTAACTATAGTCAGGGGGCTGCTAGGGCCCAGGGGAGGATGTGGGCTAAAGATGCCTATCACTGAGCTTAATGCAGATCAATCTGGGCTGGTGGTTCTCACTGGCTACATAGACTGCTAATTCTAAGTGACCCAGTTCTTAGAAAATGTGCTGCTTTGTGGTCATTGTTTCAATGTCGCTAACTTGCAGGGCAACTCACTTCTGTGAGTAGAGGTGTGGTGTCTCTTCGTGGACATAAATAGCTGTTATTGATGGTGTTGGTAAATCATAAGTTCTAGAAAACAAAATATTTAGAGGCAGATCTTAGACTGGGATAATCTTGGTACATAATTTTGTGTCTCTGGGTCACTTGCATGCTGGATTGAAATTCTTTTTTTTTTAAAAATTTAATAAAGCTTTATTGTTCATATTATTACAATTGTTTCTCCTCCCCTCCCCCATAGCTCCCCTCCACCCAGTTCCCACCCCACCCTCTGCCCTTACCTCCCCGCCACTGTCCTCATCCATAGGTGTACAATTTTTGTCCAGTCTCTTCCCGCACTCCCCACTCCTTTCCCCCAGAGAATTATCAGTCCACTCCCTTTCTATGCCCCTGATTCTATTATATTCACCAGATTGTTCTATTCATCAGATTTTTAATTCACTTGATTTTTAGATTCACTTTTTGATAGATATGTATTTGTTGTTCATAATTTTTATCTTTACTTTTTTCTTCTTCTTCCTCTTCTTAAAGAATACCTTTCAGCATTTCATATAATACTGGTTTGGTGGTGATGAACTCCTTTAGCTTTTTCTTATCTGTGAAGCTCTTTATCTGCCCTTCAATTCTGAATGATAGCTTTGCTGGGTAGAGTAATCTTGGTTGTAGGTTCTTGCTATTCATCACTTTGAATATTTGTTGCCACTCTCATCTGGCCTGCATAGCTTCTGTTGACAAATCAGCTGACAATCATATGGATGCTCCCTTGTAGGTAATTAACTGTTTTTCTCTTGCTGCTTTTAATATTCTCTCTTTGTCTTTTGCTCTTGGCATTTTAATTATGATGTGTCTTGGTGTGGTCCTCTTTGGATTCCTTTTGTTTGGGGTTCTCTGTGCATCCTGGACTTGTAAGTCTATTTCTTTCACCAGATAGGGGAAATTTTCAGTCATTATTTCTTCAAATAGGTTTTCAATATCTTGTTCTCTTTCTTCTTCTGGCACCCCTGTAATTCTGATGTTGGTACGCTTGAAGTTGTCCCAGGGGCTCCTTACACTATCTTCATATTTTTGGATTCTTTTTTCTTTTTTTCCTTTCCAGTTGAGTGTTTTTTGCTTCTTTGTATTTCAAATATTTGACTTGATTCTTGCGTTCCTCTAGTCTGCTGTTGGGTCTCTGTATAATATTTTTTATTTCAGTCAGTGTATGTTTAATTTCTAATTGGTCCTTTTTCATATCCTTGAGGGTCTCGCTAAATTTATCAGCCTTTTCTAGGAAATTCTTGAAAAACCTTATAACCGTGGTTTTGAACTCTATATCCAGTTGTTTGTTTTCCTCCATTTCCTTCATTTGTGATCTGTTTCTTTGTCTCCACATTTTTGCTGCTTCCCTGAGTTGGTAGGGTAGCTTTGTGTGCTAGGTGTCCTATATGGCCCAGTGGGTCAGCCTCCCCAGTTACCTGAGGTGGACACTCTTGGTGCACCCCTTTGTGGACTGTGTGTACAGCCTTGTTGTAGTTAAGTCTTGATTGTTGTTGGTATCACTGGGAGGAATTGACCTCCAGGCCAGTTGGCTGTGAGGATCAGCTGTGTCTACACTGGGAGAACTTCTGTGCTGGAGACAGCCTTATGAGGCAAGACTTGCAAAATTGCAAAAGCCTCTGTGCTCAGCTTGGATGGGGCAGAGTCTCAGGGCTGAGAAGACAGTCTTGGCTTCCCATCAGCCCTGCCCTATGAGGCCCCTGGGTCTCAGTGTCCCTCGGTAATCGCTGCAAGCACCTCTGAGAGAAAGCCACCCTTGAGTTTCTCCCGCTGCCAGACAGTCCAGTTTCTCCCCAAATAAATCTGGATTCCCAGATTCTTGCCCGGAACTGGAGTTCAGGGCAATCGGAGCTTCCAGTTCCCTCCAGCTAGAGAAAGCCAGTGGCACACTCAGCAGTCAGTCCTCTCTGCGTGCACTTGCGCGTGCGCCTCCAGACCTCTGCCTTTCGCGGCTCCTCTGAGTTTCTGCCTGACAGTCCAGATTCTCCCCATAAGAGCCTGGTTCCCCAGGGCTCACCCGGAACTGGGGTTCAGTGCAGTCGGAACTGGGGTTCATTGCAGTCGGGAGCTTCTGACTCTCTCCCGCTAGGGAAAGCCAGCGGCAACCTCAGCAGTCAGTCCTCTCTGCGCGAACTCGCGTGTGCGCCTCCAGACCCCTGCCTGCTGCGGCTCCCCCGAGTCTCTGAGTCTCTGTCTGCCTTTCTCTCTACCTGACAGTCCAGACTCCTCCCTGTACGAGCCTGGGTCCACAGGGTCTCACCCGGAACTGGGGTTCAGTGCATTCGGAACTGGGGTTCAGTGCAGTCGGGAGCTTCCTTCTCCCCTCCCGCCAGAGAAAGCCAGCCAGGCACGCAGCCGCCCTTCCTCTCTGAGCACGTGTCTCCGTACCTCAGCCCTTTGCAGCTCCTCTGACTCTCCGTGAGCTTTTCTCTTTCCTTCTAGTTGTAGAATTTCCACTCAGCCAGCTTTCCTGTGGTTCTGGATGATGTCCGTTCTGTCTTTTAGTTGTAGTTTTGAAATAGTTGTGCGAGGCAGCAGTTTAGGTGCTTACCTATGTCGCCATCTTGGTTTCTCCTGGATTGGAATTCTTAAGCATAGAAGTGCTTAGAGAATTTTCAATGGAAGAGATGAGCTGGGCCCTACTACATTGAAACTGGAAAGACACTAGACAAGGAGGCACCCTGCAAAGCATGTTGAAGAAATCACTGGATCTGTGGTATCTCAGAAAAACTATATCAACTTGCAATTGTAAGTTATCCTCTATTTCTTTTCTCTTTTTTTTGTTGCAGTTTTATAACTTTATTCAACAATCAGCAGTTAGTTCTCATACACATTAACTGTGGATTTTTGAAAATGGGGCAGGTATATAGGTAACTAACTTATAGAGCTTGTTTAGTGAATCTTCATCCTCATTACATTTTCTGGACAACCATTCCCCACATGGTATGGGACATTCCTTATTTCTTTGGTCCAGACAGATTTGTTGAGCCTGGTGTCAATGCACACGTCTGGAGTTCCCATCTCCTTCCTGGCAAATTTCCTGATTTCTTTGAGTGCCCGAAGGACATGCTTCTTGAAACCCACTCCAAGGATGTGCTTGTGAATGTTGGTGGTGTATTCTTTGGTCACTACCTTGGTTGATGGCAGAACAACCCTTCTTCTCACCTTCTTTGTAGAAGCCATTCTGCCAGGCCCAGGTTGGAAAGGCTAGCCTCTGTTTCCTAAAACATTGCTGCGAAGTCAAGAAGGATCTGTTGCATATCAGGAATGTGGTAACAAAAAGTGAGGTTTAGCATGCCCCCCTTTCTCTCTTACCAACATCCTATTTGAAGTGACAGAGCCAAAGAGAACAAAGATCTGGAGCCAAGAGAAGAGGGGAGAGGAATATGTGGAACTTGAGTAAGGGCTTTGGAGCAAAAGAACTTTAGCAGACCTCTCTTTGAACAAAGGTGATATAGGACCTTGAGGGAATTTCAAGAGGGTAAAAAGGGAGATATTTTGGGGGTGTTAAGTCCTTGCAATCCAGTAAACTGAGGGCATGAAATTATTAGAATATAGGAGTTAAAGTAGACGTGACTTCATTTTGTAATCACAGGCTGACAAGGCCTATATATATATATCTGATACATTTGAAAGAGAAAAAAATAGAAACAAACCCCACCAATGATTTATCATTAAACAAAGTACAACATACTATTTTGTAGCCATTAAAATGATATTTACAATGTGATCTGGGAAAATTGTTACCATATAATCTTAAGGGAAAAATTACATGATGTTGAGTATTATATCTACTATGTATAGAGGATAGAAAAATACTAGAAAGAAATAAAACAAAATACTAACAGTGGTTGCCTCTGGGTCGTGGGATTGTGGCTCATTTTCTTCCTCCTTTTTATATTCTTCCCAATCCTTATTTTGATTATGTATTACTTTTAGAATTAGAATTGGGAACAGGAAAAAATTTTAATTTGTTTGTGCTGTTAAAGTCAAACTTCTTTTTTTAAAAAAATTTTTAATTGATTTCAGAGAGGGAGAGAGAGAGAAACACCAATGATGAGAGAGAATCATTGATTGGATGCCTCCTGCACACCCCACACTGGGGATCTAGCCTGCAACCTGGGCATGTGCCCTTGACTGGAATCAAACCTGGGACCCTTCAGTCCGAAGGCTGACACTCTACCCACTGAGCCAAACTGGCTAGATCAAGTCATACTTCTTATTAGCTAGTTTACATCTAAGTTAATGTGTTAACATGCCCATAACTATTTTTATATTATTTTTAGTTTTGCAATGAAGGCTTTGCTTTCATAGTAAAAACATTATAATTATAGTATCATTGAAGAGATGAGCAAGAAATCTTTATTAATTCTCTGGATGCCATATAGCAGGGGTCCTCAAACTTTTTAAACAGGGGGCCAGTTCACTGTCCCTCAGACTGTTGGAGGGCTGGACTATAGTTTAAAAAAAAAAACTATGAACAAATTCCTATGCACACTGCACATATCTTATTTTGAAGTAAAAAAACAAAACGGCAAAAACACCCACATGTGGCCTGCAGGCTGTAGTTTGAGGACGCCTGCCATATAGCATAGAGCACATAGCAAGTTTAGTTTCATCTCCTTAGTCCTCACTTCCTTCTTGAAGACTCTATCTGGTTTTCTTGAGAAAGATTTCCCACTGAGAAGGAACCTCTCAGTAACCAAGTAACCAAACCTTTACTTTCTACTTCTCATTGGCAGATTACCTTCAATATTCCAAGGCCTTCTTCCTAATCTCTGTCCTCACCATACTCATTGGTCTTGGCTGGCTCTTAAGTTCTTGCCTCCCTAGAAGAGGAAGCATGACCACCAACTTGGATCTGAAGGTATCCATGCTCAGCTTCATCTCAGGTACAAACAGACTGGCAGGGTGATGCCAGGGTAAAATTGTCAAGAGAACAAAGTTTCTCTATGGGGTTTTCATCCTCTTTTTCTTGTCCCTTTTCTCTTTTTCAATATTACATCAAGTTACCAGCTACCTGCCCTGTCTTATTGTATAAAGCACACTTTCAGTGAAATGCCAGGAGAGAGGTAGAAGCCCTTTTTTCTCTCCCACTTGGTCAATGCCCAAATTTTTATCTTGCCATACAAATGGCATCTGGAAGCAGAAGAAGAGTTGGGGGTGGTAGTCAAGGCAGACTGAAGACACTGATGGGTTGTGACATCTTTTCTTCTGGTCCTAGCCATCTGCTTGCTCTTCTGCCTCATCCTATTTCTGGCACAGGTTCACTGGCACACCAGGGATGCCATGGAGTCAGACCTCCTATGGGCCTATTATCTTAATTGGTGGAGTGACTTCTTATACATGTTTGCTGGTGAGTCAGTCCCCTGCCTTATCCCAGAAGGATGGAAGGGGAATACACTTCTTGAAAGAGAGGTGGAATCTAGGAAAAATAGAAGCACTGACTGTTCCTATTTAGAGCATCTTTACATCAAGAGGCAGTATGATATGAAACTGAAAACTTAGAATTAGTAATCTGTCCTGCCACTAAATGAGCATAGATAGGTTGAATGACTTGCTATGACCACACAGAAAGTTGAACTATGATTTGATTCCAGGAGGTTCAAGCTTTGTCCTAACCATGTGAAAATACTATAATGGAATGAGAGCACAGGACTGTAAAGTAATTCTGCTGGGGGAGAGGAAGGTTGGCTTCACCGAAAAGAGGTCCTTTGAACTGAGCATTTAAAGGATGAGTACAAATTTTAAAAGTCAAAAGACCATGTGTCTATTGTAACTCACCTCAAATTCTTCTCTTCCCGTAGGGATCATCTCCTTCCTCAACTACATAACATTCAGATCTCCTCCCCTTGATCAAAATGTCACTGTGATTCCCACAGAGAGGTCAAGGCTGGGGATTGGTCCAGTGACTACAGTACCGCCTGCTGAAGAAGAAGAGTCAAGGTCTGAGATGGAATCTCCAAGTGATGGAGAGGAAAAACTATCAAATGCAGAACTACCAAACGCAGAACTATCCAACGCAGAAATGTGATGGTGATAGGAAAACTCAATTACTGCTTGTCTTAAAAATAGGGGAGAAGTTACTAAGTTAGAAATGATTGTGTAGACTCTAAAAAAATCTCTCTTAATATCATGTCCATATTACTGAAGGAGACAGCATTAAAGCTGATGAAGTGTCCTTTGTATGCGTTAGACCCAAAATATGTATGATAATCAAAAGAAAGTAATGAAATCTCATTAAGAAAAAAAATCTATAAGAAAACATTAGTGTTTAGGGTCATGAATGAAAGAAACCAGCAATAGATGCAGTGTGTGGATCAGAGATCTCTTTGGGCATCAGTGGTCTCATGGACCAAAGTGGGCAATGGAGTAAAATGTCATCTAATTCTGTTTGAAAATCTCATTGTTTGTGGCTGTGAGCATGGATGGAGGTACTTAGACAATATTATTCAGTTTGAACTGGAGATCATTACCAGAAATGGAATGAACACCAATGGTAATCAGTAGTTCTTAAACATTTCCAGATAGTAACTGGAAGCTCAATAGATTAATACCATTGGGCTTTTATTTTTAAGGGTAGGAGTTTAGCAGCACAAGCATGTGTGCACCCACACACAGAGACACACATACAAACATATATATGCACACACCTCATTTTGACTCTGCTTTATAAAACCCTTCTCCCCATGTTGGCTCCTCCTCATAGCAGGTGATCTTAGTCAGGGCAGAATGACTGGTGCCTCCTTACTCCAAGTGGCCTCATTTCAGAGGCTCTTCAGTCTGTTCCTAGACCTTTGCCTGGTTGTAAGAATAAACATTAGTCAAATCTAACTCCCCTTTCTCCCGTCACCACTCACACATGAAGTATACCCCACATGTTGACTAATTAAGGAGTCATTGGGTTCACAAGCTTGCTTTATAGTTCAAATTGCTTGGATACTTTAATTATATGACTAAATTGACAAGGAGCTGAGTACTGATTACTCTTCAGGGAAGGGAAGTTTTAAGTGGTGTGAGGAGAAGGAAGCAGGTCTAAGAGTGGAAGATGCTAGATAATAAAAAAGTAATGATAAAGATTCTGGCTATCAGGGGAGAATAGGCAGTGATTATAACTAAGGATCAACTTTGCTAACAGAGAATGGCCGTATAAGCAGAGACAACCTTTCATTGCTCCTTTAAAAACTGAATGCTCTTTATTTTCTTCATTCTTTCTTTGCTTGTAGAGAATGCCTTTAAAAGCCTAAGTGGATTTTCAATAAGATAGCTCAGTAAATGACCCTTTGATACATCCCCTCTGCTCCAAACATATTGCATGATAGATGAAGGGGTGGGAAGAGAGATTATATTAACTCAAGTCAAAACAAGACAAGCAGTTTCACTGACCAGAAAAATAACAAAAACTCAAGGCTTTGATTTGAGTTAAGCCATAGATTTAAAGGGCTGTAAGTCGAAAAGTAAGCAGAAATGAATAGGAAGACAACTCTTGTGGAGTGAAAAGGACTATCAGTGCTTCTCAAGACATGGACTAGAGCCAGGTTCACAGCTGTAGCTCAAGCTAAGGACTTATGAAAAGAAATAAACAAAAACTACTGCCAAGCACTGACTGGGGTTATTTGGAACCACAGACCCAAAGCAGTAAATGGAGACAAGCAACCCATTTATTCATTAGCTGGGTCAGTGGCCTTCCTTGATAGCATAACAACAAGAAATCTGAAATACCATATTATGAGACCTGACCCTGGACTAGGGTCTTTGGCCAAAGTAAGGAAACCTCCAAACTACTGATGGAATGAGCAGAGAGGTAGAAAAGGAAACAAACAAAAAAAAGGCAACAACAAAAAATGTTGTGCTTACAAACAGGAATTCCAAAGATGTAAATAAATGTTCAGAAAAAAACTCAAAGTCAACAATCAGAATATAAATTCATTTCAGATTGTCTGGTTTGTAATACGATGAAGACTTTAAGTATTTCTAGGACACACAGAGATATGATGTAATTATGGATTACAAAAAAAGGCCAAACACTATGAAACAAAAATAGATAGAAATAAAACAAGAACACATTTAAATGAAAAAGGATCAATTAGATATCATGGGAATAAAAAATATAGTTATTGTCATAGGAAATATATTCAATAATCCTATATAATAAAGAGATAATATGCAAATTGACCATGACTCCAACACACAAGATGGCTGCCCCCATGTGCACACAAGATGGCCACCACAAGATGGCCGGCAGGGGAGGGCAGTTGTGGGCTATCAGGCCAGCAGGGGAGGGCAGTTGGGAGAGACGAGGCCTGCAGGGGAGGGCAGTTGGGGGGGACCAGGCCTGCAGGGGAGGGCAGTTGAGGGGACTCAGGCCGGCAGGGGAGGGCAGTTGGGGGGGATGAGGCCTCCAGGGGAGGGCAGTTGGGGGGGACCAGGCCTGCAGGGGAGGGCAGTTGGGGGGGATGAGGCCTGCAGGGGGGGGCAGTTGGGGGGGATGAGGCCTGCAGGGGAGGGCAGTTGGGGGACCAGGCCTGTAGGTGAGGGCAGTTAGGGGCGACCAGGTTGGCAGGGGAGGGCAGTTAGGGGCGACCAGGCTGGCAGGGGAGGGCAGTTAGGCGTCGATCAGGCTGGCAGGGGAGTGGTTAGGGATGATTAGGCTGGCAGGCAGAAGCGGTTAGGGGCAATCAGGCAGGCCGGCAGGTGAGTGGTTGGGAGCCAGCAGTCCTGGATTGTGAGAGGGATGTCCAGGCCTAAATGGGCAGTCAGACATCCCTTAATGGGGTCCCAGATTGGAAAGGGTGCAGGCTGGGCTGAGGGACACCCCCCCATGCATGAATTTCATGCACCGGGCCTCTAGTATTGTAATAACTATGTATGGTGTCAGATCGGTACTAGGCTTATTAGGGTGATCACTTCATAAGTATATAAATGTCTAAACACTATGTTGTACACTTGAAATTAATATTATATTGTATGTCAGTTGTAATTGAAAAAAAAAATTAAGAATATATAGCCATTGAGCCCTAGCTGGTTTGGCTAAGTGGATAGAGCATTGGCCTGCAGACTGATGGGTCCCCGGTTTGATTCCAATCAAGGACACATGCTGGGTTGCAGGCTCAATTCCCAGTAGGGGGTGTGCAGAGGCAGCTCTCTCTCTCTTTCCCTTCCTCTCTGAAATCAATAAAAATATATTTGAAAATATATGTAGGATGTTTCAATAAATTTCAAGACTATCAATCAGCCACTGTTTCCTGCCACAATGAAATTAAATTAGAATTCTATAAAAAGAAAATAATTTAAGACTTTATTATACTTTTGAAAACCTTAAAAAATTTCCCTAAAATTCATGGGTGAAAAGGAAACCACAATGGAAATGAACAAATGTTTATATCTGAACAACAATGAAAGAATTACTACAATGAAAACCAATAGGAAGAATGACGTCAGAGGAATGGTGACATAAGGGAATGTCTTTTCCTCTCCCCCTGACATTTCAACAAGTTAACCATCTATAATTCAAAAAAGAAGTCCCTGCTCAACACAGATGCACACCCGAGAGACCACCATACTGAAACACCTAAGGTTGGCTTCCTGGATAAGCTAGGGAGGGAAACTAGGACATGCGTCTGCACAGCTCAGAACTCACAGCCCAGGTACGGAAAGGGGAGAAGGCCAGCTTCAGTAGCAGGCACTTCCCTCTGTCAGCTGGGATGAACCGAGAACTGTGGGGGGCAGCCCAGCAGCTTGGCAGGGCAATCTGCTAGCTGCAAGCTGTGAGCTACCAGTGCAGGAGAGGACATTGTCTGTCTGAGTTGTGAGGTCCTGCAGGCAAGCAACCAGAGACTGCAGTATCTGTATCATGGGCACCCTGTGAATAGGGTGAGTAGTCAGCAGACACCTGCCCTACAGAGCACTGGGTGCTGCCTAACTGCCTAACTGCCCCACTGCTGGGCCTGGAGGTGGTCTTTCAGACAAAGAAAGTAAATCACCAGAGCCCTGCCGCTGATTAGACTCCCCAAACTTGCCTCCCATTGCGCTTAGGGTTGGGCCCAGGAGTATATTATCTGTAAACCACGAGTTGTTGCAGTAGAATCCCTGTTTCCCTCCGTGATTGAACCTCAGGAGGGGTGTTTGGGCTGAATCCCCGGAGATCAGGGGTCTCCATTACAGTGAGGGAAAACAAACCCCATCCCTGAGCACCAGAGGCAGTACTGTCCTACAAAAGCCATCAAGTCTTAAAACTGTGAGACCACAGAAGTAAAAATCTTGTGATTCAGCACCATCTACTGGAACAGAATAGAAAGACCTCTTTAGAGAAAAATGGGAAAACAAAGGACAGCAAATGCCATGAACAACCAGGGTGATGATGATGATCAAAAGGAAAATGAAAAATCTCCAGAAAGTAGGCTGGAATGCATGGAATTGTGTGATATAAATGACAGAGATTGCAAGATTGCAGTTCTGAAAATACTCAATGAGATACGACTGACAGACAATTAAGTGCACTCAGAAAACAAATCAATGAACAAAATGAGTATTTCTCCAAGGAAATAAAACTTTAAAAATGAATATATCAGAACTCCTGGAAATGAAGCAGGCAATTAAGGAGATCAAGAGTAAGCTGGAGAAACCAAGATGGCGGCATAGGTAAACACCTAACCTGCTGCCTCGCACACAAAATGGACATCATCCAGAACCACAGGAAGGCTGGCTGAGTGGAAATTCTACAACTAGAAGGAAAGAGAAAAGCACACTGAGACTCAGAGGAACTGCGGAAGGCAAAGGTACCGAGGTGCGTGCACGAAGAGGGCAAGCAACTGACTACGCGGCTGGCTTTCTCAAGCAGGAGGGAGACAAAAGCTCCTGACTGCACTGAACTCCAGTTCTGAGCGAGACTCTGGGGACCCAGAACCATTCGGGGAGAAACTGGACAGTCTGGCAGCGGGTGGAACTCGAGGGCGGCTTTCTCTCAGAGGTGCTTGAAGTGATTACCATGGGACACTGAGACACAGGGGCCTATTAGGGCAGGGCTGATGGGAAACCAATGCTGTCTGCTCCGCCCTGAGTCTCCACCCCATCCAAGCTGAGCACAGAGGCTTTTGCAAGTTCTGTCTCATAAGGGTGTCTCCAGCATAGAAGTTCTCCCAGCGTACACGCAGCTGATCCGCATGGCCAATTGGCCTGGAGGTCAATTCCTCCCAGTGATACCAACAACAATCAAGGCTTAACTACAACAAGACTGTGCACACAGCCCACAAAGGGGTGCACCAAGAGTGTCCACCTCAGGTAACTGGGGAGGCTGACCCACTGGGCCCTATAGGACACCTAGCACACAAAGCCACTCTATCAACTCAGGGAAGCAGCCAAATAGCAGAGACAAAGAAATAGATCACAAATGAAAGAAATGGAGGAAAGCAAATGACTGGATATAGAGTTCAAAACCACGGTTATAAGGTTTTTCAAGAATTTCCTAGAAAAATGCCAAAACCGGTTTGGCTCAGTGGATAGAGTGTCGGCCTGGGGACTCAAGGGTCCCAGGTTCAATTCTGGTCAAGGGCATGTACCTTGGTTGCGGGCACATCCCCAGTAGGGGGTGTGCAAGAGGCAGCAGATCGATGCTTCTCTCTCATCGATGTTTCTAACTCTCTATCCCTCTCTCTTCCTCTCTGTAAAAAATCAATAAAATATATTTTTTAAAAAAGAATTTCCTAGAAAAGGCTGATAAATTTAGCGAGACCCTCGAGGATATGAGAAAGGACCAACTAGAAATTAAGCATACACTGACTGAAATAAAAAATATTATACAGAGATCTAACAGCAGACTAGAGGATCGCAAGAATCAAGTCAAAGATTTGAAATACAAAGAAGCAAAAAACACTCAACCAGAAAAGCAAAAAGAAAAAAGAATCCAAAAATATGAAGATAGTGTAAGGAACCTCTGGGACAACTTCAAGCGTACCAACGTCAGAATTATGGGGGTGTCAGAAGAAGAGAGAGAGCAAGATACTGAAAACCTATTTGAAGAAATAATGACTGAAAACTTCCCCTACCTGGTGAAAGAAATAGACTTACGAGTCCAGGAAGCGCACAGAACCCCAAACAAAAGGACTCCAAAGAGGACCACACCAAGACACATCATAATTAAAATGCCAAGAGCAAAAGACAAAGAGAGAATATTAAAGACAGTGAGAGAAAAACAGTTTGTTACCTACAAGGGAGCACCCATAAGACTGTCAGCTGATTTGTCAACAGAAACTATGCAGTCCACACGGGAGTGGCAAGAAATATTCAAAGTGATGAATAGCAAGAACCTACAACCAAGATTACTCTACCCAGCAAAGCTATCATTCAGAATTGAAGGTCAGATAAAGGCCTTCACAGATAAGAAAAAGCTAAAGGAGTTCATCACCACCAAACCAGAATTATATGAAATGCTGAAAGATATTCTTTAAGAAGAGGAAGAAGAAGAAAAAAGTAAAGATAAAAATTATGAACAACAGATACATGTCTATCAACAAGTGAATTTAAAAATCAAGTGAATAAAAAAAATCTGATGAACAGAATAAACTGGTGAATATAATAGAATCATGGGCACAGAAAGGGAGTGGACTGACAATTCTCGGGGGGAAAGGGGTGTGGGGGATGTGGGAAGAGACTGGACAAAAATCATACACCTATGGATGAGGACAGTGGGGCGGGGGGGGGCGGTAAGGGCAGAGGGTGGGGTGGGAACCGGGTGGAGGGGAGCTATGGGGTGAAAAAGAGGAACAATTGTAATAATCTGAACAATAAAGATTTATTAAATTTAAAAAAAGAGTAAGCTGTTGAACATAGAAAAACAGAACCAACCAGGTAGAGGAAAGAACTAGTGATATTGAAGAAAGGAATCAAGAAATGATGCAGAGGGAAGAAAAGAGATACCTGAGAATAAAAAAAAGAACAAGCTCTGAAAGAATGAGAGAGAGGCTGAAAAACCAGGACAACAAGCTTTATTAGAGGAGAAGGACCCTGCCAGGCTGTCTCGCCAGGGGAGATCAGCAACACGAGCAGAGGTGAACACGCCTTTTGAGGAGAGGAATGGGAAGCGATGGGGCTTAGGGTACTCGGCACGCATTCATTGGTGGTTTCATATAAGGCACATGATTAGGCACTTAGGTACTTAACCTTTTGCACTTGGATGTCGAGTGTCACTCGACACGGTTAGCATCGGTAGCAGTAATCGAGAAAAAGCAAGAGAGTGCAAAGGGTTAAGAATGAAGAGCTTAGGGTATTTGGCAGGTGCTGATTGGTGGTTCAATGCATAGTCCATATAAGGTGCCCGGTTAGGTGCTCAGGAATGTCCAGGCTGCAGGTGCAGGTTACGTCATACTCTGTCCATCAGTTGGGGAAGAGAGGATCTATCATTTCAGACTTTGGGTAATATTTTAAAAAATTGAGAGTCTGGGCAAGGTCAGGGGGTGAAGGTCCGTCTTCTGTAGCTACTTCCTGCTGAGAGGGGACGTCGTCAGGGTCATCTACCCGGGGGTCTCAAGGATTCTGGTGACATAGGTGTCTCTAGCTTCTGAATTCAAGGCCAGATAGACCTCTCCCACCTTCTGGTTG
This sequence comes from Ia io, assembly GCA_025583905.1. Taxonomy (NCBI): domain Eukaryota; kingdom Metazoa; phylum Chordata; class Mammalia; order Chiroptera; family Vespertilionidae; genus Ia; species Ia io. Next base: position 120,873,578 of record JAJQQW010000002.1, read on the forward strand.
GCAAACACCTGCATTCTGTTCTGCAAAAAACTAGTGAAACAGCGCATGCAATAGGGCCAAAAAGCAAAATTAAAAGAATAAATACCAGAGGGCCTAATAGTGGGAGGAGCCATGGGGTAAGTGAGCCAAAGATGGCATACACCCCTTCTAGCTGGTTATGTTGTCTTTGGTCAATCCTGTCCCAGAGGGATTTAATGTGATCTTTGACAATTCCTGACTCATTTACAAAGTAGCAGCATTCTTCCCCAAGAAAGACACAGGTACCCCCTTTTTCTGCTTTTTTAAAGTGCGTCGGTTCTGTAGGGCTACTGCTGCTAAGGACGAGGGGTGCAGCAGCATGATTTCCCCAAGAGACTGGTTGGTGAAGTCTCGAGAGCGATCCTGTTGAGTCACTTGGGAGGTAAAAGCTGGTTCTGAGGCTGCCACAGCATCACTTGTCTGGTTTTGCTGCTTTTCTGGTCCTGGAGCTGAAATACAACTGAGACCTAGATGTTATTTTTAGGGTGGAAAAGAATAGGAGTCTCAGTTGCCTCACTAGTGATATGAAAGGGGAGAATAGGTTACCCTGGGGGTGAGGTTCTTGTTTTCCCAGTTTTGCCCCTTGCTGGGCATCCAGAGGTTTCTTGTAGGTCCTGATTCAGGGTTTCAAAGTATGATAGAGCAGTGGTTAAGCTCCCTATGGCAGTTCCAACCCCTGCTGAGATGCCAAGGGTTAGGAGGAGAGGGATTATCTGGACTGCTCTTTTGTGTCAGATATAATGGGTTATGGGGACAGGTAAAGACTGATTATTGGGGGCTGCATCTACATTGGGTGAGAGATAAATGAGAGTACAGGTTCCTGTCCAGCTGATGGGGAGAAAGATGTATGTGTTTTCCCCACAGAGGAAGAAAAATCCCTGATCACGGAGACAAGCTAATAGATATAAGGAGAAGAGGTGGACTAAAGGGTATGAGATTCCTTTTTTCTACTTCTGCACTCCAAGCTGAGAGGGTAGTCGCCATGGCACTACCAATAAGAGGTGACAGATGAGTGGTTAAGATTGTATTGCAGTGAAAGTGGGAGGGAAAAGGAAGGAAAGGAGTAGTGGAAGCCAAGGACCTGGATGGTTGGATAAGAGGTTAGACACTGTGAATATTCTGGTTTAGCTTAAGAAGTATCCAGCAACCTTGTCCTGCCAGGCTTGGAGACTAAAGCCAAGAGCTCAGAGTAAAATGTCCCTTTTACAATTCTTGCAAATAGTTAACTTTAGAACTTCTTTCTTTCTTTCAACATTTCTCTTTTCCTTCTCATCACATACACAACCTTCACAAATTTCACACTTTCTCAAATTAGCCCTCAAACCTTCTTTCTATGTCCTTCAAAATGCATAACCATGCCTCAGACCTTCCATTAAGTATTTCTAAACATGTCTAGCAATCAATGTTTCAGTATTGTATGCTATTTTAAAATATTTAGAAAAGGCAGGGGGAGGAGGGAGCAGGCCTCACAGCCTGTTCCCAGGCTTCTAGCTGCTTGGATTTTAAAACTTCCCATTTTTCCTAGCGATAACGTGCTAAGGGTGGAGAGATAATGATCTCAGTTTCTGATAATAGCCAGACTGTTAGTAAGCTGGTGCAGTCAAGAAAGTTGTTCTTTGGGAAGAGTGGAGTGGGGGAGGGGGCAGGGTGAGAAGGCGCTGAGGTCAGGGCAGTTTTCAGAGCATTAAAGGGATGAGAATGTTGGCCTTTGGGATCTAAAGGCTCAGTGAGGGGCGTCCCTTCACCATGTCATGTCATAGAGGAGCTTTGCAAGAAGACTATAGTTGTGAGTACCCAGTGAGCCTGAGAAAGGAGAAAATTTCTTGTTCAGAGGAGAGGACAGTCTTAGAGGAGATAAGGAGATAAGGAGATAAGGCATTTACAGTCCAAGGAATGGCTCGGCCTTGTGGGGTGAGAGAGTAAAACTGAGGTAGGTGACTGTGGTTTGGGACAACTGGGTTTTATGAGGGGATGCATTGTAGCCTTGGCCTGGCACCAAGGTAGAATGAGAAAAGAGTGAATGGGGGAATTTAGTAAGATGCAGTGTAGAGGTGAGGTGGCTAATGGCTGTGAGACTAATCCGTCACCCCCATAATAGAGACTGAGGAGTGGACAAGGGTCCCAGTGAATTCGAAGAGGGCAGAATAAGTGGCCCTACTGTCAATTAAAAAGGAGATCGGCTTACCTGCCACCACAGTCATTACCTGAGGCTCTGTCCTGGTGATGTAAGTCTGTGGGGCCCTGTCAGGGCCTGGGCAGCTTCTTCAGTGGCCAGTCCCAGGAGGCTTGTGAGCTCCAAACCAGATCCAGAGGGCGGCCATGCTGGACTAGCTGAGTCCTAAAACGGAGGGGCCAGACTACAGTCTGATTTCCAGTGACCTTCCCTTCCACACCTTGGGTAGGGCCCAGGCGGGGGTCTCGGGTTTGAGCAGGACTTGGCTCAGTGTCTTTTCTTGCTGCAATTGAAGCATGGGCCCGGAGGAGACTTGGCCCCTGACTTACCACAGTTGGAGGACCGGCACTTCATTTGGGGTTAGAAAGTGGTGCCTAGGAGCTGGAAGGCCTCCTTCTGGGCCTCAGCCTTGTCCTAATCTCGCTTTTGATTTTGGATTTGGGTCTCCTCATCTCTATTATTAAATACCTTAAAGGTCAGGTTAACGAGATCTTTTTGAGGGGTTTGTGGACCTGTATCTATTTTTTGAAGTTTGCAGCGTATGTCGGGGGAGTGAAGGTGGTCAGGTCAGTGGAAAAAGAAACCTGAGATGCCTCTCAATCTGTGAGGCTGGACATAGAGAATGGGACGTGGACTCAGACTATGCCCTCAGTTCCTGCTGCCTCCCTCAGGGGTAGAATGGACGCGGGAATAGAAGAGGCTGTTGCGGAAGGCAGCCTTTGGGCCTGAGAATGAGTGTTAGATGGGAAATGCTGTTCTGGAGCTCATGTTCTCATGATTTGGGCTCTCAGGGACTGGGGAGAAGGCGGATGCTGGTTAAGAGAGTCTGAAGAGAAAGAGCTGAGGCATTTTTCAATTTGAGAAAGATCAGAAAGTGAGAAAGGAATGGTCAGCCACTTGTGAATTCGGTTGCTGGCGGTCATGGGGATATGGAGATTCGGCGGAGCGCACAGGGGAAGGCAGGAGGTTAGAATTCTCAGATGGTAGAGCGTGGGGTGCAGGTTTCATGGCAGGGTTGTAAGGGGGTGACGGGGGTGGGCTAGGTGGAGAGGAATGATTGGCTGGGTCGAAAGAGTCAGAAGACAGAGAAAGGGGCTGAGGACTGGTTTGAGAGGGCAAATAGGACTTTGAGAGGAGGATCTGATGAGTGGAACATAAGGATTAAAGCGAGGGGTGAGAGTGGCGGGGGAGAAAGCCTGTTCGTAGGGATCTCTGAGGCCTGCCTGTCCAGTAGCAAAATTATCTAGGTCTCGGAGGATATTGGAATCGAAAGTGCCATTTTTGGGCCACTACTGTGGCCAGGCAGTAGCCAGAAAGACCAAAGGTCGAGAGATTGGCGAGGAGACACCCTAAGGGTGTGTGTGTTTCAAGGGGGTTTGGACTGAGAGGTCCCCATGACCACTGGGAAGGGACACCGGGAAGTTGGGGGGGGGAAGAAGGAGCGTCCTCCTTTTCCCTCAGCCAACCTGTAGAGAGAGAGAGATGAGAAAAGTTTCCAAGGTTGTCACCCCGAGACCTTTCCCATGGAGTAGAGCAGAGTTTTCCGGCCAGGCACCTGGGCTTTTGTAGAACGTAGAACATGTAGCTGAGTAGACGGGAAAACTCTGAGGCCCTTCCAGGTCAAGGGAATGATGGGGGGAGGCGGGGTCGGGAAAGTCCCTGAAGCCTACTGGTGAGAAAGCGACGAGATCCCCACGTGTCCTGGTATGGCAGGGTTCAAGAGGTGTCCAGAGCAGGCCAATCAACACAGAACCATACCACCGAGCAGAGCCAGATCAGGAGTCAGAAGCTCGGGGCTAGGTTACCACTGAGCAGAGCCAGAGCAGGAGTCAGAAGCTCGGGGCTAGGTTCGAGGATCGTCCATGCTCCCATGCACCTCTCCTGGGTTTCGGCACCAAATGAAAGAATGAGAGAGAGGCCAAAAAACCAGGACAACAGGCTTTATTAGAGGAGAAGGACCCTGATGGGCTGTCTCGCAAGGGGAGAACAGGAACACGTGCAGAGGTGAACACGCCTTTTGAGGGGAGGAATGGGAAGGGATGGGGCTTAGGGTACTTGGCACGCACTGATTGGTGGTTTCATATAAGGCACATGATTAGGCACTTAAGTACTTAGGAATCAAGAGCTTAGGGCAGTGGTTGGCAAACTCATTAGTCAACAGAGCCAAATATCAACAGTACAACGATTGAAATTTCTGTCGAGAGCCAAATTTTTTAAACTTAAACTTCTAACGCCACTTCTTCAAAATAGACTCGCCCAGGCCATGGTATTTGGTAGAAGAGCCACACTCATGGGGCCAAAGAGCCACATGTGGCTCGCGAGCCACAGTTTGCCAACCATGGGCTTAGAGTATTGGTGCTGATTGGTGGTTCAATGTATAGTTCATATAAGGTGCCTGGTTAGGTGCTCAGGAATGTGCATGTTACATCATACTCTGTCCATCAGTTGGGGGAAGGGAGGATCTATCAAGCTCTATGAGACCTCTCAGATTCCATCAGAAAAAGTAGCACCAGAATCATAGGCATTGCGGAGGAAGAGGAGAGGGAGCATGGAATGGAGAGTCTATTAAAATAAATAGTGGATGAGAACTTCCCAAATCTATGGAAAGAAGTAGATTCTCAAATCCAAGAAGCAAGCAGAACACCTACTTACACAAAAGGCACTTGGTAATGAAGCTGTCAAAAATTAATGACAAAGAAAAAATCCTCAAAGCATCCAGGGAAAAGAAGGAAGTGACCTACAAAGGAAAACCCATCAGAATTTCATCTGAATTCTCAGCAGAAACTCTGCATGCCAGAAGAGAGCGGAACCAAATATTCAAGCATCTGAAAGAGAGAAATTACCAACCATGAATAATATATCCAGAAAAATTAACCTTTAAATATGAAGGAAAAATAAAAACATTCCCAGACATACAGAAGCTGAGAGATTTTTATCACCAGAAAACTTCCATTGCATGAAATACTCAAGGGAGTTATTCTATCTGAAGCAAAGAACATAAGGTCACAACACTATGAGTAAGATCAGCAATAAACTTGCAGTATTAACAGGGATAATTTGTGACAACAAAAACAAACAAGGGGCCCTAACTGGTTTGGCTCAGTGGATAGAGCGTCGGCCTGTGGACTCAAGGGTCCCAGGTTCGATTCTGGTCAAGGGCATATACCTTGGTTGCAGGCACATACCCAGTGGGGAGTGTGCAGGAGGCAGCTGATCGATGTTTCTAACTCTCTATCCCTCTCCCTACTTCTCTGTAAAAGATCAATAAAATATATTTTTAAAAAACATACAAGAGGAAGGGGGAAAGGTATGAACTGGAAAAGGAAGATGAAGATCAGGTGCACTCAAAAGGGAAAAAACTATGGTATATACGCAATTTCACTTTTTATAAACCTAATGGCAAACACACATAAAGATGCCCAAAACAGGACATTAGCTTAAAAAGAGAGGAAACAGAGTAAAGATGTATGGCATACCACCAAACAAAAACAACAGACAGAAGCATAAATGAAAAGAAGCAATGGAGGCACAGAGCTATGAGAAAACAAGATAAAATGGCTATAGGTAATCCTCACACATCAATAATTATTCTAAACGTATATGGTCTGAATTCACTAGTAAAGAGGCACAGAGTAACAGAGTGGGTCAAAAAATAAAACCCAACCATATGCTGCCTAAAAGAGACACACCTAAACGGCAAAGACAAAGGCAGATTCAAAGTAAAAGAGTGGGAAATGATTCTCCAAGCAAATAACATCCACAGAAAAGCAGATGTAGCCATACTTGTATTTGACAAAATAGATCTCAAGATAACAAATAATAAAGATGGACACTTTATAATGTTAAATGGAACACTACATCAAGAAAACATAACATTGCTTAATATATATGCACCCAACCAGGAAGCACCGGAATATATTAAATAGCTACTCACAGAACTAAAAGGAGAAACAGCTCAAAACACAATTATAGTTGGAGACCTTACTAATCCTTTGACAGCTCTAGACAGATCAACCAAACAGAAAATTAACAAAGAAATATCAGCCTTAAATGAAACATTAGATCAAACTAATATAATTGATATTTACAGAACCTTTTATCCCAGATCATCAGAGTATGCATTCTTCTCCAACACACATGGAACTTTCTCAAGTATAGACCATACGTTGGGTCACAGAACTCACATCAACAAATTAAAACAGATTGAAATTATACCAAGCATATTTTCTGACCATAATGCCTTGAAATTAGAAATCAACTGCAAAAGGAAGTAAAAACCCCCACAAATATGTAGAGATTAAACAACATACTACCAAAAAAATGGCTGGGTCAAAGAAGGAATAAAAAAATGAGATCAAACGATATATAGAGACAAATGAGAATGATAACACAACATATCAAAAGCTCTGGGGGAGAAACCAAGATGGCGGCATAGGTAAACACCTAAACTTGCTGCCTCGCACAACCACTTCAAAACTACAACTAAAAGACAAACGGACATCATCCAGAAATTCTACAACTAGAAGGGAAGAGAAAAGCACACTGAGGATTTGCAGAAGTAAAGTGCGGAGGTACGGAGGCGCATGCACACAGAAAGGGCTGGCAACTGAGGACGTGGTTGTCTTTTTCAATCAGGAGGGGGACACAAGCTCCCGACTGCTCTGAACTCCAGTTCCGGACGAGACTCTGGGGACCCAGACTCATACGGGGGGAAACTGGACTGTCTGGCATCGGGCTGGAACATGAGGGTGGCTTTCTCTCAGAGGTGCTTGCAGCAATTACTGCAGGACACTGAGACCCCAGGGCCTCTTAGGGCAGAACTGAAGGTCAGCCATTGCTGTTTGCTCCATGCTGTTGATTACCTGAGACCCACCCACCCAATTTACAACCCCACCCCAGCTGTGCGCAGAGGTTTTGCATGTGAATGGCCTGGCCCTTTGCAATCTAAAATTACCTAACAAACTGAAGCTGGGTCAGGGAGCCCCAGAACTTCCAAGGCTCCACAGTAGCTTGCATTGCTTCACAGCTGGGCCTCATCTGGGCATCTCCAAATGCCAAACAAAGAGGAATCTGCAGACCTCTCCATAGCTCCACCTGGCTGGCCTCAGGCAGAGCTATATTTGCACCTCCTTGGAGATCCAGGAGCCAGTATACCAGTGGTCTGAGTGGACCCATCCAGATTACAACTCCTCAGATCCATAAGGGACACACCCAGGGGGCAGACTCAGTGAGCACCAAAGCCCCGCTGAAGCAAGTCCTGCCCCATAAGGGTATCTCCAGCACAGAAGACACAACTTATTCTCATAGCCAATTGTCCAGGAGGTCAATTCCTCCCAGGGATACCAACAACAATCAAGGATTAACTACAACAAGACTGTGCACACAGTCTACAAAGGGGTGCACCAAGAGTGTCCACCTCAGGTAACTGGGGAGGCTGAGCCTCAGGGCCCTATAGGACACCTAGCACACAAAACCACTCTATCAACACAGGGAAGCAGCCAAAATGCAGAGACAAAGAAACAGGTCACAAATGAAAGAAATGGAGGAAGGCAAACTACGGGATATAGAGTTCAGAACCACAGTTATAAGGTTTTTCAAGAATTTTCTAGAAAAGGCCGATAAATTTAGTGAGTCCCTCGAGGATATGAAAAAGGACCAACTAGAAATTAAGCATACACTGACTGAAATAAAGAATAATATACAGAGATCCAACAGCAGACTAGAGGATCGCAAGAATCAAGTCAAAGATTTGAAATACAAAGAAGCAAAAAACACCCAACCAGAAAAGCAAAAAAAAAAAAAGAATCCAAAAATATGAAGATAGTGTAAGGAGCCTCTGGGAAAACTTCAAGCATACCAACATCAGAATTATGGGGTGCCAGAAGAGAGAGCAAGATACTGAAAACCTATTTGAAGAAATAATGACAGAAAACATCCCCAACCTGGTGAAATAGACTTACAAGTCCAGGAAGCACAGAGAACCCCAAACAAAAGGAATCCAAAGAGGACCACACATAGACACATCATAATTAAAATGCCAAGAGCAAAAGACAAAGAGAGAATATTAAAAGCAGCAAGAGAAAAACAGTTAGTTACCTACAAGGAAGTACCCATAGGAATGTCAGCTGATTTCTCAACAGAAACTATGCAGGCCAGACGAGAGTGGCAAGAAATATTCAAAGTGATGAATAGCAAGAACCTACAACCAAGATTACTCTACCCAGCAAAGCTTTCATTCAGAATTGAAGGTCAGATAAAGAGCTTCACAGATAAGAAAAAAAATAAAGGAGTTCATCACCGCCAAACCAGTATTATATGAAATGCTGAAGGGTATTGTTTAAGAAGAGGAAGAAGAAGAAAAAGGTAAAGATAAAAATTATGAACAACAAATACATATCTATCAACAAGTGAATCTAAAAATCAAGTGAATAAAAAATCTGATGAACAGAATAAACTGGTGAATATAATAGAATCAGGGGCATATAAAGGGAGTGGACTGACAATTCTCAGGGGGAAAGGGGTGTGGGGGATGCAGGAAGAGACTGGACAAAAATCGAACACCTATGTATGAGGACAGTTGCGGGGGGGCGGTGTAAGGGCAGAGGTTGGGGTGGGTTCCAAGCAGAGGGGACCTATGGGGGGGAAAAAAGAGGAACTGTAATAATCTGAACAATAAAGATTTATTTTTTTTAAAAAAAAGCTCTGGGATGCAGCAAAAGCAGGAATAAGAGGGAAGTTTATATTATTACAGGCTTATCTCAAAAAACAAGATAAATCCCAAGTATACAACCTAACATCACATCTTAAAGAACTAGAAAAAGAAGAACAAAAGCAACCCAAAGTCAGAAGGAGAAAGAAAATAATAAAAATTAGAACAGAGTTAAATGAAATAGAGAACAAAAAACTATGCAAAAGAAATCTATAAATCAAAGAGTTGATTCTTTGAAAAGATTAATATAATTGACAAACTCCAGCTAGACTTACTAAGGAAAAAAGGGGAAAGGCCCATATAAACAAAATCAGAAATGAGAGAGAAGTCATCACACAAAGGATCATACTAGAATATTATGAAAGACTTTATGCCTCCAAATTCAATAACCTAGAAGAAATGGATAAATTCCTAGAAATACATAACCTTCCTAGACTAAATCATGAACAATTAGAAAATCTAAATGGACCAATTAGCAGTGAGGAAATTGAAACAACCATCAAAAACCTCTCAAAAAACAAAAATCCAGTACCAAATTGGCTTCACCAGTGAATTCTACCAAATGTTCAAAGAAGATTTAAAACTTACCCTTTTCAAATTCTTCCAAAAAATTGAAGAAGAGGCATGTTGGAAGCCGCCCATTGCCTTCACTGGCAGAGACGTGTGGACGAGGAACCCGGAGGGCTGGTCAACCCTGAAGCTCTGAGAGGTCAGAGCCAACCACCCACTGTTTAGTTGAGACAAAGGGAGCTAAAGCAACTTCCACCTTCTAGTTTTATGTAAATCCTTGCTGACTGGCTATTATTGGAATTGCCTGCCTAAAGGCTATGGGTGTATCCCATAGTCTTAATAAAAAGGATAGCAAGGCCAGAGTGGGGTGGAGTCCTTCCCCTTGAGTTGGGCTCCTGGTCCCCAATATTTCCAAATTAATATTTTCTAGTCTCTTTCATTTGCGTCCGGCCTCCTCCAGAGCCTGAACCCTGAACCTGAACCCTGAACCACGCGGGATGTGGGGGGACACTTGCAGCTGGCAGCCTAACGTGGGGCACTCGCAGAGGCAATACTTCCTAACACTTTCTACAAGACCAATATAACCCTGATACAAAAACCTGGCAAAGATAACACAAAAAAGGAAAAATACAGACCAATATCCCTGATAAGCACAAACACAAAAATCCTAAACAAAATACTAGCTAATCGAATACAACAGAACATACAAAAAAATAATACATCATGATCAAGTGGGATTCATCCCAGGGGCACAAGAATGGTTCAACATTCGCAAATCAATAAACATAATACACCACATTAACAAAAGGATTAAAATCATATGATCTTATCAATAGATGCAGAAAAAGCATCCATTTATGATTAAAACACTCAATAAAATAGGAGTACAAGGAAAGTACCTCAACATAATAAAGGCCATCTATGATAAACCCTCAGCTAATATTATACTTAATGGCAAAAAACTGAAAGCTTTTCCCCTAAGATCAGGAATAAGACATGGATGTCCAGTCTCACCACTCATATTCAACATAGTGCTGGAAGTCCTAGCCAGAGCAATAAGGCAAGGGAAAGAAATAAAAGGCAACCAAATAAGGAAGGAAGAAGTCAAACTGTCACTTTTTGCAGATGACATAATGCTGTTTATAGAAAACCCTAAAGACTCTACCAAAAAACAGTTAGAAACAATAAACAAATACAGTCAAGTTGCAGGATACAAAATCAATGTGCAAAAATCCACTGCCTTCCTGTATACTAACAACAAAATTTCAGAAAAAGAAATGGAGAAAACAATTCCTTTTTTAATAGCAACCAAAAGAATAAAATACCTAGGAATAAACTTAACAATGAATGTGAAAGACCTATATACTGAAAATTACAAAGCATTATTAAAAGAGTTGAAAAAAACACAACAAAATAGAAAGTTATCCCATGTTCATGGCTTGGAAGAATCAACATTGTTAAAATGACCATATTACCCAAAGCAATATACAGATTTAATGTAATCCCCATCAAAATCCCAATGTCATTTTTAAAAAATATTTTTAATTGATTTCAGAGAGGAAGGGAGAGGGAGAGAGAGATAGAAACATCAATAATGAGAGAGAATCATTGATTGACTGTCTCCTGCACACCTCCTACTGGGGATTGAGCCCGCAACCTGGGCATGTGCCCTTGGCTGGAATCAAACCTAGGACCCTTCAGTCCGCAGGCCAACGCTCTATCTACTGAGCCAAACCAGCTAGGGCCCAATGTCATTTTTTAAAGAAATAGAACGAGAAATCATCAGATTTTTATGGAGCCACAAAAGACCCAAAATAGCCAAAGCAATCCCGAGAAAAAAGAACAAAGCTAGAGGTATCACACTACCTGACTTCAAATTATACTACAGAGCTACGATAATCACAACAGCATGTATTGGGAGAGAAATGGACACACAGATCAATGGAACAGAATAGAGAGCCCAGCTATGAAACCACACGTATATGGACATAATTTTTGACAAAGGAGCCAGAAATGCACATTGGAGTACGATAGTCTCTTCAATAAATGGTGCTGGGAAAACTGGAAAGCTGCATGCAAACTAATGAAACTAGATTACAGTTTGTCCCCTTGTACAAAAATTAATTCAGAATGGTTCAAAGACCTAAACATAAAACCTGAAACTATAAGTTACATAGAAGAAAATATAGGTACCAAACTTATGGACCTGGGCTGTAGAGAACATTTTATGGATTTAACCCCAAAGGCAAGGGAGGCAAAGGCAAAAATAAATAAATGGTACTATATTAAACTGAAGAGCTTCTGCACAGCAAAAGAAATGGACAACAAAACAAACAGGCAGCCAACCAGATGGGAGATGATATTTGCAAACAGTAGCTCCGACAAAGTTTTAATTTCTAAAATATATAAATTCAACACCAAACAAACCAACAATCCAATCAAAAAGTGGGTAGAGGACCTGAAAATACACCTCTCCCAAGAAGACATACAAATAGCCAATAGATATATGAAAAGATGTTCAACCTCACTGGCAATTGGGGAAATGCAAATCAAAACTACAATGAGATATCACCTTACACCTGTTAGAGCAGGCATTATCAGCAAGACAAGCAATAACAAGTGTTGAAAAGGTTGTGGAAAAAAGGGAAAAACTCATCCACTGCTGGTGGGAATGTAGACTGGTGCAACAATGATGGAAAGCAGTCTGGAGATTCCTCACAAAAACTAAAAATAGAGCTACCGTGTGACTCAGCAACCCCACTCGTGGATACACACCCCAAAAAATCTCTAAATCATGTATCTGCAAAAATATATGCACCCCTATGTTCATTGCAGTATTATTCACGGTGGCCAAGACGTGGAAACAACCAAGTGTCCTGTGATAGAGGACTAGATAAAGATGTGGTACATATGCACAATGGAATGCTACTCAGCCATAAAATTGAAAGAAGTCTTACCTTTTACGACAGCACAGATAGACCTGGATAGTATTATGCTAAGTGAAATAAGCCAGTCAGAGAAAGACAAGTACTATGTGATTTTACTCATACGTAGAATCTAATGAACAAAATGAACTAACAAGCAAAAAATACAGACTCATAGATAGAGAGCAGGCTGACAACTGTCCTTGGGGGGTGCTGGGTGGGCTTCTGAAGGGACTGAACAAAAAAGAAAAAAAAAAAAAAAAACAAGAAAAAAAACTCATAGACACAGACAATAGTGTGCTGATTGCCAGGGGTGGCAGGTGGGGGCATTGAAGATGGTATATGGGGGTGGTGATAAATGGTGATGGACAGAGACTTGACTTGGGGTAGTGAACATACAATACAGTGTACAGATTATGTGTTGTGGAATTGTGCACCTGAAACCTCTATAATTTTGTTAATCAGTATTACCCTAATAAATTCAATTTTAAAAAAAGAAAACACAACATTAAAAAAATATTCCTCCCAGTAAATATGAGTGAACAGATATCTGTTTTCAAGTACAATTATCTAAGATACTTAAATTTCAGTCATACTTTAATTCAGATTACTTAAATTGATCAGATAATTACATAACCAAATACTACTAAGCAGATGTTTCGGTAGTAGAAAGAGGAGAAAGCAGAAGAAACTTTGCCAATGAAAGATCTAGCTAGTGGGAAAATTTTGAGAGCTTTCAGGCAGGATGCAGGGGAGGGCAGGGATACTTAGTGTAAGGACAGAGAAAAGTCCTTTCTTTTTTTTTTTTTTTACTATGGCCTTCCACAATTTATGAAAAGCACCTGGTGATTAACCCCAAGATTGTTAGCTCCTCTGATTCAAACAGGCCCTCTGTTCAAACTGAAAGATAAGATAAGCTACTCTCAAGGCTACATTCTTGCATTTTCCCTCCTCCCTGCTGTTTTCAGAATTCAGGGATATGTAATTCATACCAAGGAGTCTCTAGTTAATAGAAAGTTGTCTTCCCTCCTCCCCTTCAAGCAAGCCTCTTTTGAACTCTTCATAACTTTTGCTCTAAGCGTGTTTCACAGGCTTGGAAAAAAATACTGATAAGACATCTCCCTAGGACATCTGCTGGACCTTCTCCTGAAGAAAAAAACAAACTATAACTTTTCAAGACAAACTCCCTGATGTCTGCTCAACTTCAGCCCAAAATCCTCCTCCCTTCCCTGTCACCTAGCAAAAGCAGCCATTATTCTTTAAAAGGGAAAGCCACCTTTTGTTTCTTACCCTGTATAGATTAGCAATACTTGGCCCTTTCCTCTCTTGGAAAGTAAAATAAACTTCCTCTCTGAGTCTCGTCTTTTAGTTGTAAATTCTTTCACATCTCGAGTCATCAGCCAAACTCTAACACTGAGAGAGTTGTAAGAAATGTGGGAGATTATAAAGACAAACTTAGACTCCCTTATAATTTTACCAAAAACCATGAAGTCATCAGATGTTTTTGAGTGGTTTGAAACCTGTAACAGTCATTTTGTCTTATTCATACCCATCTTCCCATGTATCACCCACCCATCAAAAGTTAAAGATACAGATGATGTATTATAGAATTATAAACCTGATACCTATATAATTTTATTAACCAACTAGAGGCCTGGTGCATGAAATTTGTGCACTGGAGGGGAGGTCCCTCAGACTGGCCTGCACCCTCTTGCAGTCAAGGAACCCTCAGGGGATGTCTACCTGCCAGCATAGGCCCCAGGGGGATCGGGCCTAAGCCGGCAGTCAGACATCCCTCTCGCAGTCTGGAGCTTTCACAGTCTGGGACCCCTCACTCCTTACCGCCCACCTGCAGCGGAGGCAGGAGAGGCTCCTGCCACCACCACTGCACTTGCCAACCATGAGCCGGGCTTCTGGTTGAGCTGTGCTTCCCCTGTGGGTGCGCACTGACTACCAGGAGGCAGCTCCTGCATTGAGCGCCTGCACCCTGGTGGTCAGTGTGCATCATAGCAACCAGTCGTTCTGCCAGTCATTCCGCCATTTGGTCGATTTGCATATTAGGATTTTATTATATAGGATGTCACCTGAATACATTAAAATTTTTTTTTATTGATTTCAGAGAGGAAGGGAGAGGGAAAGAGAAACAAAACAACAATAAAGAGAGAGAATCATTGATTGGCTGCCTCCTGCATGCCCCACACTGGGGATCAAGCCCACAATCTGGGCATGTGCCCTGACCAGGAATTGAACCATGGCGAAATTTCACCTTTCTCCAATCCTTACTCTCAATATCATCTCTGTATCTCCTTAAGGTGAGGCAGCCATGGGCTTAAGCAGCTGCGAGGCCCAAGGCTCAGGCAGCCATGAGCCTCAGCGGCTGTGAGGCCCGGGGCTCAGGCCTCACAGTCACCACAGCCAGCAGTGGCAGCAGCAGTGGGGTGATGTGGGTGGTGCCTTCCCCTGATCAGCCTTCTGCAGAGGGAGGCCAGACTGCGGCTTAGGCCCGCTCCCTAGGGGGAGCGGGCCTAAGCCATCAGTAGGACATCCCCTGAGGGCTCCCAGACTGTGAGAGGGGGCAACCTCTTTTCTCAGTTGCATTTCTTTTTGCAGTATTTAGCAAAGAAGTTCCACAACTTCCTTTTCCCTGAGTAGATGAAGACAACAAAACACAATATTTAATTGTGATGTTTTTCTTTCTCAAACTTCTAGTTTAGAGTGGGCATTAGCTCCACTGCTTTCCTCTTTAAGGTGGGCTCAGGCAGCTGCGAGGCCCAGGGCTCACGGCAGCCGTGGGCTCAGGCAGCCGTGGGCTCAAGCAGCTGCGAGGCCCAAGGCTCAGGCAGCCGTGAGCCCCAGCGGCTGCGAGGCCCGGGGCTCAGGCCTCGTGGTCACCACAGCCAGCAGTGGCAGCAGCAGTGGGGTGATGGGGGTGGTGCCTTCCCCTGATCAGCCTGGTTGCCTTCCGCAGAGGGAGGCCAGACTGCGGCTTAGGCCTGCTCCCTAAGCCATCAGTAGGACATCCCCTGAGGGCTTCCGGACTGTGAGAGGGGGCAAGATAGGCTGAAGGACCACGCCCCTAGTGCACGAATTTTCATGCACCGGGCCTCTAGTGGATAATAAAAGAGCAACTTTCTCAAATTAACAGCTAATTTTAAAATTAGCAATATAACCATTTAGAAAGTATAACAAAATACATTCATAATAGTAAAGAATAATAAAATACCCAAGAATGAACAAAAATAAAACCTGAAAAATAGTTAGTGGAGCCCAAACCGGTTTGGCTCAGTGGATAGAGCATCGGCCTGTGGACTGAAGGGTCCCAGGTTCAATTCTGGTTAAGGGCATGTACCTTGGTTGCGGGCACATCCCCAGTCGGAAGTGTGCAGGAGGAAGCTGAATCGTTCTCTCTCATTGATGTTTCTAACTCTCTATCCCTCTTCCTTCCTCTCTGTAAAAAATCAATAAAATATATTTTAAAAAAAAAAAGACAGGAGGAAGGGAAGGTGGCTACGGACGGGAAGGCAGACTGCAAGATAGTGGGTGAGTGAGAGAAAAAAGGAAGAGTGTGTGGTCACACGGGGAGTGTTTGTTGGTGAGTTGAGGGACAGCTATACCTCAGGAGATTGTGGGGGATGGCCGGATGGGGTTCCCCTGACCAGGCAGCCCCCACTGCTGCTGGGTTCCCTCCCGGAGCGACCAGCTCTGACATGGAGACTGCGCCATCTTGAAGGGGAAAGTGGATGTTATCAGAAGCCTGAAAATCTACAACTAGGGCAACCCAGCAAACAGCTGCGAACCTGAGAACACCAGTTCCCAAGTGGCACGGATTCAGAGGAGCTCTACACCCCACCACAGAAAGGTCAGATTTCGCCTGGGATAAGGTGAGGTCTCTAGTCCCGGCAGGAGAGAGAAACACGCACGGTGGGAGCTGGAGGAACTGTGGAAGTCTGTGACCAGAAAAATCCGTGGCCTTTGGGGCTGGCATGATCTGTGAATGTGGAAGGGGGTCTGCAGAGCTGCTAACAGATGGGAACTCTAAAAAGCAACCCATAGCTAAACTGGGCGCAAAAGGGCAGCCTAAAAATTTTAACAGTGTGCTGGCTGCTTAGACCCAAGGAGAAAAAAGACTGCACAGACTTGCGCACAGCGCCGAGTTCACGCACTTACTCTGGCTCTTTTTTTTCTCTCTCTCTCTCTTTTTTTTTCGGTTTAAATCCTTGCTTTTTGATTACTGAGCCCAATACATAGGATCACCCAATTGAGGACACTCTAAGAGACTGCAAGGGAAAGTTGTTTTTGTGGAACCTGGGGATCAGAGCGGTGAATAACGATCAGAGAACCAGCTCTGGGGCAACCCATTCCCCCAAACCGGTATTAAGTGCCACAGGGAAAACAAAATCTAAACACTAGCTAGAGAGGACCCATAGACCCGGAGGTCAATCCAGAAACACTGCCACCCAGGGGTTGAATCACAAATTGACTCTTATGTAAACACAAAGGAGTATAAGAAATAAAGACATACTGCCTGCTTGAAAATCAGGACTGTGGCCTACAACACTGAGGAGCAGTGGAACACAGGGAACTTCAATACTGTCCTGACTAGGAAACAGGCGTGCCAAACAGAACAGTAGAGGAAGTGAATGACCTAAAGTACTGCACATTTTTTTCATCTTTTACTTAAGAAACTAATTTTTTTTCCTCACTTGATTTCACCTTTTTAATTATTACATTTTTATTTTCAATCAGTATTACTACTACTGCTATTTTACCATTTTTTTAAAAAGTGTCATTTTATTTTCTCTTTATTTTACTTTGGGATTAGTGTTCTACATTCTATTTTCATCTTTCCTTTAGCATCATTTTACTTTATCTCAAATTTACCTTTATGTCAACACTCTATTCCTCACTTTTCCCTTTTGTTGTCCTGTTATTCTTACCGTATTCCTAGCTTTAGATTTTTCATATTCCCTCTTTTTACCCCGTTAAAATTTTACCCTACTTATATATCTAATTCCCAATCCCCTGCTCCAAGTCCATATACACCTCTCTCTTCTCTTTCTTCACTATCCAAAAATTTTTTTTATCTGTCCTTTTGTTGTTTTTTGCTTAATTGTTGATTATATCAGGTTTTTTATGCTTGTTTGTGAGATTGTTTTGCTTTTTGTTTTTGTTTTTCTGTTTTGTTTTTGTTTGTTTTTTGTTTCTGTTTTGCCTCGCCTCACTTGATATTAGTTGTTGTTTGCAGTTTGCATTTATCTCTAGGTATTTGTTGTTAGCATTTGTTGGGGATAGTGGCTGTTCTATCGGAGTTTTCTCCCCATGTAAATAGTCTTTTCCCCTCTTCTTTCTTATTGTCTTTCTGTTCTCTCTTACTTTTTTTTTTTACTTTTCTCAGTTTCATTTTCGTTCTCTCCTATCCTCTAATTCGCCTTTCTTTCTCTGCTATCCTCTAATACGCCTTTCTCTGATGGTCACCTTTATTTGGGGTTATAAATATCGTGAATACGTTTGTGTTCAGTGCCTTGTGCATTGTACCTTGTTGTGTTGTATTTTGTGCCTTTAAATCAACGCAGGAGAGAGAGAACTACATAACCAGACACCCGGAGAAGAGAGACCATGGGGAGACAAAGAAAGAGCCCGCATATGAAAGAAAAGCAGACATCACCAGAAAAGGGAGTAAACGAAATGGAGGCAAGCAACCTGTCAGAGAAAGAATTCAGAAAAATGGTCATAAGGTGGATGAAAAGAATGGAAGACAAATTCAACAATATGTGTAAGAACGAAGAGGAAATGAAGAAGACCGAGAGGATATGAAAAATGACATCACTGCTGTAAAGAACTCAATAGAAAGCAACAAGAGTAGACTAGAAGAAGCAGAGGACCACATCAGTGAGCTAGAAGACAAGGTAGGAAAAAATAACCAAGTAGAGCAGCTTCTAGAAAAAAAATTAAAAAGCAGGAGGAGAGCCTAAGGGAACTTTGGGACAACACAAAACGAAACAACATCTGCATAATAAGGGTGCCAGAAGGAGAGGAAACTGAGCAAGGAATAGAAAACCTCTTTGAAGAAATAATGACAGAAAACTTCCCTGATATGTGGGAGAAAAAACCCACACAAATCCATGAAGCTCACAAAGGCCCAAACAAAATGAACCACAAAAGACTGATGCCAAGGCACATTATAATTAAATTGGCAAACACCAACGACAAAGTAAGAATCTTAAAATGGGCCAGAGAAAAACAGAAAGTTACCTACAAAGGATCCCCCATTAGACTACCGGCTGATTTGTCAACAGAAACACATCAGGCAAGAAGGGAATGGAATGAAATATACAAAGTCATACAAAGGAAGGGTCTGAATCCAAGAATACTGTACCAAGCAAGGCTATCAATCAAAATTGAGGGTGAAATCAGGAGCTTCACAGACAAAAAAGGACTAAGGGAGTTTATTACCACCAAACCAGCAATGCAAGGAATGCTAAAGGGTCTGCTGTAAAAAAAAAAAAAAAAAGAAAGAAAGAAAGAAAGAAAGAAAGAAAGAAAGAAAGAAAGAAATTGGAAGCAAAGAAGGAACACAGGGGTAAAGAATAAAAATGGTGATAAATAAGTACCTATCAATAATAACTTTAAATGTAAATGGATTAAATGCCCCAATCAAAAGACATAGGGTAACGGATTGGATAAGAAAACATGACTCATATATCTGCTGTCTACAAGAAAACCACCTCAGAAAAAAAGACGCACACAGACTGAGGGTGAAGGGCTGGAAAAAGGTTTTTCAGGCGAATGGAAATGGAAAAAAAAAAGCTGGGGTAGCAATACTCATATCTGAAAAATTAGACCTCAAAGTGAAGGACAAAACAAGAGATAAGGAAGGCCACTTCATAATACTAAAGGGAGCAATCCAACAAGAAGAAATAAATCTGGTAAACATACATGCACCCAATACAGGAGGACCCAAATACATAAAAAAAACTCCTGGAGGATATCAAGGGAGAAACTGACAGCAATACAATCATAGTAGGAGACTCTAATACCCCACTATCACCATTGGACAAATCCTCTAAACAAAAAATCAGCAAAGAAACATCAATCCTAAATGACTCACTAGACCAGATGGAATTAATTGACATCTTCAGAACATTTCACCCCAAAGCCACAGAATACACATTCTTCTAAAGTGCACATGGGTCATTTTCAAAGATAGAACACATATTGGGTCACAGGAAAAGTCTCTTCAAATTCAAGAAGATAGAAATCATATCAAGCATCTTCTCAGATCGCAGTGGCATAAAACTGGAAATCAACTACAATAAAAACAATCCAAAAAAATAAAAAACATCATGGCAATAAATGACAATGAAAACACAACAATCCAAAAACTATGGGACACAGAGAAAGCAGTCTTGAGAGGAAAGTTCATAGCTCTACAAGCCTCCTGCAAAAACACCCAAAATCAATGGTAATAAATTACCTAACCCTACAACTCAAAGAGCTGGAAAGAAAGCAACAAGAAAAGCCCAGTGTAAGCAGAAGGAAGGAAATAATTAAGATCAGAGTGGAGATAAACGACATAGAGACCAAAAAAAAAAAAAATACAAAAGATCAACAAAACTAAGAGCTGGTTCTTTAAAAGGATAAACAAGACTGATGAACCTCTAGCCAGGCTCACCAAGAAGCAAAGAGAGAGGACCCAGTTAAACAAAATCAGAAATGAAAGAGATGAAATAACAACAGAACCCACCAAACTACAAAGGATTGTTACAAAATACTACGAACAACTCTAGTCCAACAAACTGGACAACCTGGAGGAAATGGACATATTCCTAGAAAAATACAACCTTCCAAAACTCAATCAGGAAGAATCTAAACAGCTCAACAGGCCAGTAACTATGGAAGAAATTGAAGCAGTCATCAAAAACCTTCCAGCAAACAAAAGCCCGGGGCCAGACGGCTTCACAGGGGAGTTTGACCAAACATTCAAGGAAGAACTGAAACCTATGCTCCTCAGAGTATTCCAAAAAATTCAAGAGGAAGGAACACTTCTAAGCTCATTCTATGAAGCTAGCATCACCCTAATACCAAAACCAGATAAAGACAACACAATGAAAGAGAATTACAGGCCAATATCCCTCATGAACATGGATGCAAAATTCCTCAACAAAATTCTAGCAACTTGGATCCAGCAGTACATCAGAATGATCATACACCATGACCAATTAGGATTTATCCCAGGGCTGGAAGGATGGTACAATATCCGCAAATCAATAATCGTGATACATCACATAAACAAATTGAGAGATAAAAATCACATAGTCATACCAATTGATGCAGAAAAAGCATTTGACAAAATCCAACACCCTTTCTTGATAAAAACTCTCAACAAGGTGGGAATAGAAGGATCATACCTCAACATCATAAAAGCCATATATGACAAACCCACAGCCAACATCATACTCAATGGGCAAAAACTAAAACCATTTCCCCTAAGAACAGGAACAAGACAGGGATGCCCACTCTCACCACTCCTGTTCGACATAGCACTGGAAGTATTAGCCATTGCAATTAGACAAGAAGAAGAAATAAAAGGCATCCAAATTGGAAAAGAAGAAGTAAAGCTGTCCTTATTTGCAGATGACATGATATTGTACATAAAACCCCAAAACTCTCCATCAAAAATCTATTGTACTTAATAAATGAATTCGGCAATGTAGCAGGATACAAAATTAATGCCAAGAAATCTATGGCATATCTATACACCAATAGTGAACTTACAGAAAGAGAGACTAAAAAAGCAATCCCATTTACCATCACACCAAAAAAATTAAGATAGCTAGGAATAAACTTAACCCTTTGCACTCTCTTGCTTTTTTCTTGATTCCTTTATTCTAATGCTAACCGTGTCGACTCACACTCGACATCTGAGTGCAAAAGGGAACTAAGGAGGTAAAAGATCTATACATGGAAAACTACAGGACACTGAAAAAAGAGATAGAAGAAGTTGTAAACAAATGGAAGAACATACCATGTTCATGGATTGGTAGAATCAACATCATTAAAATGTCCATACTACCCAAAGCAATCTATAGATTCAATGCAATCTCCATTAAAATACCAACGGCATATTTCACAGACCTAGCAAGAACTCTCCAAAAGTTCATCTGGAATAAAAAAATACCCCAAATAGCCACAGCAATCCTGAGAATGAAGAACAAAGTAGGTGGGATCTCAATACCAGATTTCAAGCTATATTACAAAGCCACTGTGCTCAAAACAGCCTGGTACTGGCACAAGAATAGACATATAAACCAATGGAATGGAATAGAGAACCCATAAATCGACCCAAGCCACTATGCCCAATTAATATTCGACAAAGGAGGCATGTACATACAATGGAGTCAAGACAGTCTCTTCAAAAAGTGGTGTTGGAAAAATTGGACAGATACATGCAAAAAAATGAAACTAGACCACCAACTTACACCATACACAAAAATAAACTCAAAATGGATAAAGGACTGAAACATAAGACGGGAATCCATAAAAATACTAGAGGAATCCACAGGCAGCAAAATCTCAGTTATATGCCGAAGCAATTTCTTCACTGATATAGCTCCTAGGGCAATGGAAAGTAAAGAGAAAATAAACAAATGGGACTACATCAAAATAAAAAGCTTTTGCACAGCAAAAGAAACAATCAACAAAACAACAAGAAAGTCCACTGTATGGGAGAACATATTTGCAAATGTTACACTGATAAAGGTTTAATCTCCAACATTTACAGGGAACTCATACAACTTAATAAAATGAAGATAAATGATCCAATAAAAAAAATGGGCAAAGGACCTAAATAGAATCTTTTCAAAAGAGGACATTCAGAAAGCCTAGAGACATATTAAAACATGCTCAAAGTCACTAATTATCTGATAGATGCAAATCAAAACAACAATGCGGTACCATGTCACACCTGTCAGAATGGCTATCATCAACAAATCAACAAACGACAAGTGCTGGCAAGGATGAGGAGAAGAAGGAACCCTCGTGCACTGCTGGTGGGAATGCAGATTGGTGCAGCCACTGTGGAGAACAGTATGGCGTTTCCTCAAAAAACTAAAAATGTAACTCCCATTTGACCCAGTAATCCCCCTTCTAGGAATATATCCCAAGAAACTAGAAACACCAATCAGAAAAAATATATGCACCCCTATGTTCATACCAGCACAATTTACCATAGCTAAGATTTGGAAACAGCCTAAGTGCCCATCAGCAGATGAGTGGATTAAAAAACAGTGGTACATCTACACAATGGAATACTATGTTGCAGTAAAAAAGAAGTACTTGCCTTTTATAACAGCATGGATGGAACTGGAGAGCATTATGTTATGTGAAATAAGCCAGTCAGAGAAAGGTAAATATCACATGATCTCACTCATTTATGGAATATAATGAACAACATAAACTGATGAACAAAAATAGGTCCAGAGACAGAGAAACATGGATCAGACCATCAAACCTCAGAGGGAAGGTAGGGGAGGATGGGGGTAAGAGGAGGAGATCAACCAAAGGACTTGTATGCATGCATATAAGCCTAACCAATGGACACAGACAACAGGGGGGTTAGGGCATGAATGGGGGGGATAGAGGGGGTAATGGGGGAATAAGGACACATATGTAACACCTTAATCAATAAAGAAATTTTTAAAAAAGAAATGGTGGACCTTGAAGATGACTTAACGTTTTCTTACTATGCAGAATATAGCCAAACAATGCTGCAGTTAAATATTTTACCCTTTGTTCTCCCTGCGTGATCTACGATAATAATCTGCTTTGTGTTGATATTTACTGTTGTGTTGCTGACAGTTACCTGAAAGAGAAGTTGGGGTGTTTCACTGGGCTGGAAAAAGTTTAGCTACATCAGAAAGCAGATCTAATTAGGAGAAACCAAGATGGCAGCATAGGTAAACATCTGAACTTGTGTCTCGTACAACCACTTCAAAACTACAGCTAAAAGACAAAACAGACATCATCCAGAACCACAGGAAGGCTGGCTGAGTGGAAATTCTAATACTAGAAGAGAAGAGAAAAGCACACTGAGACTCAGAGGAGCTGCGGAAGTAAAGTGCAGAGGTACGGAGGCACATGCGTGGAGAGGGTTGGCAACTGAATACATGGCTGGCTTTTTCAATCCAGAGGGAGACACAAGCTCCCGACTGCTCTGAACTCCGTTTCGGGCAAGACTCTGGGGACCCAGACTCATTTGTGGAGAAACTGGACAGTCTGGCATCGGGTGGAATGCGAGGGGGGCTCTCTATCAGAGGTGCTTTCAGCGATTACCGAGGGACACTGAGACCTGTGGCCTCTTAGGGCAGGGCTGACAGGAAGCTATTGCTGTTTGCTCCACCCTGGGACTCCGCCCCATCCAATCTGTGCACAGGGGCTTTTGCATATGAATGGTCTGGTCCTTTGAAATCTAAACTTACCTAACAAACTGCAGCTGGGTCAGAGAGACCCAGAACATCCAAAAGAAGGCCCAAGGCCCCACAGCATCTTGCATTGCTTCACAGCTGGGCCTCATCTGGGCACCTTCAAAACCCAAACAAAGAAGAGGAATCTGCAGATCTCTCTGTAGCTCCTGCTAGGTGGCCTCAGGCAGAGGCTAAAATATCACCTCCTTGGAGATCCAAAAGCCAGTGTACCCAGGGGTCAGAGTGGGACCATCCAGATTACAACTCCTCAGATCCATAAGGGACACACTCAGGGGGCAGACTCAGTGAGCACCAAAGCCCCACTGAAGCAAGTCTTGTCTCATAAGGGTTTCTCCAGCACAGAAGTTCTCCCATTGTAGACACAACTGATCCTCACAGTCAATTGGCCTGGAGGTCAATTCATCCCAGTGATACCAACAACAATCAAGGCTTAACTACAACAAGACTGTGCACACAGCCCACAAAGGGGTGCACCAAGAGTGTCCACCTCAGGTAACTGGGGAGGCTGAACCACTGGGCCCTACAGGACACCTAGCGCACACCCCAACTTCTCTTTCAGGTAATTGCTTCAGGGAAGCAGCCAAAATGTGGAGACAAAGAAACAGGTCACAAATGAAAGAAATGGAGGAAGGCAAACTACTGGATATAGAGTTCAGAACCACGGTTATAAGGTTTTTCAAGAATTTTCTAGAAAAGGGCGATAAATTTAGTGAGTCCCTCGAGGATATGAAAAAGGGCCAACTAGAAATTAAGCATACACTGACTGAAATAAAAAATAATATACAGAGATCTAACAGCAGACTAGAGGATCGCAAGAATCAAGTCAAAGATTTGAAATACAAAGAAGCAAAAAACACTCAACCAGAAAAGCAAAAAGAAAAAAGAATCCAAAAATATGAAGATAGTGTAAGGAGCCCCTGGGACAACTTCAAGCATACCAACATCAGAATTATGGGGGTGCCAGAAGAAGAGAGAGAGCAAGATACTGAAAACCTATTTGAAGAAATAATGACAGAAAAATTCCCCCATCTGGTGAAAGAAATAGACTTACAAGTCCAGGATGCACAGAGAACCCCAAACAAAAGGACTCCAAAGAGGACCACACCAAGACACATCATAATTAAAATGCCAAGAGCAAAAGACAAAGAGAGAATATTAAAAGCAGCAAGAGAAAAACAGTTAGTTACCTACAAGGGAGCACCCATACGACTGTCAGCTGATTTGTCAACAGAAACTATGCAGTCCACACGGGAGTGGCAAGAAATATTCAAAGTGATGAATAGCAAGAACCTACAGCCAAGATTACTCTACCCAGCAAAACTATCATTCAGAATTGAAGGTCAGCTAAAGAGCTTCACAGATAAGAAAAAGCTAAAAGAGTTCATCACCGCCAAACCAGTATTATATGAAATGCTGAAAGGTATTCTTTAAGAAGAGGAAGAAGAAGAAAAAGGTAAAGATAATAATTATAAACAAATACATATCTATCAACAAGTGAATCTACAAATCAAGTGAATGAAAAAATCTGATGAATAGAACAATCTGGTGAATATAATAGAATCAGGGGCATAGAAACGAGTGGACTGACAATCCTCAGGGGCAAAGGGGTGTGGAGGTGCAAGAAGAGACTGGACAAAAATCGAACACTTATGGATGAGGACAGCGCCGGGGAGGGGTAAGGGCAAAGGGTGGGGTGGGAACCGGGTGGAGGGGAGCTATGGGAGGAAAAAGAGGTACAACTGTAATAATCTGAACAATAAAGATTTAATGAAATCTGTTGAGGAAGAAAAAAAAGAAAGCAGATCTAATTAAACAAGTTCATTCTATATGTATAAAAGGCTAAGATGACTCGCACATCCACGATACATATAAAGCTTTGCTGGCGCCAATCGCACGCATGTGTTTCAATCTGTCATTGTCGATCATGAATTTGGCTGACACTTCTATTATAGAGAAAGGGGGAATAGTGATATTAAAATATTTCTTCTAATTAATTTCTTTTCAATGTGCACGAATCTGTGCACTGGGCCACTGGTAAAACTATAAAACTCTTAGAAGAAAACATTGGAGTAAATCTTTGTGATATTGAGTTACTTAATGACTTCTTAGATATGACACCAAAAGCAAAAGTGATGTATGAAAAAATAAATTGGACATCAAAATTAACAACCTTTGTGCTACAAACAGTACCATCAGAAAGTGAAAAGACCATTCATATTGTTACCATAGACCGGTGGTCGGCAAACTGTGGCTCGTGAGCCACATGTGGCTTTTTACCCCCTTGAGTGTGGCTCTTCCACAAAATACCATGGCCTGGGCGAGTCTATTTTGAAGAAGTGGCATTAGAAGAAGTTTAAATTTAAAAAATTTGGCTCTCAACAGAAATTTCAATCGTTGTACTGTTGATATTTGGCTCTGTTGACTAATGAGTTTGCTGACCACTGCCATAGACAGTCAAAGTGCCAGGGAGTATCCCTCATTGGCCAAGATGGTGTCAGGGAAGATCAGTAAAATGGAACTGAGCATGCTAAAAGCTAGAAAGATGAATGGACAGGGCCCAGTGCGCCAAAATCTAAATATATGAAAAGATAGGGCCTGAGCTTGCCAAAGGCTAGACATATGAATGGATAGGATCCTGAGCACATCAAAAACCAGCAAGATAGTGGGATGGGGGTGGGAAGCCTTCCCTTCCCTATCTCTCTAAGACTGAAAGGCTTGAGCAGGAGGGAATGATCTTTGAGACAGAGGGAGATGATATTTGGTCCCTGAGATGGGAGTCCACCATTCTCCCTGGTCACGTGGCCTAGTTTGGACAGCATGGGCCTCAGTAAGTCCTGGAGGGCTCAGGCTGGGGTCCCAGCAGCCTGTGGCAGGCCACCTATGGGAGCAGGACTGTGGGGATTTCCGAGCAGGTGTTGAGAGCTTTTCTTGAGAAATTCCCCTGCACTCCTTCTCAAGGAGTCAGCCACATGAAACACTTGGCTGGTAAAAGAAATGGGGTTTTGGGGGAGCAGAAGAACTCCAAGACTGGTAAGTCAAACTGATATGCACACTGAGGGTCTTCCATTCCTGCCGCTTGGGCTTCATGCCACTTGGGCTTCATGCCATTTGGATCCTGTTAGGACCACTTGCTGTATTGTTTAGCAAGAGATAAGACGCTAAGATTTGCGAGCAGTCATTTGGACTAATGGAATTATAAATTCAAGTTTTGTTCATATGTTCCCACTTTGTCTAGGGGTCTTGCTATGGTTATGGTTTTGGGTTTGTACTTTCATGTCATTGGGGGTTGTTCTGTTTTGACTCCTGAAGGGAGCCCACTGGGCCAAATTTTAGCAGATAGGTTCATGTACAGCTGTGATCCAATGACTGAGAAGGAATTAGTTTTCTATTATAATACTGCTTGGCCTGTGTGTACTTTTAAAAATATATATATTTTATTGATTTTTTACAGAAAGGAAGGGAGTAGGATAGAGAGTTAGAAACATCAATGAGAGAGAAACATCGATCAGCTGCCTCCTGCACACGCCTACCAAGGTACATGCCCTTGATCGGAATCGAACCTGGGACCTTTCAGTCCGCAGGCCAATGCTCTATCCATTGAGCCAAACCGGTTAGGGCGGCCTGTGTGTACTTTATACTATGAGGAAAATGGCCCAGAAATGGTTCCTTAAGTTACTACACCATCATACAGTTGGACTTGTTTTTCCAATAGTCAGGGAAATGAGAAAAAAATCCTTATGTCCGGGTGTTTATGTCTTTACATTGAATAAGGATTCAGCAAAGCAAGAAAACTACCTAATGATGCAGAGAAGGGAATTGGCTTAAAACCCCTCCATGATAGTAAGACACAGGAAGAAAAGGAAAATGAGATGAGTCTCTTTAATGCCCTGAACCCAGGGGACCCAGGATAAGCAGCAGGAAGATTTTTCCTGCCACCACCTCCACTTCTAGATATCCCTGAGATAAGGCACGGAGGGGGGACAACCCCATCCCTGTATGATCAAGGAACAGTCTCCCACTCAAAGATCTGGCAGGGCACTCAATTTTGCCAGGGAGCATCCCTATCCAGAGCAGGACAATTCCCTTTGAGGTAACACCCTACAGGCAGAATAAACCAGGAAGACCAGCTTGCTGGCTACTATTGGGCCCAAAGTCCATTTTCTAGTTCAGATTTACTAAACTGGAAGAATTTCAACCCCTCATATTTGGGAGAATCCTCAGAAAATAGTGGATCTTATCACCTCCATTTTGCCACTCACCATCCAAACTGAGCAGACATACCGGTCTCCTTAACATCCTGCTAATGGCAGATAAAAGGTGGCTGGTTATAGATAAGGCTGGTGAAGAGGCTCATCGCCTCTATCAAGAGATTACCAACAGGACCCCCAACCCAGCAAGGGCAATTCCCTTGAGAGAGCCCAAGTGGGACCCAAATAGTGGGACCTAGCCTCCACAGAACATTACAAAAGGTGTATATTGGAAGGACTTAGGAAAGGGGTACCTAAACAAAAGAGCCGGAATATGATACAGGCCATTCAATAGAAACAAAGCCAAGATCCCTCTAAAATTTTTAGAAAGGCTCTATCAGGCCTATTGAACACACACTAATGCTGAACCACAGGCACCAGAAAATGTCCAGATGGTAAACATGTCTTTTATTGGGCAAAGTGCCCCGGATATCAGAAGAAAGCTCCAACATTTAGATGGGGCATTGGGAATGAATCCCTCCCAGCTGGTGGACATAACCTTGGAAGTTCACCATGCCCGAGACACAAAGAAATTAAAGCAGGCCATCGTTTTCTCAGAAACAGTGCAGGGAATCCAGAAGGAGAGGCGGGACATGAAAAGAAAAGGGAAAGACCCACTAGGTGCCAATCAATATACATATTGCAAAGAGGAAGGTCATTGGAGAAAGGACTGCTCAAAACTTACGAAGAAAAATAGAAAGGGTAGAAACTCTCACCAAGAAATGTTAGAAAGGAATGACGAATTTGATGGTGAATGAGGGCTCCCCTAGACATCTCCCAACTATTACTATTTCCCCAAGGAGCCCCAGATACAATTGACAGTGGGGAACAATCTAATTGACTTCCTAGTAGCTAAGGGAGCAACATACTCAGCGCTAAAGACAAAATTAATCAGAAAAGGTTCAGCTGTGGTGACAGTTACTGGAGGGACTGGACAATTCCAGGGAAATAAAGAAGGCTATTAACCTCAGGGAATAAGGACATCAAGTATGCAAAAGAGATTTAAAAATTGCTAGAGGCAGTGAATCTACTGAACCAGATTGCCATAGTGCACTGCCCAGGACACCAGAAGAAAGGTTCTCAAGCCAGGGAAACTAAACTGTCATAAAGCACCAGGACAAGCTGCCCTGAGAGCTGCTTTTTCTCGGGGCTTTAATTCCCCGCCTGGACTTGTCAGAATTTGAACCCCATTACACAGAATGAGATGAAGGACAGGCCCATGAATGGGGATTCTCTAACACTGACCCAAAAATAAAAAAATAAAAATAAATAACACTGACCCTAATTCTATACGAAAGATCAACACCCATGCTATGATCGTACTTCCTGAAGCTCTAGTCCACTGGTCGGCAAACTCATTAGTCAACAGAGCCAAGTATCAACAGTACAACGATTGAAATTTCTGTTGAGAGCCAAATTTTTTAAACTTAAACTTCTTCTAATGTCACTTCTTCAAAATAGGTTCACCCAGGCCGTGGTATTTTGTGGAAGAGCCACACTCAAGGGGCCAAAGAGCCACATGTGGCTCGTGAGCTGCAGTTTGCCGACCACGGCTCTAGTATATTCCATCCTCACATCTACATGAAGGGACCCATTACAGAATGAATGCTTTAATCGACCTCATTAGACCACATTTGAAGGGCTCTCATTTATAAAGGACCATTCAAAAGATCATCCAAGCCTGTCAGATATGCACTAGAATCAATCGTAAGACAGAACATGTCCCAACAGGAAAGTGAGTACAATATAAAGGGATATGCCCATTTGAGGACTGGCAAATTGACTTTACACAGATACTTAAAGCCATAGGAAATTTTAAGTTTTTATTAGTTTCTGTAGACACTTTTTTTGGATGGGTAGAGGCATGCACCACTAGAACTGAGAAGGGAACTGAGGTAGCAAAATTTCTACTCAAAGAAATAATTCCTAGGTTTGGACTTTCTTACTGTATTCAAAGTGACAATGGACCATTGTTCACTTCGGAACTCACCTAGAAGATAGGATAGGCACTAGAGATTCAATGGAAACGACATGCATCTTGGAGACACCAATCTACAAGGAGGAATGAGAAAATGAATCACACAATAAAGAATACACTGGCATAATATGCCAGAAAACACATTTGAAGTGGAACCAGGCACTCCCTATTGCCTTGTTCTGGAGTAGGGTAGCACCCTGAAGTGGGCTTAAATTAAGCCCTTTTGAAATAGTTTATGGGAGACTCTTCCAAGTGTCTATTTTAGGAACACCCCTCTTTAGATTTATAACATGAATCAAAAATTAAACAATATGTACAACATCTAGGGCAGACACTAACAATTTTGCACAAGTTTGCTCATTGCAGATCCATCCACCTGTCTAATAAGCCCTTATACCCATTCCAGACAGGAAACCAAGTCTTACTAAAGACCTGGAAATCTCAAGGTCTTGAACAGCAGTTAGCTGAGCAATGGACTGGTACCTATGATGTCCTGCTGACAACACACTCTTCCCTAAAATTCACGGCAATCAAGCCTTGGATCCACCACGCATGGACAAAGCAGGTGCCACCTGAGGAAGACTCTAATCTTGTTGCTGCTGTTGATACTGCAAGGAAAAGCTGGACCTGCTCTCCTGAAGGAGATTTAAAATTCCTCTTTTGGAAAGGGATAGTGCCTCCCAAAGCTAAGTGGCAACGTTACTTTCTATTTTATTCTGCATTTCCCATATAGTGGCTTCCTCAGCAAATTTATCCTGCTGTTGGTGTGCCACCCAAAGCCCTGCTCAGGATTAGATCATGGGGATCCTTTAGTCTCTCCAGTTTCTGATTTCACAATTCCCCTGCACTATTAGGCATACCCCTCACTAAACACTTGGTTATTTACCTTCATAATAGGTCTTATTTGGAAGCCCATTGGCAACACCATCTCTGTTCAACAGTGCCATCTTCCAGACACTGCATATGTCGTCTTCCAAAGACAGTGATCCTCCTCCCTCATGTAAAGGCTCCCCTTCATTCTTCTTCTTTTAGAAGATAGTGAGAATCTCTAGACCCAGGGATAGGTAAGACGATGCCTTTTGACCGCAGGAAGAAACTATAGAAGATGAGACCTTCATCCATTTACCCTTGTAAGATTACCAGGGTCTGAGTTTTGAAGGGGGGAGTTGTTATTGTATATAGCACCAGGGAGTCTGCCCCATTGGCCAAGATGGTGGTGGGGAAGGGAGGGTTCTTACACTGAGCTCACCAAAAGTTGGAAAGATGAATAGCTAGGGTCCCGAGTAAGCCAAAAGTTAGCAAGATAATTGGATAGAAAAAACCATAACCTCCCCTCCCTATCCCTATAAGATCAGTGGGCTTGAGCAGGAAGGAAATGATCTTTGAGACAGGGTGAGATGAGATTTGGTCTTTGAGATGGGAGTCTGCCAATCTCCCAGGTTGTGTGACTCCTGAATAAAACTTTTTCCTTTTGCACCAGCACCTGCCTCACGAGTTTGGCTTTTATTGTGGCAGGCAGCTGAACCTCCATTTTTTTGTTTGTTTGGTTGGTTGGTTACAATATGATTACAGATGGCTCACAGAAAATGAAATCCAAATGGTTCTTGAATATATTAAAATGTGCTCAACTTCATCAGCAATATACTACTATTTTTCATCTACCACATAGGCAAATTTAAAATTTTTGATATCACACTCTTAGAATGGAGAATGTAAATTTGTACTACCTCTGAGCAAGACAATGTGACAGTAACAGTTTAAATGTTTAAAATATGCTTATTCTTTTTGACCCAGAAATTTAATTTATAGGAACTTAATCTTACAGATATGTGTAACAGAAGTAATTTAGATATGCATTCATTCATTGCAGGATTACATACAGTATTGGTAAAAGTAAATCTGGAAACAACTTAAATGTCTAACATAGATACTGAAAAATAATTAATCATTTATTAAATCAATGGAATACAATTAAGCTGTTAAAAAGAATAAGGAACATCTTTATGAATCAGTACGGAAAAGTGTCAAAGATAAAAAAAAATTTAAGATGAAAAAATAATTATATGTATTATTGTATATGTAGAATTATACAATATACAGGATGTCCCAAGAAATATATACACACTTTGAATAATTATAAATGCAGTGTTTATTAAAATACATTTCATTTTCAAAATGTAATAGAATTAGCTATTCAAGTGTGTATACATTTTGGGGGGCAACCTATATATATAACATGTATATACACATACAAAGCAAATATGTGTTTATATAAATTTTTAAAGGTAATAACAATTATACATATATAAATTCTATATACATACATAAAATTTTAAAGATGAAAAATTGTATGTATAAAGTAAATTAGATATACATAAACTTTTTCAATTAAAACGAAAAGAGAAGTAGCAAAAAAAAAAATCAGGCTGGCCAGCATGGGTCAGAGGTTGAGCACCAACCTATGAACTAGGAAGTCATGGTTTGATTCCCGGTCAGGGCATATGCCCGGGCTGTGGGCTCAGTCCCCAGTTGGGGGTGTGCAGGAGGCAGCCAATCGATGATGATTCTCTCTTATCATTGATATTTCTCTCTCCCTCTCCCTTCCTCTCTGAAATTAATAAAAACATACTTTTTTAAAAAATCAAGCCTTACTTCAGATACTATTTTCTCTCACTCATACTACACACCTCTAGGTTAAATTCCTAAAATGCCATTCTTAATAAGTTTATTAAAATGAATAATTCTGATCCAATAGATTCTGGGAGTATGAGGGTCTGCAATGTTTTTATTTTGTTTTTCAATTATTGCTGCAACTTTGCGGCGGAGTTCAGGATCTGAAGGAGAGGCCAACACACAAATGAAAATGCTATACAAGAAATATGAATTTAGAAGGCATGGGGGGCCAGGTGGAGACCTTCTTTCTTGAGGAGGCACATTGAAACCTGGCCTTATCCGCTTTTTTATTCAGTTTTAGATATACATCTTGCCCTCAGTAAAGCACTGCAAACAGATAGCGGACATCTCTAAGGTCAATAAAGATCAGTAAAGATTAGTAAGGTCCAGTAAACATTTACTTTGAGGCTATTAGGTCAGGAATTGCTTCAAGAAACTGCTATCTCAACATAAACAATGGTGCTTAGCATCAGCCATGCTAACACCCAAGGTCCATCAGCCTTCTGTGTACCTTGGTGCACTCTCATGATAGTATCAGCAGTGGGTGGCTTCCCACATTCCCCCTTTTTGTTTTCTTAATAAATCTTGAAAAGTGTATGCTGTCTGTAGGGCTTGAGTCCTTTTAAGACTCTTTATTCCACATCTGCAGACTAGAAATAAACATAAGAACAAGAATGAGACAGACAATAGTTGTTATGCTAATAAGCTAATGTAAGGAGATCCAGTGAAAGGGATTAAATTCTTTCATGTCCTTTTTAAATTGCTGCCAGGCATCTAAGGAACTAGTTTGTAGTAGGCTCCTTTCTGGGCCATCAGTTCTTTATGGGTCCCCTTCTCAATCACTGTCCCCTGTGACATGACAGCAATGATATTCGAGTTCTAGATGATGGACAAACAGTGGGAAATGACAATGCAGGTCTGACCTTCTCTGGTTTTGTCCAGGGCAACCTGCACCATAGCACAACTGATGACTGCTAGCATCCCCCAGGTCATCTCTGGACTGTTTCTCCTCTGTCTCATTCTCCTCCTATTCCTTATCTTCAGGGTGTTGCTTAGGGCTACTGCTATTTGAGGCTGGAGTAGTTGTCTGTCTGCAGCCCCAGGTACAGGGTGAGGCTCCAGCTGCAAGGTCCTCATTAGTCTGGTCAGTTCCTCTCTCATATCCATGTTGGAGTTTAATGTTCCTTGCTGGAATCCACATGGGCTTGGAGTTTTCTGGAAATACACAAGCATATCCTCAACAAAAGGTTAACAAAGGGTCAGGACCCTTCCATAAACCAGACTCAGGATCTTTCTATTTAACCAAACCATTTTCCTTTGGCTTATTCTGACACCAGTGTAATTCCATAGGTGTCTTGCCATCAGTGTTATAAGGGAAAAAATTTAAAGTAATTAAGGCTTGGTGTAGTTTACTTACAGGAGATTTCTCCAGCATCACTATTCCCCCTTTTTGTTTTTCAACTTGGGATTTTAGCCACTGATGTTGGCGTTCTATAATTGCCTGTCCTTGGGAATTGTATGGTATTCTCATAATGTGTTGAATTTTCCATTTTGTACAAAATTGCTGGAAATAAGTTTGTGTATGTAGGTTTATTTTCAGTTTTTATAATTTTTTGGAATTCCCATGACAGCAAAGCAGGTAGGCAATGATTAATGACCTGTTTTGCCATTTCCCCTGTAGATGTAGTGGTTCATAGGACCTTTGAAAAAGTGTCTACAGAGATATGCAATGCCCCAAAGCGTCCAAAAGGAGTATAGTGTATTACATCCATTTGCCAGATATGGTCCCTTATCAATCCTTGAGGGTTAATTCCTGTATTAGGCCCTTGAGGCAGATGTAACATGCAAGTGGAACATTCCTTGATAATCTGTTTTGCCTGCTGTGGAGTGATTGAGAATTGTTTAGACAATATTTTGGCAGGCAGATATAAAAGCTGATGAGATTCTGTGGCCTGTTTTAATAAAGCAACCAATTGATTGGTGTATGTATTTCCTTTTGTTAAAGGACCAGGCAGGGTGGTATGAGCCCTGATATGAGTAATACAAAAGGGGTATTGTCTTTGCTATACCTGTTTAAATAGTATAAATAAACTTTGGTCACTGAGCCATTTTAATCAAGCAGTCTCAATTCTATTTACCAGGCCAGCAGCTTAGGCAGAATCAGAAATAATATTAAGAGGCTCTTGGAAATCCTGTAATGCAGCCTTGATAGCTTCTAATTTAATTCTTTGCATAGAAGTGTGACTGGTCTGAATTCATTGCATGATAAGCAGCTTTACCATTAGATGAACCATCAGTAAAAACAGTTAATGCTTTAATGCTCCAGGAATAGGTTCCTGCCTAGTATTTTTTTTTTGTATAATAATAAGGGTGTAACATAAAAATTGTAGTAATTTGTTTTTTAGCAGGTGACAACTAAGTTCCCCTGAATATCCACTTAGTCCAACTTGCCAATTCAAATCAGTCTGAAATAACATTTCTAATTGCTTCCCAGCGAGGGGACGATAGATGCATTGGGGTTCTTCTCCTCTAAGCTGCCTGCAGCACTTTCTGAGTTGAGATATTAATTGAGACATGAGTTCTATATATGTAACCATAGTTTTAGAACAACCAACTTGGTTGCTTTTCAGAAAAACAGATAGGAGAGAAACATGCTGACCAAAACTGCAATGCATATATCTCAAGTAAAAGTAACTTTCTTTCTACTTATGGTGTCTCATTAATGGTGAGATTTAATGCTTGAATAATAACTTTTAGTTTACTTTGTAAATAGTAGATGAGATTTTAAATTTTCTCCTTTTTAAGCTTAAATTTACTTCTAAACAGCATTATTTTCAACTAGTGCTCGTTTGCATATATGTGAAATTTTACTTTGGACTTTACTGGAACCAGTTTGTTCATAAAATATTGGCTGCTCATATAACTGAGTTTATATGAGACCTTGATTATATTGTGAAAAGCTAACTTATTTAATAATTAAAGTATGCACCTTTATTGAAAAAGCAAAGTAAGCAAACCTATACATTTGACCCATGAAGTATAGATGCCATCCCACCCCCCCAAGCCAATCTGCAGAGCAGGCTGGGTGGGGGTCTGAAGCATTATGTATGCTTTTGTTTTGAAATTCCACTGCTGAATATTCTCGTTTTGCTTAAAAAATATTCAGCTACCTTGTCCTGCCCTCCCTATCTGTATTAACCATTTACTCTGTCCTTGGCAGGGGAGATAAGGTGTAGTGGTCTAGCCTTTGTTTAAACTTCCCTGAGATTTTATGACCCTTTTACAACTCTTGCAAATAGTTAACTTTAGAACTCATTTGTCTCTTTCAACCTTTCTCTTTTCCTTCTCATCACATATGCAACCTTCACAAATTTCACATTTTCAAATTAGCCTTCAAACCTTCTTTCTATGTCCTTCAAAATGTATAACCATGCCTTAGACCTTCCATTAAGTATTTCCACTCTAATATTCTTTCTTTCTGTCATCAACTTGTATATACCTTCATCAACTTGCTCAGACCTTTTTCTTCTTTTTCTTTTAAAATGTATGTCCATGCCTTCTATTATTAAAACCATACAATATTTAAACCTTACTTTTCCAATGATAATTAAAAGTAAAAAGCCAGCATTTCTTAGATTGGCATTTATGAACATTCTCATCTTTAAGAAATATATTTTTAGATTTTCTGTAATAAAAGGTAAAATCAGGTGAACTTAAAACTTGTTGGAATATTTAGATGTTTATCCTTTAATCTAGCAATGTTCTAAAGTCTTTAAGTTACCAAGGACTTTGGGAAATTATGTATAGGCATATGAGGCTGGAGAAAAGGCAGGGGTAGGAGGGAGCAGGCCCAGCAGCCTGTTCCCAGGCCTCTAGCCACTTGGATGTAAACTGCCACATTCTTCCTCAGAGTAACATCTAAGGTGACTGCTGCAGCTTCTCTGCCTTTACAGGGAGAAGGGCGACTGGCCCTTTCTTCTAACAGAGAGTGCAGTCAGTCTTCTTTTGAGTGACTGGACTTTCATTATTAATATAGTTATAATTATTACTGAAAAGCTTTATTACAAATCCTTCATTTTAGTTACATCCATTTATTATGTTTTAACAACTTTGAGATTTTAAAGCAAATTATTATTACCCATGGCATTTTCCTTGGCAAATTTTGTAACAGAGATAACTTACTGGCTTTCAGTGGCTTTAATGTTAAAGTATTATTTTATTTTATTTTTGTTTATAAAAACAGGAGGGCCCCGGGGACCTGTGAGACAACTTTGGAATGACACAGCCTGTATATTTTCCTTGTGTGACTTTCGCCATCTTCCAAAGAAAAACAGTCTTGGGCTTATCCCATAGCATCTGTGAAGAGATGGAGCTTAGGCCAAGAGGCCACCCAAAATCGGGTGGGGTGCCTCCCCCTTGAACTAGCCTTTTTCTCTTCAAGGGTATAGAAGTCCCAGATGGCATCCCTAAATTGTGAGAAATGTCTCATTTATTCAAATTTCAAATGACGGACTGGGAAATAAAAACATGGAAAAAATGAGACTTTTAAGAACGCTCCCAAGAGTGGGCATCCATTTTACAGGATCACTAAGAGACCTAGTAATTAATGGGCTGGGGCCTTTTTTTGTTACCTCCCTTTGTCTAGGGAATTTTCCTAGGACCTGTGTTATCAGCCATGTGTACTTCTCATATTTCTTTCTCCCCATCCCCACATTCTGTTTGCTCTGGGGAAATTTAGTAATGGCCTGGCCATTTACTGTTTCTTTTCTATGAAGATAAATTAAAGGTATGCTTAATAGATTAACAATAAATGAATTAAACCAAACAAAAAAAAACAGATAAAACAACAATCAACAGACAAGCATGCATAACACACAGACAAGCCTTAATAAATCAGAATTCTTTTCATGGATCTTTCAGATGTTTTACATTGCCTGGGACTTACAGCTAGATGCGGCCTAGATCTTAGCCTGTTGTTCACAGATCTTATCATATTCTGTTCTCCATAGTACTGACTGGCATCTAAAGTCATTTTAGCTAAAATCTGCCAGTCCCAAGTCATCATATGGTAATTTTCAGAAAAAGCATTAAGGAGTCCTTTTGTAAAAGGACTGTTAGCCCCAATTTCTCTACTAGATGTGCCTTCCCACACTGGAGGTGAAGGATCCAGGGCCTTAGGTTTTACAAACTTTTGATCCCCAATATGAAGTGGGAATAATGCAGTTCGAACAAGAGCCCATATAGTTAAAGATGACAAGGGCACTCGTTTTCCTTGAGCCTGATTTAAGAGAGTACTTTTTGACATCTTAATTCCTTTATCCTTGAGCATGCAAGCTAAAAATTTACAATGATGTTTTTGCCTTTTTACTCGAATTCTTCCCCATTATAACCTGGCTGATTAAAAACATTCCCATTCACTTACAGTCGCAACTCCAAAGCTGGCATGGGCTTTGTGCACGATGAACTTCCCACCTTTCTGGTGAATTTCCACTTTTCCTGTTTCACTTCATTTTTCACTCAGGGGAAACTTCTCCAGATTCCTATTCAGGCACCAGATGCCACAACCTTTGTGGAGTGCTTCAGGATCTGAAGGAATGGCTGATGAACAAATGAAAATGCTATACAAGAAATATGAATTTGGAAAGGAGAAAATGACGGCAGAGTGGACAGGAATGTTCTGAGCCTTGCCCCGGAACAGAAAGAAAGAACAGCTGAGGGTCGCACTGGGAGTGTTTGTTCTCAAGCTAAGGGACAGCTGAACTCCAGGAGAAGGTGGGAGACTGCTGGACGGGGTTCCTCTGGCCGGGCAGCCCCCACTGCAGCTGCGGCTGGGTCCCTTCCCGGAGCTACGGGATCAGACAGGAAACCTCGCCATCTTGCAAGGGAATGTGGATCTTGTCGCAGGCCTGAAAATCAACAACTGCGGCAACCGCCAAACAGCTGTGAGCCCCAGAACACTGGTCCCAGGTGGCATGAACACTTAGACTCAAAGGGTCTCTTCACTCCGCCACAGAAAGGTCAGATTTTGCGGGGATAGGGTAAGGTTTCTAGTCCCAGCGGGAGAGAGAAATGCGCGTGCACTGCAGGAGCTGGAGGACCAGGGAGGTCTGTCCCTGGAGAAGTCCATGGTTGTTGGGGCCAGTGTGGTCCGTGATTGTGGAAGGGGGCCCTCAGAGCTGCTAACAGGGGTATCTCTAAAGAGCAACCCATTTTGATCTGACGTGGAGGGATAGCCTAGGAGTTTCGGGGGTGTGCAGTCTGCTTGAACTTGCCCGCCAGCCTCCGCAAACCGATATTGAGTGCCACAGAGAAAAAATGCTAGAGAGGCCTTAGAGTCCTGGAAGTCAACCCAGAAACACTGCCACCCAGAGGCTGAATCACAAATTGACACTAGTGTAATAAAAAATCAAGGATTACCAGAAATTAAAACACCGCCTGCTTGAAAATCAAGACTGAATTACAACACTGAGGAGCAGTGAAACGCAGGGAACTGCAATACTGTCCAGATTGGGAAACAGACTTGCCAAACAGAACAATAGAGGAAGTGAATGACCTTCACTACTGCACTTTTTTTTTTAATCTTTTAATTTTTATTTTTTTTATTTTCATTTTTTGTAGAATTTACTTAAACTATTTTTTCTTTTTTCCTCACTTGATTTTACCTTTTTAATTATTACATTTTTATTTGCAATCAGCAATATTACTATTACTATTTTACCTTTTTTATTTATTCTTGTTTTTTAAATTAGTTTTTCTTTTAAAGTGTCATTGTATTTTCTCTTTATTTTACTTCAGGATCAGTTTTCTACAGTCTATTTTCATCTTTCTTTCATCATCGTTTTATTCTACCTCAACTCTTCCTAACCTTTCCCTTTTTGGTGTCCTGTTTATCTTAACCCTTTCCTGCTCTAGATTTTCCCTATTCTTTCTGTTTACCCCCTGCTAAAATTTCACCCTACTTATATATCTAATTTCCAATCCCCTGCCCCAAGTCCATACACACGTCTCTCTTCGCTGTCTTAACTATCAAAAAAAAAAATTTTTTTGTTCTCTCTGTCCTTCTGTTGTTGTTTGCTTGAATGTTGATTATATGGAATTTTTATGTTTTTTTGTGAGATTGTTTTGTTTATTCTTTTTTTTTTTTTGTTTTCTGTGTTTTTGTTTGTTTTTTACTTTTGTTTTCCCTTGCCTCACTTGATATTAGTTGGTGTTGTAGGTTGTATTAATCTCTAGGTACTTGTTGCTGGCATTTGCTGTGATTAGTGGTGGTTCTATTGGAGTTTTCTCTCCATATATATAGTTTGTTCCTCTTTTCTCTCTTAGTCTCATTCTAGCCTCTCTTATTTATTTTTCTCCTTTTCCCAATTTCATTTTGACACTCATTTTTTTTCTTTCTTTTTAATCTTCTTTCTCTCCTATCCTCTAATTTGCCTTTCTCTGGTGGTCACCTTTATTGGAGGTTATTAATTTCGTGAATACATTGCTGTTCAGTGACTTGTGTGTTGTACCTGGTTGTGTTGTATTTTGTGCCTTTAAATCAATGCAGGAGAGAGAGAGAACTACATAACCAGACATCCGGAGAAGAGAGACCATGGGGAGACAAAGAAACAGCCCGCATAGGAAAGAAAAGCAGGCATCACCAGAAAAGGAAGCAAACGAATTAGAGGCCAGCAACCTATCAGAGAAAGAATTCAGAGAAATGGTCAAAAGATGGTTGAAAAGAATGGAAGACAAATTCAACAATATGAGTAAGAACCAAGAGGAAATGAAGAAGAACCAAGAAGAAATGAGAAATGACATCACTGCTGTAAAGAACTCAATAGAAAGCATCAACAGTAGACTAGAAGAAGCAGAGTACCGCATCAGTGAGCTAGAAGACAAGATGGAAAAAAATATCCAAGTAGAGCAGCTTCTAGAAAAAAAAATTAGAAAGCAGGAGGAGAGCCTAAGGGAACTTTGGGACAACACAAAACAAAACATCATCTGCATAATAGGGGTTCCAGAAGGAAAGGAAACTGATCAAGGAATAGAAAACCTGTTTGAAGAAATGATGACAGAAAACTTTCTTGATATGGGGAAGAAAAAACCTACACAAATCCAAGAAGCTCACAGAGTCCCAAGCAAAATGAACCGCAAAAGACTGACGCCAAGGAACATTATAATTAAACCAGCAAACACCAGAGAAACCAAGATGGCGGCATAGGGTAAACACCTAATTGTTGCCTACCACAACAATTTTGAAACTACAACTGGAAAACAGAGCAGACATCATCCAGAACCACAGGAAAGCTGGCTGAGCGGATGCTCTAAAACTAGAATAAAAGAGAAAGAGACGCTGAGCTTCAGGAGCTGTGGAGGTGCGGAGATCTGTGAGCGCGGAGAGGACGGGCGGCTGAATACACAACTGGCATGCTCGCAGAGTGCGGAGAGGGTGGGCACCAAGTGCGTGGCTGGCTTTCTCCTTCAGGAGGAAAACAAATCCTCCCTATTACACTGATATCCAATGCCGGTCGGGGAGAGGCCGGCCTGTCTGGCAGCAGGCGAAACTCGAGAGCAGCCTTCTCTCAGAGGGGCACAGCCATTGTGGCGGGATATGGAAAACAAGGCCCTCTTAGGGCAGGGCTGATGGGAAATCAAAGCTTGTCTGCACCAACCTGAGACCCCGCCCTATCCAAGCCGAGCACAGAAGCCCACCCAGTGGCTAGCTTTCTCCTTCAGGAGAAAAACAAAACCTCCCAACCGCACTGATATCCAGCTCCGGTCGGGGAGAAGCCGGCCTGTCTGGCAACAGGCGAAACTCGAGAGCAGCCTTCTCAGAGGTGCGCGCAGCCATCACCGAGGGACATTAGGGCAGGGCTGATGGGAAACGAAAGCTTGTCTGCACCACCCTGAGACTCTGCCCCATCCAAGCTGAGCGCAGAAGCCCTCCCAGCGGAGACACTGCTGATACTCACAGCCAATTAGCTTGGAGATCAACTCCCCGCAGTGATATCAACAACAAGCAAGGCTTAACTACAAGACTGCACATACAGCCCACAAAGGGGTGCACCAAGAGGATCCACCACAGGTAACTGGGAATGCTGAGCTACTGGGCTCTGCTAAGACACCTAACACACAAAGCAACTCCATCAACTCAGGGAAGCAGCTAAAATGCAGAGACAAAGAGGCAGGCCACAATTAAATGAAATGGAGGAAAGCAAAAGACTGGATATAGAGTTCAAAACCACGGTTATAAGGTTTTTCAAGAATTTCCTAGAAAAGGCTGATAAATTAAACGAGAACCTTGAGGACATGAAAAGGGATCAACTAGAAATTAAGCATACACTGACTGAAATAAAAGATATTATACAGAGACATAAAAGCAGACTAGAGGATCGCAAGAATCAAGTCAAAGATTTGGAAAACCAAGAAGCAAAAAACACTCCTCAGAAAAATCAAAAAGCAAAAAGAATACAAAAAAGTGAAGACAGTGTAAGAAGCCTCTGGGACAACTACAAGTGTACCAACATAAGAATTATGGGGGTCCCAGAAGAGAGAGAGCAAGATACTGAAAACCTATTTGAAGAAATAGTGACAGAAAACTTCCCCCACCTGATGAAAGAAATAGACTTACAAGTCCATGAAGTGCACAGAGAACCCCAACCAAAAGGAATCCAAAGAGGACCACACCAAGACACATCATAATTAAAATGCCAAGAGCAAAAGACAAAGAGAGAATTTTAAAAGCAGCAAGAGAAAAACAGTTAGTTACCTATAAGGAAGTACCCATAGGAATGTCAGCTGATTTCTCAACAGAAACTATTCAGGCCTGAAGGGAGTGGCAAGAAATATTCAAAGTGATGAATTGCAAGGACCTACAACCAAGATTACCCAGCAAACCTATCATTCAGAATTGAAGGCCAGATAAAGAGCTTCACAAATAAGAAAAAGCTAAAGGAGTTCATCACCGCTAAACCAGAATTATATGAAATACTGAAAGGTATTCTTTAAGAAGAGGAAGAAGAAAATAAAGATAAAAATTATGAACAACAAATAGGTAACTATCAACAAGTGAATCTAAAAACCAAGGGAATAAAAAATTTGATGAACAGTACTAACTGGTGAATATAATAGAATCAGGGGCATAGAAAGGGAGTGGACTGAAAATTCTCAGGGGAAAAGGGGAGTGGGGGGTGCAGGAAGAGACTGAACAAAAAGCATATACCTATGGAGGAGGACACTGGGGGCGGGTAAGGGCACAGGGTGGGGTAGGAACCTGGTGGAGGGGAGCTATGGGGGGAAAAAAAGAGGAACAATTGTAATAATCTGAACAATAAAGATTTATTAAAATAAATAAATAAATAAATAAATAAATAAATAAATAAATAAAATAAACCGGAAAATACCAACGAAAAAGTAAGAATCTTAAAAGCGGCCAGAGAGACACAGAAAGTTAGATACAAAGGAACCCCTATCAGACTAGCAACTGATTTCTCAACAGA
The DNA here is from genome assembly GCA_025583905.1 of Ia io. Lineage (NCBI taxonomy): Eukaryota > Metazoa > Chordata > Mammalia > Chiroptera > Vespertilionidae > Ia > Ia io. The sequence goes on from JAJQQW010000002.1 coordinate 120,916,774, forward strand.
AACTCATCAGGCCAGAAGGGGATGGAATGAAATATACAAAGTCATGCAAAGGAAGGGTCTGAATCCAAGAATATTGTACCCATCAAGGCTATCAATCAAAATTGAGGGTGAAATCAGGAGCTTCACAGACAAAAAAGGACTAAGGGAATTTATTACCACAAAACAAGCAATGCAAGAAATGCTAAAGGGTCTGCTGAAAAAAAAAAGAAAGAAAGAAAGAAAGAAAGAAAGAAAGAAAGAAAGAAAGAAAGAAAGAAAGAAAGAAAGAAAGAAAGAAAGAAAGAAAGAGGAAACGAAGAAGGAACACAGGGGTATAGAATAAAAATGGTAACAAATAAGTACCTATCAATAATAACTTTAAATGTAAATGGATTAAATGCCTCAATCAAAAGACATAGGGTAACGGATTGGATAAGAAAACATGACCCATACATCTGCTGTCTACAAGAAAACCACCTCAGAAATGAAGACACACAGAGACTGAGGGTGAAGGGATGGAAAAAGGTTTTTCAGGCAAATGTAAATGAAAAAAAAAAGCTGGGGTAGCAATACTTATATCTGACAAATTAGATTTCAAAGTGAAGGACAAAACAAGAGATAAGGAAGGCCACTTCATAGTACTAAAGGGAGCAATCCAACAAGAAGAAATAACTCTGGTAAACATATACACACCCAATACAGGAGCACCCAAATACATAAAAAAACTCCTGGAGGATATCAAGGGAGAGATTAACAGCAATACAATCATAGTAGGAGTCTTTAATACCCAACTATCACTATTGGACAAATCCTCTCAACAAAAAATCAGCAAAGAAACATCAATCCTAAATGACTCACTTGACCAAATGGAATAAATTGACATCTTCAGAACATTTCACCCCAAAGCCACAGAATATACATTCTTCTCAAGTGCACATGGGTCATTTTCAAAGATAGACCATATGTTCGGACATAGGCAAAGTCTTTCCAAATTTAAGAAGATAGAAATCATATGAAGCATCTTCTCAGATCACAGTGGCATAAAACTGGAAATCAACTACAATAAAAACAATCCAAAGAAATCAAACACATGGAGACTAAACAGCATGCTCTTAGACAATGACTGGGTTACCAGAGAGATCAAGGAAGAAATAAAAAACATCATGGCAACAAATGACAATGAAAACACAACAATCCAAAATCTATGGGACACAGTGAAAGCAGTCTTGAGAGGGAAGCTCATAGCTCCACAAGCCTACTGCAAAAAAACAAGAAACAATGGTAATAATTTACCTAACCCTATAACTCAAAGAGTTAGAAAGAGAGCAACAAGAAAAGCCCAGTGTAAGCAGAAGAAAGGAAATAATAAAGATCAGAGCGGAGATAAATGACATAGAGACCAAAAAAACAATACAAAAGATCAACAAAACCAAGAGCTGGTTATTTGAAAGGATAAACAAGATTGATGAACCTCTAGCCAGGCTCACCAAGAAGCAAAGAGAGAGTACCAAATAAGTAAAATCAGAAATGAAAGAGGTGAAATCACAACAGACCCCGCCGAAATACAAAGGATTGTTAAAAAATACTACAAAAAACTCTATTCCAACAAACTGGACAACCTGGAGGAAATGGACATATTCCTAGAAAAATATAACCTTCCAAAACTCAATCAGGAAGAATCTAAACAGCTCAACAGGCCAGTAACTATGGAAGAAATTGAAGCAGTCATCAAAAAGCTACCGGCAAACAAAAGCCCGGGGCCAGACAGCTTCACAGGGGAGTTTTACCAAACATTCAAGGAAGAACTGAAACCTATCCTTCTCAGACTATTCTGAACAATTCAAGAGGAAGGAACACTTCCAAGCTCCTCCTATGAAGCCAGCATCACCCTAATACCAAAACCAGATAAAGACAACACAATGAAAGAGAATTACAGGCCAATATCCCTCCTGAACACAGATGCCAAAATCCTCAACAAATTTCTAGCAAATTGGCTCCAGCAGTACATCAGAAAGATCATACACCATGACCAAGTAGGATTTATCCCAGGAATGCAAGGGTGGTACAATATCCACAAATCAATAAACGTGATACATAACATAAACAAACTGAGAGATAAAAATCACATAGTCAATTCAGTTGATGCAGAAAAAGCATTTGATAAAATCCAACACCCTTTCCTGATAAAAAACTCTCAACAAGGTGGGAATAGAAGGATCATACCTCAACATAATAAAAGCCATATATGACAAACCCACAGCCAACATCATACTCAATGGGCAAAAACTAAAACCATTTCCCCTAAGAACAGGAACAAGACAGGGATGCCCACTCTCACCACTCCTGTTCGACATAGCACTGGAAGTATTAGCCATTGCAATTAGACAAGAAGAAGAAATAAAAGGCATCCAAATTGGAAAAGAAGAAGTAAAGCTGTCCTTATTTGCAGATGACATGATATTGTACATAAAAAACTGAAAGACTCCATCAAAAAAACTATTGTACTTAATAAATGAATTCGGCAATGTAGCAGGATACAAAATTAATGCCAAGAAATCTATGGCATATCTATACACCAATAGTGAACTTACAGAAAGAGAGACTAAAAAAGCAATCCCATTTACCATCGCACCAAAAAAATTAAGATACCTAGGAATAAACTTAATTAAGGAGGTAAAAAACCTATATGCGGAAAACTACAGGACACTGAAAAAAGAGACAGAGGAAGACGTAAACAGATGGAAGAACATACCATGTTCATGGATTGGTAGAATCAGCATCATTAAAATGTCCATACTACCCAAAGCAATCTACAGATTTAATGCACTCCCAATTAAAATACCAACGGCATATTTCACAGACCTAGAAAGAACTCTCCAAAAATTCATCTGGAATAAAAAAAGACCCCGAATAGCCACAGCAATCCTGAGAAAGAAGAATAAAGTAGGAGGTATCTCAATACCAGATTTCAAGGTGTATTACAAAGCCACTGCGCTCAAAACAGCATGGTACTGGCACAAGAACTGACATATAGATCAATGGAATAGAATAGAGAATCCAAATATCAACCCAAACCACTATGCTCAATTAACCTTTTGCACTCGGATGTCGAGTGTGACTCGACACAGTTAGCATTAGAATAAAGGAATTGAGAAAAAAGCAAGCAATTGCAAAGGGTTAATATTTGACAAAGGAGGCATGAACATAGAATGGAGTCAAGACAGTCTCTTCAATAGATGGTGTTGGGAAAATTGGACAGATACAAGCAAAAAAACAAAACTAGATCACCAACTTACACCATACACAAAAATAAACTCAAAATGGATACAGGACTTAAACATAAGATGGGAAACCATAAAAATATTAGAGGAATCCACAGGCAGCAAAATCTCAGACATATGCCGAAAGAACTTCTTCTCTGATACTGCACTCAGGGCAATGGAAGCTAAAGAGAAAATAAACAAATGGGACTACATCAAAATTAAAAGCTTTTTTACAGCAAAAGAAACCATCAACAAAACAACAAGAAAGCCCACTCTATGGGAGAACATATTTGCAAATGCTATCACTGATAAAGGTTTAATCTCCAACATCTACCGACAGCTTATGCAACTTAATAAAAGGAAGATAAATGATCCAATAAAAAAATGGGCAACAGACCTAAATAGAATCTTTTCAAAAAAAGGCAGAAGGAAGGCCAAGAGACACATGAAAACATGCTCAAAGTCACTAATTATCCGAGAGATGCAAATCAAAACGACAATGTGGTGCCATCTCACACCGGCCAGAATGGCTATCATCAACAAATCAACAAATGACAAGCGTTGGCGAGGATGCGGAGAAAAAGGAACACTCGTGCACTTCTGGTGGGAATGTAGACTGGTGCAGCCACTGTGGAGAAAAGTATGGAGTTTTCTCAAAAAACTGAAAATGGAACTCCCATTTGACCCAGTAATCCCACTCCTAGGAATATATCCTAAGAAACTGGGAACACCAATAAGAAAGGATATATGCACCCCTATTTTCATAGCAGCACAATTTACAATAGCTAAGATTTGGAAACAGCCTAGGTGCCCGTCAGCAGATGACTTGATCAGAAAACTATGGTACATCTACACAATGGAATGCTATGCTGCTATAAAAAAGATGGAATTCTTACCATTTGCAGCAACCTGGATGGAATTGGAGAACATCATGCTAAGTGAAATAAGCCAGTCAATGAAAGAAAAATACCACATGATCTCACTCATTTATGGATAATAAAGAAAATTATAAACTGTTGAACAAAAAGATAGATACAGAGACAGTAAAGCATCAAACAGAATGTCAAATAACAGTGGGAAGTTTAAGGAGAGGTGGGGAAGATAAGAGATCAACTGAAGGACTTGTATGCATGCATATAAGCATAACCAATGGACACAAAACTCTGGGGGGTTGAGGGCATGTATGGGAGTGGGGGGCGGGGCAATGGTAAGATATGTACACATATAATACCTTAATAAAAAATGAAAAAAAAAGAAATATGAATTTAGAAGGCATGGGTGGCCAGGTGGAGACCTTCATTCTTAGGAGGCACATTGAAACCTGACCTTATCTGCTTTTATTCAGTTTTAGGTACACATCTTGCCCTCAGTAAAGCATGGCAAGCAGATAGCGGACAGACCATCTCTAAGGTCAATAAAGATCAGTAAAGATTAGTAAGGTCCAGTAAACATTTACTTTGAGGCTATTAGGTCAGGGAATTGCTTCAAGCCACCGCTATCTCAACATTAACAATCGTGCTTAGCGTCAGCCGTGCTTACACCCTAGGTCCATCAGCCTTCTGTATTCCTTGGTGCACTTTCATGATAGTATCAGCAGTGGGTGGCTTCCTGCAAATTATAGTTGTCATTCAATATTATTTTTTATTAGTTTCAAGTGTGGGTGATATCCAGCATTTAGAAGGGTTCAGGAATCTGGAAAAGGCGCTGTGGTGTAAATTAATAAAGAGGCTAGAAATCTACACTAATAAAAGAGGAAGATGCAAATTGACCATCACTTCGCGATGCCCACCAGCCAATCAGGAGTGAGTATGCAAATTAACCTGATGCTTAGGCCCAGAGCGCCCGGGGTCCCGGAATGACCCCCAGCCACTCCGGGCCTATGCGTACAGGCGCTGAGCAGCTGGGGATGGGGTGGCCGCTTGTGCGCGTGCTTTCGCCAAGCAGCCTGCATCCTGGGGACAGGCATCCTCGGGAGCCAGGCCACTCGGAGCCTGTAGGCCTGCACATAGGCCTCGAGTGGCTGGGGTCCCGGAACGCCCCTTGGCCACTCTGGGCTTATGTGCACAGGTGCCGAGCAGCCAAGGGTGGGGCAATGCACCGGCGCTATGCAGCCTGTGTCCTGGGGACAGGCATCCTCAGGAGCCAGGCTGCTCTGAGCCTGTAGGCCCGCGCATAGGCCCGGAGCAGCCGGGGTCCCGGAATGCCCCCTGCCACTCAGGGCCTACGTGCGCAGGTGCCGAGTGCCTGGGGGCAGGGCAGGAACATCCCCGGGACCCATGCACTCCGAGCCAGCGCACATGCAAGCGGCCAGGGGCGGGGCAGGAGTGTCTCCTGCAGTGAGCAAGCAGACAGCAGGGCCCTGCTTGCCCCTGCCCGTGGCAGCGAGGGGCAAGCAGTCCCCTGCAGGACCCCCACAGAGAGCAGACACCAGGGCCCTGCGGCAGCAAGCCAGAGAGCAGACAGCAGAGCCCTGCTTGTCCCTGGCCCCAACAGCAAAGGGCAAGCAGGCCCACACAGAGAGCAGACACCAGGTCCTGTGGTGGCATCAAGGAGGCAGGTCTGCAGAGAGCAGAAATCCACAGGGAGCAGGCCTAAGCCGTCAGTAGGACATCCCCTGAGGGCTCCCAGATTGGAGAGGGTGCAGGTCAGACTGAGGTACTCACCCCCCTGTGCACAAATTTTGTGCACCGGGCCCCTAGTATAATAAAATTTGTAATCCATGGGGGAGCCAGAGGAGCTTAGCTGTAGGAACCAAGTTCTCCAAATCTCTGGACCCCTTGCTCTTTATTAACACAAATTGCCCTAAAGCAAAGTAGATATACATATCAAAAGGTAAGGTTTAGTATATAGTAGGCATTGTTAGTTTGGGGGGAACTGCCCTCAGCTGTTCAGGTGTTTGGCCAGCAGGAGGCAATAACATGTAGATTAAAATGCCCTCAGCTGTCTGGCAACAGGTAGTAATATATGCAAATATTTAGGTGTGGGGAAATGCCCTTAGTCATTCCAGCAGCAGGTAATATGTATTCAGCCCTGCTGAATCCCCAAGTTCCATCAACCTTTTGATGAAACTTCTTGCATTTATGACATGCTGGAATTAGCTTCCGGCAGTTAGCCATTTATATAATTTACCAAAGTGATAACCTAATATTCCCTATGCTGTACTTTACATCCCTGTGATTATTTTGTAACTACCAATTTGTACTTTTTAATCTATTCTCCTTTTTCACCCTGTCACCAAACACCCTCCCTCTAGCAACCATCAGTTTGTTCTCTGCATCTAAGAGTCTGTTTCTGTTTCGTTTGTTTGTTTATATTGTTCTTTATATTCCACACACAAGTGAAATCATATAGTGTATATCTTTTTCTGTCAGACTTATTTCACTCTTGTTTATTAATTATTCATGATAGCCATTCTGACAGGTGTGACATGGCATCTCATTGTGGTTTTAATTTGCATTTTTCTGATGTTTAGTGACATTGAGCATCTTTTCATATGCCTATTGGCCATCTGTAGGTCCTATTTGGAGAAGTGTTTATTCAGGTCCTCTCCCCAATTTTTAATTGGATTGTTTGAAATTTTATTTTGTGGGGTATTTTTTGTGTGTGTTAAGCTATATTTCTTTACAAATTTTGGATATTAAAGGTTCTGTGATTTTAACAGCTCCTGTGTGATGCTTTTGTTGCTCTTCCATGGACCACAGTTTGAGTAGCAAAGAGCTATACCATACAAACTTTGAATTCACATGACAATTACTATATGAAATTTAGTGTTATAATATGCCTTTGTTTTATAGTGTAAATGTCTTGCCTACTCAACTGCATTTTACATTGCAGGAGAGCTTTTAACAGCATTTGAATGGCTGATTATTCTTTCCTGCTCAAAACAATTTTTCCTCCTGCTTCCTGTACATTACAGTCCCAAGTTTTGTTTGTACCTCAGTGGCCTCACATTTCAGTCCTTGCAGAGTAAGTGCTAAATAAATGCATCTTCTATGTGGATCCATTACCTATGGTTAAGTAGATACTAATACAAACACTATGCCCTCGCTCCTAAATGGGGTTAGAAAGCCTTTCTCCCATTATGCCCCTAATAAGAGTTTACAGTTTGAGTTAGGTAGGACAACAACCACGTGAATGAAGACTTGGTGATAAAGTCAGGGACCCAAAGACTCTAGGTCAAATACTCACTTATTAGATTATCGTATATAATTTTGCTATAGTATGAAGGTTTAAGAGCTGGTCACATTGTATTTATTTTAAAACAAAATGTTTGTTAGGCTGAACTTCATATTATTTTTTATGCATGGATAGTTAGGGTATTTTCAGATGCATAGAATGATGCCTAATTCACTCAGCTCAAACAGTAAGAAATGATATTATCTCACAAAACAGAAAATCTAGTGGTTAGGGTAACTCTAGGTAAGGTGTAACCATGTTCTGGCTTCCTTTTTTTGTTTGTTACTCCTCACCCAGTAATACATTTTTCCCCATTGATTTTTAGAGAAAGTGGAAGGGCAGAGGGGGGCAGAAAGAGAGAGGAAGAGACAAGTGTGAGGTAATGGACCTAGAGGGTATTACGCTAAGTGAAATAAGTCAGACAGAGAAAGACAAATATGTGATTTCACTTTTATGTGGAATCTAAAGAACAAAATAAATGAAAAAACAAAACAGAAACAGGGAAGGCAGGGGATGGGGGTAAGAGATCAACCAAAGGACTTGTATGCATGCATATAAGCATAACCCATGGACACAGACAGTAGGGGGGGTGAGGGCATGTGCTGGGGGTGGGAGTGGCTGGGGAGAGATCAATGGGGGGAAATGGAGACATATGTAATACTTTAAACAATAAAGAATTTAAATTAAAAAAAGCAGACTCATAGATACAGAGAATAAATTGATGGTTGCCCGATGGGAGGGGTTAGAGGTCTAGGTGAACAGATGAAGGGATTGAGAAGTACAGATTGCTAGTTATAAAATAGTAATGGGGATGTAGTACAGCATAGAGAATATAGTCAATAATATTGTAGTAGTGCCAGGTGGGTATTAGATGTATTGGGGGATCAATTCGAAAATTATATAAATGTGTAACCACTACACTGTACACTTTAAACTAATATAAAATAGTATTGAATGTAAAAATACCTGTTTAAATATACATGTTAATAATCCATCAGAGTAGAAAAAGCAATGCACTATAAGTTAGGCAATTGCAATTCTAGTGCCAGCTATGCTATTGGTCACTTAGGTAACAGGCAAATCAGTTCACTCTGTTGAATCTGTTTCTCCTTCTGTAAAATGAGGAACTTCTAAAGTCCTCCCAGCTCTAAACTCAGTCAATTCTATTTGTTTGGACATTCTGAGGAACCAAGAGCACAGTATAAAAATTCTAATTTTCAATACTCTCTGAGGGTTAAGAGAGATTATGTGCAAGGAGCATTGTCATCTCAGAAGAAAGGTTCTAGATGGGGGCTACAGAACTCTTAGGAGTGCTGTCATGGTTATGCTAACTTAGAAGAAACCTCTCTGGAAAAAAATGATAAAATGCTATAAACACTTGGACAAAAGCTTCTGTATTTACCAATAGTAAACAATTATGCCTGCAGCTACCACCTGAAACTGTTTTGGCTCTGACTCCAGGACCAGCATTCTGGCCTTTAACTGTTTGATAGGGTGTCATAAAACACATACTTAGCCCAGCTTTTGAAGTGTGTAGAGAATTCACTTTTAACAATTTTATAGGAATACTAGAAGCCCGGTGCACGAAATTCGTGCAAGGAGGGGGGTTGTCCCTCAGCCCAGGCTGTACCTTCTCCAATCTGGGACCCCTGGAGGGATGTCCGACTGCCCGGTGGGCAACAAAGGGAAACAAGCTTTCCGCCAGCCATTGCAGGCCTAAGCCTCCACTCAAGCTACAAAGTTTCAGTTATAGAAGGTAAACAATCCAGGACTGCTGGCTCCCAACTGCTTGCCTGCCTGCTTTCCTAATTGCCCCTAACCGCTTCTGCCTGCCAGCCTGATCAACCCCGTAACCACTCCGCTGCCAGCCTGTTTGCCCCCAACTTCCCTCCTCTGCTGACCTGGTCACCCCTAACTGCCCTCTCCTGCAGGGTTGATCACTTCCAACTGCCCTCCCTTGTAAGCCTGGTCCTTCTCAACTGCCCTCCCTTGAAGGCCTGGTCCTTCTCAACTGCCCTCCCTTGCAGGCCGGGTGCCTCCCAACTGCCCTCTCCTGCTGGCCATCTTGTGTCCACATGGGGGCAGGATCTTTGACCACATGGGGCAGCTATATTGTGTGTTGCAGTGATGATCAATCTGCATAATACTCTTTTATTAGATAGGATAGAGGCCTGGTACAGGGGTGGGGGCCAGCTGGTTTGCCCTGAAGGGTGTCCCTGATCAGGGTGGGGGTTCCCTTGGGGTGTGGGGCGGCCTGAGTGAGGGGCCTGTGGTGGTTTGCAGGCCAGCCACGCCCCCTGGCAACCCAAGCGGAGGCCCTGGTATCTGGGAATTTATTTATCTTCTACAATTGAAACTTTGTAGCCTGGAGCGGAGCCAAGCTTGGGGCTCCCTCCTTAGCGGCAGTCATTTCTGTTGGGGTTATAATTGAAACTTTGTTGCCTTAAGCGGGTGGGCCCGGCCAGGGTGTGCGGAAAGCTTTGCTTTCTCAAGCTCCATTCTGACGACATTTCTGTTTGAATTTGTTTACCTTCTATAACTGAAACTTTGTAGCTTGAGTGGAGGCTTAGGCCTGCAACGGCTGGCGGAAAGCTTGTTTCCCTTTGTTGCCTGGGAAACCTTGCTCTCTGTGGCTGTAGCCATCTTGGATGGGTTAATTTGCATACTCGCTCTGATTGGATGGTGGGTGTGGCTTGTGGGCGTGGTTTGTGGGTGTGTAGGAGGTATGGTCAATTTGCATATTTGTCTATTATTAGGTAGGATTTGTCTTAGAGTATTACTTGGTTCTCTACATTTACTTGACAATTTACTATCAGTTTCTCTTCTACCTAGATTTCCCAAAAGAAGCCAAATACATCTTCTTAATCACTTGCTATCTCTAGCCACATTTCAGATTTCAGCTCTTTTCTTTAGTTACCCTGGGCATAAAACTCTCCCTCTCTCTCTCTCTCTCTCTCTCTCTCTCTCTCTCTCTCTCTCTCTCTCTCACCTTGACGCAAGAATCCTGGGTTTTTGAAGCCTATTACTACTAAGACCCAGGGCTACCAATTCTGCCATAGTCCAGATCTCTACAGTGATTTTAGTCCCTGATCCAGTTTCCTTCTGATTATCTTGCTCTAAGTAACTCAATCCTAGTTTGTTTCCTGATTTATACTTTCTCTCTTCCACATCTCCACACATAAATTCAACTTCTTTGACCCTTTGTTCCATAATTTTTTTGTCACACTCCTGCCTATCATGTTATCATTTAAAAAGTTTATTTACACTGAATAATAAATAGGTAATGTTTATCTAATGCTTACTATGTACCAGGCACCATATTAAGCAGTTTGTATATTAATATCTGAATCTCTACAAACTCCTAAGAAGTAAATTATGTTAGTTCTTCCACTTTACAGATGAGACTGAGAATGATTAATAATTGACTTACCCAAGATTATCTAGCTAGGTAGATGGTGACCCAGTATTTGAAATCAAACACTTTGTTTCCAGAGCCTGTATTATACTAGTACTAGAGGCCTGGTGCACAAAATTCGTGCACTGGGCGGGGGGGTGTCCCTCAGCCCAGCCTGCACCCTCTCCAATCTGGGACCCTTTGGGGGATGTCCGACTGCTGATACAGGGATTGGGCCTAAACCGGCAGTCGGACATCCCTCTCACAATCCAGGACTGCTGGCTCCCAACTGCTCGCCTGCCTGCCAGCCTGATCACCCCCTAACCACTCCCCTGCCAGCCTGATCAATGCCTAACTGCTCCCCTTGCCAGCCTGATCGCCCCCAACTGCCCTCCCCTGCTGGCCCGGTAACCCCTAACTGCCTTCCCCTGCTGGCCTGGTCGCCCCTAGGCCTGGTCACCCCCAACTGCCCTCCCCTGCTGGCTTGGTCGCCCCCAACTGCCTTCCCCTGCTGGCCTGATCACCCACAACTACCCTCCCCTGCTGGCCATCTTGTGGTGGCCATCTTTGACCACATGGGGGCAGCCATCTTGTGTGAGGGCGTGAGGGTCAATTTGCATTTTACCTCTTTATTATATAGGACCAGGGGCCCAGTGCACAAAATTTGTGCACTGGGGAGGGGACCCTCAGCCCAGCCTGTCCCCTCTCACATACTGGGAGCCCTCAGTGGATGTCCTACTGATGGCTTAGGCCTGCTCCCCGTTCGGAGCGGACCTAAGCCACAGTCTGGCCTCCCTTTGTGGGAGGCGACTGGTCTGATCAGAGGAAGGCACCAGCTCCATCACCCCGCTGCTGCAACCACTGCCAGTCACCGCAGCCGCCAAGGTATTTTCATCAACACAGACTCCAGTCCCTTCACCATGAAAAAATGACAACTTTCTTTAGGCATTTTCAAGATGTGTCTTTCATAGGATATGACATTTCTTTCTTTATTTATTTTTTATCCTCACCTGAGGATATGTTTTCATTTATTTTTTCCCCTTCCCTTTGATCCCAGGCTCGGCCCCTGCCCAAGCCTAAAGCCTCAGCCCCAGGCTTTAGGCTTGGGAAGGGGTTCCCCCCGGGACCTCCAATCACAGGCTTAGCCCCTTCCCAAGCCTAAAGCCTCCGCCCCAGGCTTTAGGCTTGGGAGGGGGGACCCCCCATGCCCCTCTGATCACAGGCTCAGCCCCTCCCCAAGACTAAAGCCTCCGCCCCAGGCTTTAGGCTTGGGAAGGGGACCCCCCCCCCCCGCACCTCTGATCGCAGGCTTGGTCCCTTCCCAAGCCTAAAGTCTTCGCCCGATGGCCAGCTGGGAGTAACCTGGGTGCCGAGGAGGTTCCCGGGACCCAGGTATGTATGCAAATTAACCGCCATCTTTGTTGGGTTAATTTGCATACTCACTCTGATTAGCTGTGGGCGTAGCAGAGGTACGGTCAATTTACATGTTTCTCTATTATTAGGTAAGATTGCCTACGATATAAGCAAGGATTAAAAGAAGATAGCAGTAGATTAAGAAGAAAGAATGAGGGTTTTGATTTAAACTTTTTGACATTAACTAATAAAACCACCATAATCATTCTAATGTTTTCATTCACAAAATAAAGAGATTGAAATAGAAAAAACTAGTATCTCATTTCACAATATTCTGTAATCCTACTGTGTGAAAAATGTATCTCTGGATTTTATTTTTCCCTGACATTTCACTCTCCTCTCAAATATTCTCATGTTAATCCCTGCATACACACTAGCAGTGGAACTTAAGTATATGTTCTATTTCTATTTAGGCCCCTAAAGCAAAATGTGTTTTGGTGGGATAAAACTTTAGAAAATTTCAAATCTCATCCCTATTTTGGGGGAATCTTTAGATCTGATCTCTCAATGAGGGCATAAGATGTTTAAAGGTGGAATATTATTGTGGTTTTGCCCAAGAAATCAGTGTTTACTTGGTACAGATCCTATAGTTTCCATAGCTATAACAACTGGTTATTGCTTCAAAAAGCAATCCATTCCATTATTTTTTTCTGATTCTATGTTTCTATTTATTTTTTTTTAATTCATTTTTTATGTTTATCAAGCCTAATTCCATTTACTTTTAAAAAAATATGTTTTTATTGATTTCAGAGAGGGAGAGATAGAAACATCAATGATAAGAGAATCCCCCTACTAGGGATCAAGCCGGCAACCCAGACATGTGCCCTGACCGGGGAATCGAACTGGTGACCTCTTGGTTCCTGGGTCAATGCTCAAACACTGAGCAATACTGGCCAGGCTAATGACATTTACTTTTAAGAATTAATGTTGAATTAGAAATTGTAATGGCTCCAGAACTAAAATTCCTTATTCCTTTAAGTTGAAATGTGTTGAAAGCATCAAAAAGGTCAGAGAGAAAGAGGGTAAGTGGAGGTAAAAGAGTAAAGCCCTTTTGTAAACAGGCACACATACAAACTGAAAGCAGGTCCTTCAATCTCTGTGAGTCTTCAATCTCTCTATAAGAATTAACATGTGTTCGCTTGCCAACTCTTTTGTTCTTTAGAAAATAGTTCTTTTAACTGCCATTATAATTATTTTGGCACTTCATATTTTGCCTGGCTGGTTTTGTGTGTGTGTGTGTGTGTTTTTTGGGTTTTTTTTGAGAAGTCAAGAGTAAAGAAGGAATTTAACTTTAAAAAGTACCAGTTATACACACCTATTGTAGAAGTATAAGAAACTATGGATAAATAAGAAAAAAGTCCCTTTAACTGAATATGATGGTTGCACAATTCTGTAAACTTATTTGAAATTAGAGGCCCGGTGCACGAAATTTGAGCACGGGGGGGGGGGGGTTGTCCCTCAGCCCAGCCTGCACCCTCTCCAATCTGGGACCCCTCGAGGGATATCCCACTGGACTGCTGGCTCCTAACGGCTTGCCTGCCTGCCTTCCTGATTGCCCCTAACCGATTCTGCCTGCCAGTCTGATCACCCCCTAACCACTCCCCTGCCAGCCTGATTGATGCCTAACTGCTCCCCTGCCAGCCTGTTTGCCCCTAACTGCCCTCCCCTCCAGGCCTGGTCTCCCCCAACTGCTCTCTCCTGCAGGCCTGGGTCCCCCCCCAACTGCCCTCTCCTGCAGGCCTGGTCACCCCCAACTTCCCTCCTCTGCCAGCCTCGTCACCCCTAACTGCCCTCCCCTGCTGGCCTGGGTACCCCCCAACTGCCCTCCCTTGCAGGCCTGGTCCCTCCCAACTGCTCTCCCCTGCTGGCCATCTTGTGGTGGCCATCTTGTGTCCACATGGGGGCAGGACCTTTGACCACATGGGGGCAGACATTTGTGTATTGGAGTGATGGTCAATCTGCATATTACTCTTTTATTAGATAGGATAGAGGCCTGGTGCATGGGTGGGAGCCAGCTGGCTTGCCCTGAAGGGTGTTCTGGATCAGGGTGGGGGTTCCCTTGGGGCATGGGGCGGCCTGAGCGAGAGGCCTGTGGTGGTTTGCAGGCCGGCCACGCCCCCCGGCGACCCAAGCGGAGGCCCTGGTATCTGGGATTTATTTATCTTCTACAATTGAAACTTTGTAGCCTGGAGTGGAGCCAAGCCTCGTGCTTGCTCTGTGGCGACAGCCATTTCTGTTGGGATTTATTTATCTTCTATAATTGAAACTTTGTAGCCTTAAGCGGAGGCCAAGGCAGGCCAGGGTGTGCAGAAAGCTTGGCTTCCTCCATTGCTGGGGGCAACTCTAGCCTCCTGCTCTCTCCAGCTCAGTGGCTGCCACCATTTATGTTGGGATTTATTTATCTTCTATAATTGAAACTTTGTAGCCTTGAGTGGAGGCCTAGGCCCACCAGGGTATGTGGAAAGCTTGACTTCCTCCATCACCAGGGAAACCCAAGCCTCCCTCCTGCTTGCTCCTTGGCTGCAGCCATCTTGGTTGGGTTAGTTTGCATACTCGCTCCTGATTGGCTGGTGGGTGTTGCTTGTGGGTGTAGCAGAGTGGTGGTTAATTTGCATATAACTCTTTTATTAGATAGGATCATTGAATTGTACACTTTAAATGTGTGCATTTTAGGATATATAAATTAAAACTTCATAAAGTTTTTAAAATCCCCTTAAATCGTTCATGGAAATGCAGATATATACCATAGGACTATCCTCTAACACTGCTTTGTAACTGCCGTTCCCCCCCTCATCTCCCCGGTTAACCACATATCATGACCATCTTTCTAGACTAATTCCTGTTTTTCTATAATATAATTTTAAATAGTAGCATAGTTTTTTATTTTTATATTATATTTTTTAATCCTGAACTGAGGATGTGTTTATTGGTTTTAGAAAAAGAGGAAGGTAGAGAGAGAAACATGGATAGGTTGCCTTCCATACATGCCCAACCAGAGATCTAACTTGAAACCGAGGTATGTGCCCTGACTGGGAATCAAACCCGAAACCTCTTTGTTGTAGGAGATGACGCTCCAACCAACTGAGCAACCCAGCCAGGGCCTATATTGTAATTTGTTTAACCAACTCATTCCTGGAACATTTTGCAGCTAGATTTTGGTGCAAATTTCCTTAGATTAAGTTATTAGTGAAGAATTAATTCTGGATCAAAAGGTATGCTCATTTTAAGATTTTTCTTACTTACAAATTGCCCTCCAGAAAAACTGTACCAATTTGTACTCTTACAAGCTGTCATTCTGTCCCTGCTTCTTTCCCATCAAAATTAGTATTAGCATTTTATAAAATCTCTACCATTTTGGCAGGTAAAAATCAAATCTTATTAATTTATATTTTAATTACAAATAAAGTTGACCTTTTGCATCATTATTAGAAATTTGTATCTCAGTTTATGTTTGTCCATTTAAAGGGAGATATTTTGGTTAGAGTGAAGGAGAATTCAATTTTTTAAAATAACAACAACAAACATTTATTATCTTAGAGTGTCAGTGGGTCAGAATCTGGGTGTGGCTTAGCTGGGTCCTCTGTCTCAGGGTCTCTTACAAGAACACAAGGAAGGTGTTAGCCAGGGCTGCAATCTCAGCTGATTGCTTGACTGCTGGAAGAGTCACTTTGATGTATGCTCAATGTGGTTGTTGGCAGGATTCAGCTCCTCATAACCTCATTGGCTTTTTTTTTTTTTTGGTTCTTTAGTTTTACTGTATTTTTTAAAAAATTTATCTTTATTATTGAAAGTATGTCCTCTTTTCCCCCTCATTGAGCTTCTCTTCCCCACTCCCACCTTCTCCCCAGGCCTTCACCTCACTATTGTCTGTGTTTTATGTATGCATATAAGTTCTTTGGTTAAGCTCATACGCTTTTTTTAAAAAATATATCTTATTCATTTTTTAAGAGGAATGAAGAAGGGTAGAGAGTTAGGAACATCAGATCAGCTGCTTCCTGCACACCCCCTACTGGGGATGTGCCCACAACCAAGGTACATGCCCTTGACTGGAATCGAACCTGGGACCCTTCAGTCCACAGGCCAACGCTCTATCCACAAAGCCAAACCAGCCAGGGCAAGGTCATAGGCTTTTGAACCAAGGCTTTCAGTTCCTTGCTAAGGATTCAGTTCCTCACAGGCTGTTGGCGGGAGACCTCCCTCAGTTCCTGGGCATGTAGGCCAGAGAATTTAATTTTGTCCTGGAGAGAGCACTTTAGCTTTGATAAACTGATTTGTAAAGAATGTAAAAAATTAGCATATCATTTGCAATCTTAGTTCTAGATTGAGGACTAAAATGAATGTAAATACCCTGTGAAATTTCTGGTTGGTATATACTTCTGGCCTGTATATAAATTATGTGTTTGCAGGAGACAAACACATAATTTTGTGCAGGATAGGAATGTCAGAAATATTTTAAGATGATTAGAGTGGGCTGAAGATAAAATAATTTATGAACTTGAGTTTCTCTTTTAACCACAGCATGGTTATAACTTCACATTATTTTCCATTCTCCCCTTCCCATTACAGACTATATTGTGAATATCCTTCCCTGGAGTTACACAGTGGCAACCCTGAGCTCAGCCACACTGTATGAATATACACAATTATTTTATTTTTTTATTTAATGCCATCCATAGGTTTGTTTTCTTTACTCAGGAAATTTAATTTTTAAATTATACTAAATCTTTGGTGGATATTTATTAAATTCTAAAACTAGAATTTAATTTCCAAACTTAGACTTTGATAATCTAGCTTAGTGTATACATCTCAACATGGGCAATATTGCCCCAAGAGGACAAATATTGCTTCCTGAGGGCATGTGGGGGGAGGGAGTACTATTTTTATATATAAAGAACAGATCTACATATAGTACATAAGTAGATATACAGTAAGTATATCTGTGGTATTAAAATTTCATGGAGGGGGGAGTGCTTAGGAATAAAAACTCTGAAAATGTTCCTTAGAGGCTAATAATGAAAACAAAAAGGTTGAGAACCATATCCTGGTGTTAAGCCTAACAGAGAGCTGTTAAATGAGCTGTCTTGCATTAAATTTTTTTCCTGAAGTATCATTTCCTATATTAGATTGTAAGCTTTTTTAAATGAGGTTATTTTTCTTTCTTTCTTTCTTTTTTTTTTTTTTTGATTGAGGAAGGGAAAGAGAGAGAGAAATATCAATCGGTTGCCTCCCACCTCGGATCAAACCCAAAACCTGGATATGTGCCCTGACAGGGAATCAAACCCACCACCTTTTTTTTTTTTTTTAAATATATTTTATTGATTTTTTTACAGAGAACAAGAGAGAGGGATAGAGAGTTAGAAACATTGATGAGAGAGAAACATTGATCAGCTGCCTCCTGCACACCCCCTACTGGGGATGTGCCTGCAACCAAGGTATATGCCCTTGACCGGAATCGAACCTGGGACCCTTGAGTCTGCAGGCTGACGTTCTATCCATTGAGACAAACTGGTTTCGGCAAACCCACCACCTTTTGGTGCATGTGACAATACTCTAACCAACTGAACCACACCAGCCAGCGTTGTAATTTGTTTTATATTTTCAATAATATCCAGTACAAAGGTTTATATCCATTTGCATTCAGTAAAAGTATATTTAATAGAATTAAGGTGGAACACATCTTCCCCTCCTTGCACCAATTCTATTATCCAATACTAGAGGCCTGGTGCATGGATTTGTGCACTGGTGGGGTCCCTCGGCCCAGCCTGCGGGGATCAGGCAGAAACCGGCTCTCTGACATCCCCCAAGGGGTCCCGGATTGTGAGAGGGGGGTTCTTGGGTGACGTACCCCAGAATCGGGCTCCCTCCTCTCTGGGTCCTGGATTGGGTGAAGCAGATTCGGGGCCAACAGTGCCCCAGCAGCAACCTAATCCATGGCTGATTCCACAAGGAATCAGGCTCCCTCCTCTACTGGTTGGAGCATCTGTCCCCTGGTGGTCATTGCATGTCATGGCTACCAGGCCAAATGGTCAAATGGTTAGACAGTCGCTTAGGCTTATATATAGATAGATAATCCAAATGCAATAATAAAAATTGGTTTAGTAAGGCAAACAACTTGACAGTCATTTTCACAAAAATTCTAGAAAAATAATGACAAACTTTATTAAAAGAATGAAAACTCTTTAAAATAGCATAGTAGAAGCATAGACTCTGGAGGCAGAGAGATAAATTAGGGCTTTGATTTCTAGCTCCACCATTCACAAGCTATGTAACCTTTAGCTAAGTTACTTAAAGATGAAGGGAAGAGAATATAATAAAAAAAGAACAGGGAAAGGCAAAGGAATATGAGAAGGCTAGAAAGAAGGGACAAAGGCATTTCTAACAGTCTTATGTACACCCTAAATTTCACACATGTTGACCTACTGGCAATTCCCAAAACAGGTCATGGTGCAAATATGCCATATTATTTCATACTTATATGCATATACATACTCCTTCTTTCTAGAACATCTTTATTTTTCCTTCAATACTCAGCTCAGGCAACCCCTTCCCCAGAAAGCCCTCCATGACACCCACACTGAGATGTCTATCTTTTTGGTCCCCTAACATTTAGATCATACTTCATTATAGTACTTATCCTTTATAATAAAGAGGGAATATGCAAATTGACCATCACTCCACCACAAAGATGGTGGCGCCTACAGCAGAGGCAGGGGTTTCCATAACACAAAATGGCTGCGTCCACAGCGGAGGTGGGGTTTCCGTAACACAAGATGGCTGCACCCACAGCGGAGGCTGAGTTCAAGTAACGAGCCTTAACGAGCAATCAGCAGAGACCTGAGGCTGGGCCCCCCTGCCCCTGTGGGGCTTGACAGGAGATCTCAGGCCACGCCCCCCACCTTGGCGCCATGCTGGGGGACCTCAGGCCACGCCCCCGGCCCAGGAGGGCTTGATGGGGGACCTCAGGCCACGTCTCCCACCTGACGGGGTTTGATGGGGGATCTCAGGCCGTGCCCCCCGCCCGGCAGGGCTTGACGGGGGACCTGAGGCTGCGCCCCCTGCCCAGTGGGGCTTGACAAGGGTGGGACCAGCAGGGTCTGTATCTAGCCCAATGCGGGGGGCTGGCCTGGTCTTGCGCCATTTTGAGGCACACATGGGTGGGCGAGGACTTAACTCTGGGTCCCGTGGTGTGCCCCAGACTCTGACAGGAGGAAGATTTTCATATGCATTTTACTAATTTTCTTTCATCTCTAACACTTCTATTATAGAGAAAGGGCAAATAGCAATATTAAAATATTTCCTCTAATTAATCTCCTTTTAATGTGCACAAATTTCGTGCACCAGGCCACTAGTTTTATTATAATGTAATTAATGATTTACATGTCAGTTTTCCTCATTAGTCTATAAGTATCTTGAGAGCTGAAATGTTTTTATTTTTCTTCTCACTCTCAATATCTAGCACAGTGCCTGACATAATTTTGGTGAATAATGAACTCGAGTTAATTAATAAAAATCAGGCATACAAGAAGAGCACAGCAACATTTTCAACAATTTAACAAATGTGCCCTAACTGGTTTGGCTCAGTGGATAGAGCGTCGGCCTGTGGACTGAAGGGTCCAAGGTTCAATTCCGGTCAAGGGCATATACCTTGGTTGCGGGCACATCCCCAATAGGGGGTGTGTAGGAGGCAGCTTATCAATGTTTCTCTCTCATCGATGTTTCTAACTCTCTATCCCTCTCCCTTCCTCTCTGTAAAAAATCAATAAAATATATTTTAAAAATTTTAACAAATGAATAATGGTCTGTACTCTTCAAAGGGCCACTGCTTTAAAAGTGATTGAGCATGGCTGTGTGACTTGGTGGTTGAGCATCAACCTACGGGCCAGGAGGTCATGGTTCCATTAAGGGTAAGGGCACATGCCTGGGTTGTGGGTTGAAACTCCATGAGGGGTATGCTGGAGGCAGCCAATCAATGACTCTCTCTCCTCATTGATGTTTCTACCTCTCTCTCCCTCTCCCTTTCTTTCTGAAATCAATAAAAAAATTTTTTTAAAGTGATTGAATATCTTTGTATATTCTGAGGTCTAAGACAAAAAATATTGTACATTTTCTGTGTCCAGTAATAATGTTGTAATGAGTCCTTTACATTAAGTCAGTTAATTATTACAATCCAATGAGGAAAATCCTATTATTATTCCTATTTTTTAGATGGTAAGGTTAAGTAACTTGCTTAAGGTCATCCTATCTAATAAAGAGGGAATATGCTAATTGACCCTCACACCATCGCAAAGATAGAGGTGCCCACAGCCAACAAGGAGGGAATATGCTAATTGACTGTCCCGCCCTCAAAGATGGTGGTGCCCATAGCCAATAAGGAGGGAATATGCTAATTTACTACCACACCCTCAAAGATGGCAGTGCCCATAGCCACAAGATGGCAATGCCCAGTCCCCTCAGCCCCGCCAGGGCTGCAGGCATGCAGCAAGGCTGGGCCCACCCCTAGGCGGGCCCAGCCGCTCCGTGCGCCTGCCTCCGCAGTCCCCAATCCTCTCAGCCCCCCAGCCGCCCAGGGCCGGCCTGAGGCGCAGGCAAGCCTCTGATAGTGGCTTCCCAGCTGATGCCCGAGGTGCAGGCAAGCCTCAGATGTCAGCTGCCCAGCTGCCCAGAGCCAGCCTGAGGTGCAGGCAAGCCTCGGATGGTGGCTGCCCAGCCGCCCAAGGCCACTGAGGCTCAGGTAACTAGGGCTGGCCCAGGCTTGAGCTGCCGGCAGTGGCAGCAGCAGAGGTGTGATGGGGGCATTGCCTTCCCCTGACTTCTAGGTCATCTCCTGCCCCCGAGGGCTCCCGGACTGTGAGAGGGGGCAGGCCAGGCTGAGGGATCCCCCTTCCAGTGCATGAATTTTCATGCACTGGGCCTCTAGTATATTATATGTACTTAATAAGTGGGACTTCTTGCTCTGGAGTCTATGGTGCTAACACAAAGTCAGCTCTCAAAGGTAGCTGAGTAAGAATATTCACTTTTGCACAACATCCCTCTGATCTGCAAGCTCCCACATACACTTACCTAGAAAATAAAGGCTCATAGCTCATGCATGCAGCTTATTATCGTTCACAACAATATGCATCTGCATAAAGCTAGCATTTCTTTATGTGAAAAAAACAATAACAATCAATATGGTATAACCCTTTGAGACTATTCCATTTTAATGGCATTTATATATAATGTAGTTTATTTTACTGACCTTTAAAACTCTTTAAAATAGGAACTCTCTGCCCTAGCTGGTTTGGCTCAGTGAATAGAGTGTTGGCCTGTGGACTGAAAGGTCCCAGGTTTGATTCCAGTCGAGGGTATATGCCCCGGTTGTGGGCTTATCCCCAGTAGGGGGCGTGCAGGAGGCAGCTGATCAGTGGTTCTCTCTCATCATTGATGTTTCTATCTCTCTCTCCCTCTCCCTTCCTCTCTAAAATCAATAAAAAATATTTTAAAAGTAAATAAATAAATAAAATGGGAACTCTCTGTTTAGTGCTTCAGCATTTGAGTGTGCCAAACCACATATCAAACATGTTAAATTATCTTTTCTTGAAAGCAAAATGTGAAGCAGCTTATAAACAATTCTGGACAAGAAGTCATGTATCATAAGTCCTCCATTATTACTTTACTAATGATGTCTCTGAGGGTATAGTAGGAAAAATACAATTGAAAAACTGGTTCTTGCTATATTGCAAAATAACTGTAAGGAGTGGCATTTGCTTCCTGGAGCTGAAAGAGGTGACTGTCTTTTAAATCATAGTATTGTCTCAAACAAAACAAAGAGGCCAAAGAGAGAAACAAAACAAGAAATATTTTAAAAATGAAGGGCTTTTTCATTTGTGAAAACCTTGGGACTAGGTGGACCTGTCAGGTACTACTGTTTCTGGGTCCCCTTCGTTACTCTAATCTTAAGGTCCTTAAGACATTGCTTTTTTGCTCCCTGTTATAGTCCCTTACTGATTCATAATCAGGCTGTGTTATATAAGTTATGTCCAACCCATTGAATCACAACATTACTTTCTTGCCATGAAGTATTAAAAGCTGAGGTACCACTGGGGATGTGAGGTGAGATGGACATTTGCCATACAGAAACCCAAGGTAAGGTGTGCCATGGAGGACATGCAAATCAGGCCCCTTTGTCCTTATTCACACAACATTCAAATTTTATGGAGACCTAGAAGAATTAACAGGTAAGAACACCAATGTTGATATAATGTTGGCAAAATTCAACACACTTTGAGGTAAGAAGATGACAAATGTCTATTGGTTTACAGCTTTAAGTTTATATTAATTCATTACAACATTATCAAATCTTGGAAATTTGTTAGGAATGGGAGATACACAAATAACTCATTTTCTAGGCATCAAGTGACAGGTTTGGAATGGCTTGGAAAAAAAAAGTAGTGTTGAAGGATATAGATTAGTTGAGGGGAAAAGAGGGGTTGGGAAGGATGTCTGGTAGAGGGAACAGCAGATGCAAAGGCATGGATGTATGAGAAAGTTCAGCATATGATTTATTTCTTCTCTCTCTCTCTCTCTCTCTCTCTCTCTCTCTCTCTCTCTCGTGTTTTTATTGATTTCAGAGAGAGGAAGGGAGAGGGAGAGAGAGAGATAGAAACATCAATGATGAGAGAGAATTATTGATCAGCTGCCTCCTGCATGTCCCCTACTGGGGATCAAGCCCACAATCTAGGCATGTGCCCTCTGAGCTCTAGCATCAGGAGGAGTTGGGGTCCCAGGTTGGAGAGGGTGCAGGCTGGGCTGAGGGACACCCTCCCCTCCCCCCCGCCCCAGTGCATGAATTTCATGCACTGGGCCTCTAGTATATATATTCGTGCACGGGGCGGGGGGGGGGGGTGTCCCTCAGCCCAGCCTGCACCCTCTCCAATCTGGGACCCCTTGGGGGATGTCCAAATGCCAGTTTAGAACCGATCCCCCAGGGATAGGGCCTAAACCGGCAGTCGGACATCCCTTTCACAATTCAGGACTGCTGGCTCCCAACTGCTTGCCTGCTTGCCTGCCTGACTGCCTGATTGCCCCCTAACCAGGCCCCTGGCAGCCTGATCAATGCGTAATTGTTCCCCTGCCAACCTGATCGCCCCCAACTGCCCTCCGCTGCCAGCCCAGTCACCCCTTACTGCCCTCCCTGCTGGCTATCTTGTGGTGGCCATCTTTGAACACATCGGGGTGGCCATCTTGTGCGAGGGCATGAGGGTCAATTTGCATATTACCTCTTTACTATATAGGATTTTAATATATTTGATTGATTTTCTACAGAGAGGAAGGGAGAGGGATAGAGAGATAGAAACACCGATAAGAGAGAAACATCGATCAGCTGCCTCCTGTACACACCCCACTGGGGATGTGCCTACAACCAAGGTACATGCCCTTGACCAGAATCAAACCTGAGACCGCTCAGTCTGCAGGCCGACACTCTTATCCACTGAGCCAAACCGATTAGGGCAAAATATACATATTTTAAAAAATACTAAGATTGGCCTGAACCAAGATGACAGTTTAGGTAAACACCAATACTTGCCACCTCCCACAACCATATCAAATTTACAACTAAAATACAGAACAACCATCATTTAGAACTGCCTGAAAGGAAGTCCTACATCTAGAGAAGTAAAGAAGAAAGCACATTGAGACTGGTAGGAGGAATGGAGGCACGGAACCAGCTGGTCCAGTACCCAGGTGGAACATTTTTTTAATCCAGAGGGAGATCATCCCTTTGGAGGTCATCATGAGGAGCAAGGGTCCCAGCCCCACATCAGACCCCCCACCTGGGGTCCCAGAACTGGAAAGAAAAGTCCACGTAACTTTGGGCTGTAAAAAAACAGCAAAATTGTGGCTGAGGGACACAGAGGCTGCCAGAGACCCAGGTGTCCCTCTTAAAGGGCTGGGCAAAAACTTACTCAAACTTGCTTTCTCTGAGCTCTAGCATCAGGAGGAGTTGGGGGACCCAGACACATATGGGGAAGAACTGGATTGTCTGGCATCGGGGCAGGAACTGGGGTGGCTTCCTACCAGACAGATGCTCGCAGGGGTCACTGTTGCTGTGCCGAGACCTCCCCTGTCCCAGTGTTGACTGGCAAACATATCTGAGTCCCCATCAGCCTGGAGCACTCTGTTTTCTTTGCCCTGGTGATTCCCCAAGACCACGCCCCATCCAATTTGTAGCCCCCCCACCCCACCACCACCACCAAGCTGTTTGCAGCAGCTTTTCCATATGAATGGCCTGTCCTGGCTCAGGCTTCAGACTTTGCTAAATTCTCTCAAACAAGCTGCAGCTGGTGTCAGCATACCCCAAACTATCAATAAAAGGCCCAAGACCCAGCACTAGCACCAGGCTGCTTTACTTCACAGCTGGGCCTCACCTGGGAACTTCCAAACCCTACTGAACAACAGTAGGCTTGGTAGCAATTACTCCTTTATAACAAATACAAAGACACATATTAGAATAGGAATAAGATCTTATTACAATTCCTGAGGTTGTATGATAAAAACAATGGAGTTGAACTCTAAAGACTTGGATTTGAACCAAAGGTCTACCACCTCTTGTGGACTTTGGCAAATTACTATTCATCTTTGAGTCTTTTTCCTCATCTATAACATGAGGTTAAGAATTCCAACTTCACTAGATCCGTGGTCGGCAAACTGCAGCTCGCGAGCCACATGCGGCTCTTTGGCCCCTTGAGTGTGCCTTTTCCACAAAATACCACGGCCTGGGTGAGTCTATTTTGAAGAAGTGGCATTAGAAGAAGTTTAAGTTTAAAAAATTTGGCTCTCAAAAGAAATTTCAATCGTTGTACTATTGATATTTGGCTCTGTTGACTAATGAGTTTGCCGACCACTGCACTAGATCATGAGTAAATTAAATGTACATGCACTTACTAAGGCATAGAGAGTTAATAATACATTTGCTCACTTTTGGCTCACTCATTCATTCATCCATTCATTCAAATACATCCATAAGGCAACAGGACAAATAGAGATACTGTGAAACACAAAGAAGTATTTCTTTTGCAAACTTTTGTTAAATAATACTTTTTCTTCAAGTGGCTAACTCCTTAGGACCAACATATTGTCACTTTGGGGGAGGTGATCATTTGCTAGTTTTTGCTTGGGGCATAAGCACACTGTTAGGCCAAACATGTCTTGCAATTTATGAAGAACACAGACACATAGTTTTGTACATTTGCCTAATTGTGAGGGCATGTACTCTAATTCTAGTTCCAGCTTTAATTTACCACATACTATAGACCCTGTGCTCTAGAAGAAAGATAGTAGAGAATAGCTTAGAGAAAGGGCTGCAGTCAGGAATCTCAGGTTCCAATTTTGGTTATTACTCTCTCTACCAGACTTCTAATGAGGCATATAACCTCAGTCTCTCTAAGCTTTATTATTATTTACTACATAGAACTTATGTAATAAGATCTGCCTCTCAAAAATGATGTAACACTTAATTGTTATTTATAACAAAATTTGAAGTACACAGACATGTTTTTAAAGAAATGCAAAGTACTCAATTATCTTATGAGTATCTCTACACTTTTTGCTAAAATTAAATTTTAAATTAAATTTATATTAAAATTACATTGTCTTAAAAATAAAATAAAATTACATTTTCTTATCTTATGCTTGGTAAAACAACAAAAACATTTTAAAAACAAAGCAAAAATGCTGCATTAAAACAAACTTAATAAAAAATGACAAAAATAATTTCTTTCCACTTAGTTTTTGAAACAGTGTTTTAATTACATTATACAAGAATTTTTGGTGCCATACCATGTACGGTGACCAACCATCCCAATTTGCCTCTGATTTCCCAGTTTTATCACTGAAAATTCCACATCCCGGAAACCTGTGTTCTGTGCCGACTGGAATGGCTGGTCACTCTGTGCCCTGCCATTACTAAAGGCTTTTCCATAGCTTACAACTCTATTATCTGCCCTTAGAAAAATTCCAGTGCTATTTTAATTTATATTTATCTGAAAAGCACTTTTATTCTTCCTGTTGGAATTTTATTCTTCCTGTTGGAATTTTATTCTTCCTGTTGGAATTTATTCTTCCTGTTGGAATTTATTCTTCCTGTTGGAATTTATTCTTTTATTCTTCCTGTTGGAATTTATCTGAAAAGCACTTTTATTCTTCCTGTTGGAATTTTGTTCACAATCATTTGGTGAGCATATAAATATTTATGGCGTTTTCCTTCATGAGTAGATATTTAATAAACATGTACTAATATTTTTTTACCCTATTAGGACATGGGGACAATGAGAGTACCTATTTACCAACAGTGATTCTTTTGGCACCAAGGAAATATTAACTTGCCTATTCTGTTTTTAAGGACCTCGTCCTGTTGTTGTTTACAGACTACTCTACTTCTACCCCATAATCACCATAGCTGAGAAAGCGATAACACAGGCAATGCCTTTACAATCAAGTCATTTAGAAAAACATTGTATGTGGGTCAGTCGTAGGCCAATAGAGAGAAGTTGGAGCGAGAGAGAAGCTGTTATACTGGTTTCCTTAAACAGCACTATAACCTAACCTGATTCTAAGATAATTTAGAAAATATCAATGGAATGAGTGTTGCTGAAAAAATTTGGTTATGAAGGTTTATCCATGAATAGGAGACCCCAAAATTCAGAAGCATTATATTTCCCATGACATTAACCAAAAAAAAAAGAAGTCATGAAATAAAGGAAAAGGTTTCTGAGAAAAAAGCAGACTCATTTTTCTCCTAGAAAATGGGGATGACACAGGCTATGTACATACATACATGATTAAAATAAAATCCATTGAAAGGTTATAAATCTAATTGGCTATAGTTTTCCCCACAAGATGCAAGATGATATATGATACTTTTTTTAAAGTTCTAGTTTTTTGAGCACTTAACTATGTGCCAAATGCTTTAAATGCATTATTTCACTTGATTCTCATAAAGAATCCTATCAGAAGAGGGATTATAATCCTCTAAAGTGAAGCTCAGAGAGGTTCAGTAATTTGCTCAAGGTTATAGACAGCAACTGGAGGAGCACAGGCAAATTCAACTCTGTTTTCTTCAAAGCATAAGCTCTTTACCTTTTTAGCCTATGCTGCTTCTCAACATTGTTGACTTAAATTCTGCTAAAATTCTATTTCCAACCCTAACTTCTCCTAACCTTCAGTCTTGTACATTAGTGTATAGAACTGCCTATTCAACACCTCTACCTAAATGTCTAAAAATCATCTCAAGTTTAATATGTTTCAGTAAATGGCACCATCATTTACCCAGTTGTTCAAGCCTAAAATCTATCAGGCATCCTTGATTCTTCTATCAAACCCACAGTCAAGCCATCAGCAAATCTGTTGGTTCTACTTTCAGACTATATCTGTATCTGACCACTTCTCTTCTTCATTATCAAAACCCTAGCCCAGGTCATTATCACTATTGACCTGGACTACTGAGATAGCCTCTTAACTGATCTCTGCTTTCATAGTCCATTCTCTACAAAGCAGCCATAGGTTTAAAAAAAATAAACACACTCACAGATTATAGTTCCATTATTGTTCCATTCTTCTGCTTAAAACTCTTCAATGCTTCCCACTGCCATGACGTAACTTAAGATGGTCTACAAGGCCCGAGGGACCCTCTGCCTTGATCTGCTTCTCTCACCATAATGCTTAACACTGTCTTCTTGCTTAGCATGCTTCAGTCACATTGGTCCTTATGATTTCAAATTTCTCTGTGATGTAAAGCCAATTACATTGAGAGGATTTGGATAAGAAAGGTTGGGGTTTTGACAAAACTGGTGGTTTGAAAGCATTGCCTAAAGTGGGAGAACAATTCAGAAAAGTTTAACAGTAATGCTGGGTGGTGTTGAGAATTCACTGTGCTTCGTGATTGGCTGCTCAGTTGATTGGAGCATTGTCCCATACAACAAAAGGTTGTGTGTTCCACTCTTGGTAAGGGCTAGGTCAGTGGTCGGCAAACTCATTAGTCAACAGAGCCAAATATCAACAGTACGATTGAAATTTCTTTTGAGAGCCGAAAATCGACTTCTGCGCATGGGCCACGAAGTTTCAATCGCACTGTACGTGTACGTGCGTGCCTGCACGTGGTATTTTGTGGAAGAGCCACACTCAAGGGGCCAAAGAGCCGCACGTGGCTCGCGAGCCGCGGATTGCCGACCACTGGGCTAGGTTTCAGGTTTGATCCCAGGTTGGGGTGTGCATGGGAGGCAACTGATCGATCTTTCTCTTTCTCCCCAACCCTTTCCTTTCTCTCTAAAAATCAATAAAAACATATCTCGGGTCAGGATTAAAAAATAAAAATAGAATGCATGTTATATAAATTTTTCCAGTAGTGGTCAGCTGCTCCAGTACCAAAGGCAGATGACACGAATGGCAGGGTTCATTCAAAGTAGGGGTACAGTGAAAAAAAAAAGATAGGGCAAAGGAGTTTAGAGTACTGATAAGTGTTAGTGATTTTTTTCTGTAGGTATATAACCACGGGGATGGGATGGAGAGAAGGGCTGCTAGTGTTCTTAGCTTACCCCAGTTGTGGCAACAACATAGAGTTGCTAAGAATCAGAGGACCAAGACCTACCAGAAATGATGTTAAAAGCTTTATTTTGCAAATCCTGTTTATGAAATCTTATTATTTAAAAACTAAAAAAGTGGACAAATTAGTAGAGGCTTATTTACATTGCATAACTTTTAACATTCAATTTCCCAAGGGAAACTGTATGCTGAACAGTTAGGAATCCCTATCAATAAGTTAGGGACTCGGATTTGAAAAGATTTTCAATCTGACCAATCCTTCAAATTATCCCAAGCGGGAGCTTTCTTATGCCTCTTTTTCCTTCCAAACACTTATTTGGCACTCCTGTCCTACTTACAAAGATTTAAGTCCACTCTTAGAATGACATAAACTACCTTACTGTCCTAGCTCCTAACTTGTCTAATATCTTGCCATTTACTCCTTTCTACTCTTTAAGTTCCCCAAATTAAAACGCTTTACACCTACTGTGCCTTTGCTTCTGTTATTCCCTAAGGCTCAACCATTTTACCTACCTTCCAGCATCCATTACCACTCGGCTCACACAGCACATTTCCCATAAGAGAGAAGCGCTATCTCTCTGCTTTATTTGGTCCCTGTAGCAATTTCTATTATTGCCTGACTTGTGTTTTGCTAAAATGCATATCCTATACTCTGTAGTACTTAATACAGATTATGCATTAAAAAGCATTTTTATGATTGATGTTTTAGGTCACACAGAGGCTAATAGGGCAAGTGTTCTGTGGCCTTGGTTAAGTCCCTTTCCAAAGGGGATGGGGTACTGTGGCTCCATGAAGATGAGAATATACGTAAAGTCCATATACAGTGCTCAATTAATTGGTGTTTTTGGGCGGAGTTTAGGAAGTTTCTTTAAAATGACGTCACTACAGGCGACTTTAAAACCATTGCAGGTCTGTACCAGTGTACGTAATCAAACTACTTAAAATGGGGTTCACCTGTCAGTTTAGAGGTTCTGCATAAAATAGATTTCCACGCGGTGGCCTGGGTAACAGGAATTTTGCTTCAACAGAGAGATCTTCCCAGGATAACTCTAGGGGGCGGGGTTGCGGGAGGGGCCGGATCGGCCAAATACTCCCCAGGGCGGTCCTGGGGGCCCTCGAAGGGACGGGGAGCCCACGGCCTCCTCAAACACAGGGCCCGCGGGAACCCAGAAGGCGACTTCGGCCGTGCCGTGGGGTCTCCCCTAATTCCACGCAGGGGCGGAGGGGCGGGCACGGTGACGCCAAGGCTGGTGACGCGAATACGCAGCGCGACGCGATGACGCACGCCCCTTTGTTGGCTCAGAGGAGGTAGCGGCGGCCGTGGAGGTGGCGCCGGGGCCTCTTTTCTCTCGGAGGCCGGAGCGGAGCCGCGTCTGACTGAGGCGGCCGGCGAGCGGCCCCCTCGCTCCCGCCCTCTCCTCCGCGACCTCCCCGCCGCCGCCAGCCGCCAACTGCCAACCGCCGCGCCCGGGGAGGAGCCGCGGCCCGCGGGCCGGAGCCAGGCCTGCGTCCGGGCCGCAGCCGGAGCGGGAGCCGGGGCCTGGGCGTCCCCGCCCTCTCCCCGCCTCAGGAGCGGCGTCTGCCGGGCCCCCGCGCGTCGCGCCATGGACTCAGACGAGGGCTACAACTACGAGTTCGACGAGGACGAAGAGTGCAGCGAGGAGGACAGCGGCGCCGAGGAGGAGGACGAGGACGAGCCGGATGACGATAACCTGGATCTGGGCGAGGTGGAGCTGGTGGAGCCCGGGCTGGGCGTCGGCGGGGAGCGGGACGGACTGCTGTGCGGGGAGACGGGCGGCGGCGGCGGCAGCGCGCTCGGGTCCGGCGGCGGCGGCGGCGGCGGAGGCGGCGGCGGCGGCGGCGGCGGGCCGGGGCAAGAGCAGGAAGAGGATTACCGCTACGAGGTGCTCACGGCCGAGCAGATACTGCAACACATGGTGGAATGTATCCGGGAGGTCAACGAGGTCATCCAGGTGAGGGTGGCCGCCGAGCTGGCTTGACCTGCCCGGACCGGGGAGCAGATTCGGGCGGCCCGCGCGGCCCCGAAGGGCAGGCCTGGGCCTGGTGCGCAGCCCGGCCCGAAGCCTCCCTGCGCTTGTCTCCTCCGCTGCCTCGCTGGGGACCGGGTGTCGACAGCAGGCGTTCGCGGGTTAGCCGGTGTGGGGGGATGCGTTGGGGCGGCACTTCCCCGTCCTGCCGTGGCGGGGGCCTCCGGCCGCCTGAGACTTCTCTTGCGGGCAGTTTCTGCCTGTCCCTGGGCCCGGTGTCCTGCCTCCGGCCGGAGGAGCGCCTCCGGGGGCGGGACGGAGGGTGGTGGTGAAGAGCGGGGAAAATTGGGCTCGTTGGAGGGTTACCCCGGCCTTCAGCCTCCCTTGAGACTTTTGGAAGGAGTTAGCGTAGGCCTGAGAGCAGCTCGGTGTACGGTTGCCCCAAGAGGTCATCAGTTAGTGAAGAAATGGATCTGCTTGGCAGTCTGAAGTGCATGTTAAAGGTGGGGGAAGGGGACTGGTTCTCGGAAGAGCTGCTGATGGGCCTTCTTTTCCGATGGTGAGGCATTTGCTTGCATCTTTTTTACGTCTTCGCTGTTTGTTTGCGACCTAACGGCTACTTTCCGCAGCAGTGGCGTGCGGCTTACTTGAAGCTGTTGGAAGAGTTGCTGCAGATTGCATGCCCAGCCTTGCAGATAGAACAGCAAAACGCAGTGTTCCTGTCTGATATCGGACAAGACTCGATTGTGATTTAGAAAGTAGAGGCTTTTTGCTTCTGGACTCCTTTCTGTTTCGTGGTCAGTAAGTTGGCTTGGTCTAACTTGATAACCACATTTTATGTAACCTTGTGCATTTTTGAATTTTAGGAAATAAGTTTTATGAGGGGTCAGGTATACATTGAAGAATAAAAATGACGTCTCTATTCAATGCAACTTTTAGAAAACACAAGTTACATGGAAGGAAACTACATATGTGAGCAGCAAGTAACTATTGCCTTCTTGTGATATCAGTCATTACATTTTTTTTTCCCCTTAAAATCGGTTGGCTAATATTTACTGGCAAATTAGCAGTATGTTACTGCCTACTTACTGAGTTTGCAGTTTACAGATTTTTACGGTATCGTCTAGTAAGCAACACTTTCTTTTGAAAATTGAATCATCTATTTAGGCCCATTGGAAGGCAGTGTTTTGAGTTATAGTAAAAAAAAAAGTCTGATATCTGTTGCTATTGCTAAACAGTGGCAATCTAAAACTTTCATATAGATAATGCAGTCTAAGGAGGAATTTGAAGGGTTGTAGAAGAAAGATAAGTTTTACTGCTCTTTTTCTGATTCCCAAAATATGACAGTTGACTTCTTAAGTCACTAAATTGAGATTTTTCTTTTTTTTTTTTTTTTTTTTGAGGAAACTTTATCAAAAGAATTCACAGTAAAACGTTGAATTCTGTTTTCATCATTTGCAACTATATAAAATCTGATGTTTCAAACTTGTTACCTAGCTTATTGGCATTTCAATTAGCTTTAAAAAACTCATGGATATTTTATTTTAACTTTTTAACTTATGGTCTATGTTCATGTAGTTAAATCTCTTTCAACTTTCTCAGCTTTTAGGTGTGTTTTAATCACTGAGGTCAAACCTTGCAAGTTCTTTATGGCATTTCTGGAACAGATATATAGGTAATGCACTCCACATCATTCACTCTTTTTTAAATAGAATTCCTGAATATATAAATATTTGTTCCTTGTTAAAAGTTCATATTTAGAAATATCAGTAAATCAAAGGATAGGATTTTCCCCCAGACCATCTTTTCTCCAAATGGTATACTTACTAGATCTAGACTAGGCTCTGGTTATGTTATAGGTTATTTATGTTAATAGATTTAAACTTGAAAAGTTACACAGATAATACATGCGCACTGTAAGAAAAAAACTGGGCAAGAAAAAAACACCCAGAGAGACACATCAAAATTTGTAACTGTAGTTCTTTCTAGATCCTCTGGGTAAGCTATACATGTTTTTAATAACAGAATGGTACTCTCTATGTTTATGTTTTCAGTAGGAAAAAAATATTGACGGTATCTCAACTTTCTGTCAGTAAATATTTTTCAAGTGCTCACATGATCACATATTTAAACTAATTTATCTAATCAATCTGTTGTTACTGACCTTCCTTATTTATTGTCTAATTTCTGGCTTTTATAAACCTCATTGGGAATACCTGTCATAGATTAAATCTTTGAATATTTCCTTAGGATAAATTGATTTGCTAAGCCAAAGGATTTGCTTATTTTTAAGACATTTGAAACATTACCATATTACTTTCAAAAAGGTTATGCTAGTTTCCCCCACCAGTTGGTGCTTGATGGGGATAAATGGTCATCATTTATAAAATTTACTACTTAAAAAAACAAACAAACTGATGAGGTTGAACTTTTAACATGTTTATTGGGCATTGATGTCTCTTTTGTAAATAGCCCTTTGCGTTTGCTCACTTTACCCCCTTTTGGGATATTTATTTTTTATTTATAAGACCTCTTTATATTCATAGAGGCTTTAATTATCAGTCTAGTTTTTTCAATGAAAAAAAAAACTAATGTTGGTTTAATGTGACAATAAGCTTATTAAGTTAAAAACCATTGTTTTACTTATTTCAAATTAGAGAGCTTACTGTTAATTCTAAAAAATTTAAATCTGTCCAGCCAGTGTGGCATAAGTGCACCAAGAGTTCCCCAGTTTAATTCCCGGTTAGGGCACATGCCTGGGTTTCAGGCTTGATCCCAGTGCAGGAGGCAGCCAATCAGTGTTGATGTTCTCTCTCATCGATGTTTCTCTCTCTACCTCTCCCTTCCTCTCTCTCTAAAATGAATGAAAACGTATTAAAGCCTTGGCCAGTGTGGTTAGCGCATCAGCCTGTGCGCCAAAGGGTCTCAGGTTCGATTCTCTGTCAAGGGCATGTACCTCAGTTTCTGGTTCACTCCCTGCCCCTGGTCAGGGTGCCTGCGGGGCACAACCAGTCCATGTGTCTCTCACATAGATGTTTTTCTCTTTCCCTCTCTCCCTTTTATTCCCCCCCCCCCCCCCCCCCCCCCCTTCCACTCTCTTTGAAAAGCAATGGGAAAAAATATCCTCAGGTGAGGATTGACAAAAAAAATATATTTAAAAAACCATATTAAATCCCCCCCCCCCCCCCCCCCCAGTGTTACTTTCAATATGAAATCAGTTGTGTTATTAGTGAATTTGAAAATAAATTTACAGGAGTCTTGCCGGTATGGCTCAGTGCTATACATACATATATATACTTTTTTTTTCTTTTTTCAGGAGGAAATGATTGAAATGTAAAAAGATCACCAAGTTGCTCTTTCCTAGGGAATTTGTTTACTTTTTCTGGGAAAGTAGTTTGGCCAACAACAGATATATACTGTTATTTGTGGTTATAAGTCAACACTTTCTCTTCTAGAAAACTTGATTTTTCTGGCTTTCTGTAACTCTCTTATAGTTTAACTAGAGGCCCATTGCACAAAGAGATTCGTGCAATAGGCCTTCCTTCCCTTGGCTTCCAGCACCCATTTTCTTCCGGCACCTGGGACCCAAGCCTTTGCTCCGGCCAGTCTGCCTTCTTCGTCTTCGTTGCTTCCAGAGTGCTGCTCCTGTAGATCCCATCGCCCCTGCAGCCCCCCCTCTTCCCCTCTCATAGCAGGCATCCTGCCCCGCCCGGCCACTCAGCCCCTGGAGCAGATGGGTGGCCGCCATCTTTGTCCTTCTAATTTGCATATTCCCTCCTGATTGGCTGGTGGGCGTAGCAGAGTGATGGCTAATTTGCATGTTTCTCTTTTATTAGTGTAGATTTGGTCTTGTTTTATTTAAATCCTAGCTTACATTTTGAACTTTTAAGAAAAGATCAAGGATTTTCTTTAGCTTTAACCTATACCAATGATAAATGCATAAAGCCCTTACTTACCCAACTATATTAATTGGTATTGCTAATACTAAAAAGTAAGGTGTTTTGTGTATGTACTTGCCTGATTAGCTAGGTAATTTATTAAATACTGCTCCATTCTGCAACTGAGGGATGTTTAAACTTGCCATTTTGTGTTTCCACAACAATGTTCAGCAAATGTTGATTGTGCCTTGTGTTCCAGGTGCCATGTCAAGTAGAGGGCACAGTTTTTGCCCTAGGAGCATTCCCAGAGATGGTTGTGCATATGTTAAGTATGAGTTGGAGCCTGAACATGTATATATTTTTAAAACTGCAATGATAGTTCTGAACCACTAGAATAGTCATAGTTCATGCACTGTCATGATTTTGATCTCAGGGAGAATAAGTAGAGTGAGAAGGGCAGTAACTCTTAAGAATACCACATTTGCCCTGGCGGGTTTGGCTCTGGATAGAGCGTCAGCCTGCGGACTGAAGGGGTCCCAGGTTTGATTCCAGTCAAGGGCACATGCCTGGGTTGCGTGCTCGGTCCCCAGTGAGGGGCGTGCAGGAGGCAGCCGATCAATGATTCTCTCTCATCATTGATGTTTCTATCCCTCCCTCTCCCTTCCTCTCTGAAATCAATAAAAAATATTTTTTTTTTTTTTTTTTTTTTTAAATATATTTTATTGATTTTTTACAGAGAGGAAGAGAGAGGGATAGAGAGTTAGAAACATCGATGAGAGAGAAACATCGACCAGCTGCCTCTTGCACACCCCCTACTGGGGATGTGCCCGCAACCAAGGTACATGCCCTTGACCGGAATCGAACCCGGGACCTTTCAGTCCGCAGGCCGACGCTCTATCCACTGAGCCAAACCGGTTTCAGCAATAAAAAATATTTTTAAAAATACCATATTTCAAGGGCATACTGAGAAAAAGGGGCATGGAAAGATTTATTATGCTTAATAACCAGTTTTAAAAACAAAAGTAATAACCTAATGCTTGGCAGGGCAATTTTCTACTGGCTGTTGATATTTCACATATTTGTTTAATTAGAAGATTTAATTTAAAGAACTTATTGTAAAGTGAGGTTTCAGGCATACATTGAGAGGTACTTTATTCCAGCATATTTTATACTGGCTGGGAGTCAGTTCTAGCCCTGGCTTTTCTTCTAACTGACTAGTTCAGTGGTCAGCAAACTCATTAGTCAACAGAGCCAAATATCAACAGTACGATTGAAATTTCTTTTGAGAGCCAAATTTTTAAAACTTCTTCTAACGCCACTTCTTCAAAATAGACTCGCCCAGGCCATGGTATTTTGTGGAAGAGCCACACTCAAGGGGCCAAAGAGCCGCATGTTTGCCAACCACGGCACTAGTTAATTTACATCTCAACCTTTAGTTTTGCTTCTTTTGTTGTTTGCTTTTTAAATCTGGGACTTTAAAACAAGAGAGTTGAACTACTAGATTGATCTTTTTTGCATTAATGTTTTGTTTAACATCCTTAATTGGAGATGCTCACTCTTTCCAAAAGGTTGAACTCTAGTGTGCATACCAAGATGAACTTACCTTAGTCAATTTGTTTGGGTGGGCTGTAGGGGGCAAAAGAGGGAGAGAGAGGAGAAAGAGTGTGGGTTTGTGTTTTGAAGTTCTTAAGGTGTTGGGTATGGTTTACTCCTCTTGAACTTTTTTATCTTTTTCTAATTGGTCTCTTTGAGCTAGAAGTTTTAAATTATATTCTTGTTGAATCAGAAACTCTGGGGGTGGGGTCCAACAGTCTGCTTTAACAAGCAATCCAGGTGATGCTAATGCAAGCTAAAGTTTGCGAACCAATGATGTAGTTGAAATTTAATGGCAGTGTTTCTCCTTGTTTTAACTCGCTGTAAATTACTACAGAGGTGGGTTAATGATGGAAGCAAGTTGTTTAAGAAACTAATGGAAGGAAAATTTTAAGAGCCTGGACAACACTTATTAGGCTAATTATAAGAGTTGAAGGTTTGTCATCATTACTGCTATCCTTCAGACAAGGTGGTCTTTACTCAGTTCTTGCAAATGTGCAAACCAAACTAGTGACATCTTACATTCTAGGTTGGATCACTTGGTTTTCTTTCAATCCTTCCCCCACTGCTTGGGGTTTTATGAGATTTCTGAAGGAGTTCATGATTTCTTTGAATTTAGATACTCAAAGCTATTAGGTCAGTTAGTTGTTCAGTCAAATGCTAAGTGAATAGTAATAAGTATTCAGATCTGGAAGATAGCTAGGATTTCAATGGATAGAAAAGAGGAATAGGAAGCCCTTCTGAGCAATTGAGAATGAGGAAGGTGTCTGGCTAATATTGAGGTCAGCCAAAGCAGAAGAGTTTATAAATTATTGGTGATAGTGTTATTGAAGCTTGGAGGATTGATACTATGAAGAAAGGTAGGCAGAAGTCACCACATTAGATTTCTTTTTTTGGGTTTGGCCTATGGTAGCTACATGAATTACTTCTCTTTAGCCCCAAAACTTAATTGACTTAAAAACAGCAAACATTTATTATCTCACAGTTTCTATGGGGTCACGAATCTGGATGCAGCTTAGCTGGGTGCTTCTGGTTCAGAGTCTCTTCTTATGAGGCTGCAGCCAAGGTATCAAGCAGGATTGCAGGTCTCAAGGCTTGATTGGAGGAGATTCCCTTCCACTGTCACCTGTGTGGCTGTTGGCAGGCCTCAGATTTTCACTGGTTGGTTGTTGGCCAGAGACATCAATTCCTTGCCATGTGGGCTTCTCCATAAAGTAACTTACAGCACAATAGCTTCTTTCTGAGAGCGAGTACCCAAGATGGAAACCACAGTCTTTTTATAACGATCTCAGAAGTGATATGCCATCACTTTAACATATTCTACTTGTGATTAACTAAATTAAGCCCATAATCGAGGGGATTACACAAATATATAGAAATATAGATACAGGTATAGATATCCCAGATAGATATCTGGCTCAATCAAGATGTGAATTGCAAATATGTATACTGTTTATCCAGTCAATTTATATACTCTTAGGAAGGCTTAGTAGTTTTGGATTTTTAGTTTGAATTAACCTTAAATATTTGTATTTGGCTTTGCAAAGCATTATCATACCTTTAAACGATAAGCATTCCTAATTACTTTTAATTGGCTAAGATTAAAAGGACAGTTTGTAGTTCTAAGATTTGGCAGGAAATTGAGATTCTCCAGTCCACTGATTTTTTTTTTTAACTTGAGCTTTCACATGCAGTTGTAAGAAGTAATGCAGAGAGAACCCACATACCCTTTTACTGATTTATCTGCAATGGTAACGTCTTGCAAAATTATAATATATCACAACCAATATGTTGACATTGATGCAATCTACTTGAGGATTTTTAAAAATGCAGGCATTTAGGACCTACCCCAGACTAAAAATGGGTCTCAGAATTTGGAGTAGATATTGTCATTAAACAAAAATCTTACCTTCTCTGGATTATTTTAATGCACATCCAGGGTTGAGAGCCCCTGTTCTTGCCTAATGTCTCTAAAGAATCTTTTCTCTGCTTAAGTACAAATAAATGATAGAGCTATTTTGTGATGTAGCTCATTCCAATGTTTAACTCCTGATTTTTAAAAAAAATGGAATTAAAATCTGCTTTCATGTTTACTCATATGCATTGTTCCCAGGGTGGCCTGTTGTATGAAAAAAAAAATTTTTTTAAACATAACTATTGTTTTGAAAGTTTGAAGGAAAAACTTTTCTTTCAAACCCTGCCAAGGATTAGGGTATTACTTTTGTTTTTAAAACCAATCCCCCTTTCTTCATTTCTTTTATGACATGAACCTATATCTTTGATTATGCACATTGCCCTAATCCTTTATTTAACATTAGATAGATACTGTCTATCTGTATCATAGTCAATAACTTTGCTAATATCTTGTCAAAATATATACATGCCATCCTTTGACCTTGACATTAGGTTACTATGTAAGTTTATAAAGAGCTTATTTATTCCCTTTAAATGATGTGATAAATAGAAGGATGAGAATTTATTTATGCTAACATTTGATGACCGCTATTATTAGGTGAGAGAATGATCAGAGACTTCTAACCTGGCATGAATGAGACCCATAGAAATAGTAGTGGAAGTCCTTTCCTTATTTTCAATGTTTTCAAAAGCTGAACAATATTTAAAAGAAAGCAAAACAAAACTATCCTAGCTAATTAAAATGTGGGCTAATTTTGTATCTTCAATTCCAAAAAACAGTACATATTCTAAGTAGTATAGACGTCATTTCTTCCTAAATTTTTGCTTTCTTCCTAAATTCTCATTCACCCAGTGATATGTTGTCATCTGGCTTGATCTTGTATATAATGTCTCATTCCTTGGTATATATTGGTGCATAATAGATGCCTCATTGGTAGTTTGGTATCTCAAAAGGCAGCTTAAAAAGTTATTACTGAACTAGCAGCTGCACTGGCAGATTGACTTTTTAGAGTCCTATGTTTTTCATTTTAAAAAATGAGAATGCTGGTATTAAGGCCAAAAGGTTGTGAGGGTATAAATGAGAAATGCCAAATACTGTGCTGGTAGATTTCCCCATGTAATTTTTAAATTTAATTTTATTTTTATTGATTTTAGAGAGAGGGGGGGGAGGGGGAGAGAGATACACTTATTGTTCCACTTATTTATGCATTAATTTGTTGATTCTTGTATGTGCCCTGACTGGGGATTGAACCACACAACCTTGGTGTATTGGGACAACACTGTAACCAACTGAGCTACCTGGCCAGGGCCTCCCATCTAATTTTTTTTTTAACGTAAACATTGTTCAATAACATTTTTCCTTTTTGCTATATTCCATTTGAAAGAAGTGTCACAATTGACCTGACACTTAATACATTTTGGCAGAAAGTAGAGCAGATAATGAAATATTAGGTAACATTTCATTAGTACTAAGACTAGGGGTGGGGAATGTCCCATACGCAGGCTGAAGAAGGCCCTCAAAATCATTTGATCTGGCCCTGCCAAGGCATTAGGGGGTGAGTTAATGAAATGTTTGATCAAATATAGCAGGATAATTTTTAAGTTGATGATTCTATATGGCCTGTGTATGAATGATGCTATAAATAGCCAAATGGTCCTTGGCAGAAAAAAGGTTCCCTACCCCTGGTTTATATAAAGTGCTGGGGGTGGGAGCCGGGAGAGTATAAATAAAGTGCCAGGAACTATATGCAAATAATAGTTTATATAAGGGTCACCATATGTTCAGAGGCCTTAAAAAGCTTGTCCTCTAGGAATTTAAACACTTTTTTTCTTGCCATCTTATACTATTACTGTGGCGTTATCTAGAAGTTATAAAAAGTTTATTAGTGCCATAAAAAAATCTTGTCTATCTCCCTTTGGTTTACAGCAAGCATGTCAGACTCGCGGCTGGATAAAGAAACTAAGGCAGCAAGCTTTTACTAGGTGCACCGGTTAATAATTCGGATTTTGTAATCAAAGAAAACATAGTTTCAAGAGAAACATCAAAAGTGCTTTATTCAAAGTAACGTCCATCGCTAGCTACACATTTCCCCCATCTTTCAGGTAATTTGTGGATATCGTCCCAATAGAACTTTTTTTGTTTTGAGGCAAACCATTCAGAGACCCAATTTTCCACTTTGTACATTTTGAAGTGCTGCTCAGAAAGTGTGTGTGCCATCTATCGGAACAAGTGGTAGTCTGAAGGAGCAAGGTCTGGTGAATACAGCGGGTGGGTTAATACTTCCCAGGCAGGATCTTTTAACGTGTCTTCAACTGGTTTTGAAGTGTGTGATGGTGCGTCATCATGAAGCAAAATTACTTTGCCGTGTCTTCTGGCACATTCTGGTCCTTTTATGATCAAAGTGTGGCTCAAATTGATAATTTGTTGTCAGTAGCAATCAGTATTAACGGTTTCACCTGGTTTTAGAAGCTCATAATACACCACACCTTCCTGATCCCACCAAACTCATAGCATTGTCTTCTTTCTGAAGGGATTTGGCCTTGCAGTCAATGTTGATGGTTGACCTGGATCAACCCATGATTTTGTGCATTTGGGATTCTCAAAATAAATCCACTTTTCATGGCCAGTCACAATTTGATGCAAAAAAGACCTTCTTTCGTGCTGTTGAAGCACATTTTACTGATGACTTTTTGGTTT
The DNA here is from genome assembly GCA_025583905.1 of Ia io. Lineage (NCBI taxonomy): Eukaryota > Metazoa > Chordata > Mammalia > Chiroptera > Vespertilionidae > Ia > Ia io. Next base: position 120,957,648 of record JAJQQW010000002.1, read on the forward strand.
TCCATTTGTCTTTTGTTCAGTTGATGTGGCACCCATTTTCCTTCCTTTAAAATCTTTCCCATTGCTTGTAAATGATCGGAAATTGTTTGCGGAGCAACATTTAATCTTTCTGCAAGTTGTTTTTGAGTTTGACACGCATCTTCATCCAATAATGGTTTTCAAACTTTTTCGGTTGACTTGGAAGTTCTTTGTCTTTCACATCCAAATCATCACTTTGCAAGTGTTTAAACCAGCATTCACAAGTATCTTGAGATGCAGCATGTTCACCGTAAGCTTCCCGAAGTATATGATAACTTTCAGCAGCACTTTTCTTCAAGATAAAGTAATGAACTAAAACTTCCCACAAATGCTCTTTTTTGGGCACGAAATTCGACATTTTTAAGCGTAAAAATATCTATGATGTTAACACCTTCAGAAAATTTGACATGAAGTTTTGAAGCTTGTTGTCAGTACAACAGAATAGCATACATATCAAATCGCATATATATCAACAAATGTGTAACTCCATCTATTGAAAAAAAATCTGCATTTTGTTAACTAGTACACATAGTACTAGGCAGGGACAAACTTAAGTGTTTACTGAATTTCTTCTGTGTCAGAGATTGTATCAGTGTGCTGCATGCTATGGTTGAAGAAGACTCATCTGTCACCCCTCACACCTATCATATCTAGAGACATTTAGGTATTGAGATGGCTATATTACCGTCTCATGTAGGCTACACCAAACTTCGTATGAAGTGCTCTGCAAACATAAGATAAGGGAGCATTGGAAAGGTAGAGGAGAGGGACCTGGAAAAAGATACGGTAATATCTGAGCAGGATCTGAATAGGAGTACATAAGGTAGTTAGGAAGAGAAAGTGTATCATCAGAAGGTGATCACCAGAGAAAGTGTATCACCAGCTTGAGCAAAAGTTAGAAAACGTAAAAGTGTATTATATATTAAGGAATTAGAAGTACTGCAATGGGGGTGGTAGAAAAAAAATCAGGCACAAAAGCAGGTGAAATTGAAAAAATTAGCTGACGTCAAGATGGGGAAGCCATGAATGCCCTATTAAGGAATCAGACTAGACTTATGGGGGGAGGGGGACGCAATTAAGTCTTTTTTAGCAGGAAAATTACTACTATATTTGTATTTGGTAGTATGGCTGGAAGCCTAGAGGTAAGGATAAAATAAAAAAAAAAAGGCTGTAAATTAGGATTAGTAAAAAGGTTAGCAATAATAAATTTTAGAGGTAACTTGATCGGGGCTAACTTGACTATGGGAAATGCAGGGGGATGATTTTTAAAAATATATATTTTTATTTACTTCAGAAAGGAAGGGAGAGGTAGAAACATCAGTGATGGGAGAGAATCACTGATCAGCTGCCTCCTGCATGCCCCCCTACTGGGGATTGAGCCCGCAACCCAGGCATGTGCCCTTGACCGGAATCCAACCCGGGACCTTTAAGCCCAGTGGTAGCCAACCAGTGATCCGTTAGGTCCGAAAGGTTGGCAACCCTGCTTTAGCCCACAGGCCGACAACTCTATCCACTGAGCCTAACTAGCTAGAGCAGAGGGGATGATTTTTAAATTTCAAGAATGGTTATCTGGTAAGTAAATCAAAGGTAGAGGAATCTTGAGAGAAGGGAGTAAATTTGAGTTTCAAATGGGTTTCAGAGAAATGCCTGACCAAAAAGTCTCAAAATTCAATGTGTCCACATTAGAGGTTTGTCCTTATAAGTACTAAGAATCAGAAACTACTTCTCAGTTCCTAGATACTTAATCCCTAAAAAAAAAAAGTAGAGTTGTGATTAAGAGAAAGGGTAGATTATCAAGTAATTGGAGTCAGTTAATATGTGAATTATAAGTATTAGAGTTTCAAAGGAGATAGCAAATCAAGCCTGGGGAGAAGTGACTGGGATTATAGCTATTCTTAGCATTGTCTAACAATAGTGATGTTAAAAATAATTAAGTCACTCCTATATAGTTGTTTTCAAAGTATGGTCCCTGAAAGAAAAACTATTTTATGGTAATACTAAGAAATTATTTGTCTTTTTAAATATGCTCACATTTGTACCAATGGTACAGAAGCCATGGTTAGGTAGAACCATAGGATACTATACTAATATTCATTGTATTGTATTATTTACTGCCACACAGTAAAAAGTACTAGTTTCACTATTGTCCTTGATGAAGCAGTAAAAATTATTGATTTTATATCCTATCTCTTAAGTGCCCATCTTAGTAGCTTATGTGGCAAAATTGGAGATATGCATGGAGCACTGCTGCGTACTAAAGTACATGGTTGTCTCAAAGAAAACATGTTGATTTGTGGCCTGAACAAGCTGCTTGTGTTTTGGAACACCATTTTTACTTGAAAGAATGACTGACAAACTTTATTTAGACAAATGGCAAATAAACATATGGTTAATGTTTCTTCAAACTAATGAAATACACCTGTCATTTCAAGCAAAAATTGCTCTTAGTATTTGAAGTTTTAAAGTGAAAATTAGAATTTTGGAAAACTTATATCTGCCACTGTGAAACTGTCAGCTTCCTAGCCCTTAAAAACTTCTGATGAGCCCTAGCTTGTTTGGCTCAGTGGGTAGAGCGTCGGCCTGTGGACTGAAGGGTCCCGGGATCGATTCTGGTCTAGGGCACATGCCCAGGTTGTGGGCTCAATCCTCAGTAGGGGGCACTGCAGGAGGCAGTCAATCAATGATTCTCTCTCATAACTGATGTTTCTTTTTTTGTGTGTGTGTGTAAAGATCTTTTTTAAAAAAAAAAATATTTTATTGATTTTTTTTTTACAGAGAGGAAGGGAGAAGGATAGAGAGTTAGAAACATCGATGAGAGAGAAGCATCGGTCAGCTGCCTCCTGCACACCCCCTACTGGGGATGTGCCCACAACCCAGGTACATGCCCTTGACCGGAATCGAACCCGGGACCCTTCAGTCCGTAGGCCAACGCTTTATCCACTGAGCCAAACCAGTTAGGGCTCATAATTGATGTTTCTATCTCCCTCTCCCTTCCTCTCTGAAATCAATAAAAAAATATTTTTAAACAAACATAATGAAACATTGTATAATAAACTACTATATCAACATTTAGAACATAATGAACCAATATTTTCCAAATGACCAACTTTCCAATGACCAGTTGTGATATTCACAATTATGTATTGGTAAGTGATCCATTCAAAATACAAAATAAGCCATTGGACTTTAATGTAACAAGAGTATGAAGTGTTACAGTGCTTGTGCTGCCCACACCTCCTTGCCTCTCCTCTCCTGGCAAAGCCCAGGGGACTAGGGTGAGACGGCTGGACCATGTTCCAGTGCAAGCTGACAGCCCTCACCTACCACAACTCTGCAGTCTTCAACTGCAAACATGAAACAGAATTTAGAAACTTTATTGCTTGGCTTGAAGACCAGAAAAATCAGACACTACAAGATTGAAGACAAGTAATTTAAGAAACATCTACAGCAGTGATTCACCCAAGTTCTTTGAAAAGTATCTCAGAGATGGTAACTGTCCTTTCAAGATTTAAGATCCACAAGAAGCAATTGACTGGCTTCTTATTCCTGGTTTAGCTGTTAGACTTGAATATGGAATAATGCTGAAAAATAAAAGGACTTGGTACCTCAATTTTAGCTATCACTGCAGCTAAAAATGCAGAGCCAGTGGTCAATTTGGATATAAATAATCTTGATTTTAAGGTTGGTGTAATGGCTTTTTCTAACCTTCAGATTCAGTATAAATAATTTTGATTTTAAGGCTGGTGTAATGGCTTTTTCTAACCTTCAGATTCAGTGTGATGATGATTACCTGGTAATGCTTAAGGCAATTTGAATTTTGGTCCTGGAACGCCTGACAACAGGATGCAGTTGCTGAAGCAAGTCAAACAAAAGAGCAAATCAAAACTGAAGCCTGTTGCTTTAGACGAGCATGTTCTTGATTTTAAATAGGAGATTCAGTTCTTTATTATTATTATTACTAGAGGCCCGGTGCACGAAATTCGTGCACGGGGGAGGGGGTGTCTCTCAGCCCAACCTGCACCCTCTCCAATCTGGGACCCCTTGGGGGATGTCTGATTGCCTGTTTAGGCCCAATCTATGGGATCGGGCCTAAACTGGCAGTCAGACATCCCTTTCACAATCTAGGACTGCTGGTTCCCAACTGCTCGCCTGCCTGCCTTCCTGATTGCTCCTAACCGCTCTGCCTGCCAGCCTGATCACCCCCTAACCACTCCCCTGCCAGCCCGATCGATGCCTAACTGCCCTCCCCTGACACCCCGGTCACCCCTAAATGCCCTCCCTTGCATATTCCCTCTTTATTAGATAGGGTTTTTTCTTTAGCATATTGGACAGTCCTAACTGGTTTGGCTCAGTGGATGGAGCACTGGCCTGCAGATTCAAGGGTCCTAGGTTCGATTCTGGTCAAGGGCATGTACCTTGGTTGGGGGCACATACCCAGTCGGGAGTTTGCAGGAGGCAGTTGATCGATGTTTCTTTCTCATAGATGTTTCTAGCTCTCTATCCCTTTCCCTTCCTCTCTGTAAAAAATCAATAAAATATATATTATAAAAAAAGAAACATTTAAGATTCCTCCATATCTGCCTGGCTGGTGTGACTCAATGGTTGAGACCCCAGGCTGCCACCGCTGGAGGGGTTCGGGCCCTGGCCAGGCTGGGACCCCAGCCCAAGGCTGCCGCCTCAGCCTACCCAAATGACACCCCATCTCAGCCTGGCTGCGGATAGCCTGGTGGGTGCCTTCCCTGGCCTGAAGATGGCGCATTGGGGGTGCACTGCGCTGCCGGCCCGGCACCCCGGCCAAAAGCCCCGCGGCCTGCTTCACCCCAGATAGCACGCGGCTCGGGGGGCGGGGCGCTGCCTGCCTGACACCCCGGCCAAAAGCCCCAGGGCCTGCTTCGCCCCGGTCACACGCGGCTTGGAGGCGACCAGCCGGACACCCTGGGCTGCCGCCACTGGGCAGGAATTGCTGTGTGTGGGGCGGGCGCCTCCCAGCTAGACACCCTGGACTGCCACTGCTGGGCAGACTTAGGGACTCCGCTGGGGCTCAGGGCTAAGAGGACTGGGCGCCGTCATCTTGTGGCCATGGGTGCCGCCATTTTTGTCGCGGAGTGATGGTTAATTTGCATATTACCCTTTTATTAGGTAGGATTATTGATTTCAGAGAAGAAGGGAGAGGGAGAGAGAGATAGAAACATCAGTGATGAGAGAGAATCATCGATCGGCTGCCTCCTGCATGCCCCACACTGGGGTTCGAGCCTGCAACCCATGCATATGCCCTGACCAGGAATCAAACTGGGACCCTCTGGTTCACAGATCAAAGATCAACCACTGAGTCACGCCGGCCGGCAGGAGATACAGTTCTTTTTTTTTTTTTTTAAATATATTTTATTGATTTTTACAGAGAGGAAGGGAGAGGGAAAGAGAGAAACATAGATGAGAGAGAAGCATCGATCAGCTGCCTCCTGCAAGCCCCCTACTGGGGATGAGCCTGCAACCCAGGTACATGCCCCTGACCGGAATCGAACCTGGGACCCTTCATTCCCCAGGCCGACGCTCTATCCACTGAGCCAAACCGGTTAGGGAGGAGATACAGTTCTTAATGAAGCTGCTCAAATACTGCGATTGCTGCATATAGAAGAGCTCAGAGAGCTACAGACAAAAATTAAGATACAGTAGCTGTTAAGATTGTTGCTGATCCAAAGACATACCACAGACTGGGAAAAGTTAGAAGGATAGTATTTTAGGATTTCAGCCTCTCACGTCCTTTGTACAGTTGGGAACCATGTACACCCTGATACTTGTTTGGAAAAAAAATGTTCATATTTTCAAGGGAAGAATCCCAGGAAATTATGTTTTAGAGATTTACCATTATTGCTTTTTCTTTGATAAATTTGGAAAGTGTGTGTGAGGGGGGGAGTTCTTTGATAAGGTTTCAGATTCTACTTTGCAACTAGCCTTTAAGAAACTACCACTTTTTGCGTTTTGGTGTAATGTCAAAAAGAATATTTATAATTAGCTGAAAGTGTTTCTCCTTTTTCCAAATACATATCTTTGTGAGGCCATGTTCTCTTTATTCTTCAAACAAAACAACATATCCAAGAGATTGAATGCAGAAGAAGCTAGAATCCTGCTGTTTTCTAGTTAGCTAGATATTAAAGGCTTTCAAATATGTGAAATAATACACTATTCTTACTAATTTTTTGTTTTAGAACCTATTTATTTTCATAAAAATGTCTATTAACATATAATGGGGTTTATTACTGTTATTTTAATGAATTAATAAGTATTTTTAAAATTCTCAGTTATATCTAACATGATAGATTTTGATAGTTATAACTCACATAAACAAAACTCTTTGGTACCCGTAATAATTTTTAAAATAAAATAAAAGTTCTGAGACCATATAGGTTGAGATCGCTTCTCTGATATTCTAAACCAGTGATGGCGAACCTATGACACACATGTCAGCACTGACACGTGTAGCCATTTCTGATGACACGCGGCCGCTGAGGCAGCCGCATGCTGAGGATGAAACATTTGCTGCTCCTGAGGATGAAACATTTGCGAAATAATGTTTTTTCCTCAAAGTGACACACTACCCGAGTTATGCTCAGTTTTTTGGCGAAGTTTGACACACCAAGCTCAAAAGGTTGCCCATCACTGTTCTAAACCAACTGTGCTATATGAGTTTACTATAAATTAGCAAGGGGTTATAAACTACAAATTAAGAAGTTTTCTGATTAATCAGAAACATTTATATATAAGCTATTTTAGATGCTGTGGAGAGTCTTAACAGAAATGTACTTTAAAAAAATAAAATCTAGAAATAGAATCATAAGATATGACTAGCTGGGGAGAGGTTATTGGAAATGAGATGGGATGTTTAATTTTTCCAAGGAGGAGCTACAGAGATACCACCTGACATATTCCATTTATTATTTTGTTTATATTCAGATTTCAAAACCCTGTCAGAGCAGGAGCTCTGTCTTACTTATTCATTGCTGTACTCTCAGGACAGTACCTGGCACAGTAGACACTTACTAAACATATTTTTAATAAGTATTTCTCTTTCACCTCCATTTTTGAAGAATATCTTAAGTATATAATTTTAGGTTATTTTTCTTTTAGCACATTAGGATTACATTGTCTACTGGCTCCCATTGTTTGTGGTGAGAGGAAGCTATTGAGCCTTTAATCTGATTGCTTGTGAGATTTTTACTTGGTCTTGGAAAGACTGGTAGAAAACTATTTATACGCCTACCATGGTTTTCTTTGTGTTTATCTTGTTTTGGGTCTTCAGATCCTTTTGAATATTTGGGAGTGATGTCTTTTATCATTTTGGAAATTCTCGTTCTGCCTTCTTTCTCTCCATGCTTTCTGAGACTCCAGTTATAATACATCTATTAGGGCTTTTTATGTTCCATTTGTGTCCAGTGCTTTTTTGTGTACAACCTCTTTTCTCTTCTGGATCTCCAAATCTGTCTTTTCCTGTGTCTGATCTGCTGTTAAACACCTTTTAAATGGGTTAACACCTCAAATATTGTATATTTCAATTTTAGAGTTTCCATGTAATTTTTTTATAGATGCTAATATTTGATGATTTCTTTTTTGTGTTTTTCAACTTTTTGCTCTATTTTCTTCAGCATATTAACCTTTCTTAAGTTTTGTCAACTAACTCCAATATTCAAATTATCTGTTAGTTTCCATGTGTTTTTTTCCTCTCAGTTTTCAGTCATTTGGCATACTTTTGATTGCATGCCATATATTGTGTCTAAATTATTTTAGAGATTCTGGATGATGATAGGTTACTCCAGAGAGGATTTTCTTCTTTTTTGATTTAAAATTTAGTTTTCAGTTACAGTTTACATTCAATATTGAGGACTTTCGTTTTTCCTTTGGATTGACTGTTAGAGTGGTAAATGGACACCTTAATCTAATAAGGTTGAATTCTAGCCATGTTCAGTTTCAGTTTGTCTGTGATCTGCCACTGGCTCTTTAGATTCTTCAACTAAGAACCTGCTGTATTTTCAGCAGTTCTTCCCCTAGGGGTTGCAAACTTTCACCATTGTTTTCTTAGACTCCTGGAAGCACCATCTGCTTTTCAGAGGCTTTACCTTTAATTATTACTATTTTTTTAAAAAATATATTTTATTGATTTTTTACAGAGAGGAAGGAAGAGGGATAGAGAGCCAGAAACATCGATGAGAGAGAAACATCGACCAGCTGCCTCCTGCACACCCCCCACTGGGGATGTGCCCACAACCAATGTACATGCCCCCGACTGGAATCGAACCTGGGACCCCTCAGTCCGCAGACCGACGCTCTATCCACTAAGCCAAACCGGTTTTGGCTTAATTATTACTATTATTATTATATTTTTATTATTTTAATCCTCACCTGAGGATATTTTTTCCATTGATTTTTAGAGAGAGAGTGGAAATGTGTGAGTGAGAGAGAGAGAAATATCGATGTGAGAGAGACCCATCTATTGGTTGCCTCCTGCACTCGGCCAGGGGATTGAACCTGCAACCCAGATATGTGCCCTTAACTGGGAATCGAACCCACGATCCTTCAGTGCTTGGGCCAACACTTTAATGACTGAGCTACACCAGGGCTAGAGGCTTTACCTTTAGATTTTTAGTTTTGGCCCTGAGCAATCCCAGGATTCAGCTAATTTCCTAAGGGGAATACTGACCATTCTTAGAGATACCCCGTCAAGTCTCAGTATTAATATCCTTTTGTTGCTGTAATAAATTGTCACAAATTTACTGACTTAAAAACAACACGTTTATTATCTTACATTTCTGAAAGAAGTTCAAAATGAATTTCACTGGACTAAAATCAGCTGTGTTCCTTCTGGAGGTTCTAGGGGAGAATCTTTTTCCTCACCTTTTTCACTTCTAGAAGCTGCCTACTTTCTTTGGCTTGTAGCTCCTTACTCTATCTTCAAAGCTACCAGCATAGCATCTTCAACTTTCTTTCTCTTTTGCCCCTCCACTTTTGCCCCTTCCACTTTATTTATTTAAAAAAATATATTTTTATTGATTTTAGAGAGGAAGGTCGAGGGAGAGAGAGAGAGATAGAAACATCAATGATGAGAATAATTGATCAGCTGCCTCCTGCAGGTCTCCTACTGGAGATCCAGGCCACAAACCAGGCATGTGCCCTGACCGTGAATCAAACCATAACCTCCTGGTTTATAGGTGGACACTCAACCACTGAGCCACACCAGCTGGGCTAGAATGCACTTTTGAACTTGGATTCAGCTAGAAAATATGACATCTTAAAGATTGGAATAAGTAATCTCCCCAAGATTTGGCAGAATAACAAGCTGGAGGGAGAAAAAGATCTTATTTCATTTTTATGTAAGGGGAGAAATAGATATAGACAAAAGTGGTAAATTGAAGTTAGAGAAACTGAGAAATGGGTTTGTTAGAGAGCAAGCAGGTGGTCATTGAAACTGGGTCCTTTTTACTTTTAAAAGTACAAGCTCTTTTTGCTATACCAAACTTTTTCCAGACTTTAGTTGGACTTTTTGACTAAGCCAAATTTTTGTACTTAAGTTTTCTGTGTTTGTATACTGGAAACAATACTAAAAATTATCTTTCATTGTAGCTAATTGACTCTGATTTTAGATGAGTTATATTAGAGAACTTATATTAGTTCTCTAATGTTACACAACAAATTACCCCAACAAGTGGCTTGCTGAGGCTAAAAACACATATTTATTGTCTCATACTTTTGAATGGTTTAGCTAGGTGGTCTGGCCACAGAGTCTTTGAGGAGGTTGTAGTCATCCTATCAGCTGAGGTTGTATTTGTCTGAAGGCTTGGTTTGGGCTGAAGAATGAACTGCTTTCGAGATGGCTCACTCACATGGCTGTTGATAGGAGGCTATAGTTCTTTCTCACCTGGGTTTCTCCATAGGGCTACTTGAGTGTCCTCACTGCATGTTAGCTGGCTTCTCCCAGAAGTATCAAAGAAAGACAGACAGATGCAATAATGTTTTTTTATGACCTAGACTGGACCAAGTCATACTTTGTGATTCCTGCATTGTCCTTTTGGCCACACTAGTCAGCCCTGGACTACTGAACGGGGGGGGGACTACACAGATATCAGGAGGCAAGGATCATTTGGGACCATCTTGGAGGCTGGCTACTGCAGATACCATGTGAAGGGAAGGATAAGATACAGAGATATGGATGTGAGGCAAGATTTAAGTTCCAGGATTATGAGATATTTTTTTAAAAAAGATGATGTTATGCTTAATGAGGAATCAAAAGTGAACTTGAAAGCCCTCCAAACCGAGAGTAAGACAGCTTCCTTTTTAAAGAAATATGTTTTTAGAAAGAGAGGAAGGGAGAAGAATAGAGAGATAGAAGCATCTATGAGAGAGAAACATCAATCACCTGCTTTCTGCATGCTCCCTATTGGGGATCGAGCCCTGACTGGGAATCGAACCAATGACTTGGTTCATGGTTAACGCTCAAACACTAAGCAACACTGGCTGGGCAAGGCAGCTTCCTTTTGCATAGTACAGTAGGTTTACCAAAATCAATATTTAAAAACTTCTTGCATATGTGAGACAGCCAGTATTTATAAAGCTGTGGAGAACATAACAGTCACTTTGTTTAATTTATATGTGATAAATTACATAAAACTCTTGTACCTTATAGTATAGGACTAGAGTCTAGTTCTATCTATGATACTAAATGTGTGATCTTAGTAAATCAGTAGTCTGAATCTGTCCTTACAGAATAAACTATTTTGACTTAATGACTTTCAAAGTTCTTTTCCAGTGGTAAAATTCAAATTGTGACAGAAGATAATTAGTTGTGAATGTTTTCAAGATAAGAAGCTAAAAAAACCAAAGCCTTTTTTCCATCTAATCTAATGCCATTGTCTATCTTGATCTTGATCCTCTTGGATTTTACTATTCCTAAAACCACTGTACATCTTCCTATCGCCATGTTCTGCTAAATCTGTACTCAACCATTACAGCTATATGCCACAGAGATGAGTGGAGAACGTTCCTTTCCTTTCCAGGGCTCCTACTCTAGGTAGGACAGTCATGTAAATAAATATTTGATTATAAAGGCAATAAATAACTCAGGACCCAGCCCACTTTTATTCATGTATAGCCTCTCTATTATTTCCTGTTTCTGGACTTGCCTTGGCCTGGTTTTCAGAGGAGAGGATCTTAGTATATGCTCTGCCATTAATCATAAGTCCCATACCTACTAGTTTGATTTCTGAAGTTTTATTCTTACGGTCAACCCTGGTGTGTTTCTCTCTTGTTGAGTGTTGGTCCCTCTTGGCTGCTTGTTTAAGGAAAGCCCTGCCCTCCATGGCTTTCCTTAAACAACTCCTTAGTCAAGAAGGAAAATATTGGCCTATGTATGAACAAGTAGAGTCTTGCTAGAAGCTGTTAGAGGTTAGTAGAAGGCTCTCATTGGCAAAATCAGAAAAAACAAAAGCACGTGAAAAGGGTGATATTGGTAGAAAATGGGGCCTTGTGAGTAGTATAGTATAGTCATCACAGATTTTCCAGGAAATGCTGAATATCTTCTTTTCGTACAGGATGGTCATCTATTTAGTGTCAGAAATGTTCATACTTGGTTTACACATATGTCCTGAGAAAATTTACCATATCTTTAACCATTCTTCTTAAGCAGTGGGGTGGGAATTAGATAGGAAATGGTGCTTATAAGGAGCCTTCTAAGCCTCGAGGTCTGAGCCTAGAAGTCCCAATCCAATAACACTAGGCTATAAGAGGATGCAGATTTGGATAAAAGATTCTTTAGTATAATAGATCAGGCTCTTCATAATTCAACTCCTATCTACCTTATCTGCCATTTCTTCACTCTCATCTTGGCATAGCAAAATAATGATATTCCCTGTGGAATTTTTCTCTATGCTTTTTCCTTCACTTCAAATGCTTTTCCCTTGATAAACTCATTCATGTTCAAAATGCACCTTAAACATCATTTCTTGAAAGCTCTTATCTAATGAGTCTGTTTTGAGGACTAGACTGTTGCGTGTCCAAGAAATGGGGGTGGGGAGGTGGGAGTGACTGGATAAAAAAGATGAAGGTATAGGATAAAGAGCACGTATGAATACTCCATGGACAAGGAGAGTAGTGTGGTGAAGGCCAAAGGGAGGGGAAGGTGGAGATGAGCAAAGGGGAGGAAAATGGGGAAATCTTCAGTAATATCAACATTGAAATAATATTTTTAATGTTTTAGTAATATGTTTTTATTGATTTTTAGAGAGGAAGAGGGAGAGAGAGAAACATCAATGTAAAAGGGAAATGGATTGGTTGCCTTCTGCATGCACCCGTACTGAGGATGGAGCCTACAAACCTGGCATGTGCCTTGACCGGGAATTGAGACAGTGACCTTTTGCTGCACAGGACAACACTCAGCCAACAGTTGCCAGGGCAAAATTTTTAATTAAAGAAAAAAAATACACAAAAAACTCGTATCTCTATTATTTAGTCTTCCACTACATAGACTGAAATCCTTAAGGGTAAGATCAGTGTATTACTTTTGGTATTGCCATTGACCAGCACAGTTCTTGGAACATAATTGATAAACAGACTTTGAATAGTCAAAATTAAATATGAATGAGTTTTCTTACTGATTTTGTTATTGACAAAAATCTTGGTATACTATCCCTATTTTTATTATTTGTGAATTGTTCACATTCTTCTGTTGACTTCTCACATTAACTCTTCTCACATTCTCTAATATACTGAATTAACTCTTCTCACATTCTCTAATATACTGTTTTTTGCTCTTAACCAGTTATTTAAAGAATGTAAGTCATCACAACTATTCTCTGAAGTAGATTGTATTTTTAGTATTTTATGGATAAGGATATTGAGACTAAGAGGAATTAAATAACTTGCTCAGGCTTTCATAGCTGGAGTCAGAACTCAGTATTTTATATCATTAAATATAAATAAACCATATGTGCATGTTGCTGTCTTTTGTGCTGGGTAATTTTTGTTTGTCTCTCAGATCCACTCTCCCTTTTTCCATCCAGCTATGTATTCCAGGAGATTGACTTGTATAGACTGAGTCATTGGGCTTTGACTTGTGACTTCATTGCTATGACCTATGAATCCAAAAAATAAGAATGGAATAGAATCAGAAGGCCACACTTAAACTTTAGAGCCTACATATGTACCATCCTCAAGAAAATTTCAAACCACAATGGCTATTACAACATTTACTATTTTTTAAACCAATGTAAGCATTCAAAAACACAAAGTATTAACATAAAATAATTCTACTGCTTGACCTATGTTATAATATGTATATATATTAATGTAAAATTTATTCATGATTTATGTGTGAAATTTCAAACAGACCAGTGGTCTGACAGAAGTGTCTACAGATTCTGGAAGAATAGCATTGTGAACAGAAGAATCTTCAGATTCTGGAAGAATAGCCGGTGGGGCTCAGTGGTTGGAGTGTCAGACTGCCTACCACTGGGAATCGAACCTGACTGCTTCAGGTTTGATTCCCAGTCAAGGACACGTACCAGGGTTGCAGGTTCGATTCCTGGCACTTTTAGGAAGCAACCACATTAATGTTTCTCTCCCCCCTCCACACCTTCCACTTTTTTTTTTTTTAGTACTTGAACATTTTTTTTAAATTTAATAAATCTTTATTGTTCACATTATTACAAGTGTTCCTCTTTTTTCCCCCCATAGCTCCCCTCCACCCGGTTCCCACCCCACCCTCTGCCCACTGTCCTCATCCATAGGTGTACGATTTTTGTCCAGTCTCTTCCCGCACCCCCCACACCCCTTTCCTCCCGAGAATTGTCAGTCCACTCCCTTTCTATGCCCCTGATTCTATTATGTTCACCAGCTTATTCTGTTCATCAGATTTTTTTATTCACTTGATTTTTATTTTATTTTTATTTTTTATTTATTTTTTTAAATTACTTTATTGATTAAGGTATCCCATATTTGTCATCAACCCCACCCCCCCACTTGATTTTTAGATTCACTTGTTGATAGATATGTATTTGTTCATAATTTTTATCTTTACCTTTTTCTTCTTCTTCCTCTTCTTAAAGAATACCTTTCAGCATTTCATATAATCCTGGTTTGGCGGTGATGAACTCCTTTATTTTTCTTATCTGTGAAGCTCTTTATCTGACCTTCAATTCTGAATGATAGCTTTGCTGGGTAGAGTAGTCTTGGTTGTAGGTTCTTGCTATTCATCACTTTGAATATTTCTTGCCATTCCCATCTGGCCTGCATATTTCTGTTGAGAAATCAGCTGACAATCATATGGGTGCTCCCTTGTAGGTAACTAACTGTTTTTCTCTTGCTGCTTTTAATATTCTCTCTTTGTCTTTTGCTCTTGGCATTTTCATTATGATGTGTCTTGGTGTGGTCCTCTTTGGATTCCTTTTGTTTGGCGTTCTGTGTGCTTCTGGGACTTGTGTCTTTCTTTCACCAGGTAGGGGAAGTTTTTGGTCATTATTTCTTCAAATAGGTTTTCAGTATCTTGCTCTCTCTCTTCTTCTGGCACCCCCATAATTCTGATGTTGGTACGCTTGAAGTTGTCCCAGAGGCTCCTCACACTATCTTCATATTTTTAGATTCTTTTTTCTTTTTGCTTTTCCAGTTGAGTGTTTTTTGCTTCTTTGTATTTCAAATATTTGACTTGATTCTTGCGATCCTCTAGTCTGCTGTTAGATCTCTGTATAATATTTTTTATTTCAGTCAGTGTATGCTTAATTTCTAGTTGGTCCTTTTTCATATCCTCGAGGCTCTCGCTAAATTTATCGGCCTTTTCTAGAAAATTCTTGAAAAACCTCATAACCGTGGTTTTGATGGGGCGGAGTCTCAGGGCGGAGCAGACAGCATTGGTTTCCCGTCAGCCCTTCCCTAATAGGCCCCTGTGTCTCAGTGTCCTGTGGTGATCGCTGCAAGCACCTCTGAGAGAAAGCTGCCCTCGAGTTCCGCCCGCTGCCAGACAGTCCATTTTCTCTCCGAATGGGTCTGGCTCCCCAGAGTCTCGCCCGGAACTGGAGTTCAGTGCAGTCAGGAGCTTTGTCTCCCTCCCGCTTGAGAAAGCCAGCCGCGTACTCAGTTGTTCACCCTCTCCGCGCGCGCGCCTCGGTACCTCTGCCTTCTGCAGTTCCTCTGAGTCTCAGTGTGCTTTTCTCTTTCCTGACAGTCCAGTTTCATCCCATATGAGTCTGGGTTCCCAGAGTCTCGCCCGGAACTGGAGTTCAGCGCAGTCAGGAGCTTTTGTCTCCCTCCCATTTGAGAAAGCCAGCCGCGCACTCAGTTGCCAGTCCTCTCCACGTGCGCGTCTCAGTATCTCTGCCTCCCGCAGCTCCTCCGAGTCTCAGTGTGCTTTTCTCTTTCCTTCTAGATGTAGAATTTCTACTCAGCCAGCCTTCCTGTGGTTCTGGATGATGTCCTTTTTGTCTTTTAGTTGTAGTTTTGAAATGGTTGTGCGAGGCAGCAGTTTAGGTGTTTACCTATGCCGCCATCTTGGTTTCTCCCACACCTTCCACTTTCTAAAAATCAATGAAAATATCCTTGGTTGAGGATGAACAACAACAACAAAAAGAATAGCATTGTGAAATTGTGGAAGTACAAGATAACAAATGCTTGATATGTTAAGGTGAAAATAGCTGACTTATTTTGCTAAATAAGGAGAAAATTGTTCTTTTGTGAAGTTCCCAGAGGAGCTTATTATTGACTAGGAACCCTGTGTGTGAAATTGCACGACCCTGCCCTGCCTTGACACCCGAACCTCTCCACTCGGAGCTCCAGCAAGCCTGGCCCAGCCCCCGATCCCTCTGGCCTTCTCTTGCTGCTTCAAGGCCTGCCCTGATTCCACCTTCTCCAGGTACCTCCCCAATTCCACCCTGTGTTTGGAGCAATGCGACAGCTCTGCCCCGTCATGGTTCCAGAGCAGAGTGTGGAAGCCTCCTACCTGCTGCGCTGTGCTTCTTCCCCTGGCAGGTGGGTGGCAGGGTGCTTTGAGTGCGAGTGGTGGATGGCGAAGGACTGGAAAGGGGGCGCTATAGGCTCTTACCCCACCTTCCCTGGCACGGGATGGTCCTGCCTCCTCCAGGTGCCTCCCCGCTTCTGCCCCATCTGCGGAGCAACTCCCCGCCGCGCATGCACAGGCAGACTCCTGTGATCGGTCGTGACGTTATGGGGTAACACAATTTGCATATTCCTCTATTATTTTACCAGCGGCCTGGTGCACGAAATTCGTGCATGGGATGGGGGTGTCCCTCAGCCCAGCCTGCACCCTCTCCAATCTGGGACCCCTTGAGGGATTGTCTGACTGCCCATTTAGGCCCGATCCCTAAACGGGCAGTCGGACATCCCTCTCACAATCCAGGACTCTTGGTTCACAACTGCTCGCCTGCCTGCCTTCTTGATTGCCCCTAACCGCGTCTGCCTGCCAGCCTGATCACCCCCTAACCACTCCCCTGCCAGCCTGATTGATGCCTAACTGCTCCCCTGCCAACCTGTTTGCCCTTAACTGCCCTCCCCTGCTGGCCTGGTCGCCCCTAACTGCCCTCCCCTTCAGGCCTGGTCCCCCCAACTTCTCTCCCCTGCAGGCCTGGGTCCCCCCCAACTGCCCTTCCCTGCAGGCCCGGTCGACCCAACTTCCCTCCTCTGCCAGCCTGGTTACCCCTAACTGCCTTCCCCTGCAGGCTTGATCGCCCCCAACTGCCCTCCCTTGCAGGCCTGGTCCCTCCCAACTGCCCTCCCCTGCTGGCCATCTTGTGTCCACATGGGGGCAGCCATCTTGTGTGTTGGAGTGACGGTCAGTTTGCATATTACTCTTTTATTAGATGGGATGGGATAGGATACCATTTAAACTCAAATGTAAGGAAATGCCTTTACCATTTAACCTACTCTTCATTACCTCAGTTCTTATGAGACAAAATCTTAGAGTGGGCCTGAGATTGTTATTTAATATGGGAATATTTCTTTGAAAAGGAAGTGTAAATAATTTTACTCACCAGTCTGACTTTTTAAAAGTAGTAATTTGGTTTCATTGGCCTTAAACTTTGTCTCTGTTTTCTATAATCGTTTCAATTCATATTGCATTAATATAGCTGGGTCCTTAGGATATATGACTGTCTGAAGCTTGACTTAAATTTTTTCATTCTACCCAGCTGTAAAGCCAGCAGAGTGAAAATAGGACTTTAGAACTCACAGAAATCCTCTAGTCATTCTTAGGAATGATTGAAAGTAAAGCATTTAAACAATAGCTAAAGAATCAAGAATGACAATAAGCTTGTCTAATCTTTGTTTCATATCGGAGTCAACACAGTTTTTTATTCAGAGCCAGATTAACATGAATGAAAGGGATTTTAAAGGATCTCCGGGCCAACCACTTACCAAGTACTACCGTCCTGTTAAGTGGTTCCTAAATCTATTCTTAAAACCTCTGCAGTGATTTAAACCCCCACAGCTGCTTGTAGAAGTGAGCGCATTTCATATTTAACAGCTCTGATTTTAAGTTCTTCCATATAGTAATATCTGTTTATCTGTAGCTTTTTACTTGAACCTGCCTGGTTTTAACCTTTCTTCATGATAGCCTTTCTAAAATTATAAAAGGTCTAACACCACGGTGGCACATGTGCACCCTGTTCAGTTAAATAAATGCCAGACAAGGCGAAGTATGTTTGTTACTACCCTCATTGCAGACACTGGCAGGTTTTGCAATAACAAGTGAATTGGTAACTAATCTTGATGTTATAGTTTTGTTAATAATTTTGGGGTTTTGAGTTCTGTATATTTCCTGACTTTGCATTTATAAAAATAAAAGTCGTTGCTAGACAGTGTTAATGAGTTAGCTCTGAATAAAATATTTCTGCTACCTTTATTAAGCTTCTGGGTCAGTTTAAGTGAAGAATATTCTGAAATGTCTTATCTTGGTGAATCAGGATTTTCTTCTTTCCGTGTAACCAAAACAAAGAATTAAGTTGAACTCTCCTCAGTAACTTTAAAAAAAAAAATCTTTATAGTTGAAAGTATTATATATGCCCCCCCCGTTTCCCCCATTGACCTCTTCTAACCCGTCTCCACCCCCACCCTAGGGAATAACTTCTGAGTTTTAAAAAAGGAAGTTTTAAACAGCCTTCTCCTCCTTTTTTTTAGGCATCATTTTAAAAAAATATATTTCTTTATTGATTTCAGAGAGGAAGGGAGAAGGAGAGAGAGATAGAAACATCAATGATGAGAGAGAAGAATCATTGATCGGCTGCCTCCTGCACGCCCCCCACTGGGGATCGACCCCACAACCCAGGCATGTGCCCTTGGCCTGAATTGAACCTGGGACCCTTCAGTTCGCAGGCTGACGCTTTATCCACTGAGCCAAGCCAGCTAGGGCTAGGCATCATTTTTAAAAAATAACTCTTTATTGTTGAAAGTATTACATATGTCCCCTTCCTTCCCCCCATTGACCCCCTCCAGCTGCCCGTGAAACAGCCTTAGTATTCTAGCACTATTGATAAACTTTTTCTAGAATTTAAAAAAATTGGTTTATGTATAATTTTTTGGCTCAAATTTCAAAGTACAAAAGATTAAAAAGTAAAAATATGTTACCTACCTAGTTCCCTTCTTTAGAGGCAACCATTATTATGCTCATTCTTTGTTTTTTGTTTTTTTTTTTTACTTCTCACCCAAGGATATGCTTGGGTTGCAGGTTCAATCCCTGATAGTATGTATATGCAGGAGGCAGCCAATTGGTGTTTCTTTCTCAAATTGATATTTCTCTCTCTCTCCTTCTCTAAAAATCACTAAACTAAACTAAAAGAAAAAAAAGATCCTAAGTATATTGTAATTATTTTATGAATTTCTGAGGATAATGGGTTCCTAAAAATAATACTGTAGTTTAATTGGGAACAGTATATAACTTGAATACTTGATTGGGGTGTTGATGTTTTTTTATGTGTGTGTTTTTTACTGACAAATATTCCTCTAGCTGCTACACTGTGCTGGAGGAATAGAGATACTGGGCAACTCTTTAAGGAGGCATCTGTATATATAAAAGTCTGATATGCAAAGTGTCCCCTTGGGAGTTTGACTGGGAGTTCGATCACTCGCTATGATGTGCGCTGACCACCAGGGGGCGGCACAGAGTGAAGGAAGGCCATGGCCTGCAGCTGAAAGGCCCTGATCAGCCCTGATCGCCGGCCAGGCCTAGGGACCCTACCCGTGCACGAATTTCCTGCACTGGGCTTCTAGTGTAAAAATAATTTACAATGCAGTGGTATGTGCAACAATAGAATTGAAAGATTAAATAAGGAATATTTAATGTTGTTTTCTGTGAAGGATTGACAAATCCTCCTGGTAGAAGTGGGTTTGAAAATGAATAGTAAGTAGCTCACTAGCCAGAAAGGGTTGGAGATAGCATTACAGAGGAGGAGAAATAGAATGTATAAAGGCAGAAGCGATTAATGGTCTGGTATGTTGAATGAACAATAAGAATTGAATATTGCTAAAAATTATTGGGAAGTAGTATGATAGGAGATGGGGCTAGACAGGTAGGTAAGAACACTTTGCTGACAGTATAGGAAATAAAACAGAATGAGATTAGAAAGCAGGGAGGATAGTGAGAAGTCTTAAATCTGAATAAGAAATATGATGAAGTTAGTAAGGCTGGAACAGAGGTGAGGGAGTCACATTCAAGATAGTAGGTTGTAGCCTGGCCCATGTGGCTAAGTGGTTGAGCATGGACCATGCATGCACCAGGAGGTTACTGTTTTGATTCCCAGTGAGGGCACATGCTTTTATTGTGGGCTTGATCCCCAGTGGGAGATGTGCAGGAGGCAGCCCATTGATGATGAGAGCTTTCTCTCTCTCTCCCCCTGTCTCTAAAATCAATAAAAACATTATTGTTTAAAAAGACATTAGGTTGTAGAATCAGTGAGTTAATTTATTAAGAGACAAAAATAGCTTAGTGGTTAAGTCTTTGGCACCATAAAGTATTATAATAGCGTAGTTGAAATTTTAAGCAGTCTTCATTTAAGTTCCTGGATTAAAAGTTTCTCTTCATTCCCTCAGTAAAACGGACCTATTTGATGTCCAAGGCAAGCTCTCACTTGTTGGCCTTCCTTGATAAGTAAAACTAAGTGTGAAATTAGCCATCACAATAGGCCTTATACTGTGTCATGCCATTTATATGAAAGGTCCAGAATAGGCAAATTCATAGAGACAAAAAGTAGGTCAGTGGTTGTCAGAGGCTGGGTTGGATAATGAGGAGTGGCTGCTAATGGGTATGAGTTTCTATTTGGGGAGAAAATGTTCTAAAATTAATGGGTGACACATCTGTGTGTCACAACTCTGAATATATGAATTATATCTGAACAAGTTGTTATAGGAAAAGAATCCAATATATATATATACCACATTCAGATTTCTTCCCCAGTTTTGTCCAGTAATGTCTTTTAGAGCTTTTCTTCTTCCAGTCTAGAATTTAATCAAGGATCATGCATTATATTTGACTAGAGGCCCGGTGCATGAAATTCGTGCATGGGGGGGGGGGTGTCCCTCAGCCCAGCCTGCACCCTCTCCAATCTGGGATCCCTCTCACAATCCAGGACTACTGGCTCCCAACTGCTTGCCTGCCTGCCTTCCTGATTGCCCCTAACCGCTTCTGCCTGCCAGTCTAATCACCCCCTAACCACTCCCCTGCCAGCCTGATCGATGCCTAACTGCTCCCCTGCAGGCCCGATTGCCCCTAACTGCCCTCCCCTGCAGGCCTGGTCACCCCTAACTGCCCTCCCCTGCAGGCCTGGTCACCCTTAACTGCCCTCCCCTGCAGGCCTGGTCACCCCTAACTGCCCTCCCCTGCAGGCCTGGTACTCCCCAACTGCTCTCCCCTGCAGGCCTGGGCCCCCCCCAACTTCCCTTCCCTGCAGGCCCGGTCACCCCCAACTTCCCTCCTATGCCGGCCTGGTCACCCCTAACTGCCCTCCCCTGCAGGCTTGGTCACCCCCAACTGCCCTCCTCTGCTGGCCCGTTCGCCCCCAACTGCCCTCCCTTGCAGGCCTGGTCCTTCCCAACTGCCCTCCCCTGCTGGTCTGATCACCCACAACTGCCCTCCCCTGCCGGCCATCTTGTTGCGGCCATCTTGTGTCCACATGGGGGCAGGATCTTTGACCACATGGGGGCAGCCATCTTGTGTGTTGCAGTGATGATCAATCTGCATATTACTCTTTTATTAGATAGGATAGAGGCCTGGTGCACGGGTGGGGGCCAGCTGGTTTGCCCTGAAGGGTGTCCTGGATCAGGGTGGGGGTTCCCTTGGGGCGTGGGGCGGTCTGGGCGAGGGACCTGTGGTGGTTTGCAGGCCGGCCACGCCCCCCGGCGACCCAAGTGGAGGCCCTGGTATCTGGGATTTATTTATCTTATACAATTGAAATTTTTTAGCCTTTAGCGGAGCCAAGCCTCCTGCTCGCTCGCGGCAGCCATTTTTGTTGGAATTTATTTATCTTCTATAATTGAAACTTTGTAGCCTTGAGTGGAGGCCTGGGCCCTCCAGGGTGTGTGGAAAGCTTGGCTTCCTCCATTGCTGGGGAAACCCAAGCCTCCCTCCTGCTCGCTCTGTGGCTGCAGCCATCTTGGTTGGGGTTAATTTGCATACTTGCTCCTGATTGGCTGGTGGGCATGGCTGGTGGGTGTAGTGGAGTGATGGTTTATTTGCACGTTACTCTTTTATTAGATAGGATTATCATGTCTCATTATCTGCTCATGTTTTTGTGAGGCTACAATAAGAAATGTATAAATGATTAGATCCCCTGGAAACAAAAGGGGAAACATTTTCCCTCAATTTTCCTTAAATATCAGACATGGATCTGTATTATTTTAGATGCATGCAAAATAAAACATTTGATTAAATTAAAATGGCTTTTATATGTGTGTAAGCTTTTGATGAAGCTTAAGCCAAGTCAGCATTTTTAGATGTTAAAGTGCTTTTTTAAAATTTTTTTTATTTTATTTTTTTTAATTTAATTTCTTTATTGATTAAGGTGTCACATATTTGTCCTCATCCCCCCATTCCCATCCCACACCCCTCCCCACAGATGCCCCAACCCCATGTTGAACTTAACCATTGGTTAGGCTCATATGCATGCACACAAGTCCTTTGGTTGATCTCTCCCCCCTCCCCCCACCCTCCCCTATCCTCCCTCTGAGGCCCGATAGTCCGATCGATGCCTCCTTGTTTCTGGGTCTGTTCTTGTTCATCAGTCTATGTTGTTCATCATTTCCCCTAGATGAGCAAGATCATGTGTCACTAGAGATATACTTATAAGAACTGAATGTGAGACGAGCAATAATAGTTATGCTGACAGGCAAATGAATCAGTCTGTAGTGAGTTTCTTTCTGGACCCACAGTTCTTTTGAGACCCCATATCAATGTCCACCAGTTCCTTATGTGTGCATGTCGGCACTGACCCCTCAGCTCTGGATGGTGGACAAATGGTGGTAATGCAGGTCCGACACCCTCTGGTTTGGTCTCGGCCGGACCCAGGGGCACGGCATCACCGGGACTCAGGGGCTCGTGGCCTCACCCGGACCCAGGGGGCACGTGGCCTCACCTGGACCCAGGTGTACGCGGCCTCACCCGGACCCGGATCCAGGGGCACACGGCCTCACCCGGACCCGGGATGCTCCACCTTCACCCATACCCAGGGGCGCGTGGCCTCACCCGGACCCAGGGGCGTGTGGCCTCGCCCGGACCCAGGGGCGCGTGGCCTCTCCCAGAACCAGGGGCGCGCGGCCTTACCCGGATCCAGGGGCACACGGCCTCACCCGGACCCGGGATCCAGCTTCACCCGGACCCAGGGGCGCATGGCCTCACCCGGACCCAGGGGCGCATGGCCTCACCCGGACCCAGGGGCACGTGGCCTCACCCGGACCCGGGATCCAGCTTCACCCGGACCCAGGGGCGCATGGCCTCACCCGGACCCAGGGGCGCGTGGCCTCTCCCAGAACCAGGGGCGCGTGGCCTCACCCAGACCCAGGGGCGCGTGGCCTCTCCCGGACCCAGGGGCGCGTGGCCTCTCCCAGGTCCATGGTCGCGTGGCCTCACCCGGATCCAGGGGCGCACGGCCTCACCCGGACCCAGGTGCGTGAGGCCTCACCTAGACCCAGGGGCGTGTGACCACACCCGAGCCCAGGGGCACGCAGCCTCGCCCGGACCCGGGACCCAGCCTCTCCCGGACCCAGTGGCGTATGGCCTCACCGGGCCCGGGATACAGCTTCGCCCAGACCCAGGGGCGCGTGGCCTCACCTGGACCCAGGGGCGCGTGGCCTCTCCCAGACCCAGGGTCGCGTGGCCTCACCCAGGTCCAGGGGCGCACAGCCCCACCCGGACCTAGGGGTGCATAGCCTCACCCGGACCCAGGGGAGTGGCCCCACCCGGACCCAGGACCCAGCCTCACCCGGACCCAGGGGGGTGCGGCCTTACCCGGATCCAGGGGCATGTGGCCTCGCCCAGACCCGGGACCCAGCCCCACCCTGACCCAGTTCCCAGCCTCACCCGGACCCAGGACCCAGCGGGGTTTCGTCTTCTTGATCCCAATTCCTGTTGGTCAATTCCCTCTCAGCAATTCCTTCGGCCATTTTCTCAGAGCTCCAGGGCGGCTGCCACAGAACTCGTTGGGCTGCGGGCTCGGCGAAGCTCCGGTGTGCCCGGTGCGCGGTGGCGGGCTGGTCCGGGGTCACTGCGTCGGCCCTTGGGTCTGCAGCGGTGGCCAGTCGCCGAGCGTGCGCACCTGGCCGCTTCTGGGGCGTTGAGATTCTTGAAGGACTCGGAGGTCAGCAAGCGCGGAGTCTCCCACGCCATGTCTCTCAGGGGCTCGTCTGTCTGTGCTCGGCAGCGAGTGGAGCCGTCCCCTCAGCCGGAGACCGCCGGGGGAACTGCGCCGAGCACGTTCCAGGCTGCCATTGTGTCGCCTGAGCCGTAGTTCTTAAAGTGAGATCTTTGGGTCACTGGCATCAGCATCATCCCGCGTCCCCCTTTCTTTTATTCTAGTTGTAGAGCATCTGCTCAGCCAGCCCTCCGGTGGTTCTGGATGGTGTCTGCTCTGCTCTCCCATCATAGTCTCAGAATTGTTGTGGTAGGCAACTATCAGGCTTCCGCCCTATGCCTCCATCTCGGTCCTCCTTTGTATAGTTAAGTCTTGATTGTTGTTGGTGTCACTGGGAGGAATTGTCCTCCTGGCCAATTGTCCGTGAGGACCCTCTGTTTCTATAAAGGAAGAGTTGCTGTGCAGGAGACACGTTTATGGGCCGGATCTTGTTGCAGCAAGGCTTTGGCGCTCACTGAGTCTGCCTCTTGAACGTGTCCCTTATGCGAGTGGTTGAAATCTGGTGTCATCTCACACCGACCACTAGATGCCCTCGTTTCTGGGTCTCCAATGGAGTGTAGGTCAGCTACTGCCTGAGGCCACTCAGCAGGAATTACAGCAAAAACTGCAGTTTCCTCCTCCTGTCTAGGCAGCCCAGGAGCAGTCCGACTAGAACCGCAGTTCATCTGGTCAAGCTGCCACAGGGCAGGCCACCCACATGCAAAAGCCGCTGCTTGGAGCCCAGGTGGGCCTGCAAAACGTGTGGGGCGGGTCCCAGGGCAGGGCGGGTCTCAGGGCGGGGCAGGGTCTCAGGGCGGGGCGGGGTCTCAGGGCGCCACCAGGCCATGGCGTGGCGAACCGCAATGGCTGCAAGTCTGCTTTTTCTGCTTTCCACGTTTCTAAGCACCCTCGTTCCGCACTCCAGCGCAGCAAACACTGATTGCTGGGCGCACCTCCGCAAGGAAGTTACTCCCACTCTCCGACACGAAGGCCGAGAGTCCAGCCTCTCCCCGCAGGCGTCTGGGTCTCCCGTGAGTCCCCAGAAGCTGGATTTCGGGGTGATAGGGAGCTAATCTCCCCTAGGGTTGGGAAAAATGCCGCAGGACCCTTCCCCCGCCACCAGTCCGACCCACGCGCCTCCGCACCTTATCCCTTCTGAGTTCGCTCTTTCCTCTTCCCTCTTAGCTGTAAATCCACCCTTCAGCCAGCTCTCCTGTGGTTCTGGGTGGCAGACGCTCTGTCCTCCAGTTGTATTTTTGAAATTGCTGTGCGCGGCGCAGTTCATTTGTTTAACTTTGCCGCCTTCTTGGTTCTCCTCTCTCAAAATGGCTAAAGGACTTGAATGTAAGACGGGAAATCCTAAAAATCCTCCAAGTCGGTGTCGGCGGCCTCCGGGGCCCCGAGGATCTCACTGCGCAGCTCGGCCAGGTCGGTGACGTGGATGGGCCCGTCCTGCAGAAAGATGGTCTCTTCCTTCACCGAGAGCCACTGCGCCGAGTCCGCGGCCGCCGCCATAGCAGCTTCCGTGGCCGCCCACGAGCTCATGGCCCTGGCTGAGGTGCTGACTGAGAGGAGCAGCCGCCCGGCCTGGGGAGACGCGAGCAGGAGTCGCCGCGCTCACCAGTCCATCTTTTAGTTGTATTTCCGAAACTGCCATGCGAGGCAACAGATCAGCCGTTCAACTCCGCCGCCATCTTCCAGAGCCATAGATTTTAAAGTGAGATCTTTGGCTCACCTGCATCAGTATCATCCCGCGTCCCCCTCTCTTTTATTCTAGTTGTAGAGCATCTGGTCAGCCAGCCCTCCGGTAGTTCTGGATGGTGTCTGCTCTGTTTTCCAGTTGTAGTTTCAAAATTGTTGTGGTAGGCAACAGTCAGGCGTCCGCCCTATGCCGCCATCTTGGTCCTCCCTAAAGTGCTTTTTAAAAAATAACTTAGGCCGAAACCGGTTTGGCTCAATGGATAGAGCGTCAGCCTGCGGACTCAAGGGTCCCAGGTTCGATTCCGGTCAAGGGCATGTACCTTGGTTGCGGGCACATCCCCAGTAGGGAGTGTGCAGGAGGCAGCTGATCGATGTTTCTCTCTCATCGATGTTTCTAACTCTCTATCCCTCTCTCTTCCTCTCTGTAAAAAAATCAATAAAATATATTTAAAAAAAATAACTTAGAAGCTACTTGAATATTCATTTGAATGAATTTGAGGTAACAGGACTCTATGTAACTTTTAAAGATATTATTGATAATGTTTTTTTTCAAATTATAAGAGAAAGTTTATTTAGAAAGTCAGAGAGATAGAAAAAAGTGAGCCAGCTGGGCTGCGTGTGCGCAGGAAACAACTCGTAGAGGCAAAAGAATGGTCTGAAGCTTAGGGAAAAGAAAGCAGAGGTAACACAACCTGGGGGAAATTGAGGGGGAAAGACATAGGCTTGCTCAAGAGAGAGAAAACACATCCTGGGGGAAAAAGGGGGTGGAGAAATTCCTAGGAGCGCTCAAGAGAGGGAACACCTGGAGTAATTTTGTGTATGTTTTACCATATTTTGGTAATTGACCCGAATGGCACTATTATATATTCTTTTAAGACCTCAGAATTACCTTATGTAGATGTGGTGCTAGCAACTGCTTTTACATAGAAAAATGTAGAATGGTAAAATGCTGAAATATGACTTTTATTTAGTGATTTCAAGCGTACTCTAATCACACCTTGGCAGCATAGTAGAAAATTTATGCATGTAATAATTGCCATTTTAATTTTGGTAGAGAAAGTGTTTGGATATGATAGTTTCTTGTATATGAAAAGAGCAACATCTGTTTGAAGAATTTGCACGGCATGGTTACAGAAGTCCCAGTAACTGTTCACGGTATTAAAAATACTTATTATTTTGCCTATTGCATTGGTACTGTTTTACTTGAAAGAAGGGAAATAATATGAAAATCAAGAGTAGTTTATTTGGGTATGTGTATGGGAGGGTTGCAGACATGAAGCAGGTATTTTACTATAGATATAGATAGATATGTTTTCTTCTGGTTTCCCCCTCCCCCTTGTATACCTTGATTTTAATTTTTATCAAGTCTGTCTGTCTGGCCTTTGCCGCTGTGGCCCATTGATCTGTCCATCTGTCTGTTACAGTGCATATTGGGTACTTCCAGAAGTATGAATTCAGTGATGCAAAGGACAGGCGGGCTGCAGCAGCAAAGGTAGGACAGAATCATTCCAAAGAAAAGTCACTAAAGGACCATTAAACACATATACGCGTGCATATATTGGCAGCAAGTACCTCATTTCACACTGTTTAGCCTACAAATCTTTATGGAAAGCCTGTTCTGACATAACAAATTTAATAATGTATTTATAAGGACACAGTTTTATTTTTCTTTTAAACTAGAAGCTTACATTGGCACTGAAGAAACAAAATAAATTGGTGCAAACAGTTGAAGAAAACAAAATGAAAGGCTTATATATAAGGTGTGAAGTGCTAGGTTGATTATTTATATTACTTTAGTATTGTTTGTAAAGTGAGGAATTACAGGGTTAGCTGAATGATACAGATATTCACAACAGTTTTCTTTGCTATTAGATTTCTAAAATAAAGGGGCTATGTTTTTCCAAATAAGTTAATACAGTGCTTCTCAAAACTTCCTAAATAAAAAGACAGATAAAAGTTTTTATTTGGTTTTCATAGAAGATTGCTGTTTTCAAAATTACTGTAAAACCTAAGATCTTAAGTATCCACAGCCTAAATTCTGACCCAAAAGGCTGTTAGTAGTTAACACTTTAAACAGTTTTTGTTTGTTTGTTTTTTTTTAAAGATACTTGTTTATAGAGAGAGGAAGGGACAGGGAGAAAGAGAAACATGTGAGAGCAAAACATCAGCTGCCTCTTGCACGTACCCTACTGGTGATCAAGCCTGCAACCAGCCTGCAATCCTGATGCCTAACCGAGTTATACCGGCAAGGGCAGTAGTTATCACTTGAATAAACTATATACTATATTGAGGCGATCTATTCTACTTTCTTGAATGTGGAAACATTTTGAAGTGAAGTTTCATGGTGTACCATAGTAGAGAGAGGTACTTTGATTGAGTAGTGTTAAAACAAGATATTTTGGTGTGCTTTAAGATGGCCCCATTTTTTTGCCTTGAAAAATTCTTTTTGCATTCCTTATTTCATATTTAGCACCTTCTTCCAAATGTGTTTTAGGTATTTCATGATTTAAATAGATTATAAATCTTTTTTACCTTTTGTAGTATGAAAATATTAAAATGAGTAATTGTCATGAATCTATAATTTATTCAAAATTGTCATATCTGGCAGTCCAACTCAATAGAAAGCAAAATAGTTCTGAATTTTAGAGACTGACCTTTGTTTTAATCATGACTCAGCTACTATTGACATTTTAAAAGTAACATTTACTTTTTAGTTTCTCTCTTAAACTGCATGTTGGTGGTGTCTTTACAAAATTTGGTTAATATGGGAACTGTTTAACTGGATCCTAAATCATTGTTAAGATTTGATTTTTTAAAAAGTGTGCTTTCTTATGTCAATAAGTAATCTACAACTGAAATGATTTATTTTCAAAGAAAAATGAGTTCTATTTGTGTCCTTTCTCATTTCCTGCTCCAGTTCCACCTTACTCTGCAAGTTGCTGTGTTTTTTTTTTTAACAGTATATTGTTAATTTAACAATTGTACAGTATTTTTTCATATGATCATATAAGTTTATCATTTTCCCTATTGCTGAACCTTTTATTTCATTCTGTATCATGTGTCTTCTTCCCTTTTCCTTTCTAGACCTAACCTAATCTTGGAAATGGGCTTGTTGGGCTTGGGTATAGACATGTATAGTTTTGTTTGGTTGTGGGTTTTTTTTGCTTATTTGTTTTGGTTTGTTTTGTTTTTTAAAAATATATTTTTATTGATTTCAGAGAGGAAGGGAGAGGGAGAGTGAGATAGAAACATCAATGATGAGAGAGAATCATTGATCGGCTGCCTCCCACATGCCCCACACTGGGGATGGAACCTGCATGTGCCCCGACCTGGAATTGAACTGCAACCTCCTGGTTCATAGGTCAACGTTCAACCACTGAGCCATGCCAGTCGGGCTTATTTATAGTTTTTACAAATAAGACTGGACGTTTTCAAAAAAGGTTATTGGGTTTATCTTTACACCAGCAGTGTGTGAACTATCATTTTCTCTATACCCTTGCTGACACTATTAAGAATCTTAAGTTTTTCAATACTTTGATAAAGAAAATACTAATGGTTGTTTTACCATTTTTCTGAATTGACTTTTCAAATCCATTGTACCTTTTCTTAATGTCTTAATGTATGATAATGTTTTTTTAAAAAAAATACATTTTACTGATTTTTTACAGAGAGGAAGGGAGAGGGAGAGAGAGTTGAAAACATCGATGAGAGAGAAACATCAATCAGCTGCCTCCTGCACACCCCCCATTGGGGATGTGCCCGCAACCAAGGTACATGCCCTTGACTGGAATCAAACCTGGGACCCTTGAGTCCACAGGCTGATGCTCTATCCACTGAGCCAAACCGGTTAGGGGTGATAATTGTTATAGCTCTTTTCTCCAGTCTGTTCTTGTTTTTTAGTTTTTTTGTTGTTTTTTTTCAGAGAGGAGAAGGGTGGGGGTAGAGAGAAACATCGATCCATTTTTTGCCTCCCATATGTGCTCCCACTGCAAATCGAACCCACAACCTAGGCATGCGCCCTGACTGGAAATTGAATCAGCAATCTTTGAGTGCATGGAAGATGCTCCAACCAACAGCCAAAACAGCAGGGCTGTTGTTTTGTTTTGTTTTTAAAGTAAATCTTTATTGTTGAAAGTATTACATATGTCCCCTTTTTCCCCTCATTGACCCCCTCCAGCCCGTGCCCCCCCCCCCGTTGTTTTTTTTAAAGACAGTAATATATGTATGTGGTAACAAAAGAAAAAGACCTATTATGCCTTCAAATAATTACATTTATTGCTTTAATACACCCTTTTTTCATCACCCTTTGACATGATCTGTTTCCTCCTCTTTTGTGTTTCATCTTGGAGATTCCCACTTTATGCCAGTTATGTTTTTGTTATCACAGTCTTTTTGTCTTGTGATAATAGCTAAATCTTAATTTGCTCATAATTTAGTTTCTAAAAGTCACACTATTATGTCTAGGATTATAATATCATTCAGTGACAGTCCAAGCACTATATTAGAATTATTGTTTTGTTTGTAATAGTTGAGAGATTTTATTACCATAGCTGTAATTACAGTACTTGTTTGTTGAAATGAAAACTGAAAACAGGTATACAAAATAGTTGATTACTAGTCATGTATTGAAAGTAGGAAGAGATTCAACACCACCAGATAAACCAGTTCTGAGGTTATCCCTTAGATAAATTTTAACAGCACCACCTTCTTCAGTATTTATCAAAATACAAAAGAAAAAAAGTAGAGGTTGTTTTTTAATGTCAAATCTGACCTTTTTAGGCTGAGGGAGTGAAAGGACATGTGGACGAAGGTTCTGAGGAGCTAGGCTATAAGATGACCAGCCACCTGTCCATGCTCCTACTGGTGAGACCCAGGCAACCTGGAGCAAGAAGCATACATGGGGACCATGGGGAACTCCTGTTCTGGCCAGAAGGGTCCCACCAACGTACCATTGCTAACCTAAAGGAAAGCTGGGAATCCCTCCAAAGGATTTGTGAGTGGTGGTCACAGCCCCTGGACCATCCCCTGGGCATTGGGGTAAGCATAGGTACAAGCACAGATGCTATAGGATACAAATGACCCAGTGAGAGAGAGCCAATCAGGGACTGTAGGTGACCATGCAGAATGTATTGTGGGTGGTTTGACCACTGAACACTCCAGATGGGAGACAGACTATGGGTAGATTGGACTCAAGCCATTACTACAGAACCTAAACTAGGCACATGTCTCCCTTCTCTGTGTTCAAGGGTCTTCTTAGCTTGTATTTGTAACTATTTTTAAACTGAGTGTGGGTTAAAACCAACCACAAAAATGGATCTCATCACAGATCTAAAGTCCAGAGGAGGAGGTTGAGCTGATCTGACAGCGACTTCTAGAGGCCCTGGGTGCCCCAACTCCCTTCTCAGTACTAAACAGTGGGTTGATTCTCTTTTTACAATAAAAAAAGCTAAATAATATTGCAGAGGAGTACCAGAAACTGTCTTTTTGGAACAAGAACTATTTACATTAAATAAAAACCGCTTTGCAGGCTGTATTTGCATTTGTATAGTATTATGAACAACACTGGGACCGACCCTGGAGACAGTTTCTAGCACTCATACCACAGGGTGAAGGAGGGAGTGAGGGGGGAGAGAGAAGTACGACTCACTTCTGGTTCTGGAGAAGATTGGACAGCCAGTCCAGTCCCTCATGGAGCCCATTGCCACTGGTGTAATAGGTAGCCTGAATGTACCAGTTCCTGTAGTGCAGGCTCAACTTATTCATGATCTCGGTCACATTCAGGGCATTGGGGAAGTCCTGATTGTTAGCGAACACCAGCAGGACAGCATCTTTGAACTCGTCCTCCACCAGCATCTGAATAATCTCCTCTTGGGCATCGTTTAAGCCCTTTCTTGGTCATTGCTGTCAATCGATAAGATGAAACCTGTGTGTTCTTGAAGTAATGGCTCCAAAGAGGCCGGATTGTGTCCTGGCTGCCCATGTCCCAAACGGTGAAGCTCTTGTTTTTATATTTCACTAGAGGCCTGGTGCACAGATTCGTGCACACTCAAAGGAAATTAATTAGAAGGTGGCCAGCTGGGCGGGACTGGGCGAGATGGGCTGGACATGCCCTGGAACCAACCTCCCGTGGTCCTTCCCCAGTCAGCTGCACCTGGGGTGGCGCTGGGGCTCGAAGGGCATCTGCCAAATGAGTGGGGTCCTTCCGGCAGATGGGGTCCCTCGGCCTGGCCTGAGGGGATTGGGCCGAAACTGGCAGTCCAACATCCCCCAAGGGGTCCCGGAGTGCAAGAGGATACTCTGCAAAGTTGCCTGTCTCTCAGCAGCTCCTGTGTACTAGTATTGTGGGTGGTCTGCCCACTGAAACTCCAGATGGGAGATAAACTGGTAGTCAGTGCGTGTCAACCTGTCGGCTCATCGGCTGGTCACTTAGTCTTTTATATATATAGATAGATATATAGTTGGTGTCCAATGGTGAGAATGGTGGTCACAATCTCACCCAGCTTCAATTTGTATTGGATATTGGTCTTCCCTGCAGCGTCCAGGCTTATTGCAAGAATGCGCATTTATTTTTTGCCAAAAAGGCCCTTCCCAAAGATGTTCCCCTTGCTGTAGACCAGAGGGAGAGACACTGGCCAGAGAAACCCTTGGTGGCTATGGTGCTCCCGCCGCTGCTGCTGCTCCTCTTCCTCCCCTCTCATCCCCCCTCCTCCCCCTCCTCCTCCTCCAAGAGGCCCTGGTATCTGGTATTTATTTACCTTCTACAATTGAAACTTTGTAGCCTGGAGCGGAGCCAAGCCTCCTGCTCGCTCCGTGGCCGGCAGCCATTTCTGTTGGAGTTCATGTATCTTCTATAATTGAAACTTTGTAGCCTTAAGCGGAGGCCTGGGCCTGCCAGGGTGTGCGGAAAGCTTTGCTTCTTCCGTTGCCAGGGGCAACTCTAGCCTCCTCCTCTTTCCAGCTCTGTGGCTGCCGCCGTTTCTGTTTGGATTTGTTTACCTTCTATAATTGAAACTTTGTAGCCTTGAGTGGAGGCTTAGGCGGAGAAGGGCAGGCCGAAAGCTTGGCTTCATCCATTGCCTGGGAAACCCAAGCCTCTCTCCTCCTCTCTGTGGCTGTAGCCATCTTGGTTGGGTTTATTTGCATACTCGCTCTGATTGGCTGGTGGGCGTGGCTTGTGGGTGTAGCAGAGTGATGGTTAATTTGTGTATTACTATTTTATTATATAGGATATATATATATATAGACTAGTGGCCCGGTGCACGAAATTTGCGCACGGGGGGCGTGTACCTCAGCCTGGCCTGCACCCTCTCCAATCTGGGACCCCTCGAGGGATGTCCGACTGCCGGTTTAGGCCCGATACCTGTGGGGTCGGGCCTAAACTGGCAGTCAGACATCCCCCTTGTAATCCGGTACCACTGGCTCCTAACTGCTCACCTGCCTGCCTGATTGCCCCTAACCGCTTCTGCCTGCCAACCTGATCACCCTCAACTGCCCCCCCCCCCCCCCCCCCCCGCTGGCCTGATCACCCCCAACTGCCCCCCCCCCCCCGCTGGTCTGATCGCCCCCCACTGCCGGCCTGCTCACCCCCAACTGCTCCCCCCTGCTGGCTTGCTCACCCCCAACTGGCCCCCTCTGCCGGCATGCTCGCCCTCAACTGTCCCTCCCCCCCCCCCCCCCCCCGCCAGCCTGGTCACCCCCAACTGCCCTCCCCTCCTGGCCTGATCGCCCCTAACCGCCTCTGCCTCGGCCCTGCCACTATGGCTTTATCTGAAAGGTCTCCCGGAAGGTATGCTGGTCTAATTAGCATATTACCCTTTTATTAGTATAGACTAACGTTCCCGTTGCATGAAAAATCCTGCAATAGGGTTTCCTGCTGCACTCTACCCCGCCCTGCCTGCTCTCCTCCCTTGTCCCCTGCCTTGCCTTCTCCACCAGCCCCCCTGCTTTTCTCCCTTCTCCGCCAGCCCGCCCGCTTTTCCCTTCTCCCCCTGGCCCGCCTTCTCCGCCAGCCCGCCCGCTTTTCCCTTCTCCCCCTGGCCCCGCCTCCGCTCCTCCCTTCTCCCCTGGCCCGCCTTCTCCTCCAGCCCGCCCGCTTTTCCCTTCTCCCCCCGGCCCCGCCTCCGCTCCTCCCTTCTCCCCTGGCCCACCTTCTCCGCCAGCCCGCCCGCTTTTCCCTTCTCCCCCCGGCCCCGCCTACGCTCCTTCCTTCTCCCCCGCCCCGCCTTCTCTGCCAGCCCACCTGCTCTCCTTCCTTTGCCCCCCGGCCCCACCTCCGCTCCTCCCTTCTCCCCCGCCCCGCCTTCTCCGCCAGCCCGCCTGCTTTTCTCCCTTCTCCCCTGGCCCCGCCTCCGCTCCTCCCTTCTCCTCCCCCGGCTTGCTTGCTTCTCCGCAGCTTTGCTCCCTTCTGCAGCTCTTCGCTTCTTTCTACGCTGTCTTGATATGCAAATTAGCCGCCATCTTTGTTGGGGTAATTTGCATACTCGTCCTGATTGGTTGGTGGGAGTGGCTTGGCTGGTGGGCGTGGCTTGGGCGTAGCAAAGGTGCGGTCAATTTGCATATTTGTCTATTATTAGGTAGGATATTCCTTCTATCACCTGCCGCCATTGCACTTAAATAAATCAAATGATTATGCACAGTGATAATATCCTTCTTTCTATTTAAGGAAACCTTTTATTTATTTTATTAAATTCTTATTAAATTCTGGACATTCCTTAGACATGAAATCTTTGATTTTTCAAATTTTAGATAGCATAGAAATAATCCTATATAATAAAGAGGTAATATGCAAATTGACCATCATTCCAACACACAAGATGGCCGCCCCCATGTGGACACAAGATGGCTGCCACAAGATGGCCGGCAGGGAAGGGTAGTTGTGGGAGATAAGGCCAGCAGGGGAGGACAGTTGGGAGGGACCAGGCCTGAAAGGGAGGGCAGTGGGGGGTGATCAGGCCTGCAGGGTAGGGCAGTTTGCGGGGGGGGAAACAGCCCTGCAGGGGAGGACAGTTAGGGGCGACCAGGCCAGCAGGGGAAGGCAGTTGGGGGTGACCAGGCCAGCAGGGGAGGGCAGTTAGGCCCAATTGGGCCAGCAGGGGAGCCATTAGGCGTTGATCAGGCTGGCAGGGGAGTGGTTAGGGGGTGATCAGGCTGGCAGGCAGAAGCGGTTAGGGGCAATCAGGCAGGCAGGCAGGCAAGCGGTTGGGAGCCAACAGTTCTGGATTGTGAGAGGGATGTTCAACTGCCCTCGAGGGGTCCCAGATTGGAGAGGGTGCAGGCTGGGCTGAGGGACACACCCCCACTGTGCATGAATTTTGTGCACAAGGCCTCTAGTTTCCTTCATGTAGTGCATGTATGAGGGCAAGTGAAGAATATAGAAGCCAAGTTTGAGATGTATTCATTAACAAGTTTTGGTACATCATAGTTATGTAAGTTCAAATGCTTACCTCAGCAAGTTTCAAATTAAGTGTCATGGATCTAAAGAATCATAGATAGTAGGTCAAAATTTGTCAATTTTGTTTTAA
This sequence comes from Ia io, assembly GCA_025583905.1. Classification (NCBI taxonomy): domain Eukaryota; kingdom Metazoa; phylum Chordata; class Mammalia; order Chiroptera; family Vespertilionidae; genus Ia; species Ia io. The sequence goes on from JAJQQW010000002.1 coordinate 120,992,749, forward strand.
ATAATCTTCAAGCATAATGTGTGCAAGTGTGAAATTCTTGTTGCATTTTCCAAGAAGTATCTTCAGTGGGAAAGTCTCCCAAGAACATTACCCTCCATGTTTTTCCTTTCTCTTTTACCTTCCTTTTCCTGAGGGTAGCTTAGAAGTAAATATTCAAAACTGGAAAATTTGAGGATTAGTGTTGTTTAGTTATAAAATTTTTTTAAAAGGCATATAGCTTTTAAATCATTTGGGAATTCTGTGATTGTCATCCTCAACCCTCTTAAGCACCTCCCTCTACTGCTGGGCTAGAAAGCCAAAAATGTTATTTCTCATACTATTTACATTAAGGTTTTGGATGTGAAATAGTAGCTGGAATTAGGGGTGTGTGTGTGTGTGTGTGTGTGTGTGTGTGTGTGTGTGTGTGAGAGAGAGAGAGGGGGGGGGTCTGAAAGTTCCTTTTCTGTGCCTCCCCCCCCCCCCCGTTTTTTTATTGCTAGGTTTTGAAGATGTGAGGTTTTTCTGCAGAAATGCAGTATTGCATTGTCCATTCTGCACCTTCCTGCATTATCAGGGGGCATCTGTGGCAAAGGCTAGACTCTGTTTTGTTGTGTATCACCTAGCTTTGTGGGTATCTATAAGCAGTTGTGGCAGTGGTGACTTCTGGTTCCAGCTTTCTTATCTTTGGATCACACAGTTACCTGCTGTTCAAATTTAGTGGTTCCATTGGTGACTTATGGAGGGGGACAACTCATTGTGATTTGGTCTTGTAATGTTATAGTGTCATTACTTGCAGACATAGCTTTATAGCCCCCCTCCTCAGTCCTTCTAACAGTTAAGCACCCAATTCCTTTTATTAATTCTCTCTTTCTATCTAGCTCTAGCGGTTTCTATCACCTATACCAAATCTTTATTGATAGAAGTCAAGAGCATCTTTTTGTGACAAGATACTACTATTACATTTTGCATACTGCTCTTTCACTTTGCATATGGTACTGTATGAACTTGGGCTACATAACAAATTTATTCTATTGTATGTCATTGACTAAGCATTAATTATATTGCAGGTTTTCAGTGACTCTTACTATAAGTCTCAACAGCTTTCATATTCTTCTAAACTTTTTTTTTTTGGCGCATTCCATATATCATAAAATTTTGTTATGGGTATGCTTCCATGTCTGCAGACAGATCAGTTTTCTTCTTGCTTTTTATTTTATTAATATATTTTTATTCATTTCAGAGATTGGGAGAGGAGGGAGAGAGAGAGATATGGAAACATCAATGATGAGAATCATTGATCGCCTGCCTCCTGCACGCTCCCTACTGGGGATTGAGCCCACTAGGGAGTGAGCCCACAGCCTCAACATGTGCCCTGACCAGGACCTCCTAATTCCTAGGTTGATGCTCAGTCACTGAGCTACACCAGCTTGGCCTTCTTGGTGTTTTAATTGCTGCATAAATACAGGATACTTCAGATATTGTGAGTTCAGTCATATATCACTATAGTAAATGAGTATCGCAATAAAGTGAGTCACAATTTTTTTGTTTCCTGGGGCATATAAAAGTGGTGCTTATACTACTGCCCATTCAGTGTGCAATAGCATGTGTCTAAGAAACAATATACATACCTTAATTAAAAATATTTTATTGCTAAAAAATGTGAATTATCATCTGAGCCTTCAGCAACTCATAATCTTTTTACTGGTGGAGGTTCTTGCCTCGGTGTTGGTGGCTGCCGTCTGATCAGGGTGATGGTTGCTGAAGTTTGGGTGGCTGTAGAAGATGCTTAAGATAAGATAACAGAGAAGTTTGCTATCAATTAACTCTTCCTTTCATGAATGATTTCTCTGTAGTACACAGTGCTGTTTGATAGCATTTTATTTGTTTTTAAAGTATATTTTTATTGATTTCAGAGAGGAAGGAGGAGAGAAAGAAACATCAATGTTGAGAGAATCATTGTTGGGCTGCCCTTGATTAAACTTATCCTAATATCTCCCTGTATACCACATTAAGAGTAAAAACACTTTCAGAGCGCTTGACTAATTTCCCTTGTGATGAAGTACTAGTATTTACAAATTGAACTTTAACGTCACATGCTCTTCGAACTCAAGAGAAAGCAACATATAACTAACTGACCATGTCTGAAAATGGGTTCAGGTAGGAATTTTCCTGCTCTGTCTAGAGTTTGTCCTTGTTATTTATTAATAGTCATTGCAAATGCTGGCATCACAGGAAACTGTTTTCAAATTAATTTAAATGGAAGGCCAGTGTTAGACATGGCTTCAGAGATACGTTGTGCCAATAGTTGGTCTTGAGACATATTCTGTTGATGCCGCCGCTTTCTTTCAGCTTCAGAATGTCAACAAAAACAACCAAATGCACTACTGACAATGACAGATCGAAACACGTGTGCGATTGGCGCCAGCAAGAGTTTCATATGTATCGCATATGCACGAGTCAACGTTTATTTTGAAGTTGCCAGTGCGCGTCATATGTACCGGATGGACGGTCAGTCACTTAGCCTTTTATATATATAAATTGCAGCAGTTCAGTCACATCATCAGGCTCCACTTCTAATTCTAGTTCTCTTGATGTTGCCACCACATCTATAGTTACTTCCTCCACTGAAGTCTTGAACCCTTCAAAGTTATCCATGATGGCTGGAATCAACTTCTTCCAAACTCCTGTTCATGTTGATATTTTGTCTTTTTTCTGTGAATCATGGATGTTCTTTTTGTTTGTTAATCCTCACCCGATGATATTTTTTCCATTGATTTTAGATAGAGTGAATGGGAGGGAGAGAAACATCGATATGAGAGACACATCAATTGGTTGCCTCCTGTATGAATCCCGATCGTACCTGCAACCCAGGTACATGCCCTTGACCTGGAATTGAACCTGCCACCCTTCAATGAGTAGGCTGATGCTCCAGCTACTGATCCACACTGGCCAGGGCACAAATGTTCTTTCTTAGTGGCATCTAGCATTTGGAATCCTTACCGGAGGGTTTTTCAATTTACTTTGCCCAGATCCATCAGAGGAATCACTCTCTATGACGGCTATAGTCTTATGAAATATATTTCTTAAATAATAAGAGTTAAAAGTAAAATTTACTCCTTTATCCAAGAGTTACAGAATGGATGCTGTGTTAGCAGGCATGAAAACGTTAATCTCATTGTACATCTCTGTAAGAGCTCTTAGGTGACCAGGTGCACTATCCATCAGCAGTAAGTAATACTTGGAAAAGACACTTTTTTCCTTTTTTTTCTGAGTAGTAGGTCTCAACAATGGGCTTAAAATATTCAGTGAACTGTGTTGTAAACAGATGTGCTGTCATCCAGGCTCTGTTGTTCCATTTATAGAGCATAGACAGTACATTTAGTATAATTCTTAATGGCCCTAGGACTTTTTGAACAGTAAGTGACCATTGACTTCAACTTTAAGCCACAAACTACATTAGTTCCTGAATATTTCTATATAGGTTAAGAGAATTAACCTATTCTTTGAAGCCTTAAAGCCAGGCATTGACTTCTTTCTAGCCAGGAAACCCTAGATGGAGTCTTCCAGTATAAGGCTGCTCTGTTTACATTGAAAATCTGCTGTTTAGCCCTCGCTGGTTTGGCTTGGTGGATAGGACGTCAGCCCATACACTGAAGGGTCCCAGGTTTGATTCTGGTCAAAGGCATGTACATCAGTTGCATGCTTGATCCCTGGCCCTGGTTGGGGCATGTGCAGGAGGCAACCAATCAATGTGTCTCTCACATTGATGTTTCTCTCTCTGACTCTCCCCCTCCCTTCCACTCACTCTGAAAATCAATGGAAAAATATCCTCTTGTGAGGATTAAGAAAAAAGAAAGAAAATCTTTTGTTTACTGTAGCCACCACCTTCATTAATTTTCTGAGCTAGACCTGGATAACTGGCTGCAGCTTGTATGTACATCAGCACTTACTGTTTCACCTTGCACTTTTATATTACGGAGGTGTGTCTTATTCCTCCATGAACAAACGTCTGATACTTCCAACTTTTCTTCTGCAGTGTTCTACCTCTCAGACTTTATAGAATTAAAGAGAGTTAGGGCCTTGCTCTGGATAAAGCTTTGGCTTAGGGAAACGTCGAAGCTTCTGTATAGACCACTAAAACTTTCTCCATATCAGTAATAAGGCTGTTTTTTTTTTTTTTTTTTTTTCATTCATGTGTTTATTAGAGTAGCACTTTTAATTTCCTTGAAGAACTTTTTCTTTTCATTTGCAGCTTGATTAGTTGGCACAAGAGGTCTAGTTTTTGGCTTATCAGCTTTCAACATGCCTTCCTCACTATTATTTCTAGCTTTTGATTTAAAGTGAAAGACTTGTGACTCTTTTACTTGAATACTTAGAGGTCATTGCTGGGTTATTAATTGGCCTAATGTTAATATTGTCATGTCTCAGGTAATAGGGAAAGGGAGAAAACCTAGCATAAGGGGGGGAACAGAGGGAAAACGGCCTGTTGATGGAGCAGAGCACACACACATGTAAGTTCAACACCTTATGTGGGCACAGTTCATGGCATCTCAAAATAATAACATCAAAGATCACTGATCACAGTTCACCAAAACAAATCGTAATAATGAAAAAGTTTGAAATATTGTTAGAATTACCAAAATGTGATGTAGAAACACAAAGTGAACAAATAAATGCTGCTGGAAAAATTGCACCAATTGACTTGCTCGACTCAGGCTTGCCACAAACCTTCAATTTATTTTAAAAAATGAAGTGTCTGCAAAGCTAATAAAGTGGTGTGCTTGTATATACTAAGTATGAGTACAACATAATTTTTAGGCAGTCTCTTGGGGAAATGTAGGTTATTCTTGTTTTATTGGGTTTCCAAATAATTTGCCTGTTAAATTTCTTATTTGTACACTCCTACACTTGCATATTTCTGTTGAGTAGGTTCCTAGAAGTGGAATCTCTGGGTTTGAGGTCACGTGCATAAGTTTTGGTCAGTTCCGCCAAATTTCTCACAAAAGTTTTTACCAAATGTGCCAGCCATCTAACATGTGGTGGGCCATTTCCCCACACCTTTGTCCCTGAATATTAACAGTTTTTTAAGATCTTAGCCATTGGGAGAGATTAAAAGCACTCGTATTGAGAATGAATATTTTGTTTTCCAGCCCGTTGTATTGTGTGAATTCATAAACAGTTTATTTTTGTTGGGTTGTCTTTTATAGACATTGTGTTTATTTACCTTTTATTATAAATGTTGCGATTGTTTCTATACAGAAGTTTTATACTTTTTGGCTTTGAGTTTCTATCATTGTTTAAAAAGGCAGTACAAAACAATAGTCTACAAATTTTGGGCCATCAGCAACTCTTACAGAGCTTAGAGATAAAGCTAGATAGAAACGAAACATAATGTAGAATTTGAGTCCATTTAAACTGAGATTTTAAATGGAGTCTATAACTTACTTAATTCTATTTCAGATCAAATTCTGAGATGAATAAAAAGCTAGGCTTTGGAGGCCTTTCCATGTATGTTAATTGGGATTTAAAAAAAATTCCCCTCCCCAAAGATATAAACAAGTGGAAGAATATACCATGTTCATGGATTGGTAGAATCAACATCATTAAAATGTCCATACTACCCAAAGCAATGTATAGATTCAATGCACTCCCTATTAAAATACCAATGGCATACTTCACAGACCTAAACAAACACTCCAAAAATTTATATGGAACCAAAAAAGACCCCAAATAGCTGCAGCAATCTTGAGAAAGAAGAACAAAGTTGGAGGGATCACAATACCAGAAATCAAGTTATATTACAAAGCCACTGTACTCAAAACAGCCTGGTACAGGCACAAGAACAGGCATATAGACCAATGGAACAGAACAGAGAAGCCAGAAATCAACTCAAGCCACTATGTTCAATTAATATTTGACAAAGGAGGCAAGAACATACATTGTAGCAGAGATAGTCTCTTCAATAAATGGTATTGGGGAAATTGGACAGGTATGTGCAAAAAAATGAAACTAGACCACCAACTTACACCATAGACAAGAATAACTCAAAATGGATAAAAGACTTAAATATAAGATGTGAAATAATAGTCCTAGAAGAAACCATAGGCACCAAAATCTCAGACATTTCTTGTAGCAATATGTTTACTGATATATCTCCTAAGACAATGGAAATTAAGGAGAAAATAAACAAATGGGACAACATGAGAATAAAAAGCTTCTGCATGGCAAAAGAAATCATCATCAAAATAACAAGAGATCCCACCACATGGGAGGACATATTTGCCAACACCACATCTGATAAGGGATTAATCTCCAAAATATATAGGGAACTCATACAACTTAACAAAGGAAGACGAACAATCCAATTAAAAAATGGGCAAAGAACCTAAATAGATACTTCTCCAAAGTGGACATACAGAAAGGCAAGACACATATGAAAAAATGCTCAAAATCACTAATCATCTGAGAGATGCAAATCAAAACGATGAGATATCACCTCACACCTGTCAGAATGACTATCATCAACAAATCAACCAATGATAACTGTTGTTGAGGTTGCGGAGAAAAAGGAACCCTAGTACACTGCTGGTGGGAAAGCAGACTGGTGTAGCCACTGTGTAAAGTATGGAGTTCCCTCAAAAAATTTAAAACGGGACTCCCATTTGACTCAGTCATCCCAGTTCTAGGAATATATCTTAAGAAACCTGAAACACTCATCAGAAAGAATATATGCACCCCTATGTCCATAGCGCAATTTACAATAGCTAAGACTTGGAAATAGCCTAAGGGCTATCAGCAGATGAGTGGTAAAAAAGCCATGGTACATTTATACAATGGAATATTCTACGGCAATAAAAAAGAAAGAACTCTTACCATTTACAACAGCATGGATGGACCTGAGAGAAATAAGCCAGTCAGTGAAAGTTAAGTATCACATGATCTCACTCATTCGTGAAATCTAATGAACCAAATAAAACTGATGGTCAAAAATAGACCCAGAGTTATAGAAGCATGAACAGACTGTTTTTGAACCTCAGAGGGAAGGCAGAGAAGGGTGGGTGGGAAGAGATCAACCAGTGAACTTGTATGCATATGTGTATAACCCGTGGACATAGATAATGGGGTGGTGACTGGGGGGCTGGGGAGGACCTGAGCGGGCTGGAAGAGTTTAATGGGGGGAACAAGGAGGACCTATGGAGTACTTTCAACAGTAAAGATTAAAAGAAAAGAAACGCCCCTCCCCCATATTCTGATATGGCTTGGGCTGTGTTCTGCACATCAGTTTTTTAAAAGCTCCTCAGATGATTCTAATATGCTACCAAAGTTAATAAATACTTGATCAAAGGATTAGAGAATGATAGTGCATTATATTAAAACCTCAGCTGGGACAGATGGCATAATCAGACCCATTTAAAAAATAATGCAGAACCAGAACTTTCTATACTGACACTGTTTCTGTATCCCTAGAATGAAATATTCTTCAAATTACTAAAATTTATACTTCTATATTCATATGGAATTTCACACATATACTTTACTTTTCAGAGCCCTCTTAATGGGGAAACAAAGAATAGTAGTTCCCATTTCTGGCTGCATATGTCTATTATTTGGGGAACTTTAGGTAAAAAATACAGATATCTGTGTCCCACCCTAAACAGCAGGAGATTCTAATATGTAGCTAGAATGGGGAACCATTATTTTAGAGCTTATAACTAGAGAAGATTTGAGATTACAGCTTTATTGTCCTAAAAATTAAAGGTACAGCTGCCAGTATTAGTTTTCTAATTATAGTTATTTTGCTCATTAACTTTTTGTTTGGATTGTTTATAGCTTTAAAAAATGAGGAATATCAATAAAAACAAGATGAAGACGTTTATTTTTCAACCAAGAGCTTGAATGGCTTTTCACTAAACTAATTATGAATTTTTGTAGCACATATAGGTGGATTTCTCTCCTTTCACTGGTTCCCAAACTAATTTAATTAAATCAGAATCTTTGAGGGTGGTGGGGCAGCACATATTTTGATGAACTTGTCTAATATTCAATTTCTATTGACCGATTTTATCTTGGGTCACGTCTCTTAACCTCTCTAACCTCATCTGTAAAATGTAACTAGTGCCAAGCTTGCATCAAGTATTGATGTCAGGATTAAATTAAATATATGTAAACTGTCTGGCATTAAATAACTTCACATCTGTGTTCATTGTACTTTTAACAGAACTCCATTATAGGTACTGCAGTGAAGGTTGGATTACTTTTATAATTTAGTATTTTAAATTTATATTTTAATTTATAGTCAATATAAAATTTATACTTTTGGATCTATACTTCCATGAATTTTGACAAATGCCTAGAGTTGTATATCACAATCAGAACAGTTCCATCATCACCTCCTATATAATTCCCGCTTTGTACTTGGTTTCCTTAAACCTGTGGTCGGCAAACTGCGTTTCTCGAGCCACATGCGGCTCTTTGGCCCCTTGAGTGTGGCTCTTCCACAAAATACCACGGCGTGGGCGAGTCTATTTTGAAGAAGTGGCGTTAGAGGAAGTTTAAGTTTAAAAAATTTGGCTCTCAAAAGAAATTTCAATCGTTGTACTGTTGACATTTGGCTCTGTTGACTAATGAGTTTGCCGACCACTGGCTTAAACCATCCCCCACCCTTAATTCCTGGAAACCAGACATCTGTACACCATTCCTATAGTTTGCCTTTTTCACCATGTCACATAATAGAGTCATACAATATGTAGCCTTTTGAGTCTGGCTGCTTTCACTGAAAATTTGCATTTGAGATTACTTTTATTGTATATATCAACTACAGGCCTAGTGCACGAAATTCATGCACGGGTAGGTTACCTAGGCCTGGCCAGTGATCAGGGCCAATCAGATTCCCCACCTCCTCCTTCCCTCAGCACCCCGCCGCGCCACTGGTTGCCTGCCATGTTCCACGCCACTCCCTGGTGGTCAGTGCACATCATAGCGAGCGCTTGAACTCCCGGTCTCCTAGTCAAACTTCCAAGGGGACACTTTGCATATTAGCTGTATATATCTATATCTATCTGTCTGTCTGTCTGTCTATCTATCTATCTATCTATCTATCTATCTATCTAGACTAGAGGCCCAATGCACGAAATTTGTGCACGGATAGGGTCCCTAGCAGCAGCCGGCTGCGGCCTCCCTTCCGCTGGCGGTTGCCTGCTGGCCGGGGCCTCCCTTCCTGTGGTTGGCTGGCTGGCTGGCCTCGCCCCCTGGTCAAACTCCTGGTCGAGGGGACAATTTGCATATTAGGCTTTCATTATATAGGATAGTTCTTTTTGTGGCTGAGTAGTATTCCATTGTGGGGATATGTACCACAGTTTGTTTTGTTTCCTATTTTTGTCAGGTACAAATAAAGCTGTTAACAGTCTCTTACAGGTGTTCGGATGAACATAAGTTTTCATTTCACTTGGGTCAGTAACAGTGAGATATTAGAATTGTATTAAGTATATGTTTAACTGTAAGAAACTGCTAAACCTTTTCTTATTGGCTGTACTCTTGCATTATCACCAGTAGTATATGAAAGAGTTCCAGTCACACCACATATTCTGTAGCACTTGGGATTGTCAGATTGTCCCCTACCCCCAACACACATTCTAATAGGCATGTAATGGTACCATTATTGTTTCAATTTTGTGTCTTGAATAACTAATGATCTTGAGCATCTTTTCATATATTTTTTATGCTTCTGCGTAGATTTTCTTTTGTGAAGTATCTTTTTAAATCATTTGCTTATTTTTTAAATTGAGTTGTTTTCTTCTATTTAGGTTTCAAGATATGTTTTAAAAATATATATTCCAGCCCAGTCCAGCTCAGTTGCTGAGCATGGACCTAGGAACCAGGGGGTCATGGTTCCATTTTCGTCAGGGCACATGCCCAGGTTGTGGGCTCAATCCCCAGTAGGAAGCAGCCAATCAATGATTCTCTCTGATCGTTGATGTTTCTCTCTCCCTCTCCCTTACTCTCTGAAATCAATAAATACATATCTCTCTCTCTCTCTCTCTCTCTCTCTCTCTCTCTCTCTCACACTCACACACACACACACACACACACACACACACTCACTCACTCACTCACTCACTCACTCACTCACTCTCTCACTCACTCTAGAGGCCCAGTGCACATGCACGGGTGCAGTCCCTAGGCCTGGTGGTGATTGAAACGGGAGCTTCTGGCGTGGAAGGGCAGGTTCTAGCTGACCTCTGGGCCCTGGGCAGCACCTGGGCCCCCTGGTACCCATGCACTCCCCCCCCCCCTTCATCTGAGTCACAGTGCCCGAGTCCCCACGCGGAGATGTGAGTGCGGCTGGACCCTGCGGGCCGGGGCACAATGTGGGCCTCTGGGCTGCCTAGCGGTGCTGCATGGAAGCCAGGCAGGCAGTGCGCTCTCTCCCGGCCAGCTGTCCTTGCAGACCGGCTCCTGTGCGAACCCACAGGGAGCCCAACCGGCCCCTGCGGTTCCGGTGGCTGTGGCGCGGCTCACCCAGAAGAGGCTGCGTAGGTACAGGGCATGCTCTCCTCCTGGGCGCTGGACACCTGAGCACAGGGGCTTCCCCAGTGCATGATCCCTGGCCTCCTGGGTTTGTGTAGCAGGAGGAGTGAGAGGGAGCTCTGTGGATATCCTGCATTCTCACCACACTTTCCTTTTTTTTGAAGAGATTTTGTTGTTGTTGTTCCTTAAATGATTGTTAGACTTTACCAGTGAAACCATTTGGGTCTTGAGTTTTCATTGTGGAAAGGTTTTAAAACTACACATTTGATTTGTTTTATAGATATAGGAATATTCGTTTATCAGTTTCTTTTCAGTGAATTTTAATGGTGTCTTTAAGGAAATTGGTTTGTTTCATCTAAATTGTGAATTAATGAGCATAAAGTTATAAAGTAAGTATTCTCTTATTCTTTTAATGTCTGTAGGGTCTGTACTGATATTTCCCTCTTTCATTTTTTAATATTAGTCATTTGTGTTGTTTTTTATCTTGGTTAGTCTTTGCTAGAATTCTATTGGTTTCAATACTGGTTTTTGGTTTTATTGACATGTTTTTCTGTTTCAGTTTTGTTGAGTTCTCTTTATTATTTCTTCTGCTTGCTGTAGGTTTAGATTATTGCCCTTTTTAAAAAGCATTTGTGATGTTTCTTTTTTTAACCATTTAATGCAATAAATTACTCCCTAGTGTTAGCTACATCTCACAAATTTTGATGTGTTGCACTTCAATATGTTTTCTAATTGCCTTCAAGACTTCCTTCTCAACTCCTTTGGATTATTTTAAGATGATTTAATTTCCAAATTGTCTTGACCATTGGTTTACTAAGAGAGTAGTGTTGAAATTCCAAGTATTATTGTGGGTTTGTCTATTTTTCTTTTTAAACTCATTTTTATCAGTTTTTGCTTTACTATTAGGCTTTGTTGTTAAGTACATACATTTAAGATTGTTTTATTTTCTTGGTGAAAGGACCTTTTTAATCTCTGTATATTATTACATTGAAAAATGGGTTGTTATGGACAACATCCAGTTTTGCCTTCTTGAAAAAAAATCAAAACACTGTCTTTTATTTAACAGCATTTCATTTCTTTTTTTTAAATTGAGGTATACTTGACATTTACCATTACTTTCAGGTGTACAACATAATGATTTGATACTTATATATCAATCTGTCTTTTAAACTTTTTTTATTATTTACATTTAATGTAATTGGATTTAGGCCTTATAATTATTTTTCTTTGTCTTTTCTTCTTTTCTTTTGTTTGTTTGTTAATTCTCATCCCAGGTTTTTTTCCAAAGATTTTTAGAGAAAGTGGAAGGGAGGCAGGGGAGAGGGAGAGGGGGTGTGGGGGAGGGAGAGAGGAATAGGGAGAGGGTGAGAGAAACAATGTGAGAGAGAGGTGTTGATTGGTTGCCTCCCACACATGCCTCTACTGGGGCCTGGGATCAAAACTTCAACCCAGGCATGTGCCCTTGACCAGGAATTGAACCCATGACCCATTGGTACAAGGACTGACACTCTAACCACTGAGTCACACCAAGGCAGTCCTTTCTTTTGGATTATAATAAAAATATTTGTCATCTCATTCTACTTAAAGTTAGTATTTTACCACTCCAAGTAAAACATAGAAGCCTTACAACTATATAAATGATTTTTCTCCCAATCCCTTTATATTATAGTGGCCATCTTTATATTATACTAGAGGCCCGGTGCCTGAAATTCGTGCACGGGGAGTGTGTCCTTCAGCCCAGCCTGCACCCTCTCCAATATGGGACATCCCTCTCACAATCCAGGACTGCTGGTTCCCAACTGCTCGCCTGCCTGCCTTCCTGATTGCCCCTAACTGCTTCTGCCTGCCAGCCTGATCACCCCCTAACCACCCCCCTGCCAGCATGTATGCCCCTAACTGCCCTCCCCTGCAGGCCTGGTCACCCCTAACTACCCTCCCCTGCAGGCCTGGTCACCCCCAACTGCTCTCCCCTGTAGGCCTGGGTCCCCCCCAACTGCCCTTCCCTGCAGGTCTGGTCATCCCCAACTTCCCTCCTCTGCCGGCCTGGTCACCCCTAACTGCCCTCCCCTGCAGGCTTGATCGCCCCCAACTGCCATCTCTTGCAGGCCTGGTCCCTTCCAACATCCCTCCCCTGCTGGCCATCTTGTGGCGGCCATCTTGTGTCCACATGGGGGCAGCCATCTTGTGTGTTGGAGTGACAGTCAATTTGCATATTACTCTTTTATTAGATAGGATAGAGGCCTGGTGCATGGGTGGGGGCCAGTTGGTTTGCCCTGAAGGGTGTCCTGGATCAGGGTGGGGGTTCCCTTGGGGCGTGGGGCGGCCTGGGTGAGGGGCCTGTGGTGGTTTGCAGGCTGGCCACGTCCCCCGGGGACCCAAGCGGAGGCCCTAGTATCTGGGATTTATTTATCTTCTATAATTGAAACTTTGTAGCCTTGAGCGGAGCCAAGCCTCCTGCTCGCTCCGTGGCTGCAGCCATCTTGGTCTGGTTAATTTGCATACTTGCTCCTGATTGGCTGGTGGGCATGGCTTGTGGGTGCAGAGGAGTGATGGTTAATTTGCATATTACTCTTTTATTAGATAGGATGTTGCATCTATGTATGTTTAACCATTCCCCTCGCCATGACATGTTATAATTTTTGGTTTTAGCAGTTTTCTATATGTTTTTAAGACTTAAGAGGAGAAAAATAGTGTATAATATTTACCCATTTGTTCTGTTGTTCTTCTTTCTTTCCTGAAGATCCAAGTTTTTCTCTGGTATCATTTCTCTTCTATCTACAGAACTTTTTAAAGAATTTTCTTTAGCTGAAACCGGTTTGGCTCAGTGGATAGAGCGTCGTCGGCCTGCGGACTCAAGGGTCCCGGGTTCGATTCCGGTTAAGGGCATGTACCTTGGTTGCGGGCACATCCCCAGTAGGGGGTGTGCAAGAGGCAGCTGATGGATGTTTCTCTCTCATTGATGTTTCTGACTCTCTATCCTTCTCTCTTCCTCTCTGTAAAAAAATCAATAAAATATATTAAAAAAAAAAAAGAATTTTCTTTAGAGCAGGTCTGCTGGCATTGAGCTCTTCTAGTTTTCTTTTGTCTGAGAATATATTTGTCTTCATTCCTGTATTTGCACTGAATATAGAATTCCAGGCTGACAGGTATTTAATTATCACACAGGGTCCTGAGAGACTATTCTTTAAAAGAAATATTTTTTCTATTTTAGGATTGGATAATTTCTGTTGATATATTTCTTAAGTTCACTGACTCCTTTTTCCTCTTGAGCCCATTTATTGAACTTCAGTGTTTTTTAGTTCTAAAATTTCTATTTGGATTTTTTTAAAGAAATTTTTTTTTTTTTAAATCCTCACTGGAGGATATTTTTTCATTTATTTTTAGAGAGAGTTGGAGAGAGAGGGGGAAAGACAGAGAGAAATATTGATGTGAGAGAGACACATTGATTGGTTGCCTCCTGCATTAGCCAGTACCAGAGCCTGGACCAGGGAGGATCCTGCAACCAAGGTACGTGCCCTTGACCGGAATTGAATCCAGAACCCTTTGGTCTGCAGGCCTACGCTCTATCCATTGAGCCAAACGGACTAAGTCTAGAATTTTTTTTCTTTCCTAAGAATTTTTAAAATTTATTTTACGGTTTTCACCCTTACCTAATAGATCATATTATTAATAGCTGCTTTTAGAAGCTTTGATAATTCTAACAGCTGGGTCTCTAGGGGTTAGCATATATTGTCATCTCCCTTGGTCAGATTTGTAGTTGTTCTTGCTATGTCTAATAATTTGGGATTCTGTCTTGGACATTTTGAATATTATGTGGTAAAATTCTCTATCCTGTTGTAATCTTTTTGAGAATGGTGAGGATTTTTAAATTTCTTTTAGTAAACAATCCAATCCAGTAAGGTTATAAGTTCAAGTTCTTTCTCACTTTATATAGGCAGTGGTTCCATTATCTGTTCAGTTTCAAAGCCTTTGTTACTTTGAATTTGCCCCTTCCATTCCCATTTAGGTTTTCTAGGATTTAGGCAGTGATTCATGTCATAGTTCTGTTCTGAAAGCCTCTCTTGTACTTCTTTGGCTGGTTTTGACACATGTACAACTTTCAGAACTTGGTTCAAATACAGAATTAGAGATCTACTTCTCTGTCTCCCTCAGTGATTTTCCCTGAATTCTCTGGCTCCAGGGGCCCTTTTCATTATTCCTAGAGCCAGAAACATGGAATTCTCTCAGTTTTAGTTTACTGCCTGTCATATCTTGGGGTGAAGTGGGAAGAGAAAAAAAGAAAATAATGGATGCCTCTACACTCTTCTTTTCACAACAGGGACCCTCTTCCTGATTTCTATATTCAGAGCAATGTTTTCTCTCTTGGTTTTCAGTGCTCACTCTGCAACTGGGTAGTTTGATGGCTGGTCTGGCTTCAGTATGGGGGGTGGTGGAGGGGGACAAGAGAAAGGAAAAATGTACTCTCCCACATTTTCCAGGAGCCTTTTGCCGTTGTCTTCTGGATATATCCTATCTAATAAAAGGGTAATGTGCAAGTTAACTGTCACTCCGTCACAAAGATGGCTGCGCCCATAGCCACAAGATGGCCGCGCCCAGTCCTCTCAGCCCTGCCGAAGTCCCCCAGTCCCGGAGGGGGGGGCGGCTGCTGAGAGCGGGCACTGTGAGCAGCCTGGTGAAATGCTTGCTTTGTCGCTGTGGCTATGAGGCAAGTGTTCCACCCTGGCCGCGGAGGGCCTCTGGGCAGCGGGCACGGAGTGGCCCGGGTGTGGGTGGGGGTAGAGAACGCTTACGTGGTCACCCTGGCAACAAGGCAAGCGTTCCTAGCCTGGCCACGGATGGGCCTCTGGGCAGTGGGCACAGAGCGGCCAGGCCCTGCAGAGAGCTACTGGGGCATGGATTCGTGTCAGGGCTACTAGTATACTGTACACACACACGTACACACACACCTTTCTCTGAGTTTTTACTGATCATGCCTGTTACAGTTTCCCTGTTTGGACCACCCTTGGGTCAAAGCCAAGAAATAAATGGGAAAACAAAACAAAGCAGGATACTTACCACTACCTTATTAGTTGTTCTTCATTTACTTCCCTCTCCGATCTGCTTGCTATTATTTAGTTTTCAAGGTACTTTGTTAGATGTATTTTGTCCAGAGTTTTTCATTATAATCAGTGGAAGAAAGGGACTCTAAAGTGAGCTTATTGCCCTATTCCATCTTGGCCAGGATCAAGAAGTCAGATTGTCACATTTCTAAGAAAAAGCGGGTGTCTGTCAATGGTTAGAACATTGTCCTGTTCATGGAAGCTGGTTTGTGGGTTGGATTTCAGGTCAAGAGCATGTACCTGGGTTGAATGTTAGATCCCAAGGACTGATAGGGAGTGTTTGCAGGGGACAACCAATTGATGTGTCTCTCACATCAATGTTTCTCTCTCTCTTTCCTCCCCCTCCCCTTCCTCCCTCTCTTCCACTCTCTAAAAATCAATGGAAAGCCCTGGTTGGTTTGGGTCAGTGGATTGAGCCTCCGTCTACCTATGGATTGAAGGGTCTCGGGTTCAGTTCTGATTAAGGGCATGTATCTCGGTTGCAGGCTTTTCCCTAGCCTTGGTTGGGTCGTATGTGGGAGGCAACCAATCAGTGTGTCTCTCACATCGATGTTTCTGTCTTTCCCTCTTCCACTCACTGCAAAAGTCAATAGAAACATATCCTTGGGTGAGGATTTTTTTTTTTTAAACATTCACATTTCTTTCTTTTTTAAAATATATACTAGAGGCCCGGTGCACGAAATTCATGCACGGGGTGCCGGGGGGTGGGTCCCTCAGCCCTACCTGTACCCTCTCCAATCCGGGAGCCCTCGGGGGATGTCCACCTGCTGGTTTAGGCCCGATCTCACAAGGGGTCCCACAGGGATCGGGCCTAAACTGGCAGTTGGGCATCCCTCTCGCAATCTGGGACCTCTGGCTCCTAACCACTCGGCCTGCTGGCGTGATCCCCCTAAGTGCCCTCCCCTGCCGGCCTGGTCACTCCTATTAACTTTTTTTATTTAATCTTATTTCCTTCACACACAATTGTATTTGACTTTCTTATTGGCTTCTCCCTCTCACACAATTTTTCTCTCTCCTTTATGTAACACTTTTTTTTTACTGTCTCATCATTTATAAACTTTTCTTTCCTCCTTATTTCCTACTTCTGTTCCATCATCCTTCTTCCCATCTACTCCTACCCTCCCTCCCTGCCCACATTTCTTCTTTCCTTTACCTTTACCCCTTCCTTCCCTCCCCTTTTCCTTTCTTCCCACCTTAATTTTTTTCTTCACTTCTTCCCTCGGACCAGCTTTGCTCCCTCCCCCATTTCTTCCTTCTTCCCATTGTATAAAGCTCTACCAGCTCTCCTGTAAAACTTTTCTTCCCTCCCTCTTTCTCTCTCATCCGACCTTTCCCATACATTCTTCTCTACTTACTTCCACTGTTTTAATATCTATCTATCTACCTGCCTAATTATTCACTATCATTTATTTTTTTTCTTTTCTGATTCCTACTTTTAAAATCTGTCCCCAGTACACAACTGTACTTGATTTTCATTATAGCTCCTACAGTTCATCCTCTTTCCTTCTTTAACTCTGCTCTCTACTGACTCTTTTATAAAGTTCTTCCCTCCCTTCTTCCCTTCTTCCCTTCTTCCCCATCCTCCCCCTCCTCCCCCTCCTCCCTCACTCTTTTACTCTTTTTACAGGCTATTTAAAAATTCTATGCTTTTCGTCCTGTCTTAGTACTGACTGCTTTCCTCTCTGGGACCCTTTGCCGCCTCTGTTTGGGCACTCAGGCTCCACTCACACGGGCTTTGAGGGGCCAAGTGACAACACAGCTGTGTCTTGTCTACTGTGGCCCATGCCTCCCCCCTCTGAGTTAGGGGAGGGCCCGGCCGGCCGGGCCAGCATCCATCACAGGGATCACTGCGTTACGTGCACACGCATGTGCATTCGTGTGCGCGTAAGAATTTTCTCCCTTTGAGTTCCGAATTGGGGAGGGATGCGGAGGCCTTTCCCGCCCATCCCCGGCGTGCCTGCTCCCACGCCTCAACTGGCTCTCTGTCCGCTCCCCTCCGGAATTCGCAAGCGACGGGCATGCTTGCGCAGGCACAGTCGGGGCCCAGCTTGTCCTTGGGGGGGCGTTCCGCCCAGGATGTGAGCCCCTGTCCGGGTCAGACTGGGCAGATTAATGGATGGATGGCTGGAGAAAGCCGCAGCGGCTTCCCTGTGGTTTGAGGGTCGCCTGTGGTCTCCACGGTGGCAGGGTCGTGTCCGCACAGTGGGAGGAGGCTTCGAGGTTGTGCGCTTGGGAGGATCGTCTGGTGTCGCCGAGCTGCCCTGTGTGTCTGTGGCAGTGGGATCCCTGCATTGTTTACCCAGTGGCCTGTCCAGGTCTGGTGCCTTCCCTCAACGTCCACTCTCTGTCGTCACACCCGGGCCCTTCCTTCATGTTGGGTCCACACCCTCTTGATTTGCATGCGCGACCCCTCCCAGGGGTCACCGCCAATGCGCACACCCCCAGGTTGGCATCTGCCGCCTGTGCCCCAAGAACCGGCCTTTTGCCGTACAGGCATCGCCTGTCAGCCCCCCCCACCACCACCACCACCTGGAGGGGGGGGGTTTGGTGGCGTTCCCGGGCAGAGTGCTCTCGGATGAGGCATGGTGTCGTGGGGGTGTTTGTCAGGGCAGGTGCATCCGGGAGAAAAAAAGGACTCCGGTGCCAGGGACAGGAAAGCGAGCCTCATGCAAGTCCCCTTGCTGCGCGCGCAGCCTCCTGCTGGTCTTTAAATATACAAATAGGTCATTACTATTAGGACCAATTTTCATATTACCTCTATTATATAGAAGATTGATTTCAGAGAGGAAGATAAAAACATCAATGATGAGAGAGAATCATTAATCGGCTGCCTCATGCATGCCCCCTACTGGGGATGGAGCCTGCAACCCGGGCATGTGCCCTTGACCAGAATTGAACCTGGGACCCTCCAGTCTGCAGGCTGATGCTCTATCCATTGAGCAAAACCGGCTAGGCCGGTGAGGATTTTAAAAAATTTTTAATTAAAGAAAATCAATGGAAAATATATTCTTGAGTAAGGATTAACAACAAAAGTAGAATTTTTTTCAGTTCCTCAGAAACTCCCTTTGTTTCTCTTTGCCAATTGATAGGCTTATTGCCCTTATTTTACAAATAACTAAATCTAAGTTAGTAACTGTATTTAAGTTGTAGGTAAATCCTGTTGTGAAAACCTGTTACCAAACTTAGAATTTGTCATTTTTTTAAATGTTGAATCACATTTCTAAGAAAAAGCTGGGCACATGACAATGTCTAAATATTTTGTGCAAATAAATCCTATCTAATAAAAGAGTAATATGCAAATTGACCATACCTCTGCTACACTCACAAGCCACACCCAGCAGCCAATCAGGAGCGAATATGCAAATAAACCCAACCAAGATGGCTACAGTCACAGAGAGCAGGAGGAGGCTTTGGTTTCCCCAGCAATGGAGGAAGCCAAGCTTTCTGCCTGCCCTCGCCGGCCCAGGCCTCCGCTTAAGGCTACAAAGTTTCAATTATAGAAGATAAATAAATCCTAACAGAAATGGCTGCCACCACGGAGCGAGCAGAAGGCTTGGCTCCACTCCAGGCTACAAAGTTTCAATTTTAGAAGATAAATAAATCCCAGATACCAGGGCCTCCGCTTGGGTCACCGGGGGGTGTGGCCGGCCTGCATACCACCACAGGCCCCTCACCCAGGCTGCCCCACACCCCAAGGAAACCCCCACCCTGATCCAGGACACCCTTCAGGGCAAACCACCTGGCCCCCACCCATGCACCAGGCCTCTATCCTATCTAATAAAAGAGTAATACGCAGATTGACCATCACTCCAACACACAAGATGGCTGCCCCCATGTGGTCAAAGATCCTGCCCCCATGTGGACACAAGATGGCCACCACAAGATGGCCAGAAGGGGAGGGCGGTTGGGAGGGACCAGGCCTGCAAGGGTGGGCAGTTGTGGGCGATCAGGCCAGCAGGGGAGGGCAGTTGGGAGGGACCAGGCCCGCAAGGGAGGGCAGTTGGGGGCGCTCACGCCTGCAGGGGAGGGCAGTTAGGGGTGACCAAGCTGGCAGACGAGGGAAGTTGGTGGCGACCGGGCCTGCAGGGAAGGGCAGTTGGGAGGGACCCAGGCCTGCAGGGGAGGGCAGTTAGGGACAAACAGGCTGGCAGGGGAGCAGTTAGGCATCAATTAGGCTGGCAGGGGAGTGGTTAGGGAGTGATCAGGCTGGCCGGCAGAAGCGGATAGGGGCAATCAGGAAGGCAGGCAGGCAAGCATTTGGGAGCCATCAGTCCTGGATTGTGAGAGGGATGTTCGACTGCCCATTTAGGCCCGATCCCACCAGTATCGGGCCTAAATGGGCAGTCGAACATCCCTCGAGGGGTCCCAGATTGGAGAGGGTGCAGGCTGGGCTGAGGGACACCCCCCACTAGCACGAATTTCATGCATCGGGCTTCTAGTACATTATAATTGAGGATTAGTTAGTAGGTGTCTTTTCACATATTAAATATCTCTGTAGATTGGTGGTGTCTGAGTGCTGTGTTAAAGAAGTATTTTATGTTTTTATTGATTTTTAAAGAGAGGGGAAGGGAGAGGGAGAGAGTAACATCCATGAAAAACATCAATAAGCTGCCTACTGCACGCTCCCTAGTGAGAATCGAGCCTACAATCCAGGCTTGTGTCCTGACTAGGAATCCAACCGGTGACCTCCTGGTTCATGGGTTAGTGCTCAACCATTGAGCCACACCTGCAAGGCAAAGAAGGATTCTTAATAAAGTCTGGGTCCTAGAAATAAGGAGTACTAGATAGATTATAATGTAAACTAGAGGCCTGGTGCACGAAATTCATGCACTTAGGATGGGGCATCCCTCAGCCCAGCCTGCGCCCTCTTGCAGTCCAGGACTCCTTGGGGGATTTACCAGTGTGCCAAGCGGCAGGTGGCCAGAGAGGAGTCCGAATTGGGGCCAGGTGCTGCTCGCACTCATCCCAACCTGCTGCGCCTGCTGCTGCGGCATCAGGAGAGGCTTCTGGCTGAGCGGCACTCCCCCTTTGGGAGCACACTGACCACCAGGGGGCAGCTCCTGCGTTGAGCCTCTACACCCTGGTGGTCAGTGCACATCATAGCAACTGGTTGTTTTGTTCATTCCGCCGTAATGGTCGCTTAGGCTTTTACTGTAATAGGCTAGAGGCCTGGTGCACGAATTAGTGCACCAGTGGGTTCCCTCAGTCTGGCCTGTGGGATCAGGCCAAAACCAGCTCTCTGACATCTCCCAAGGGGTCCCAGATTGTGAGAGGGCGCAGGCTAGGCTGAGGGACCCCCACCGGTGCATGATCGGGGCCAGGGAGGGACGCAGGAAGTTGGCTGGCCAGGGAGGGACTGCGGGAGGGCTCCAGGGCGTGTCTGGCCCGATTCGCTCAGTCCCAATCGGCTGGACCCCAGCAGCAAGGTAACCTACCGGTTGGAGCATCTGCCCCCTGGTGGTCACTGCACGTTATAGCGAGCGGTTGAGCAACCTTAGCATATCATTAGCATATTACGCTTTGATTGGGTGAATGGCCAACCAGTCGACTGGACACAGCATATTAGGCTTTTATTATATAGGATGTGCCTGGAGTGTTGGGTGGATGGGAGTTACCTCCTTTGCATCTTTTGCTTTTTGGGGGGAATAAGTCTATTTTTTCTGTGACAGATGGTATTGTTGAGAATAATGAGTAGAGATGTATTTCATGACATGATTTTTTCCTTTATTTTATATCTTTTTTTCCATTACAATTTATCCTCCCTATGCTCTTCTCCACCTCCACCTACTTCCTCCCAATCACCGCACTGTTGTCTGTGTCCATGAGTTCTTTCTCTTTTTGACTCAAACCTTCCCCCTGCCCCTTTCTCCAGCTGTCAGAGCTCTCTATGAGTCTGTCAGTATTATCACATGATTTTTATATAGGGTTACTTTTTAACTGAATCAGTACTTAACTAATATTATAGTCCAACTATGGTGAAATAAAAGTAGTTTTATGCACAGAAACCTTTTTTGAAATGCTATTTGATATAATACAATTATATGTGAAATACAAATAAGCAGATTCTAATATTGTAATTAGCTCTAGTATCTTCAGGCCAGTCAGGCTTTTCTCATCTTTTAGGCCCTATTGCATTTTAAGTCAAAATTCTGTGCCCAGGTAGTAAGCTCACTAGTTTCATAGGAAATGGAAAAAGTTGTAACAGCATTGTGATAGGGCAGTAAAGGTTTTATTTCATGGCATTAGCCTTTTTTTCTGGAAATGAAATACCAACATATTTTATACTCTATAAATCATTACACAGGACAGATTTTTGTCTTTTTTTATTTTCATTAAATGTCTTTGAAGGACCTTCTGATTTAAAATGGTTTATAATCATTTGAACTATTCAATACATAAGATGTTAGAAATTTTATTGATTAATAGTGTGCTCATGTGGCAGATGTTAACTCTTAATTGCAAAAAATGTTAATTTTCATTAGTGCTTGACTTAATACAGTAATCTTTCATTTAATTCCTTTTTGGCTTATTTTGACTAATGCTTTAGAATCCTATAGAAACCTGCCTCATTGGTGTGGCTTACTATTTTTAAATAGTCTTGATCATTTTTTAAGGGGATAAAAAATATCGTAGGAAAGGAAATTTGGGTGGAGAGTTATAAATTCAACCTAAAAATTCACTAAATGTCAATGAAGTGCTATTACCTGAAAATGAACTTTTTTTCCCCCTTTAGAATCCAGCAACTATCACAAGAATACTCCTTAGCCACTTCAATTGGGATAAAGAGAAGCTAATGGAAAGGTAAGGAACTATCATGTCAGCTTTGAACTTACAACTAACACAGAAAACCTATTGAATAGAATTTATAAAGAAGCAAGTAAGGAGTTGTATTTATATACCAGTGTGTGAACAAACCAATATGCAAGCAGTATTTGGTTTAATCTCTTATATTCCCCATCCATAATTTTGCAATAAATTTAGTGTTCTAGGGAACTTGGGATGAATGTTTCTTACTTTATTTTGGAAGTGAATATATTCTCCATATATTTCCTTTTTAGTACGGAGAAGTAAAAGTAGGTTTTCAAAAATGCATAAGATCTTTCAATTACTTAAAATTTCTTGCCCATAAACCTTTAAATCCATGTTAGGCATATTAATGACATTTATTCAGTAAAAAGAAAATAAAGAAGTTGCTCTTGGTATCCTGGCCACCAAAATGGCTAATTGAACTGATTTTCTGGTTTCAATGCAAGATTATATTCCATAGGAGATTTAAAAAATATTTTCTCTCAGAAAATGTTTCTAGTTCTAAAAGGGACTGGAGAATGACAATACTGATGCCATTCTCAATCTTTTTCTCTTCCTTAGATTGGACATTTGGAGCACTTATTCTCTCAGCCTTTATTCTCAGTCTAAAATTAGCAATCCTAATTTTAATAAAAAATTACAACTAGTTTTTGGGAACTGAGAACCCAAATATTGTGAAAAATAAATAAAAATATTTCCCCTTTGATTTGAAAATTGAAAGCACTTTTTAAAACACATTAGATAATACCAAGAATATTACATGATTTCTCACACCTTGTACCCAACTATAATTTAATTGTGACAATAATACCTGTCAATTATTGAACCCTCTGTGCCAAACGTGATTTCATTTTATCATCTTGATAGCTTTATGGGGCTAAAAAACTATTATACTTAATTGATGCAGAAACTAAGAATTAGAGTTTAATAATACATTTACTTCAGTTTTGTAACACAAGGAGTTAGCACTCAGACTCAGGTTTGTTGGAGTCCTATGCTTATGTTCTTAAACACAAATTATACATCTTTCCCACGATTCATGAAGAATGAAATGCTCCTTGACTAGTTTTTTCTTATTTTTCTGTTTGTTTTTGTTCCCCCATGCATCTCACCATCTTTTTTGAAGTCAGTGATATTTCTTAAATTGGTAACATTTATTTTCAGGCTTGTTTTATGGCACCTTTATTAGGAAAAGGAGTTTTCTTGTTTATATCTGATATGCTTTTAATGAACTAGACTTATTTACAGTTTGTTTATTATTAATGCATTTTTCCAAATAAGTAGTATTTTAAAATCAATATGTACTGTTTTTGTCTCATTTAATGAGTATCCTGTGTTGTCTAATATTACCACTGTCACATTTTATTTTAATGACTAGAGGCCCAGTGCATGAAATTCATGCATGGGTGGGATCCCTCTGGGTGGCCTGCAGGGATCGGGCTGAAACCCGCAGTGCAATGCCACCTGCAGCTCCTACCTGCTGCTCCTGCTCATCCTGTCCCCACTGTGCCTGCCGCGGGCTCGCGCCCAATCAGTCTCGACTAGGAGAGGCTTGCATTGCCGCAGCAGCGCTCGCCAGCCATGAGCCCTATATCTGGCGCTCCTCCCCCCCTTCCCCCCAAGGGGAGTAGCATGCGGGATCGGGCTGAAACCGGCTCTTCAACGGCCCCCGAGGGGTGCCAGATTGCGAGAGGGCACAGGCCAGACTGAGGGAGAGACCCCACCAGTGCACCATCAGGCCGGGGAGAGATCCAGGGCATGTCCGGCTCATCTCGCTCAGTCCCCATCTGCCGGATCCCAGCAGCAAGCTAACCTACCGGTTGGAGCATCTGCCCCCTGGTGGTCAGTACACGTCATAGCGACTGGTCAACTGTTTACCCCTGGTGGTAGGTGCACATCATAGCAAGTGGTTGGGCAGCCTTAGCATATCATTAGCGTATTATGCTTTGGTTGTTCGGTTGTTCTGCCATTCAGTCTATTTGCATATCACTCTTTTATTATATAGGATTACTACTGCCTTAGTAAGTTGTGCTTTATATTTACCATGTCTTTGGTTATTTTGTTGCCTTGATCAAGTTTTCACCCTCTCCCCCTGCCCCAAATAATTTTAAAGTTATATATTTTATTTTCAGTAGCCATCCTTAAAATTTGTATATGCATACTTAAAACTATAAGTATGGCCTTGGTTGGTGTGGTTCAGTGGTTAGAGCATTAGTTCTTCCACTGCTAGGGTCACCCGTTAGATCCCTGGCCCCCAGGACATGTGCGAAAAGCAAAGAAACGGAAGCAAAGAATTAATCTCTCTCCTGATCTCTCTAGCTAGTGCTCCTGCTCCTTCTGCCCCTTTCCTAAACCCTTCCCCTCCCCCCATCCAACACCCTCTCCCTCCCTTCCACTCTGTCTAAAAATCAGTGGAAAAAAATATCTTCTGGTGAAGATTAACAAAAAAACCCACAAGCCTATTAAGTTTGTTTTATTTACAGTATTTATATCCATGCCTTGCACAAGATAAAAATTGTAGCATACTTTTCTTCTCTGTCCTTTCCTTTTCTACTCTCAGCTTGATATATTGATATTTGAAATTTCCATTTGATGTTAAGTATTTTTACTCAATATGTTTAACTTTTTTTCCTAATTTGTTTATTGCAGTCCACTATTTTCTCCAAACTTACCTTTCATACTCTAGTCATTTAAATCGAGTTTCATATGTGATAACTATTCATGTGCTCTAAAGAGAAATATTTTGAGATTTGGGGGTGAGTTTTGAAAACATACCCTTTTGGCCCTTAAACTCTTCATACTCATGTTTTTGATTTGGGGCAATTCTTAGCAGTTCTTTCTTCAATAATACCTCCTCTCCATTCTCTTAATGCTTTCAGGAATTCCTGTTATTCACATGTTGAAACTTCTGGATCTCATTTCCAAGTCTCCTAATTTTTTTTTTTTTAAATTTATTAGGGCAACATTGGTTAATATATAGGTTTCAAGTGTACATTTCTATGACACATGATCTGTATATTGTATTGTGTGCCTACCACCCAAAGTCAAATAATCTTTTGTCACCATATTTGGCCCCCTTTACTAAGGTGACCAGATTTTAACATTGGTAAAGCAGGACACCATTGACGGGGGAGGGGGAGTTCTTTATTTATTTATTTTTTAAATATATTTTATTGATTTTTTACAGAGAGCAAGAGAGAGGGATAGAGAGTTAGAAACATTGATGAGAGAGAAACATCGATCAGCTGCCTCTTGCACACCCCCTACTGGGGATGTGCCCGCAACTAAGGTACATACCCTTGACTGGAATTGAACCTGGGACCCTTGAGTCCGCAGGCTGACGCTCTGTCCACTGAGCCAAACCGGTTTCGGCCCGGGGGGGGGGGGGGGGGGGGCGGTTCTTGAATAAAAATTTGGTCTATATTGTAATTGCTTTTGGTTTTTTTAATAAAAGGAAATTCACTTCTTCGATCATAGTTGAATTTGCATCCTCTTTTCTTACTCATTATGTTAAAAATCTATAAAAATAATTTAAAATTATATTATAAATTATTATATACATATTGCTTAAAAACACAGTAAGTAGGTACATAGTTACATGAACGTATTTTATTGTTAGTTTATAAATTAAATTAATTTGATTGTTATAAAGTAACTATATTTTAAAAATTATTTTAATTTTAATCATATATTTCTTTCTAAATAATAACAAGACTAACTTGTATTATTTTTCTTCTGAATTTGCCGTAAACGTAAGTCGTAAGTGTCACTTTCAAGGCCGGTGCTAGACTTTTTGCCGACACTATAAAATAAATAAATATGAGTACTGTCTGCTAAATTCAAAAAAATTTATGTATTTATGAAATAAATAAATTACCTAAATTATCTGAATAGCTGATTTGTAAGGACATCACTTGTTTAACTAGCTTACTAGCACGCAGTATGATGTGTATCCTCTGAGAGACAGTTACAAAATGTTTTCGTCGTTGCCAATCCCAAAAAATACCATTGTTCATTAAGTCCAAACAATGGTGGTTGAATTCTAACAACTGATCAACAATGCGAACTTTGATAAGCAGTTCTCGATAATCAGTTCTCAACAATTATTTGTTACTATAGGCCCAGTGCATGAATTCATGCACCAGTCGGGTCCCTCAGCCTGGCCTGTGGGATTGGGCTGAAACCAGCTCTCCAACATCCCCCAAGTGGTCCCATATTGCGAGAGGGCACAGGTCAGGCCGAGGGACCCCACCGGTGCATGATTGGGGCCAGAGATGGACGCGGGAGGTTGGCCAGCCAGGGAAGGACCGCGGGAGGGCACCAGGGTATGTCCAGCCTGTCTCACTCAGTCCAGATCAGCCAGACCCCAGCAGCAAGCTAACCTACTGGTTGGAGCTTCTGCCCCCTAGTAGTCAGTGCACATTCTGGCTAGTGGTTGAGCTGCCTTAGCATATCATTAGCATATTAGGCTTTTATTATATAGGATTATTAAAGTTTAACATTATAAAATTAACAAAAATAATATAAAACTCATATCCTGGCTAAATAGCCACATGGCCGCCAAAAACCGTATATTCCCTTCCCGTTCTCCCGCCGTTCCCTAGCTTGTCGTGCATTCTTTCCAAAAATCGGGACTGTTTTAAAATGCCGCGGGATGCAAGAAAATTGTTAAAAATCGGGACTGTCCCACCAAAAGTGGGACATCTGGTCACCTTACCCTTTACCCTTCCCTATGCCCCTATCTCTTTTCCTCTGGTAACCACCATACTGTTGTCTATCCCAGTGAGTTTCATATCCCACATATGAGTGAAATCATATACTTCTTGGCATTATCTGACTGACTTATTTTGCTTAGCGTAATATTCTTAAGGTCCATTCATGTTGTTGCAAATGGCAGTAGTGCAGTTTTTCTTATGGCTGAATAGTATTCCGTTACATATATATATCCTATCTAATAAAAGAGTAATATGCAAATTGACCATCACTCCAACACACAAGATGGCTGCCCCCATGTGGACATAAGATGGCTGCCACAAGATGGCCAGCAGGGGAGGGCATTTGGGAGGGACCAGGCCTGCAACGGAGGACAGTTGGGGGCGATCAAGCCTGCAGGGGGGAGGGCAGTTAGGGGTGACCAGGCCGGCAGAGGAGGGAAGTTGGGGTCGACTGGACCTGCAGGGACATGCAGTTTGGGGGGGGGGACCCAGGCCTGCAGGGGAGAGCAGTTGGGGGGACCAGGCCTGTAGGGGAGGGCAGTTAGGGGTGGCCAGGCCTGCAGGGGAAGGCAGTTAGGGGCAATCAGGCTGCCAGGGAGCAGTTAGGCATCAATCAGGCTGGCAGGCAGAAGTGGTTAGGGGCAATCAGGAAGGCAGGCAGGCGAGCAGTTGGGAGCCAGCAGTCCTGGATTGTGAGAGGGATGGCCGACTGCCCGTTTAGGCCCAATGGGATTGGGCCTAAACGGGCAGTCGGCCATCCCTCGAGGGGTCCCAGATTGGAGAGGGTGCAGGCTGGGCTGAGGGACCTCCCCCCCCCCCCCCCCCCCCGTGCATGAATTTTGTGCACCGGGTCTCTAGTATACATACATACATATATATATATATATATATCTTCTTTATCCTATTCTCTATTGAGGGACACATCAGTTATTTCCATATCTTTACCACTGAGAATAATGCTACAGTGAACATAAAGGTGCATATATCTTTGTGAATAAATGTTTTTGAGTTTTTCGGGTTGGTACCCAGAAGAGAGATAGCTAGTTACTATATGGTAACTTGATTCTTAATATTTTGAGGACCTGCCATACTGCTTCCCATAGTGGCTGTGCCAGTTTACATTCCCACGAGCAGTGAATGAGAGTTCCTTTTTTCCACAATCCCTCCAACACTTGTTATTACCTGTCTTATTAATAATAGCCATTCTAACAGGTGAAATTGAAAAATTTTAAATAAATCTATTGGTCATTATATGTCATCTTTTTTTTAAATTATGATATCGAATTTATTTCTCCATTGTATATTTTTGGCTCCTTTCTTAAAAATTATTGTTTTTATATCTGGCTTAGTTCTTTTCCATTCATCTTTGTGTCTTTTTCTGTCAATACCATGCTGTTTTGATTATCGTAACTCTATAGTATAATTTGAAGTCTGGTAGTTTGATACTTCTGGCTTCATTCTTTTTTCTCAGTATTGCTTTGACTATTTGCGGTCTTTTGTGGTTCCATATAAATCTGTTTTGTTCTGTTTTTAAAATATGACGTTGAGATTTTGATGGAGATTGCATTAAATCTGTATATTGCTTCAGGTAATATGGCCATTTTAACTATGTTGATTCTTCTAATCCAGGGGTCCTCAAACTTTTTAAACAGGGGGCCAGTTCACTGTCCTTCAGACTGTTGGAGGGCCGGACTATAGTTTAAAAAAAACTATGAACAAATTCCTATGCACACTGCACATATCTTATTTTGAAGTAAAAAAACAAAACGGCAAAAACACCCGCATGTGGCCCACGGGCCGTAGTTTGAGGATGCCTGTTTTAATCCATGAACACAGACTATCTTTCCATTTCATTGTGTCTTCTTCAATCTTGAATAATAGTTCTTTTTTAGTTTTCAGTATATAGATTCTTCACATCCTTTGCTAAGTTTATTCCCAGGTATTTTATTCTTTTGATAGCAATTGCAAAAGAAATTGGTTTGGGTTTTTGCTTTTTTCATTTCTATTTCTTAAATTGCATTGTTAGTATATAGGAAAAGAAGTGGATTTTTGTACATTGATTTTGTATCCTGCAACTTTACTATATTTGTTTATTGTTTGTAATAGTTTTTTTAGTGGAGTCTTTAGAGCTTTCTATATTCAGAATTATGTCATCTGCAAAAAGTAACACTTCTACTTAGTCCTTTCTAATTTGGATGCCTTTTATTTCTATCTCTTGCCTGGTTGCTCTAGCTAAGACTTCTAGAACTACCCTAATATGCAAATCAACCAAATGGTGGAATGATCAGTCGCTATGGCAGACGCTCAATGCAGCAGCTGCCCCCTGGTGGTCAGTGCGCTCCTACAGGGGGAGTGCCACTCAGCCAGAAGCCGGGCTCATGGATGGCAAGTGCAGCGGCAGTGGCGGAAGCCTCTCCCACCTCCACTGCAGGTGGGCAGTAAGGAGCGAGGGGTCCTGGACTGCGAGAGGGCACAGGCTGGGCTGAGGACACCTCCCCTCCCCCAGTGCACTAATTTAGTGCACCGGTCCTCTAGTGTTGAATAAGAGTGGTAAGAGAGCGTATCCTTGTCTTGTTCCTAATTTTAGAGGAAAAGCTTTCCGTTGAGTATGATATTAGCTGAGGGTTTGCTATTTATTGCCTTTATTGTATTGAGGTACTTTTCTTCTATACCCGTTTTATTGAGTGTTTTAATCTTAAGTGGATGTTGTATCTTATGAAATTCATTTTTTGCATCTACTGATAAGATCATACAGTTTTTATCCTTTGTTTTGTTAATGTGGTGTATTTTGCAGATCAATTTGCTTAGGTTAAACCATCCTTCTGCCCCTGGTATGAACTCCACTTGTATTATAATCAATGTGTATTATTTTTTTAATGTTTGTTGTATTTGATCTGCTAGTATTTTGTTTAGGATTTTTGCATCTGTGTTAATCATAGAAATTGATCTGTAATTTTCTTTTTTTGGGTGTAATGCTTGCCAGATTTTGGTATCAGGGTTATGTTGGCTTCATAAAATGTGTTAAGAAGTATTGCCTCCTTCATTTTTTTTGGAAAAGTTTGAGAAGTATAGGTTATCAAATCTTACTTAAATGTTTGGTGTATTTCATTAATGAAGCCATCTGGTCATGGAGTTTTATTTTGGGGTTTCGGGGTTTTATTGTGTGTGTGTGTGTTTCAGAGTTTAAAGTGAAGGTAAGTTTACTAATGAAGCAGTGAGCCACAAAAATGGGCTACTACACAGAGCAGCTTTTCCTTATTGTGATTTACTTCAAGGAAGGGTGTGGAGACATAGCAGAAGAGCCCCATGAACCATTTTGTGTCTTTACACGGGCTTTTGTTTTCTTATTGTGGTGACATAGTGTGGCTTATTTGGTGTCCTAATGTATTACAATGAGGATGCAATGAAGCTTGGTATTTTCTGTAATATGAAATTAATTGTCATGTTGGATCTAGCTGGTCTATGCTGGTTCTAATCCACAAATCCATTGGGCATGGTTGTTTCAATTTCCTCACTGTTGATTGGTGTATTTAGATTTTCCAGTTCTTTGTTGTGATTCAGTCAAGGAAGGTTATATATTTCTAGGAATTTATCCATATCTTGTAGGATATTGAATTTGATGGCTTGTAGTCTTTCATACTATTGTAGTATGATTCTTTGTATTTCTGTGATGTCTATGGTAACTTTTCTTTCATTTCTGATTTTGTTTATATGAGTCTTTTCTCTTTTTTCCTTAGTCTAGCCAGGGATTTTTCAATCTTATTAATCTTTTCAAGGAACCAGCTCTTTGTTGTATTGATTTTTGGTACAGTCTTTTTGTTCTCTATCACTCAATTGTGCTTTGGTTTTTATTTCCTTTCTTTTGCTGACTTTGGGCTGCTTTTGTTATTGCTCTAGTTCTTTAAGATGTAATGTTAGGTTGTTTACTTGAGGTTTTTCTTGTTTCTGGAGATAGGCTTGTACCCAGAAATTTTTGTTGTTGTTGTTGTTGTTAATCCTCACCCAAGGATATTTTTCCCATTGATTTTTAGAGAGAGGGAAGAGACTTCGATATGAGGATCACATCAATTGGTTGCTTCTTGCACACGCCCCAACCCGGGCTGGGATTGGGCCTGCAACGCAGGTACATGCCCTTGACCAGGAATTGAACCCAGACCCTTTGGTCTGCGGGCCAATGCTCTAACTACTGAGCCAAACCAGTGAGGGCCATCCCAGAAGTTTTGATAAGATTCACCTTTTATTTCTTCTTTAACCCAGTCACTTTTTAGTGCTATGTTGTTTAATCTCCACATATTTGTGGGGCTTGTTTTTTACTTCCTTGATGCAATTTATGTCTGATTTCAAAGCATTGTGGTCAGAGGAGGATATGCTTGCTATGATTTCATTCTTCTTAAATTTGTTGAGGCTAGTTTTGTGACCCAACATATGATCTGTCCTTGAGAATGTTCCATGTGCAGTGGAGAAGAATGCTTAATCTGATGTTCTAGGATGAAAGGCTCTGTAAATGTCAATTATGTCCATTTGGTCTAATGTATCATTTAAGGCTGATAGTTCTTTATTGATTTTCTGTTTGGATGATCTGTCAAGAGCTGTCAATGGAGTATTTAGGTCCCCTACTATGATTGTGTTTTTGTCTGTTTCTCCCTTTAGTTCTGTGAGTAGTTGCTTTATATATTTCGGTGTCCCCTGATTGGGTTCATATATATTGAGAAGTGTTATATCTTCTTGATGTAGTGGCTCCTTTATTATTATAAAATGCCCATCTTTGTCTCATGTTACCTTTGTTATCTTGAAATCTATTTTGCCAGGTATAAGTATTGCTACACCTGCTTTTCTGTGGATGCGGTTTGCTTGGAGAATCATTTTCCACCCTTTCACTTTGAGTCTGCCTTTGTCTTTTTAGCTTAGATGTGTCTCCTTAAGGCAGCCTATGGTTGGATTTTGTTTTTTGATTACTATGCTACTCTTTGCCTTTTGGTTGGTGAATTTAGTCCATATACATTTAGGGTAATTATTGATGTGTGAAGAATTCCTATAGCCTTTTTTTTATTTTATTTTCTGATAGGTAGCTCTGTGCCTCCATTGATTCTTTTCCTTTGTATTTCTGTCCTTTTTTGTCTAGTAGTAATCCATACTCCCCTCCTTCTACAGAACATCAACTCCCTGTTTCTTCTTTTTTTAAGTTATGTATCTCTATTTGGGCTTTTTGTGTGTGCATGCCATTAGGTTTATGAAAAAGAAAGTTTCATTATACAGTAGTTATTTTTTGTCTGTTTTTTGAATGCATCTCACTTCCATCCTCCTTTGGAAATTTAGACCTTCCCCCCCACCCCATCCCTTTTACACTTTAGATGTCACAAATTTTCCCTATTTATACTGTAAGTTTGTGGGTGATCTTACTCGTAGTTTTGTGACCTTTCATTCTTTGTTTCAGGTAGAATAACCCTCTTGAGTATTTCCTGCAGTGGAGGTCTCTTGGTGATAAATTCTCTCAGCTTATATATGTCTGGAAAGGCCTTTATTTCGCCTTCCTATCCAAAGGATAACTTTGCTGGATATATTATTCACTCCTTCAATATTTTGAATATTTGGTTCCATTCTCTTCTAGCTTGTAGAATTCCAATCTAACCTAATAATAGACAAACATGCAAATTGACCACACCTCCGCTACGCCCACAGCCAATCAGAGCGAACAAGATGGCGGTTAATTTGCATATGCGGGCACTGAGTGGCCTGGGTCCCGTAAACATCCTCCGGACCCAGGCCGCTCAGAGCCTGTAAGCACGCGCTTAGGTCCTGAGCGGCAGGGGCCCAGAACGCCCCCTGGCCACTGGGAGCCTTGGTGGGGCGGGAACATTCCCGTGTCGCCATAGCTACGCGAATGTTCCTGCCCCCAAACACTTGCAGAGGTCTGGGGTCTGGGAAACATCCTCCAGACCCAAGCCGCTCAGAGCCTGTAGGCCCGTGCTTAGGTCCTGAGCGGCAGGGTCCCAGAACGCTCCATGGCCACGCGACGCGGGAATATTCCCGCCCCCAAACACTTGCAGAGGTCTGGGGTCTGGTAAACATCCTCCAGACCCAGGCCGCTCAGAAGCCTGTAGGCCCGAGCTTAGGTCCTGAGTGGCAGGGGCCCCAGAACGCGGCCTGGGTCCCGTAAACATCCTCCAGACCCAGGCCGCTCAGAGCCTGCAGGCCCATGCTTAGGTCCTGAGCAGCAGGGTCCCAGAACGCCCCCTGGCCACTTGGAGCCTAAGGGTGCAGGCACCAAGGGGCTGGGTCCCGCAAACATCCTCAGGACCCAGGCCGCTCTGAGCCTGTAGGCCCGCGCTTAGGTCCTGAGCGGCAGGGGTCCCAGAACGCCCCCTGGCCACTTGGAGCCTATAGGTGCAGGCGCCAAGGGGCTGGGGGAGGGGTGGGAACATCCCGTGTCACCATAGTGCCCCCAGCCGCTTGGGAATGCTCCAGCACCAAGCAGCAGTTTGGGTCCACACCCCCAGCCTGGCACACACGATGGGGGGCTGGCTGCTGGCCTCTGGGGTGTGTGGAGACCCCCGGCGGCCACTGCTGCATGCGGCCCAGGGGTCCCTGCATGCCCCCCAGCCTGGCGCCCATGGTCAGGGCTCATACAGGAGGCAACCGATCAAAGTGTCCCTCTCACATTGATGTTTCTCTCTGTCTCTCCCTCTCCTTCCACACTCTCTAAAAATCAATGGGAACATACCCTCAGGTGAGGATAAAAAAAAAAATGCATGTCCTATGAAAGACACATCTTGAAAATGCCTAAAGAAAGTTGTCATTTTTTCTTGGTGAAGGGACTGGAGTCCGTGTTGATGAAAACACCTTTGTGGCTGTGGTGACTGGCAGTGGCTGCAGCAGCGGGGTGATGGGGCTGGTGCCTTCCCCTGATCAGCCTGGTTGCCTCCCACAAAGGAGCGTGGGGAGCAGGCTTAAGCCATCAGTAGGACATCCCCTGAGGGCACCCAGTATGTGAGAGGGGGCAGGTTGGGCTGAGGGACCCGCAACCCCGGTGCACGAATTTCGTGCACCGGTTCCCTAGTGATAACATAATAGACTTTCCTTTATGGGTTACTTTCTGTCTTGAGAATTCTTTTTTTTTTTTTTTTGATCATTAATTTTTGACAGTTTTAAGGCAATGCGTCTTAAAGGCCATTTTAGATTGAGGTAATTAGATACTCTTTTTGCTTCTTGGATTGGAGGATCTAGCTCTTTCCATAGGTTTGGAAAGTTCTTTTCAACTCTTTATTCCCTTCTTCCTCTCTTCTGGTATGCCTGTTATTCTTATACTGAAGGCCCGGTGCACGGAATTTGTGCACGGGTGGGGTCCCTCGGCCTGGCCAGCAATCGGGGCTAACCGACCAGGTGGGTGAGAGACTGCAGGAGGTTGGCCAGCCATGGGAGGTTGGCCCGGCCAGCGGGGGGTAGGGACCGTGGGAGCACACTGACCACCAGGGGGGCAGCTTCTGCATTGAGCGTCTGCCCCCTGGTGGTCAGTGCACATCATAGCGACCAGTTGTTTGGTCACTTAGGCTTTTATATATATAGGATAGATAGATTGGTCTTTTTGTTACTCCTCAACCAGGATATTTTTTTCCATTGATTTTTTTTTTTTTTCCTTTTTAGAGAGAGTGGAAGGGAGGGGAGGGAGGGAGACAGACATATCAATGTGAGAGAGAAATATCAATTGGTTGCCTTCTACATGCCCCCCAACTGGAGTTGGAAATTGAACCCTCAACATGCCCTTGACTGGAATCAAACCCACAATCCTTTGGTGCATGGGCTGATGCTCTAATCACTGAGCAACACCAGCCTGGGGCTTATATTGCTCTTTGTAATAGAGTCAGATAGTTCTTGTAGAGTTTTTTCCTGTATTTGTGTGTGTGTGTGTGTGTGTGTGTGTGTGTGTGTGTGTTTGTATTTGTGTATTTAATGCTCAAGTTTCTTCCTTCTGGTGATGTCTGGATTTCTATCTTTGATACCACTAATTCTTGCCTCCATCTGGTCAGCTCTCTTTCCTGTACTTGCTAAAAGAGTTCATTCTTGATCTCTTTTATTGTGTTCTTCATTGCCAGAATTTTTATTTGCTTCTTTTTTTTTTTTAAGCTTCAGTTTGTTTGGTAAAGTATTCGTTTTGTTAGTTGATTTTGTGTCTGAGTTCATTAAACTGTGTATCTGTGTTTTCTTACACCTCGTTGAGTTTTTTCAGAACTGCAATGTTGAATTCTTTGTCATTTAAATCACATATTCCCATGTCTTTAAGTTTATTTTCTGGATTTTTTATTTTATTTCTGAGCTGCCTCATTATTTTGGTTATTCATAATATTCATGGATTCCTTCTCTGTCTAGACATCTATGTATGAGTGGTATTTCTGTTGTAGATTGATAAGAATTATTTCTATTGTTTACAGTAGGTGGCGCCAAATTACAAGTTTTTAGCTCTCTTGCATACCTCTGGCTTTTCAGATCTCTGGGGTGGTAGAAAATGGCTGTGTTCCTTGGTAAGGTGGGTGGGTGCCTCCCCTGTGATCCAGTTGTAGTGGTCCCAGGTGACCAACCCTGAAGGGATGTGGATGGGGCTCCAAATCCATGAAATCAAAGTGCTGTCTCCTGCAGCTAGATACTGCAGGCAGTGCAGCCTCAGTGTTTCAGAGTAGAGTGAACTGGGGAACCCCGCTGCCTCCTTTGTTGTTTTGCCCTTCCAGTAATGGCAACCTCGGGCCCAAGTCAAAGGGACAATTTGCATATTAGTCTTTTATTATATAGGATGTTAGTCAAATTAAAATAACTGTGGTTATAAATTTTTTTCTTTAATATATTTTTATTGATTTTGGAGAGGAAGGAAGAGGGAGAAAGAGATAGAAACATCAACGATGAGAGAGAATCACCGACTGGCTGTCTCCTGCACTCCCCCCACTGGTGACCGAGCCCACAATCCATGCATGTGCCCTTGACCGGAATCAAACCTGGGACCCTTCGCTCCACAGGCCAATGCTCTATCCACTGAGCTAAACAAGCTAGGGCTGTGGTTACAAATTTTTAACAAAGACAACAGCATAAAAAAAATCTTTTTTTTTTTTTTTTTTTTTTTTTGGCCAGCGGACCCCGCCTTGCCCCCTTGTGGGGACAGAGGGGCACCGGGGGCCTCCCACTTATTCTATACCTCTCATGTCTTCACTGTGCCAGACTAGAGTCAGAAAATCATTTTTATTATGGACATAGCTGTTGCATTCATAAATAAAATATTACTTAATTGAATTGAGTGAATTTATGGCATAATAGGATTTCTCCTAAGAATAGAACAGGTCACCATTGGGGAAGAAACTCCTGTAGAGCACTTACAGCTTTAACAGGTGTTAATGAAGAGAAGCCAAAAGGTAATCATAATAAATGCCAATAATGCATTTTAATAATATTGTGCATTTATGCATGATTTAGAAAAAAACTTTTTAGTAAACTAAAAAGGTAATTTCTCGTCTGAATAAAGGTTATCAACTAATAATGTACAGCAAAATTATACTTAATGTTGAAACATTAGAAGCTTGCCCGTTAAAACAAAAGTAGTGTAAAGATTAGAAAGGAGGAAAAGTAAACAATACGAATGCTCTCGCCTCTCTCCATTCCTTTCTCCCTCCTTTGCCCCCGCCTTCCCTTAATACCCTTAGAAAATGAAAAGAAACGCAGAATGAAAGGGGACTTAGTTTCATTGACACTGTGCATCTCCCATTTGAGTATATAAATGAAGAATAATGACTGTATAAAAATAAAATGAAGTATAAAAATCTTGTAAATATTTAGAATCTCGGGAACCACAAGAAAAGGTAGACAATATGGCCAATAATTTTTATTGCTTAGCATTCAAAAAAAAAAAAATTCTTCTTCCCACTTGGTAATACAAAATGTATTCAAATATCACTTCTGTTTATTTTGACATACTTAAAAGATAAATCTTATCTAGTCATAGTTATGAAGTATTTTAAATTTCATCTTCTCTCTCTACTCTTTCTCCTCATTTTCTTATGCCAGGCATATAAATGTATGTTCCTTCTTTTTTATTCATTATAGTCCCTGCCCGGGAGTAGGAGCTCCTGGTCCAGCGAGGGCAATAGGAGAGAAGGGACTATTTTAATTTGTTGGTCTCTTTTATCTTGTATAGCAGCTTTCCTTACCTTTGCCATTTTCATTCTTACCCAGCCTTCTGCTTTTTTACTCAGGTTAACTTCTCTTCTGTTTTACAAATTAAATAAATAGAATTCCCTCTACTTATCAGATTATTCTCATGCTCCTTCAGATGAAATAAAACAGAGCAAATAAGAGAATCAGAACTGCAGCAATGATTATATCTAGCCTTCTACTTTTTATGGCCAACCTTTCCATCTGGGCTTTGATCCCATCATAGTTTTTGTGAAATGTTCTATTATTTCATCTGTTCTACCTTGAACCTTTTCCTTTCCTGGTTTATCAATCAGGATCTTAGGTTGTAAACAAATTTTATAGGGTTAAGTGAAAAAGACACTAAAGATTGAGAATCAGCCATGTAGGCTGTGCGGCCAGAAAATCCCAAAATCACAGGTGTCAAATAGTTTTAGTGGAAGCACTGCTGCTGCTATTGTCATTGGACATAGGCATCACGGCTCATATCATCAATATTGGACATGTGACACTATGACTATTTTGCTATTGCAGCCTCTGGAAACTAGATACTTCCTTACCCCTTTGATAACGTGAATTCCTCACTGAACTTTATTCAAGTACTATGCTTTTTCATAAACTATAGGTCACCCTGCTCCCACTAGGCATGAATCCTCCCAGCAGGAGAGATTGGGAAAGTGAGTTGACTCTTCTTCTCCTCCTCCTCTCCCCCCCTCCTCCCCCTCCTCCCCCTCTTCTTCACAAGATTCTTAAAAATCCTGCTGTGTTTGCATTTCTGGCATCTTATCTTTATTTCTATATCTTTATTTCAGTTCTCATACTTCAGTAGTATGAAACTTTTAAAGTGGTCATCAAATTCATTTTTGTGTCACCTCAACTTCAGAAATGGTTCCTGTGTCCAACACGAGACTTCTGTGGATTTTCAATGCAGAGAGCATCTTTGAAATTTTACTGTCATGTATTTCTTATTAAGGTCCTTTTCCCTAATTGTTTTTCAAAATCCAATTTAAGCTTTACTTCTACGATGGCTTTTCATATTTCTCAAGAAAGGTAGTCACTCACTTCTTTGCATGTTTTTATTTATTTTTACAGAGAGGAAGCGACAGGGATAGAGAGAGAGAAACATCACCCATCAGCTGCCTCCTGCACACTCTGTACTGGGAATCGAGCCCGCAACCTGGGCATGTGCCCTGACCGGGAATCAAACCATGGGTTGATGCTCAACCCTGAGCCCCACTAGCCGGGCTGCATCTTAACATATAGTCAGTGTTTAGTAAATATTTTAATTAAATTCAATAGCTACTGGCCGGTCGTCAGGTCGCTTACACTTTTATATATATAGCTAGATGGACTTTCAGCTTTAACAGACACCCCCTTGCCAGAATTAGTCTGTTATATCAAGGTTTACTATATAATAAATACGATTTTATTGATCCTGAACTGTGGTTTTCCACATTTTGACATGTCTGAAATCTGAATGCATCTTTCAATTAATGATACCTCGTAGTCCAACAAGATTGAAATTTTGGTTTATGTAAAAATTTTCCATTTCACTTTCTGGTAAGATCACGAAAATTTGGTGCCAATGAATTTTATGAAATATGGTAAAAAGAAACCCCTGTTTTAAAACATAGTAAAGGTGTAGAAATAAAGATACAGAGAAAGGTATACATGTTGTATATATAATGTATACGGAGAAAAAATGTAGGAGTATATATTATACTTGTATTTTTCTAGTGAACAGCTGATTTCTCAATAGCTACAGTGGACATGATAGCTGCATGATACCTCAATAAGTTGAAGGAAAATAAATATCAACCTCGAATACTGTGTCCATGGAAAATATATTCGTAAACAGTGCTATCTTTTTTTTTCTTTATTGATTACGGTATTACATATGTGTCCTTATCCTCCATTGTTCACACCTCCCACCCCCAGTCATGCCCTCACCCCCCTGGTGTCTTTGTCCATTGGTTAGGCTTATATGCATGTATACAAGTCCTTTGGTTGATCTCTTTCCTCATACCCCCACCCTCCCCTACCTTCCCTCTGAGGTTTGACGGTCTGATTGATGCTTCTCTGTCTTTGGATCTGTTTTTGTTCATCAGTTTATGTTGTTCATTATACTCCACAAATGAGTGAGATCATATGATATTTATCTTTCTCTCTTTTAATTAATGTAAATAGCTTTATGTTGTACCTGGCGTTGGTGGTGTTTTGTTTTGTGTGTTTTTTTAAGCCAACACTTGAAGTTCTATCAATGTTAATTAAAATTTCATGCACTAAGAATTATTGAAGCAAGCAAGGATTTGGATGTTAAGGGGAGGAGGGTTATGGAGTGCAGACCAAATTCTGTTTAAGGGTGGAGTTTATAGCCTTTAATGTATATACAGTAGGCCCTCAGGTTATGTTGGAGATCCATTCCTACAGTGCGACGAAACACGATTTTCACCCACATAAGCACCTGTGTCGCTCACATGGAGCACATACACAGCAGTAATGAAGTGAAACAGTAAAAAAAAAAATTAAAGAAAGATAATTCCTGACCTTTACCTGTGGTAAGTAAATAATAAAAAACATAAAGCACATATGTACATATGTTGAAACTAGAGGCCCGGTGCACGAAATTCGTGCACGGGGGTGTGTGTCCCTCAGCCTAGCCTGCACCCTCTCCAATCTGGGACCCCTTGAGGGATGTCCGACTGCACATTTAAACGGGCAGTCGGACATCCCTCTCACAATCCAGGACTGCTGGCTCCCAACTGCTCACCTGCCTGCCTTCCTGATTGCCCCTAACCGCTTCTGCCTGCCAGCCTGATCACCCTCTAACCACTCCCCTGCCAGCCTAATTGATGCCTAACTGCTCCCCTGCTAGCCTGTTGCCCCTAACTGCCCTCCCCTGCAGGCCTGGCCCCCCCCCCCCCCCCCCAACTGCCTTCCCTTGCAGGCCTGGTCCCTCCCAACTGCCCTCCCCTGCTGGCCTGATCGCCCACAACTGCCCTCCCTTGCAGGCCTGGTCCCTCCCAACTACCCTCCCCTGCTGGCCATCTTGTGGCGGCCATCTTATGTCCACATGGGTGCAGCCATCTTGTGTGTTGGAGTGATGGTCAATTTGGATATTACTCTTTTATTAGATAGGATGACGTAACTTTTTTTTTAAATAAATAAATGGGAGATGGTGACGTAACCACAAAACAAGGTACATCGAGTCCTACGTAAACCAAGGACTGTCTGTATGAGGAAACTAATGAGCTAAGAATTCATCTTAAAAGTTTCAGTAATGATTAGGATGTATCAGAATAGGAAAAGAGCTACAAAATAAATGCAGAGGAAATGCAAGAAGAAATAACAGAGAACAGAATTTAATAAAGTAGAAAATAAACATATAGTAGAGGGGAATCAAGAAGCCAAAAAATTTTTTCCAACTGATGACATTGACATACTGGTGAGATTAAAAGAGAAGGCACAAATAACCAATATCAGGATGAAAAGAAGTCATTTTTAATTCTATAAATATTTTTTTAAAATCTCATAAAATATTGTGGATAACTGTGTCAAAATTTGAAATTTTAAATAAAATGGATAAATTCTTAGAAATTTGCAGTTTACCAAAATCGAAAAGCCTGTATGGGGGCTATAAAGTGAAATTTTCTATGAAGAAAAGTCTTTAGTCCAGATGTGTTTACTGGAATATTCTGTCAACATTGAATGAGACAGTAACTCCAACCTTATATTTGCTAATCTTAATATTCTTTTAGAAAATAGCAAAGGAGGATCCCCCACCTTTATGAAGCTATTACAACCTTGATAGCAAAACCCAAAGAAAAATTACATGTACATAGATGCAAATAAGGAAACAAAAAGCTCTAAAATATTTACAAGTTGAATTCAGCAAACATAAAAGGATAATGGGCAGCATAGCCAAATCAGATTTATCCCAGGAATGCTAGATTGGTTTAGCCTGAAACAATTCGATATTTTTGGTCACTTGAACAAATTCATGAGAAAAACATTTTAGTTTTTCTCATGAATTTGGTTAGGTTAGGTTACTAAAGAATAGGTTACTAAAAATCAGTGATCATTCATGATTTTAAGAAGAAACGATTAACAAATTAGGCACAAAAGAGAATTTTTGTAACCTAATCAAATCTATAGGAGATATCACCGTTTATGCTGAAATGTTGAAAAGATTTCCCTTTTAGATGGCGTTCAAGACATGAATATGTTATCTTCATTTCTGTTCAGCATTATACTGAAAGTGATCCTAGCTAATATACCAAAAAAAGAAAAATAAAGTACAACTATTATAAGGGAAATGCTAAATAGTAAATATTCTCTAATGATATGAATTGTATACATAGAAAATTCAGAAAAGTCTATAGATAAGTTGTTAAAACAACTGTTAGAAAGAAATATAAATATAAATCTTTCTCTTAGTATTTGTGTGATATTTTTGACCCAGTAATTCACTTCCAGTTATATACCTGATAGAAAGAAATATGCACCTCTAACATGCAAGTCATATACTCAAAGCATGTTCACATTCACAGCAGCATTATTCATAATAGTTCCAGTCTACTAACAACCAAAATATCTGCAGATAGATAATTATGGTATGTGTGTATGTATGTATATGTGTGTGTGTGTGTGTGTGTGTGTGTGTGTAATTGTTCAGCAACAAAAAAATAAATTAACTAGAGCTATATATGATTTACATAGATGAAAGGACAGATTTTAAAAAAACACACCTATCTTCTATATGCTTTGCTAATATGACATTCAAAAACAGACAAAACTGCCCGGGCCTTGTAGCTCAGTTGGTTAGAGCGCCATTCCGATTATGCCAAGGTTGCAGATTTAAATCCCCGTCAGGGAATATACAAGAATCATCCAGTGCATGCATAAATAAGTGGAACAACAAATCTATGCTTCTCTCTCTCTCTCTCTCTCTCTCTCTCTCTCTCTCTCTCTCTCTCTCTCTCTCTCTCATTCCCTGCCCTCCTCCCCCCCCCCCCCGTCCCCCTTCTTCTCCCTCCTTCTTTTCTTCTTTCTCTCTAAAATCAATATTTAAAAAATAAAATAAGCTATATTGTCTTGGACACGTATTCAGGTGGTAAACTATAAAGAAAAACTGGTTGGTGATTCTCTCTTGGGGAAAGAGTAACTTGTTACTGGGAAGGAATATACTAGCAGCGTTCTTGTCCTGGGTTGTGATTATATACATGTTTGCTTTATAACAGTTTGTAAGCTGTTCATTTATGTTTATTAACTTTTCTAGGATTGTGTTATTTTACAACAAAAATAGTTTTAAGACACAGACATGGGAAAAAGAAACAACCTTAAAAGGTATGATTTGGCTTGATTTTTGAACATGTAGGATTAATATTACCTTTGGTACCTTACAAGTAAATCTTAACATTTTGCCAAGACATTTTCTTTACTGTTTTCCTAGGCTTTAGAATCACATCTGTCCTAAATATAACTTTGATCCTGTCAATTCATTTTGTCATCCTTTACTACCTTTGTGGTTGTTCCTACTATATCAAAGCTATACTGCCCAGCTGGTATTGCTCAGTGGTTGAGCATTGACCTATGAACCAGAAGGTCACGGTTCAATTCCTGGTCAGGGCACATACCAGGGTTGCAGGCTCCATCCCCCATGGAGGGTGTGCAGGAGGCAGCCAATCAATGATTCTCTCAGTTTTTGATGTTTCTATCTTTCTCTTTCTCCCCCTTCCTCTCTGAAGTAAATAAAAAAATACATATTTTTAAAGCTATACTATCTGACTTTTGAAATCCTTCCATATTTTTATTCTGTATGTCTATACTTATTCCTCTACACTCTATTGGGATGTCCTCCATTATTCAGGCCCCAGTCTCCTCAAGAGTTATTTATATCTTTGCATAAGTTCAGAGATCATCAATAATATTTCATCTTGGGGTTGTGCTCACAGACATTATGTACACTTCTATACATCATATAACAACTTGTGTGATGCCCTCTGGATCTCTTACTCTGAATTCTTATCACATTTACTATTGTCACTTTGACTTTTTTGTTGTTGTTAATCCTCTCCCAAGGATATTTTTTCATTGGTTTTTAGGGAGAGTGGAAGAGAGGGAAAGACAAAGAGAAACATCAATGAGAGAGAAAAACAGATTGGTTGCCCCCTGCACGAGCCCTGACCAGGGCCCAGGCCAGGAAGGAGCCTGCAACCAAGGTGCGTGCCTTTGACTGGAATCTAACCCAGGACCCTTTGGTTTACAGGCCGATGCTGTGTCCACTGAGCAAAACCGGCTAGGGCCAATTTCACTTATTGACATTTCTTTATTCTGTGAATTCTTTGACTTATTGACATTAGTTGTATTTTCTATTACTTTTCTAGCATTCTCCTCTTACATACTTAGCATATCATTTTGCAAAAAACTGTCCCTCTCTTTCCTTTAAAACAATTAATATTGCCACTAACTAGCACAGTTCCCACATATAGTTGCTTAATCTGTGATGGAACTATGTAAAAATTGATTAATTATATACTGTATTTTTTGTTGTTGTTTGGTTGGTTGGTTTATTTTTTAGAGATCGAGAAAGGGAGAGAAGAATTGATGTAAGAGACATCGATCAGTTGCCTCCCGTATCCATCCTGTTCGGGAATTGAACCCACAATCTGGGTATGTGCCTTA
The DNA here is from genome assembly GCA_025583905.1 of Ia io. Lineage (NCBI taxonomy): Eukaryota > Metazoa > Chordata > Mammalia > Chiroptera > Vespertilionidae > Ia > Ia io. The sequence goes on from JAJQQW010000002.1 coordinate 121,036,727, forward strand.
ACTAGGACCCTTGATTGTTCAATGCACGGGTTGACGCTCCAACCAACTGAACCACACCAGCCAGGGCCTGTCTTGTGTTTTGATTGCTTATTCTTAGTTTTAGCGTAGCTAGATTAAACATACTTTGAGGCTCTCAACATTTACAACCAGAGGATTTCCATTAAGTATATTGAAACACCATTATCAAAAGGGTAAAGAGGATGCCTCTTTTTATATACCATTTGTTTCTTTAATTGGAATCAGACTCACTATTGCATAAATCAAACAAGTAGCTTGGCGGGGGTGGAAGACCATTGAGCAGACCAGAGGGAATAGACTTGCCTTGCATATATATATTTAGACAGAGGGTATAGAAGCTACTGTCTTAATTTTCTTTGAAGTAAAAAATAGTTTTTAAAAATAATATTGGTTCTTGTCATTTGGGGAGGTATAGTCTCTTGAGGAAATAAAAGCTTTGGAGCTTCTCCAGGGCAGTAGGGAGGATGAACATTTTTAAGTAAGTTATAATGTTTTGTATGCTGTACACTTGTTGAAGGTCCAGGGACTTTAGGTTAGAAGAATTTGGTAAATTGAAGTAATCATAATCAAGCCAAAGAACTTGGATAACGACCAGTGAAGGTGAACATGTGTCTTTAAGTGTGGCTGAAATACCTGTGAAACCACCATTTGTGTCTCCTGGAGACTCTAGTGTAGAGTTTTCTAGTCTCTGTTATGAAGGGAATACTCATTAACTGCTTCTTAAAATGCCTGGCATAGTTTCAGATCTGCTTTGAAAGTTCATATGAAATTAAATCTTATTCTTCAAAAAAGCTTTCTGATTAGCAAAATGTTGATAATGGGGGGTTGGTGTATGGGAATTCGATATGGTGGTGTGGAAAGGGCCAAATGAACAACATATATACAACTGGCCCTCCATATTCATGAGTTCTGCATCTACAATTGAATCAGATGTGCATCTAAAATATTCAGAAGAAAAAAAATAAGTAATGTTGTTGCTCACCTGTACTGTGTAGTTAGGCCTACAATGGTTGCATCTGTACCCAACATGTACAAACTTTTTTCTTGTCATTATGTCATGAACAGTGCAGTATAACAACTATTTCCATAGCATCTACATTGTATGGTATTATAAGTAATCTAGATAGGATTTAAAGTATATAGGAGGATGTGTGTAGGCTATATGCAAATACCATGCCATTTTATATGAGTGACTTGAGCATCTGCAGACTTTGGTATCCATGGAGGATCCTAGAATCAATCCCCCACAGAGAGTGAGGGATGACTGTACTTAAATTTTTCTGTAATAAATGGGTGTGAAAGCCTTTTTGTAAGACACTGTAATTTTGCTAATTCAAGTCTAGAAGGAGTTATCTTACCTCTGTTTCACTGTGGTTAGTTTCTTAATATACTTGCTTTCATCATGGCTCAGCACCGAAAAGGATAAAGTATACGTAATGAATTACAGAAAGTTTCTCAAATTATGCAATAAGATTTTTGTACTGCAACTTGAAAGTAGTAGTATTTAGTAGCTTCTTTGTCCAAGTACTCTTTTGCTTAGCAAGCTCAGATTTTTGTTATCATGCAGTTTTGTTTTAGTGGGGTTTTGTTTTCTCCAATAGGGGAAAAATTTTATATTGACCTCAAAAAGTATTCTACATTTTCTTAAAAATACATGATCTGTATACTTACTTACCTATAAACCACATGTAATAAAATGTGAAATAATTTTAGATTAGCATTAAAAATCCAAAACTTTTTTTTAGTGATGATAAAAAGATAACTGTTAATTTATTTTTATTGAACCATAATAAGCCATAATAGATTGTTGATATTTCACTTTTTTTTTTTTACCTCTCTAAAGGACAATTTTTTTTCAATTACATTTTACATTCACTATTTTGTATTAGTTTCAGGTGTATAGCATAGTGGTTAGACAGTCTCCTATACAGTACTTTACAAAGTTATCCCCTCCATATTTCATGTACCCACCTGGCACCATGCATAGTTACTGCAATATTGACTACTAGAGACCTGGTGCATGAAATTCATGCATGGGTGGGGTCCGTAGGCCTGGCCGGTGATCAGGGCCTATCAGGGCCATAGTGCCCAGTCCTGGTCAAGGTCGGGCCTGCCAGCTGCCAGACGGGGTCTGCCGGGCGGGGCTGGGGGGAGGTTGTCTGGCTGTGGGAGGTTGGCTGTGGGAGCACACTGACCACCAGGGGACAGCTCCTGTCTTGAGCGTCTGCCCCCTGGTGGTCAGTGCGCGTCATAGCAACTGGTCAACCATTCAGTCGTAAGGTCACTTAGGCTTTTACATATATAGACTAGAGGCCCGATGCACGCAAATTCGTGCACTGGGGGAAGGGGGGGGTCCCTCAGCCCAGCCTGCCCCCTCTCACAGTCCGGGAGCCCTCAGGGAATGCCCTACTGACAGGCCTAAGCTTCAGTCTGGCCTACCTCTGCGACAGGCAACCTGGCTGATCAGGGGAAGGTGCCACTCCCATAACCCCGCTACTGCTGCCACTACTGGCCGCAGCAGCTGCAAAGCCTGAGCCCCGGGCTTTGTCTGGATGGACGTCTGTCCTAATTAGCATATTGCCCTTTTATTAGTATAGATATTCCCTATATTGTACCTAACATTACCATGATTATTTTGTAACTACTAATCAGTACTTCTCAAGCCCTTTATCTTTTTCACCCAGTTCCCCAAACTTCCTCCCGTCTGGCAGCCATGAGTCTGTTGTTCTCTGTATCTATGAGTCTGTTTCTGTTTTGTTTGTTCATTTATATTGTTCTTTAGATTCTACGTATAAGTGAAATCATATGGTATTTGTCTTTGACTTATTTCACTCAACATAATACCTTCTAGGTCCATCCACACTGTTGCAAATGGTAAGATATCCTTTTTTATGGCTGAGAAATGTTCGAATGTATATACGTACCATAGCTTTTTTTTAAAAGATTTTTAAAAATTGATTTTTAGAGAGAGAGGAAGGGAGTGGGGGGAGAGAGAAAGAGAGAAACATCAGTGTGAGAGTGAGACATGGATCATTTGCCTCCTGCACACCCCCTAACCAGGGATCAAGCCTGAAACCCGGGCATGTGCCCTGACCAGGAATCAAACTGGCAACCTTGCAGTGCACAAGATGCCCAACCAACTGATCCAAACCGGCCAGGGTTGTACCACAGTTGTTTTTTATCACTTGTCCATTGATGGGTACTTGAGTTGCTTTCATATCTTGACTATTGTAAACTAGAGGCCTGATACACAAAATTCATGCAAGGGGCTTGGCCCTCGCAGCCTTGGCCAGTCCTCGCAGCCCTGCCTTTGTCCGGATGATCATTCTGCCATTCGGTCTAATTAGCATATTAGCTCTTTATTATGTAGGATAATGCTGCACTGAACATAGGGGTGCATATATTCTTTCGAATCAGTGATTTGAGTTTCTTCGGATATATATACCCAGAAGTGGAATCACTGGTTCATAAGGCAGTTCTATTTCTAATTTTTTTAGGACCCTCCGTACTATTTTTTATAGTGGCTGCACCAATCTGCATTTCTATCAAAAGTACACGAGATTCCCTTTTCTCCACATTCTTGCCAGCCAGTGTATTTGTTTGCCGATTTACTGATGATAAGCCATTCTAGCAGGTGTGAGGTGATAGCTCATTGTGGTTTTAATTTGCATTTCTCTGATGATTAGTGACATTGAACACTAATGTATATTGACCATCTTTATGTCCTCTTTGGAGAAGTGTCTATTCAGATTCTTTGCCCATTTTTAAATCAGATTGCATGCGCGTGCTCTCTCTTTCCGTGTGTGTGTGTGTGTGTGTGTGTGTGTGTTGAGTTGTATGAATTTTTTATAAATTTTGAACATTAACCCCTCTTAGATGTGTCATTGGCAAATATAATCTACCATTCAGTAGGTTATCTTTTTGTTTTGTTGATAGTTTCCGTTGCTGTGCAAAAACTTTTGATGTGGTCCCATTTGTTTATTTTTTTTGTTTCCTTGACTGAGGATATATATCAGAAAAAAAATATTGCTAAGACAAATGTCCGGGATTTTACAGCTTATATTTTCTTCTAGAAGTTTTATGGATTCGAGTCTTACATTTAAGTCTTTAATCCATTTTGAGAAAAACCCAAAACTTTTAAAGCAAGTTTTTATGAGCTCATACAAGTCCTTATTAGATTTTTTTTTAATGAAGGCCAAAAGTATTTCTTAAAAACAGAAGATTTTCTATCACTAAGTCCTTAGTTTTATTTCTGTGGAATTCTATAGAGTATATATGTGTACCAGTCATCTATATAATCTAGATATATAAAAGCCTAATATGTAAAGTGTTGCCTTGGGAGTTTGACCGACTGGGAGTTCGATAGCTCACTATGACATGTGTTGACCACCAGGGGGCGGTGCGGAATGAAGGGAGGCCCCAGCCGGCAGCTGAGGAAGGGAGGCCCTGGCCAGCAGCCGCTAGGGACCCTATCCATGCACGAATTTCGTGCACTGGGCCTCTAGTCTTAAACAAAATTTTAGTCCTTTTGAAAGAATAGCTTTAAAAACCACAAAGGGACCTAGCCAGTGTGGCTCAGTGGTTGAGCATCAACCCATGAACCCAGAGGTCACTTCAATTCCCAGTCAGGGCACATGACCGGGTTGTGGGCTTGATCCCCTGTAGGGGGCATGCAGGAGGCAGCCGATCAATGGTTCTCTCTCATCATTGATATTTCTGTCCCTCTCTCCCTTCCTCTCTCTGAAATCAATAAAATCCTATTTTTAAAAACCACAAAAGATGCAGTGAATCTTTTACTTTGTATGAAAATTTACATTGTACTTGAGGAGCCTTTTTACCAGAGTAATGCAATTCATTTTTTAATAGTCTAATAGTTTTACAAGGATTATAAATGAAAAATAAGAGAAAGAACTGTTTACTTCAATTTTTCTTAATAACTTGTTAATATTATACTGTACTATTGTATATATATACTGTACTATATATATACAATATATATCTACTAGCTATTTCCTGTAGAATGAGAATTAAGCTGTGAAACTAATGTCTATATGAAAAGACTGGGGAAAGCCTCCTCTTCTAGTGTGTCTTCTCTTTTATGCTCTTTTACAAATGTCATTTTCATGCCTTATCTGTTATTTTTGTTCTTACAAATATGATGGTAGTTCTTATTCACTAATATGGTTTAAATCTACTTAATCTGTTCCTTTCCTCCTTTGACATTTTTGCTTAAATATACCTTTCCTAAAAGTGGAAAAAATTACACCATTAGAAGCAGGTTAATGGGGCCAAAAGATACTTGAAATAGCAGTTTCTAGAAGAGATGTTGGTGTCACAGACCTCTTTTAGTGCTTTGTCAGAGCAATAATCAAGGCATAGAATAATTGTGACCATTTTGTAGCCTTTTGAAATTGAAGTCTGGTATGCATAAAATGCCACATGAGAATGTTGAAATAAAAATTATTTGGGCCCTGGCCAGTATGGGTCAGTTGGTTGGAGTGTCGTCCTGTATACCAAAAGGTGTGGGTTTGTTTCCTAGTCGGGACACATACCTAGATTGTGGGTTCGATCCCTGGTAGGGGTGCGTGCAGGATGCAACTGCTCAATGTTTCTCTCTCCCTATCTCTCTAAAATGAATTTTTAAAAATATATTGTTATTTAAAAATACATTGTTATTGTTATTTAAAAATTATGTTGTTATTTGGAAGTAAAAGTGTATATTTGCATGTTTATACATATACATATGTATAAACATGCAAATATATAGTATAATGCATTCATGTGTGTGTGTTTGTCCCCTTTCAGGCTTATAGCAATAGACTATTGATTTCTTATAAATATGTAATGGGAGCATTAAGGACCCTAAGGAAGATTGAACTCTGATAACCTAAGAATACACAATAGAAAAGCCCATTATATAACTTAAAATTTGCTTAACATTTCTGGTTTTCTGATTCCATTGTGAAAATAAGTATTTCAACAATGGCCTTTTTATGAAATACTAGAGGCCCAGTGCACAGAATTCGTGCACTGGGGTGGGGGGGTTCCCTCAGCCTGGCCTACACCCTCTTGCAGTCCGGGAGCCCTCAGGAGATGTCCAAAAGCCGTTGGTCAGACATCCTTAGTGCTGTTGCGGAGGCAGGAGAGGCTCCCACCACTGCCACTGTGCTCGCCAGCCATCAGCCTGGCTTCTGGCTGAGTGCACTGACCACCAGGGGGCAGCTCCTACGTTGAGCGTCTGCCCCCTGGTGGTCAGGGCACGTCATAGCGACCGGTCGTTCCACTGTTTGTTTGATTTGCATATTAGCCATTTATTACATAGGATGAAGCCCTAGTGGCTTTTAAGATAAATTTCTAATGGCAAAATTAAATATTTGATTTTCATGCAAACAATGCTTCTTCAGTCATTCAGAATTCAAAAAGACACACTACCTAGTGATGTACCCCTAGTGACCAATCTCCCATCTCCACAACCATAGTTTTTAGGCTGTAATTATTCCTGCCTTAAAATTTAATTTATATTATTTGGTTTATATCTGTTGAGCAAAGATTAAAAATTAAGATATTTTGGAAAGTTGATTAAATGCAAGTTTGCTTACCTATATTTTTGTAAACATACTAACTGAAAAGAAAGAACCATAGAGAAAGAAGAGGATTTATAATCTCTGCTGAGAAACTTAGACCATCTGAGAGATGGGGTGAGGAAACGCTAATTATACTCTTTCCCCACTGAAATGGCTGGATTGAAGTAAAAACCACAGTGCCATCTTGTACTTATTTTCATCAATATGGTTTTTGAAAAAGGATGGGCAAGGGTTGCTAAAAAGGAGGGAAGCAATGGCCCAGGACCGTGGTCGGCAAACTGCGGCTCGTGAGCCACATGCGGCTCTTTGGCCCCTTGAGTGTGGCTCTTCCACAAAATACCACGGCCTGGGCGGGTCTATTTTGAAGAAGTGGCGTTAGAAGAAGTTTAAGTTTAAAAAATTAGGCTCTCAAAATAAATTTCAATCGTTAGATATTTGGCTCTGTTGACTAATGAGTTTGCTGACCACTGGCCCAGGATATGCTTTGCAGTTGTTTACCAGAGTTGGTGAAGCAGAGAGAATGTGTGTTCATTAAACAAGGTACCAGAGCTATAGTGCTTCGCATGGAATCAGTCTCTTTCACTTTGATCTGTTCTTTACAAGCAAGTGTGTACATAAGAGCCAGCAAACAAAGAACTTTCAAACACAGTGTTAATAACTAAAGAATCTTGAAGTAATTAAGACCTGAATGGCATTTCAAAAGAGAGTTAAATGCTACAATAAACCCTATAGAGTTACTAAAATCTTCAAGAATGAAGAAAGAAACCTATATGTGAGCAGGTTAAAAAAGGATTTGAATTATAAAATGAAAATTATTTTGACCACAGACTTCAATAACAATAGCTACCAGAAGAAAATGGATACTATCAATATGCAGAACAAAGGGGTGTGGTGGGGTTTTGGCCAAAGTGAGCATTTGAATATATTTAACCCTTTGCACTTGCTTGCTTTTTTCTCGATTCCTTTATTCTAATGCTAACCATGTCGAGTCACACTCGACATCCGAGTACAAAAGGTTAAATGTTTGAATTATGTCTAACTAATCCAGGATAATCAAGTGTAGGAAATAAAAGGCATTAATCATTATTGGAGGGGGAAGCTATATCGTATAAAAATAATGTAATTAGTGAAAAAGTGTAACTTATATAATAAAAGCTAATATGCAGAACGACTGGTCGCTATGACACGCACTGACTACCAGGGGCAGATGCTCAACGCAACAACTGCCCCCTGGTAGACATTGTTGTCCCACAGGGATAGCACCACTCAGCGGAAGCCCTGAGCCGGGCTCCCGGCTGGCAAGCGCAGTGGTGGTGGCGAGAGCCTCTCCCACTTCCACGGCAACACAGGGAGCGGGCCTAAGCCATCAGTTAGACATCCCCCAGGGGCTCCCAGACCTGCAAGAGGGCACAGGCGGGCTGAGGGACTCCTTCCAAGTTTAAGAATTTTGTGCACCGGGCCTCTAGTTTAATATAAGAACAATCAATGTATTATTATAGTTGACAAATTAAGAAGTAGATTTAAGAATTGATTTTGTTATATTTAGTAAAAATAGATTTCAGTATATTCCATATAACCATAGCAGAATCATTGCTGGACGGATCATGTTGTAAATGTAAAAAACATTCACCTGTTAAGAATTTTTGTGAGTTTATTTGAGCCAAACTGTCGACAATTGCCAGGAAGCAATATCTCAACAGATTGGGATAGTGCTCCGGAGAATGGCGGTCTTATCTAATCAAAGGAGGGGAAATAGGTGGGTTATATGAAATCCATTGGTGATAGATTAGAGAGGTGGGAGAAAGCAAGGGGGCGTGGGGTTGAGAACCTCTGAGTATTGATTATTTTTTATTTAACCTGAGAACTTTCTATTTGTAAAGAACATTGTAGTTATTGAAATCTATTCTTTACAAGTTAAAAACGAATTAACCAGATTCTGCATTAATATTTTTGTTGGTTACATTGATTCACAGATTGAAAGGTTGTGTTTTACCTATTGCTTTCCCTTTAGAATATTAAGATATTTAAGGAGAACAGGGACCATGTCTCAGCTGGATTAATGGGGAATATAATGATATGTATTTGCCACTATTTTTTGTCAAGCCATTTGTAGTTAGTTTAGTTGAAACTCTGGAGGTAGTACTTAGCATGTCATGCTTCTTGACATCTTAGTGAACTACATATATATAGATACGTATTTTATGAAAAGCCAGTATATAGACTATTTGATATAGAAATACTTTAAAGTATAACTTTTTGTGTTTTTTTTCTCCCCTTTCCTAGTAAATTAAAAGTATTTCAAGCAATATTCAGAAAGCAAGTTTGTTTTGTAAATGAGAGTCATGTAATTACATTTTTTAAATGATTCAGAGGTGGAGGTGCACTTGAAGGTTTACTTATTAATATATTTAAGCTGGTATAGCTAAAATTATTAATAAAATGAATTTATTTGTAAATAATATGGCCTACCCTTTTAAAATAGCATTACTATGCATAAGGTATCACTATAGATAGTACAACTGTCATCCCTAAGTTTTAATTATAGTACTATTAAAATACTAATAGTTTAAATTCTCAGGATAAAAGCAAAATAAAAAATTTCAAAACAGCAACAAAAACTCAACCTGCTTTCATACTTGTATACCTCCATTTGCTACAATTTGAGCTACATAACTCAAATTTCCTTTGAACAAAAAAGGTTATAATCTTGGTTTATTTTAATTCAGTTCATTGTTTATCCTTATAGAAAATCAGGTTTTTGGAGAGCTCTAACAGTGTGCTATTGCTGGGCTCTCATCCTTTCTGTTTAAATAATGCAGGTACTTTGATGGAAACCTGGAGAAGCTCTTTGCTGAGTGTCATGTAATTAATCCAAGTAAAAAGTCTCGAACACGCCAGATGAATACAAGGTCATCAGCACAGGATATGCCTTGTCAGATCTGCTACTTGAACTACCCTAACTCGGTGAGTATCTGGTAGTTTAAGGCTAGCACTGACTCTATTTCAGAGGGTAAATCATCTTTCATTACTTAAACAAAGGAGGAAGATCTTGGAATCTGGGATTGTATAAAGCAGTAACCTATCCTAATTATATTAAAAGCCAGGGGCTGTCACGACCGAAACAACCAGATGGATGACCGAACACAGGTTGCATGAGGTGACAAGGCTGCAGGGGGGTTAGTGAGGGATGACCAAATGACTGAACAGCAGGCTATGTGGGGCAACCAGGCTGGCAGGGGGGGAAGCTGGGGGTGACCAGGCTGGCAGGGGGGGAAGCTGGGGGTGACCAGGCTGGCAGGGGGAGCAGTTAGGGGCTATCATGAGGCCAGCAATCAGAGGCAGTTAGAGATGATCAGGCAGGCAGCGGGGGCAATTAGGGGTGAGCAGGCAGGTAGGCAAACGTGGTTAGGGGTGATCAGGCCGGCAGGGGGGTCAGTTAGGGGTGATCAGGCTGGCAGGCAGAGGCAGGGGTAGTCAGGCTGGCGGGGGGGGGGGGGCAGTAAGGGGTGACCAGGCTGGCAGAGCAGGGGGGGGCAGTTGGAGGTGACCAGGCCGGCAGTGGGGGGCAGTTAGGGGCGATCAGGCAGGCAGGTGAGCAATTAGGAGCCAGTGGTCCTGGATTGTGAGAGGGATGTCCGACTGCCGGTTTAGACCCTATTCTATAGCCCCCTTCTCCCCTATTTGTTTTTTTAAGCAGCAATTTATCCAAGTTTTCATTACATATCTAAATCTTTTCTGAGCTTATTTTACCACCACGGGAGAATTGTGTAATAGGTAGGCAGTGAGTAGAATTATTTTTCATGCAAATTAAAAAGAGATTTAAAATTTAAATTTTTAAACTATATATAAAAAATACTTATAAAATGTTTCTAATACTGTTTCACTAGGGAACTTTCAGGATTCTTCATAACAAAAGATTTTCATGCCCTAGTCCCGTGGTCAGCAAACTGCGGCTCTTTGGCCCCTTGAGTGTGGCTCTTCCACAAAATACCACGGCCTGGGCTAGTCTATTTTGAAGAAGTGGCGTTAGAAGAAGTTGAAGTTTAAAAATTTTGGCTCTCAACAGAAATTTCAATCGTTGTACTGTTGATATTTGGCTCTGTTAACTAATGAGTTTGCCGACCACTGCCCTAGTCGATTTGGCTCAGTGTGGGCCTGTCACCTGAAGGGTCCCAGGTGCGATTCCGGTCAAGGGCACGTATCGTTGCAGGTACCTAGGTTGCAGGTTTGATCCTGACCCTGGTCAGGGCCCATTTGGGAGACAACCAATCAATGTGTCTCTCTCACATCAATGTTTCTCTCTGTGTCTCTCCCCTTCCTTCTACTCTTTCTAAAAATCAATGGAAAAACCTCCTCAGATGAGGCTTAACAAAACAAACAAACAAAAAGATTTTCACTTATATAGATCCATTCTAATGGAGTTTCTTAAAAACAGCAAGTAGTGTCAGTTGAAGCAAATAGTAGTACTAATTAGTTGATGTTCCTCTTAACTAAAAATACCCCTCTTAAAATCTGTTGAATTTAGATCATTAGTGTGTCTAGTAAAGAAGTTTTAGGATTAAATAAACATCTTTCTATGAAGGCCTTACTTTATTAATAACCATAGGAAATCTGTATTTGTGGCATAGATGTATTCAGTGACTTGGAATTTACCTTTTAAGATGTTCGAAGATATCTGAGAAGTTGTTGTATAAATTATCAAGATTTGTGGCTTTTCTTTTGTAGAAATAATTGTTTTATGTGCCAGAGATTTTCAATTTTGTTTTCAACAATAAAGCATTGATAACAACAACAAAAAATGTTTGAAGATATCTGAGAAATAATTTAATTCTACAATAATTAAAACTATCTTGTTTTATATTCTCTGCTTTAATTTAAGCAGCTTTTTCTAATAATTACTATAGAGTTTTATATGTATATCTTTAAAGAGGTCTATTTGAAGGAAACAAATTTGTTCGCATGTACAGGTACTTAGAAAAGAGGTTTTAAAAGAAAGTTAATTGAGCCTAGCTCTCATGGGTCAGTGGTTGAGCATTGACCTATGAACCAGGAGGTCATGGTTCAATTCCCTGGTCAGGGCACCTGCCTAGGTTGTGAGCTTGATCCCCAGTAGGGAGGGTGCAGGAGAAAGCCAGTCAATGATTCTCTCTCATCATTGATGTTTCTGTGTCTCTCTCCCTCTTCCTTCCTCTCTGAAATCAATAAAAAAAATTTTATTTGGAAAGTAAGTTAAATGAAAACTCAGAAAAATAGTAAAATCATGTGTTAAAATGTTTAGTTGATAAAGTGTTGAATCGGGTTTTCAAATTCTCAAGTTTTGATCATAGTTCTAACATTAGGCATTCAACTTTGGGTAGTAAATTATTTAATCTCATTGAATTTCAGGTTTCTCTTTCAAATGGGTTGAATATGATATTTTTTCACATCTTTTAGCCTGAGAATTGTATGTATTCCCTCTCCTTAAATCATGACCTACCTTGCATATAAAAAACCAAACAAATAGTACTGCTGTTAAAAATACATTAAAATCATGTTTTGATCATTTTGGTATCTTTCTTTAACAGATTCTCTTTGCCAGTTGACATTATATAGTGACTCGAGGCCCAGTGCTTGAAATTTTTACACTTGAGAGGGTCCCTCAGCCCAGCCTGCGCCCTCTCACAGTCCTGGAGCCATCAGTCGGATATCCTTAGCGCTACCATGGAGGTGGGAGAGGCTCCCGCCACCACCACTGCAATCACCAGCTGTGAGTCTGGCTCAGGGCTTCTGGCTGAGCGGTGCTTCCCCTGTGGGAGCACACTGACCACCGAGAGGCAGCTCCTGCATTGAGCATCTGCCCCCTGGTGGTCAGTGCGCATCATAGTGACTGGTCATTCTGCCTTTAGGTCTATTTGCATATTGGCCTTTTTATTATATAGGATTATACTTTTAAAATGTCTGTGAGATAATGCTTAGACCCAACTAATTTGCCTGAGGTTATACAAGTGTTCCTTATCTTGGCATGTCCCCTTTTGTTCTATTATAACCACCTCTTCCTTAGTTTAAATCTTAAGTGTAATTTTAATACTGGAGCAATATGCTTACAAATATCCTGTGTAACTTTCTCAGTGCCTTTGGTATATTGTCTAACAGTCTCAGCCAGTTATAACTGGAGAATCATGACTGGAGATTTGCAGTGTAAATTTTGCTTCATTTGTAACTGATGATGGAGAACCCCCTATTGATTTATTTATTCATTCATTCAGCACAGCAGGCACTATTTCTAAGTGTTTGAAACACAGTGAAGAATCATCTTACCTAATAATAGAGAAACATGTAAATTGACTGTACCTCTGCTACATCCACAGCCAATCCTAATGAGTATGCAAAATAACCCAACAAAGATGGCGGTTAATTTGCATACATATCTGGGTCCCGGGAACCTCCTCAACACCCAGGTCACTCCCAGCCGGTCATCAGGCGGAGGCCTTAGGCTTGGGAAGAGGCCGAGCCTGTGATTGGAGGTGCGGGGAGTGGGGGGACCCCTTCCGAAGCATAAACCCTAGGGTGAAGGCTTTAGGCGTGGGAAGGGGCTGAGCCTGCAATCAGAGGTGCCAGCAGGAGGGGAACTCCTTCCCAATCATAAAGCCTGGGGTGGAGGCTTTAGGCTTGGGCAGGGGCCGAGCCTGGGATTGGAGGGAAGAGGAAAAAACAATGGAAACATATCCTCAGGTGAGGATAAAAAGAAAAATAAAGAAATGTCATATCCTATGAAAGACATATCTTGAAAATGCCTAAAGAAACTTGTAATTTTTCCATGGTGAAGGGACTGGAGTTGTGTTGATGAAAACACCTTGGCAGCTGCCGTGACTGGCAGTGGCTGCAGCAGCAGGGTGGTGGGGCTGGCACCTTCCCCTGATCAGCCTGGTTGCTTCCTGCAAAGGGAGGCCAGACTGCGGCTTAGGTCCGCTTCCAACGGGGAGCGGGCCTAAGCCATCAGTAGGACATCCCCTAAGGGCTCCCAGTATGTGAGAGGGGACAGGCTGGGCTGAGGGACCCCTCCCCACTGCACGAATTTCATGCACCGGGCCCCTAGTATATAATAAAGAGGTAATAAGCAAATGGTCATTAAGCCGTGACACATAACGACCTATCAGCAGGAGGGTAGGGCAGTGAGCTACAGGTGGTGGAGAGCTACAGGAGGGCAGGGCAGCTATGAGCGGTGGTGGGCGGGATGCCAGCTGAGGCATGCGGCAGTGAGCTTCTCACGCACAGATTCATGTGCAGGGCCACTAGTAAAGATATAATGCCTGCCTCAGATAATAATACAGGTTAGCTGGGCAGATAAATAAAATGCCATATTAGAAAGAATGTTAAGTGATACTGTGGGAACATGGTGGAGAGACCCCTAACCTCATTTTGGATCAGGGAAGACCACACAGAGATTGACATTTGAACTAAACTCTGAAGGTGTGGTAGTTAGGAAGGCAGATAGCTCTGAGCCACATATGCTGTTGATAGTTTGGAAAATGTAGCATGCAATACAGAAGCCAAAGAAGAGAATAGAGAATACACTTCCAAGAATAGTAAACAGTCCTAAAACCTTCAGAGGAAATAATAGAAAGGTGAATTTGGAATTAACATGAAGTTTATTGATCTTGGGAGGGTATTTTTAGTAGTATAATAGTGTGGTAAGATGTAAAACCATACTGCATTGGCTGAAGCGTCATTGACTTGAAGGTAGGGAAGGAAGTGGAGGCAGTAACAATAAACGAAACTCTTTTAAAGAAAGTTTGGCTATGTAAGTGGTAGGACAAGAAAGCAGTAGAGCAACGTTGGTTGGAAAGTAAGTTAAAGAGTTATGGAAACTCCCAAGCATTATGAACAATATAATCATGAGGAAACTAGGACTTCTTTTCTCATTGTTTTTATTTTTAGAATATATTTTTATTGTTTTCAGAGAGAAAGGGTGAGGGGGAGAGAGAGAAATATCAATGATGAGAATCACTGATTAGCCACCTCCTGCACACACCACACCAGGGATCAAGCCCATAAACCAGGCATGTTCCCTGACCAGGAATTGAAAAGCAATCTCCAGGTTCATAGGTCGATGCTTAGCCATGCTGGCTGGGCTTCTCATAGCCTTAAGACTACTAGAGAAGGATAATTTTAACCTCTTCCATTTTGAAACGAAATGTTCCCTTAGATTCTTCTTTGGATCGGTGATTTCTTTACTTGCATTACCATGTTTCCATTTCCACTACTCTCTTTCAAACACTGATACTTGCCTTTAATTGTTAATGTAAATCTTCAATACCTTTATCCTTCTAGAAAGTAACTTCAGTTTTATAAAGCGCCACATGAAAACAGTTTTCTTTTTTTTCTTTTACTAAATGCTTCTGATGGCTTGGTTAACTATTCTTGGTGGTCAAAACAATTACCCGAGGCTTTGGGATGCTTTTTAAGATAACCCCCAACCCATCACCCCTGGCAACTTTATAATGTTGTTTTAAATCAAATCAGTAAGATCTAGCTTTACGAAACCCTCACTTTACTAGAAAATTAGATACCTTGGGCTCAATATCTCATTTTTATGAAGTAAAGAATTTGTATTTCCTAAGAATAAGATTTGTTAAACAGATAAAGACAAAGTTGAAGACTGTGAGAGTGGTAATCTACCTTTCATACTACACCCGAGCACCTCTGAACCTCTGAATTTTTTTTCTCCTGAGTACACTAAAAATGTGATCTAAGTCCAACTCTATCTTCCTTTTAATGCATTCTATTTTACAGATGAAGAACTGATATTCTGATTATTTGCTCAGTCTTTATAAACAAAATGGTTTCAGTTTTAGAGATTATATGGGCAACTTCTGATGGAGGAATGATAATTCTTAATGTTCTTAGTACTGTTTGACATTAGTTGCTGTGTATGTAAAATGATGAAGATAAATGCAACCTTTAAAGAGTGTGTTTTGTTCCTTTATTTTTTATTTTTTAAAATTTCTTTATTGATTAAGGCGTCCCATATTTGTCCTCATCCCCCTATTCCCATCCCACACCCCTCCCCACGGATGCCCCAACCCCATGTTGAACTTAACCATTGGTTAGGCTCATATGCATGCACACAAGTCCTTTGGTTGATCTCTCCCCCCTCCCCCCACCCTCTCCTATCCTCCCTCTGAGGCCCGATAGTCCGATCGATGCCTCCTTGTTTCTGGGTTTGTTCTTGTTCATCAGTCTATGTTGTTCATCATTTCCCCTAGATGAGCGAGATCATGTGTCACTAGAAATATACTTATAAGAACTGAATGTGAGACGAGCAATAATAGTTATGCTGACAGGCAAATGAATCAGTCTGTAGTGAGTTTCTTTCTGGACCCACAGTTCTTTTGAGACCCCATATCAATGTCCACCAGTTCCTTATGTGTACATGTCGGCACTGACTTTTCAGCTCTGGATGGTGGACAAATGGTGGTAATGCAGGTCCGACACCCTCTGGTTTGGTCTCGGCCGGACCCAGGGGCACGGCATCACCGGGACTCAGGGGCTCGTGGCCTCACCCGGACCCAGGGGGCGCGTGGCCTCACCTGGACCCAGGTGCACGTGGCCTCACCCGGACCCGGATCCAGGGGCACACGGCCTCACCTGGAACCGGGATCCAGCTTCACCCGGATCCAGGGGCGCGTGACCTCACCCGGACCCAGGGGCGTGTGGCCTCCCCCAGACCCAGGGGTGTGTGGCCTCACCTAGGCCCGGGACCCAGCCTCTCCCGGACCCAGGGGCGTATGGCCTCACCCGGACCTGGGATCCAGCTTCACCTGGACCCAGGGGCGCGTGGCCTCACCCGGACCCAGGGGTGCGTGGCCTCACCCGGACCCAGGGGCGCGTGGCCTCTCCCGGACACAGGGTTGCGTGGCCTCTCCCGGACCCAGGGGCGCGTGGCCTCTCCCAGACCAAGGGTCGCGTGGCCCCACCCGGGTCCAAGGGTGCATGGCCCCATCTGGACCCAGGCTCCAGCCTCACCCGGACCTAGGGGCTAGCATAGCCTCACCCGGACCCAGGGGGGTGCGGCCTTACCCAGATCCAGGGGCATGTGGCCTCGCCCAGACCCGGGACCCAGCCCCACCCCAACCCAGTTCCCAGCCTCACCCGGACCCGGGACCCAGCGGGGTTTTGTCTTCTTGATCCCAATTCCTGTTGGTCAATTCCCTCTCCGCAACTCCTTCGGGCACTTTCTCAG
The DNA here is from genome assembly GCA_025583905.1 of Ia io. NCBI lineage: Eukaryota > Metazoa > Chordata > Mammalia > Chiroptera > Vespertilionidae > Ia > Ia io. The sequence goes on from JAJQQW010000002.1 coordinate 121,053,551, forward strand.
AGCTCCAGGGCGGCTGCCGCAGAACTCGCTGGGCTGCGGGCTCAGCGAAGCTCTGGTGTGCCCGGTGCACGGTGGCGGGCTGGTCCGGGGTCGCTGTGTCGGCCCTTGGGTCTGCAGCGGTGGCCAGTCGCCGAGCGCGCGCACCCAGCCGCTTCCGGTGCGTTGAGATTCTTGAAGGACTCGGAGGTCAGCAAGTGCGGAGTCTCCCACCCCATGTCTCTCAGGGGCTCATCTGTCCGTGCTCGGCAGCGAGTGGAGCCGTCCCCTCAGCCGGAGACCGCCGGGGGAACTGCGCCGAGCACGTTCCAGGCTGCCATTGTGTCGCCTGAGCTGTAGTTCTTAAAGTGTGATCTTTGGGTCACCGGCATCAGCATCATCCCGCGTGCCCCTCTCTTTTATTCTAGTTGTAGAGCATCTGCTCAGCCAGCCCTCCGGTGGTTCTGGATGGTGTCTGCTCTGCTCTCCCGTCATAATCTCAAAATTGTTGTGGTAGGCAACAATCAGGTTTCTGCCCTATGCCTCCATCTTGGTCCTCCTTTGTGTAGTTAAGTCTTGATTGTTGTTGGTGTCACTGGGAGGAATTGTCCTCCTGGCCAATTGTCCGTGAGGACCCTCTGTTTCTATAAAGGAAGAGTTGCTGTGCAGGAGACACGTTTATGGGCCGGATCTTGTTGCAGCAAGGCTTTGGCGCTCACTGAGTCTGCCTCTTGAACGTGTCCCTTATGCGAGTGGTTGAAATCTGGTGTCATCTCACACCGACCACTAGATGCCCTCGTTTCTGGGTCTCCGATGGAGTGTAGGTCAGCTACTGCCTGAGGCCACTCAGCAGGAATTACAGCAAAAACTGCAGTTTCCTCCTCCTGTCTAAGCGGCCCTGGAGCAGTCCGACTAGAACCGCAGTTCATCTGGTCAAGCTGCCACAGGGCAGGCCACCCACATGCAAAAGCCGCTGCTTGGAGCCCAGGTGGGCCTGCAAAACGTGTGGGGCGGGTCCCAGGGTGGGGCGTGTCTCAGGGCGGGGCTGGGTCTCAGGGCGCCACCAGGCCATGGCGAACCGCAATGGCTGCAAGTCTGCTTTTTCTGCTTTCCACGTTTCTAAGCCCCCTCGTTCCGCACTCCAGCGCAGCAAACACTGATTGCTGGGCGCACCTCCACAAGGAAGTTACTCCCACTCTCCGACACGAAGGCCGAGAGTCCAGCCTCTCCCCGCAGGCGTCTGGGTCTCCCGCGAGTCCCCAGAAGCTGGATTTCAGGGTGATGGGGAGCTAATCTCCCCTAGGGTTGGAAAAAAAGCCGCACGACCCTCCCCCCGCCACCAGTCCGACCCACGCGCCTCCGCACCTTATCCCTTCTGAGTTCGCTCTGTCCTCTTCCCTCTTAGCTGTAAATCCACCCTTCAGCCAGCTCTCCTGTGGTTCTGGGTGGCAGACGCTCTGTCCTCCAGTTGTATTTTTGAAATTGCTGTGCGCGGCGCAGTTCATTTGTTTAACTTTGCCTCCTTCTTGGTTCTCCTCTCTCAAAATGGCTAAAGGACTTGAATGTAAGACGGGAAATCCTAAAAATCCTCCAAGTCGGTGTCGGCGGCCTCCGGGGCCCCGAGGATCTCACTGCGCAGCTCGGCCAGCTCGGTGACGCGGATGGGCCCGTCCTGCAGAAAGATGGTCTCTTCCTTCACCGAGAGCCACTGCGCCGAGTCCGCGGCCGCCGCCATAGCAGCTGCCACGCTGACGAGCCCATGGCCCCAGCTGGGGTGCTGACTGAGAGGAGCAGCCGCCTCGGCCTGGGGAGATCGCGAGCAGGAGTCGCCGCGCTCACCAGTCCATCTTTTAGTTGTATTTCCGAAACTGCCATGCGAGGCAACAGATCAGCCGTTCAACTCCGCTGCCATCTTGGCTCTCCTGTGTTTTGTTCCTTCAGTTCTTATTATTCAGGACCATTAAGGTTTCTTAAAATTTTTTATTTTGATTTAATAGAAACATCGATTTGTTCCATTTATTTATGCAATATTTTGTTTATTCTTATATGTTCCCTGACTGCGATCGAGCCCACAAACTTGGCATTTCAGGATGATGCTCTAACCAACTGAGCTACCTAGCCAGGGTCTTTCCAGGACCATTAATTGTTGTAGGCAATATTTCATATATTTTTAGTGTATTCTTCGTCATCTTTATTTATGATGTAACAGGGATAAGTTTGTTGAGTAGGAAGTCTGATCCCCCGAGTCAGGGGAAGGCCCAGAGAACCAGTAGATAAGTATAAGTTAGTAAGGGAACAAGTATGTCAAGGAGTGGGGGGGGGGGGGGGGGCAGGAAAATGAGACAGACAGTTAGATATCCAGCTCTTAAGCACAATGAGTAAGTCTGTACACCACAGGTTAATTTTTGCTTTATCTTTAGACATGCATGTGTGATTTATTTTTCTGATTTATCTTATTTAGTCTTATCTATTTAATCAAAAAAATATTGAAAAGAATTCTTGAAGTAATAAAAAGCTTCCTTTTTATCTTTTGATCTTATATGGGCCATGGTATGAAGTCCCAAAGGTCGAGATGTTGCTTGTAGTCATTACTTTGTAAACGTTATGACCTTTAATCTCTCTGTCTTAAGGATTCTTATTTGAAAACAAATAATAAAGCACATCAGAATTTGTATGTTTTCATTTTATTTTATTTTTTATTTATTTATTTTTTAAAAATATATATTTTATTGATTTTTTACAGACAGGAAGGGAGAAGGATAGAAAGCTAGGAACATCGATGAGAGAGAAACATCGACCAGCTGCCTCCTGCATGCCCCCTACTGGGGATGTGCCCGCAACCAATGTACATGCCCTTGACCGGAATCGAACCTGGGACCCTTCAGTCCGCAGACCGATGCTCTATCCACAGAGCCAAACCGGCTTCGGCAAGAATTTGTATGTTTTTAAATTATGAATGAAACATTTTAGAATCGTTGATGTATTACTATACTATATTTTGTCCTTTACAGAATGCTCCTTCTTGGTACAACCTTGAAAATTAAATACTCTTCATTAGTGATCTGGCAACAAGTTAGTGCCAGATCTCCTTCACTGGTGGGGAGTAATGAGAATAGATTCTTTTGTTTCCCAGATATTTTTTTCATGAACGAAAATATTCATTTACAAAATATTTACCTTGTGTTTTGTTTTTTTCCATTGAGGCATTTTATTTACATGTATGTTTTAGTTGCATGTATGAAAAAGAATCCCAGAATTTTATCTCTTATGTGTTTTCCTCTTGCTTCTTCATGGTCCATGATGTCTGCTGAGGTCCTCAGTACAATGAAACCAAACTTAGATGGGGAGCAGTTTGTTCTGCTATTTTTCCAGATCTTTGAATTATACCAGCCAGGACATTCATGTGTACCACTATGGTGACACAAAAAAATGGCATAAAAAACTACTTTCATTTGATTTGTGAATGACAGAATCGTCATCAATCTGAATACCACCATATTTTAAACTTGATAAATATTTCTCTTTTCATTTGGTCTGTAAAACCAGTCCCAGAACTCTGATACATTTTCTTCTGTTGTTGCTTCTAGGCATTTTTTATTGTTGTGATGTGCTATAATACATAATTTTGTATTCTGACAACTTGCATCTAATATAAGCAACATCAGAAAGTTCATTGGCATATTTCAAATAACTAATTAGAAAATGTAATGGAATAAAAAGTACCATTTATAAGAGCCACAAAAAGAATATTAAGAGCTAGGAATAAACTTGGTAAGAAATGTGAAAGATCTGTATGAAGAAATACTAAGGGAAATATAAGAATGACTTGAGTATTTAGAAAGGTGAAATATTGGAAAAGAAGAAGAGATTGATGGGGATGGGTAAAAGAGAATTTATCGTATTATACTAGTAGAGGAGGTATATCAGATGAGGTGGGATTATCCAGTAAATGCTTTTGAAACAATTCAGTAGCCATCTGGGGTAGAAACTTAGATTTCTACCTAACTCCTTATATCAAAGTTAATTAATGTAGAAACCATAAATTTTTTAAAGTACGTTTTGCTACAAAATAAAGATCTGCCTGACAACAAAGTGTGAGCTGGAGGAAAATACTTATTTTCTAAATAAGTTAAAATCCCCACTGTATCATTAAGAAAAATGGGAGAGGGAGAGGGAGATAGAAAAAATGGGCAAAATAGGTAAAGAGGATACACAGAAAAAAGTCTTAAATCTCTTTTCACATGTTTAAACTTCACTTATAATTAAAGAAATTAAAATCAAAACTAATGAAGTTGACTTATTTTAACCTGTTCCAGTGGCAGAGATTAAGGAATTAAATAATACACGGTGTTGACATGGGTCTGAGAAAACAAGTTGTCTTGAACATTATCAATTGCTGAATGAAGTTTGATAATAATCTATGAAATTGTATACCTGCTATTTTATTTGTACAAATTTGTACTAAGATACAGTTATATGGTCACAAAGATGTACATACAGTCAGTGCAGTAGCATAGTAGGCAAAACAATAAATTTATCCCATCTAAGAGTAATATGTGCCCTGGCCGGTTTTGCTCAGTGGATAGAGCGTCGGCCTGTGGACTGAAGGGTCCTGGGTTCAATTCTGGTCCAGGGGCACATGCCCGGGTTGTGGGCTCGATCCCCAGTGGGGGTTGTGCAGGAGGCAGCCGATCAATGATTCTCTTTCATCATTGATGTTTCTCTCTCTCCCCCTCTCCATTCCTCTCTGAAATCAATAAAAGTATATTTAATTTAAAAAATAATATGCAAATTGACTGTCACTCCAACACAACATGGCCACCCCATGTGGTCAAAGATGGCTGCCCCCATGTGGACACAAGATGGCCGGCAGGTGAGGGCAGTTGGGGGCGACCAGGCCCGCAGGGGAAGGCAGTTGTGGGGGGGGGGACCACGCTTTCAGGGGAGGGCAGTTGGGGCAACCAGACTGGCAGGAAAGGGCAGCTAGGAGTGACCAGGCCGGCAGGGGAGGGCAGTTAGGGGCAATTGGGCCGGCAGGGGAGCAGTTAGGCGTCAATCAGGCCGGCATGGGCAGGGGTGATCTGGCTGGCAGGCAGAAGCGGTTAGGGGCAATCAGGCAGGCAGGCAGGTGAGCGGTTTGGAGCCAGCAGTCCTGGATTGTGAGAGGGATGTCTGACATCCCTCGAGGGGTCCCAGATTGGAGAGGGTGCAGGCTGGGCTGAGGGACACACCCCTCCCCCACCCCCTGTGCACAAATTTCATGCACCAGGCCTCTAGTTAAATAATAATGTCTTAAAACTGAGAAGCAGAATAGTGTGTGATACTCTTACTGTGTACATTAGAACATATCTGGAATAATATGTAAGATCTTAGAAATAACTATTAATTTTGGATAGGGAAGGAGAGGACCAAGGATGAAGATGGAGGAGACTTGTTTTCATACATAAACTCATACTCTTAAATAATTGTTTTTAACCATGAGCCTATATTACTTATTCATTCAAAAATAATTTAGTGGCAAATATTATCTTTTTATACCTGTGTGAGACAAAACATTGTTCGGCTGCCTCCTGCATGCCCCCTACCTCGGATGAAGCACACAACCCTTGTGCCCTGACAGGGAATCAAACCAGTGTATGGGATGACACCCAACCAACTGAGCCACACCAGCCAGGACTATTATAAAATATTCTTAAAGTAATGTAACCGATATTTGTCTTTTAAAAAACGTAATGCTCTAGACTCTCTAATTAAAGTACTTGATTCATATCTCATCATAGAATATAGTATACTTCATTTAGCCAACCTTCAAATTAATAGTATTTCAAATCAAATATGATTAGACCAAAATATTACTATTTTCTTAGCTATCTGAATAAATCCTTTGGTTTCCGTAATATTTATTTTCTAGGTTTGCTACATTCTGCGTGGCTTCATTAAGTTCTATATTTGTGTGACATGTTTTTTTTAAATATTTTTATTGATTTCAGAGAGGGAGAGAGATAGGAACATCAATGATGAAAGAGAACCATCGATTGACTGCCTCCTGCACGCCCTACACTGAGGATCAAGCCCACAATCCTGGCATATGGCCTGACAGGGAATCGAACTGTGACCTCCTGGTCCATAGGTCAACACTCAATCACCGAGCCACGCCAGCTGGCCTGACTTATTTTTTATAATAGCTTTATAGAGAGAATTCACATATCATACAGTTCACCTATTTAAAGTGTAGTCATATTTGTGCAACCATTGCCACAGTTAATTTTAGAATATTTTTATAACCCCAAAAAAGAAACCCTGTACCCTTTTTCAGTCGTCTTATTTTCCCCCAACTCCCCAGCTCTAGGCAATCACTAATCTTTTTTTTTTCTATGAAATTGCCCATTCTGGACCTTTCATATAAATGGAATCAAACAATATGTGGTATTTTATGACTGGCTTCTTTTACTTACCATAATGTTTTCAAGGTTTATGTTATATACTAGTGGCCCAGTGCATGAAATTGGTTCGCGGGGGTTGGGGGGGTTCCTCAGCCCAGCTTGCACCCTCTCTAATCGGACATCCCTCTTGCAATCTTGGACTGCTGGCTCCTAACCACTCACCAGCGTGCCTGATTGCCCCCAATTGCCCTCCCTGCCGGCCTGATCTCACGCCTAACTGCTCTCCCCTGTGCGAGTGTCCCTCCCACGACCCACGTGGTTCAGGCTTCAGGCTTTGGAGGAGGCCGCACACAAATGAAAGAGACTAGAAAATATTAATTTGGAAATATTGGGGGCCAGACAGGAGCCCAACTCAAGGGGAAGGATTCCACCCTGCTCTGGCCTTGCTATCCTTTTTATTAAGACTATGGGATACACCCATAGCCTTTAGGCAGGCAATTCCAATAATAGCCAGTCAGCAAGAATTTACCTGAAACTAAAAGGTGGAAGTTGCTTTAGCGACCACTGTCTCAACTAGACAGTGGGTGGTTGGCTCTGACCTCTCAGAGCTTCAGGGTTGACCAGCCCTCCGGGTTCCTCGTCCACACGTCTCTGCCAGTGAAGGCAATGGGCGGCTTCCAGCACCCCTGCCAGCCTGATCACCCCTAACTGCCTCTGCCCTGCAGGCCTGATCTCACCCCCAACTGCTCTCCCCTGCCCGCCTAATCTTGCCCCCAACTGCCCTCCCCTGCTGGCCTGATTGCCTCTAACCCCCTGCCAGCCTAATCTCACCCCCAGCTGCCCTCCCCTTGCGGCCTGTTCACCCCTAACTGCCTCTGCCTTAGCCCCAACCACCGTGGCTTTGTCCAGAAGGAAGTCGGACATCCGGAAGATGGCCGGTCTGCCCAGTCTAATTAGCATACTACCCTTTTATTAGTATAGATTATGCATCAATACTTTATTCCTTTTTATGGCTTAGTGATATTCCATTATATGGATATATTCCACATTTTGTCAATTGATGGACATTTGGGTTGTTTCCACTTTGGAGCTATTAAGAATAATGCTGCTGAAAACCGGTTTGGCTCAGTGGATAGAGCGTCGGCCTGCAGACTCAAGGGTCCCAGGTTCGATTCCGGTCAGGGGCATGTACCTTGGTTGCGGGCACATCCCCAGTAGGGGGCGTGCAGGAGGCAGCTGATCGATGTTTCTCTCTCATCGATGTTTCTGACTCTCTATCCCTCTCTCTTCCTCTCTGTAAAAAAATCAATAAAATATATTTAAAACAAACAAAAAAAAAAAGAATAATGCTACTATGAACATTTGTGTACAAGTTTTGGTGTGAACATGTTTTCATTTCTTTTGAGTATATTCCTAGGAGTGGAATTGCTGAATCATATGGTAACTCTGTGTTCAATTTGAGAAACTGCTCGAATGTTTTCCAAAGTTCCTCCACCATTTTACGTTCCCATGGCAGTGTTTGAGGGTTCTAATTTCTACACATGCTTGTTAATCTTGTTATCTATCGTTTTTGTTATGGCTGACCTAGTAGGTATGAAGTGGTGTCTCATTGTAGTTTTGATTTACATTTCCCTGGTGGCTAAAGGATATTTGAGCATCTTTTCATATGCTTATTAGTATATGACATATTCTTATATTTAATACAACCTTGTTTGTCTTTCCTAAAAATTATAAATATGTACTATAGATGCATTTCTCATTGTTTTTTTTTCAATGTTTTTTCATGTCTAGATTCACCACCTAGATACTAATTTGAGGAGCCTTGTCAAATTGGACATTTTAGCCACTATGACAAATGTGACCTAATGGAGCCTTATTAAGTCACAATGTAATATAATGTTTTTTCTGATACTCTCTTTTAAAAGTCCCTGTATTATTTTTGTTGCAGTATTTCACTGGCCTTGAATGTGGACATAAGTTTTGTATGCAGTGCTGGAGTGAATATTTAACCACTAAGATAATGGAAGAAGGCATGGGACAGGTAAAGATGCCATTTTTTAATTTTAATTTTTGTTGAATTTCCTACAGGTTTACACTCTTGTACAAATATAAACAGGTGAAGCATTCTGCATTAAGAATTGCTTGAGAACTTTTTTCTAGGTTAAAACAACAAAAAGATAATTGAGGTTTTGTTCTGTTTACAATGTGACATTCCAGTTAAAGATCCAATTCAGTAATGTTTTCTCAGTGGGCATTAACATTTATGTATATCAGGCTAAATTTGTTGAACAAAATTTTGTCAGCCCTCTTGCTTTTGCTTTTCAAGTTTTATATTGAAAAACCAATTCAGGTCAGTAATTCTAGTTACCTTATAGCATGAACGTCAAACTCAAAGGCTAACACGGGCCATATAAACAGGGTTTAAGTTTATGTGGGCCGCAAAAAAACAAAAGCTTCAATTTTCAGAGAAACGTAGGTTTCTGAATAGAAAGGGCTGAAATAAATGAGTAATCGTTAACATAAAATAATAGAACATTTTAATAAAAATTAGTATGTTTTCTTGAACATTAACTTACCAGACATTGAATAACTGCACAAATCAATAAGCATAATGCAAATAAACCTATTTTTCTTATTCTCCGAAAACGGAAT